>OZ034978.1:41175625-41775625 GCA_964030785.1 Siderastrea siderea | reverse complement strand
GTTTCTCACAGAAATTTGAGGCTTTGGGATTGCATCACACTTGTGAGGGGCTTTTAATTAAGTCAATTAACGATTTAGTAGTAGGAAACCGACATAACGAACCGACAGAAGTGAACTTTATTTCAAGTGTATGATTTAACAAGACCGGAAATCTTTTGTAATCTTTACCCGAGGTTGCATCGTTTATTAAATTAATATCGTGAAGTTCCAAGAGTTAAGACCTCTGATCTCTTAAAGTTTTTACTGGAGAAAGTGCCTCACGAATTCCTTTTTTCCGTGAAAATTTACTTTAGTTTTTCGTTCTTTTGAACCGAAAAAGGTAATACCTCTTGTTTTCAAAATACACAAACAATGAAGTTGAACACAATTTGTGATTTATTGCATGTACAGGCACAACATCTTCCGCCATGAGCAAACTTCTTCAAGTTGTGTCTGATGCGTCAGTGGGGTCAATAAACATAATAGTAATGTTTTTCAAGTCTTCCTGCAGCCCAAGAGATAGTATATCAGAAAGTTCGCAGTGAGAGGAAGTAGAAACTGATGACACAGGCTAAATATTGCTTGCGGGGAAAGCCCCGCATACACCAAGTTCACGGTTTAAATTTAGAGCCAGGTAAACCTCCAAAGAAGTAAAACACGTCACAATGAAACTATATAAGCTCAAGGGCGGTTAAGATTGGAGAAGTTAGACAAGACTCAAAGTCCGACAGATAGACCTTGACTAGGGATCCTAAATTGACTAGACACTGAGGGTATTGAGTGTAGGGGTAGGGTTGGTGAAAGGGGTCAACTAAGTGATATCTAGATTATATTTTAGCGGCGACGCAAATTTGCCTTTCGTATAGGGTCGTTGCCATTTTTAAGATACTTAGAAAAATTTTAAACTGTTATTGAAAGATAGACATTCACGACCCAGAATCGAGACCGATCCTTTCGTATGCTAATCTCCCTCCCTTATCACTACATTACCACGCCAGTCCGCCACAATTCCGAAAAATTAACAATAACAACAACTTTATTATGTCAAAATACTTTAGCATACAAAAACATAAAAAGAAGTAAATTAAAGTATATATTATAATTAACTGTCTTTCATAACTGATACATCCATAATACACGTATATAGGTGGCCCTAGCCCCTTCCCGAACTTTTAACGTAAATTCAACTTGGGCTTAAACTTCGTTCTTTCTAAGACTATTTAAAAATTTATTTGTTGCCTTATTGTAACTTAATCCAAAGCATATATTACATCTACCATGACTAAAGGCTTGGTGACGAATGATGGCGTCGACCGTCAAAAATGGCAACGACCGTTTACGAAAGGGAATTAAGCAGCAGCGACTCAATAGACACCAATCAAGTTCACTTAAAAAGAGGCACTTATTCTTTCTGACGCACAGAAAATAATATCAATATATATTGCGTTTATTTGCTATCAGACTACGACAAACGTCCTGAAGTTAACAACAACTGGCGGCAGTGTCTGTGCATGTTACATATTTTGAGAAAATAAGTAAAATCAATCAATCAATCAATCAAATCAACCAACCAACCAATAAAAGCGGAGTACCCGGAGAAAAACCATAATCATAATAATAATAATAATAATACTAATAATAATAATATTTATTACTTATATATTGCGCAAATTAACATAAATACATGATCAAATGCGCATTACAAATATAACGAACAGGAAATGTATATGTTTCTGCCATTAAAATTAATTAAAAAGAGAGTAAAACTTACGTACACCTATATAGAGTTAAAAATTATATGCAAGTCTAAAATAGTGAGTCTTCAACTGTCCCTTAAAAATATTGTAATTGTCCTGCATTCTAATGTCCTCCGGTAAAATGTTCCAGATTTTGGGTGCTGCTGTTTTAAAAGCCCTGTCTCCTGGTGTCTTCTTTGATCGTGCACTGTAGTCCTCTAGTAACAAACCCCTGTCCGATCTAAGATTATATCTGGACTAGTCCCTTAAGGTACTCAGGCGCATTGCCATAGATACACTTATGAGCAAGCATTGCTATCTTGAAAATGATCCTAAACCGTACTGGGAGCCAAGGTAGCTTAACAAGTGTAGGAGTAATGTGATCATACTTTGCAACAGTGCTAACAAGGCGAGCTGCTGCATTTTGTAAACGTTGTAGCTTACTTAGCTGGACGGCTGGAACACCAAACCATTTCGAGTATCTCCTGGTTCTCATGTTCCAAAAACCTAAACAGGTCTACAGTTAAGGTATTCAGCCACCTGCAGTCGAGTTTCTAATCAGTGGCTTAGCAGTAAGGGTAGTTAAGGTGGCTCGAAAAGGTTCTTGTTTTTCTTCCATGCATTAATCTTGGGAGTTAAAATATTTATGTTAGAGGGGGACAATCAGGATCAAATTTTGCGACAAAATAATGATAATATCAAAGTATCAATTTTTTGTAGATTCCTTAAGAAATTTGTTGCCATGGCGACGAAGTTGGGCTTCTAAGTATGACAATCAAATAGAGATTTCCTGAGTTTGCTGGAAAATTAGGCGGTGAAATTTCTTTAAATTTTGCGTGCGGCCTTTGATTCTTGTATGCTACCTAAGGATTAAGTTTAAGAAAATTCTGTCAGAACTTTCAGCAAAAAACAATTTTTTTGAAATTTCTCCGGTCTGACAGAATTTTTTAAATTCGCTTGAAAAAATCTTTGGGTATATAAGATGTTAACATGCAAAAAAATCAAAGAAATTTAACGAGCGGAATTGGAATTATGTTCTTCCTAAGTTACAAAATTTTGAAAATTTGGACACGAGAAGATAGGCAATTGCGCATGTGCAGAAATTGTCACGTGGTTTCAAGTCTGTTTATTGCAGGTTTATTTCGTTGGGCGTTTCTTTCGCCCTGATGACTTTCCTTACGCTTGAAAAAGTGACGTTTTGGGTGGATCGGTGCTTGTCGAAGAACGTTACATCATTTGCTTTCAAATCGTTGGATCAACGGCGCAATAAGAGTAGAACTAGATTGTAAGAGGATGGAAAAGCAGAATCCTTTCCCTGATACGTGCCTACGACAGAGTGATGCTCTACTTTGTCAGTTCACACCTGTTACTGAAGTACAGTTAGCGAAGCTTATTGGTAAGTCTGAGGGCAAGTCCTGTGACCTGGATCCCATTCCAGCAACAGTACTGAAAGAGTGTCTCACTGATTTGTTCCCAGTCATTACTGAGATAGTCAGTGTGTCTGTACCTGACGCCGTGGTGCCTTCTAGTCTAAAAAATGCGTCATTGCAACCACTTCTTAAGAAGCAAACTCTGCCTTATGAAGAATTTAGCAGCTTTCGCCCAGTTTCTAACCTGGCCTTTATTTCCAAATGTGTTGAAAAGGTTGTTGCAGCTCAGACATGTCAACACGTTGAGGATAACAACTTAAACGAACTTTATCAGTCAGCGTATAAACGTACCACAGCACTGAAACGGCGATCAAAGTTCAAGATGATATTTTTCGGGCAATTGATAACAACTGTTCCGTAATTCTGCTGCTTCTTGACCTTTCATCAGCATTTGATACTGTTGATCATCGTATCCTACTAGATCGTCTAGGTAGATGGTAGATAGTTTATTAAAGGCTGTCACAACGGTTCGGTATAGTGGACAACGCCTTGGGGTGGTTCCGATCATATCTGTCTGACCAACATCAAGTCGTGAAAGTAAACGGAAGTCAGTCTTCTCGTCGTGAGCTCTGCTGTGGTGTACCTCAGGGTAGTGTCGTCGGACCCATTCTATTCCTGCTCTACACGTCCCCATTAGGTGATATCATGAGGTACCATCAAGTCAAGTTCCACCTTTACGCTGATGATACGCAGCTGTATCTCACCTTTAAATCATCCCCTGAAATGGCTAAAGTGACGATGGAAGCTTGTGTGCGTGACATTGATGCTTGGATGACGGCAAACATGTTAAAGATGAACAGAGACAAGACCGAGTTACTTGTCTTGAAGGCTCGTCATCGCCCACTCCCCCTACTGACGTCTATCTCAGTCTTTGATGAGGAAATCGAGCTATCTTCTAAAGCCAGAAACATTGGTGTATTAAATTTTCGACCCATCCATGTCTATGGAAAACCACATTGCTGCTATGTGCAAGTCAGCTTTCTATAATCTCCGGAATATTAGTCGCATTAGGAAATATTTAAGTCTTCATACGGCTGAAATGCTAGTACATGCTTTTGTATCCTCTAGAATATATTTCTGTAATTCACTATTATTTGGATTGCCTAAACAAACTCTAAAGAAGCTGCACCATGTTCAGAATGTAGCAGCCCGAATTGTGACACTAACGCGCAAATGTGAACATATTACACCGGTACTTTATAACCTTCACTGGCTACCTATAGAAGAGCGCATAGTTTTAAGATTCTTCTAATGACATTTAAGTGCATGATGGGCTTAGCCCCATCATATCTGTCTGATCTAGTTGAGAGATTTGTCCCAAAACGCAACCTACGTTCTATGAATGGCCATCGGTTGGTTGAGGTTAAGCATAATCTGCGCAACTACGGTTTCCGATCACTCTCTGTAGCCGCGCCACAACTGGGGAATGCTTTACATTCGAGCTTGCGATAATATATCAGAGTTTAATCTCAAGCTAAAGACATATCTTTTTAGGAAAGCTTTTAGTTAGGTTTTTATAATTTAGTGTTTTCTTTTTAGAATTACTTAATATACTACGTAAACTAGTTAGTCGTTTTATTCTTTTTAAGTCATTTTTAGTGTTTTACTCTTTTATTGATCTTTTATCTTTTATTATATACATATTGTAACGTTTTCATATAGATGTGTAATTTTAAACAACTTGTTAAGGACTGTTGGATAGCGATAGAAATAGCGCTATATGAATAAAGTATTATTATTATTTATCATTATAAAGCGGAATATTTTCCTCCTCGTGCAGATTGATTCTATCTCCAGTGAATTCGTTGGCACCTCGCTCAGAATGGCGAGTAATGCTTCTTTTACACCTTGGAAACAAAGGTTAACTTAATCCTGGTAAGACAGGCTGCTTTCTGTACTTCTTTTGAGTTTCTGTACTTGAACTGAGTTATGCTACTGTATAACTTATAAGTCAACCATTCTTAACATAAACAAGGATTAGCAACGTATGCAATGGAGAGCAACAACTTCTTCCAAAGTGGAATGTGCTTTAAAATCTTATTAAAAACAACAGAGTTTCGAAAAATAAATATTACCGCAATCAGGGAAGGTTTTCCTTCAACGGAGTTCAGGATTAAGCAACGCGTAAATGGACACCAGTTTCGGATCGTATGTCGTGTTTTACAGGATCACAAGGACAGAATTAAGAGAAAGACTATAAAAAACTAAATGAAAATAATGACATGAAGAAACTTGCTCGACTGATTTCCTTTCGCTGCCGATAAATACTCAATTTAATTAAAGAACCGCTTTGAAGATTTAAAGAATTTTTCTTTGCCCCAGGACAAACCAATAACAGTCAATATTACCAGTTCGGCAAAATAGAAACCACTTCTTTTATCCGGACATTTGAGTATGCTGTTTACTTCCTTAGCTTTGTTCCAGAGCACCGGGTCTTTTCTATATATGATTCCAGCAATAGAGATGTCGGTGTTAGGAGAGTCTCCTTCTATTTGAGTTCCCAGGTTTACAATGTCTTCTGCAATCTGGCGAGAAGTTTCCTGCGACTCAAGGTTGTTGGTTCCGATGTGAAGAATAATGCGGTCTAGTTCATTCCTTGCAATTGGTTTTACATAGTCCTCCATGTCTTGAACAGTGGCGCCTGAAAGACTGTCTGCATGATGGACAGACTATGCAAATGAATATCATGATGTACAAAGTTTATCATGCGACCGTACCCGAGTACTTAACTGATTTTTTTGGTCTGACCTCTGAGGTGCATAACTACAACCTCAGAGGCAGTAAGTTCGACACGCAGTTGCCCAAACCCAAAACCAACTCGTTAAAAAGATCTTTTGCTTATCGCGGGGAAACAGCATGGAATGCACTTCCAAACCATGTCAGAGACTTAGCAACATGAAATAGCTTCAAAGCGTTTTCGAGGACCGACGACCATGATAGTTAGATTAGATTACACCTTTTTTCTTAATAATTAATGTAATAAAGTTTCCAAGCATTAGTATTTAAGTAAGAATAGTTTAAGTAGTTATAATATAGTTATTATTTATGAGCATTTTAGTTTCTTTTTAACATTAGGTCAATTAGGAACACGGCTAATTTGAAAACCAATTTATTGTAATTATCACCGTGTATAAATAAATTTTATTATTATTATTATTATTATTATTATTATTATTATTATTATTATTATTATTATTATAGTATTTCGTACCAACCGAATTTACAAAACATAGCGCGCGGTCAGTGTCTTGAAATTATTCTACAGGTTGGTTTTTCGTCGCATTACTGATTTTTTTTTTCACAAAAAAAAAAACAAAAACCAATAACCACCAGACTATCGCACTGCAGGAAATAAGAGAGCAACTCTTTTATCCGGGAATGTGGAGTATTTCTAAGAAAAACTAAGTTGAAAAAACTAACTTGTTTTTAGCGAGCCAACTGCTGAAAAAATATAGCGCGCAGTGATTTGTTTTAAAATGCTCTTGTACGCTTTTTAATTTTGTTTTCAACAACAACAGCAACACTTAATTTAGACAGGGTAAAAAACTAGAATTACACGAAGTAATTTTTATCTAGGCCCTGGTAAAATCAAGAAAAATAAATAATAATAATATTCTAATACTAAAGTTAGTTTTAAAATACGTACCACTCAATAAAGACATATATAATGTACAGTACTATAAAATGATCAGGAAAAAAAACCGTCACTAGAATATAAAAGATATACAAAAACATGATAATCGGACTAAGGTATGTACGAGACTGAATACAGGGAATTAAAAGTCTATAAAGTTGGAGAAGGCCATCTTTAAATAGTTCCTTTTGAAAGAGGAAAGCCATGATGAGGTTTTAACATTATCCGGTAGCAAGTTCCATTCACTAGAAGCGAGGAAAGCAAAAGTGCGTTTACCTGAGTTAGTGTTGGCTTTAGGGAGTTTCAGGTTCCTCGTGCATGGATCCACGTGTATTGATGTTATGTACTTTATTAAAAGGTAATATCAAGTCAGATATATAACTTGGCAAGAGACCGTTTAAGCTTTGTAGACAATAGTAGCACGCACAAATTTCATTCTATCATGAATTGGAAGCCATCCGAGTTCCTGAAATAAGGGTAACGAGGGAGCTTTAGATCAGTCTAGCAGCTTTTTTTCTGTAAGCGATGAATCCTATCAAGATTTTCTTTCGCTAGTAAATAGATTTATGATGAAACTGAGATTGAAACTGCCACTTCAGCAAAATAGAAAGCGAATCTTTCACCCGATTGATTGTAATGTTTTCTTTGTAGCGACTGGTTGGTCAACATTTCGACAGGAATAAATTTCTTTATTAAGTCAAAAGCTGTCTGTTTCACAAGGTATTTTTTCGCTCACTGCAGGTTTTGCTATACTATTTTTTTTAAGTGTAAAGAAGATCCTCGCAGTTATTAACGCAACTTATGCAGTTGCGAAAAGAAAGCCTGAAAAAGTCAGGCTTGCCGGGATTCGAACCCTGACCTCTGCGATACCGGTGCAGCGCTCTAACCGATTGAGCTAACAAGCCAACTGGGAGCTGGTCATTAAATTGGTTCGTAATATACCCGGGAAAGATGAAGATGAAATTATGAATATATGAAACTCATATATTTTGAACTCATATATTTTTGAGTTTCATATATTCATAATTTCATCTTCATCTTTCCCGGGTATATTACGAACCAATTTAATGACCAGCTCCCAGTTGGCTTGTTAGCTCAATCGGTTAGAGCGCTGCACCGGTATCGCAGAGGTCAGGGTTCGAATCCCGGCAAGCCTGACTTTTTCAGGCTTTCTTTTCGCAACTGCATAAGTTGCGTTAATAACTGCGAGGATCTTCTTTACACTTATTTCTTCATTCCGCAGTTCAAAATATATGAGTTTCATATATTCATAATTTCACTATTTTTTTTCTTTTAAATTCCTTCCCTCTTATACCATGACGTCAAGAAAGTGTAAACCTTTTACTGTAGTCTACATTGTTTTTGCTAACAACACTGTAAAATGTTATTTTTTGCCGTTTTTCTAAATGGGAATTTTTCTCAGAAACGCAAATAGGAGTTCGCGAAAAATTTGCCCTAGCACGGAAACTGTGCCAGACTTTTTTCCTGCGACCTGGACGTAGAAATGGCTTCCGTGGTCAAAACAGCCAGTGAAAGAAACTTGGTATTAAAGCGACTGTTCTAGGGCGCTTTATACGATTTCATTGGAGATGATAGAGTTTAAAGTCTCCGTCCTCTCTAGCACAGTTCAGTTGCACAGCCTCTGAATATAAGCTCACTGCGCTTCATATGCGGCTGAGTTGACGATCGCATTAATAGCATTGAGGAGGACATGATTCAAGTGAATTGTCACCTAAGTTCCAGTCGCTACAGAACCAAGAAAGTGAGTCCTGCCTACAGCTTTTAAAAGACCAGCGCAAATCCAGACGAGAACGCGACACCATTTTTGTTTGTCTTTTGTTTCTAGGGTATCACGGGTAATTGGGGCCCAGTCGGCGAGCGCCAAACAGAACTGTCTCGAGCCACCTTAACAGTGAGAGTGCAGATCTAGTTGTACCCGGAAGAACAGACGGACTGTTCCCTACCTTAGTAAGGAATGTGGCTGGGTAACGAATTCTTTCCGTCACTGGACTATATTACTAGCATGATCAGGAAACCATTAATTACTTGTGGTATTTTTTTCTCAATATACGGAAAGTATCAAAAAATCTCGTCAAAATGATAACCGAAATACTGAAATTACGATCCTTTGTATTAATTAATCTGAAAAACGGTTTGAAATCACTCACGGTTACCAAAATATAATAACAACAAACTAAAAAAGCATGTTTGAAAATATCTTTCCTTTTATTTCACGAGTAATTCACATTGACTGCATTTCATTTAATACCGTTTTATGCATCAATGGAAATCATTCAGCTTAATGTTGTCATTAATTATTACGAACAAAGCTGCTTTTATATTACAGCGCCTTATTTATTTTATGTACGTAACTATGCCTTTGCCTGTTCGGCATTACTTTCCGTTATACTTGTAACTAACGTTATTGCTAAATAGGCCACTATTATAAAAATCAAAAGGTTATAATGACATACATTCCATATATTACATAAACAGCTACACGCAGTCAAGCACAAGGATTTAACATTTTCTTGAAATGGAGGCAACACGGCCATCACAGCATTTCCGGGTCTTTAGGAAGTACCTGTATCTTCCACTGCAACATCCCTGGAATGCTGGGTTGTATTTCAAAAAGCCACATCTTGGCAGGCACAGAGCACCTTTGTAGGTGACACGGCCGTGGCAGCACATTTGGGTACTTAGGTTGTATCTGTATTTACCAGCACAGCATCCATGGCTCAACGGGTTGTAGCTCCAGGCGCCGCACTTGCTTAGAATGCACTTAGAGCTTTTGGCCATGACTCTCCCATAACAGCACTGCTGAGTGTGCAGGGAGTACCTGTAAACACAACCTGCAAGATTGGTCTTGCAGCAAGAAGCAAAGAAAACAATTTTATCTTTAGAGATTAACATCCTTTCAAGAAAAAAATACCAAAGAGAAACTATGCTTTCTGTTTCGAGTTATTGTTTCTTACTTGTTACAAGAATGTCTATAATTTCTTTGCATGTTTCTTCCTTTTCATTGGGATTTATCAGGAATTACACCGTTATAACAAATATATTTTTACCTTTCTCTTCTTTTGAGCTCTTTTAGCTATGATATCTTGGCTCCTCCCTATCATTTTTTCTCTGAAACTGTGTATTTACAGGTTTTTTCTCCTTTGGTCTTGTGTATGTGGCATATCTAAGCTCTTGATATCCTGTTTCTTCTTGTTTAATATCAGGGTTGACACTAAGTCTAAGTAAGCCGAAAATCACGTTAAACTTGCTGTATAGTTCTTGATTGTTTAGTTTTGCCGTAATAGCTTCAACTGTTAAGTTCAGCTTCGTGTAATAGTAAAAAAGAACAACTGAATACCTGTGTTTACTACCGCAGCATCCCTGGGTCGATGGGTCGTAGGTAAACAAGCCACACCTGGGTGTGCACCAGGAATTCTTGGAGATGACACGATTATAGCAGCACTGTTGCGTCTTAAGGAAGTATCTGATCCTGTCGTTGCAACATCCCAAGATGGATGGATTTTAACTCACTACACCACATTTGTTTGGAATGCGCAAAGCGCTCCTAGAGATGACACGTCTATAACAGCACTTCTGAGTACTTAAAGAGTACAACTGGTGACCATTGCAGCATCCTTGAGTCGATGAATCGTAGGTCACTAGGCCGCATATGGGTGGTAAGCAGTGTAGAAACCTGTAGATGACTCGACCAAAGCAGCACTTTGGGGTACCGTTAAGGAGTACCTGTATTTATCAGCGCAGCATTTCTGGGTAAGTGGATTGTAGCTCAGTAAACCACATCGATATCTGGGCAGACATTTGGTGTTATTTGGAATGACTCGCCGATAACAGCACTTTTGAGTAGTTAGGGAGTACTTGTATCGACCGCCACAGCACCCATGAGACGACGGATTATAGCTAAAGAAACCACAACGATACACTGTTGGATCTTCGCTGTTATATTTATAAAGGGAGATCTTGTCATTTCCTTGGGTAGATTCTAGACAAAAGACCATTCAGAAGGGATAAGTCTTTCGAATAGGCCATACATTATTTATGTCATTTTCTTTTGAAAGTGGTGGTTTTGAATAGTATATATTTGCATTTTGAGCAGATCTATACGCGTTTTAACATTCAACTTTGTTGCTTCCATCACACACTACAATTTGAATCGGAATATAAGATGATCATGGTAATACAAGTGATGAGGGAGTCTATAGATTAAATTAAAGAATGCCTATAGATCCCTATAGAATTGGAAATGTGATCAACCCCAACCCTAACCATTACTAAAGTCTTAATATAATGAGAAATGTATTTAATGTTATTATTCAACGATTACTATGCAATTATCAGCAAAAAGATGTAGAAGCAGTACTTAACTTCGGCGCAATATATGCGATCCTTTGTAGGTTTAACTATGGTCTTGAAGTAACTACTAAAATATTACGTTTACCTCTTTGTTGTTGTCTATTGCTTATACTTATATTTTAAGTTAGCAAGATGTTTCTTCGGAGTAGTTATCACGTTGCAACGCAAAAATACATCTATACTTTAGATTATTCAATTATACCTAATCCACTTCAACTATTTAAAGCGAGTTTTAGACCACATTTGCATCTCGGCGTCGCTCCTTGCGGTCACTCGTAAATTATTTAAAAATGAACATTTGAAAACAAATATACAATACCACTCCACACCCATGTTTTATTCCTTGGCTACTCAAGAAATTAGCATTTAGCATTAGAACCACACACAAGGAGTGTCAGTTCAACAGTGTCCTCAACACGAGGCGCCCCTTTTCAATGGCCTTACCGCAGTGTTGAATCATGGAGTGAAAGAATATATAAGGCTGCAAAACCCAACAAAAACATTTCAAGACAAAAGCAATGAATAATGGTAAACATTTTAAGGTGTTTTTTAATACCAGATTTTACTGAGTTTTTTAACCTACAGTATCCATTTCATTAAAAGCATGGACGTCAACATTTTCTCTGAAATATTTTTCTTTCGTTGTAGGATCACCATTAAGTAGTTCTTCTGGATTAGCCGCTTTTTCGTGATTGCTTTGAATGACTTTATCAGAAGAAACAGCAGAAACTGCGAGGAGGAGAACAAGTATTCGCAAAACGCTCGCCATGATTGTTTCGGAATGTGTACCCTTCTCAGTCCCATAGAGAACATTCCTTTTTATAGCTTTAGGAAAACATGAAAATGTCAGTTAGAACGAATACCCACTTGAGTATTAGAAAGATAACAGTTTCGTTTCTAGACGACACCGAAAGTAAACAAAACAGATAATGTCAGACCTAAAAAATAGCAAAACTTTTCAATAACCATTTCGAAAAATATTGACAGGTGATGGCACTACTGTCCAAAAGGCTTTCATTTAAATAATCGCACTTTTGGATTTCATGCTAAGTGATACCCGCAACAGTTTCGTTGCGTTGCAAGTTGAGAGTTTTGTAGCGTGTTATTCCACTTCTTTATTTTGTGCAACAAATTTTCATCTTGTAATGGCCAAAGCGATTTGTACTTTCTGCAACTTGAAAATTTATTGTGCACGAAGGCTCAACAAATACTTAAACTTGCAACGTAACATTGGAGCGTGACAAGTTGCACGAAAATGTTGCTCGTACTACATGGCTCTATTTTTGTCAAACAATATTACACAAAAAGCCAACAAGTCATGTGAGCACGTTTTAGAAGGAAACACGCATAAAATGGTACATCAAAACACACATTAAAAACTTTTTTTTTGAAAAAAAAACAACAACAAACAAACAAACAAAACAAAACAAAACAAAAACATGACTGACCGGCTAAACGAAATCAGTCAGGGCAAAATGTGTCACTAAAGTTCACTCTACAATTTACAGTTGAAAACAACGTCATCCACAGTTAAGGCCAAAGAGCGTTGGTTTTACTGTAGTGACAGGAAATCTTTCAAAGATGGGCGCGTATAAGTTCCAAAATGATGTGGAGTCAAAAAGTCAATAAGTTATTGTTTTTGGATGGCAAAGTTTATGCAGTGTTGTTCCCCGCCAGAATTCTTAAGAATGAAGAGAATTTTACGTGCTTTCTCTTTACAATATCATTAAGAGTCACGCATGCATAATACAAAACACAGTATCATGTTATGCCCAGTGAACGCAAAACAGTGCAATATTTCGTGCTAGTATCATGATTAAATTTTCATTCTCCTTGTATTGCTTTTTTGATTCCTAATTTCCGAAAAGATGTTCAATGTTTACTTGTAGAACAAGATCACGTTTAATGACTCTAAAGTGTCAGTGATTTACTCGTCATAACGCCCCCATCCCCGGAGTGATCTGTGAACCTCAGGGACTGATCCCCACTTGGAAAAATATTGGACACAGACATGTGGTTTCTATGTAGAGTGTCACAACATGAATCTCAGAGGTTTCATCCACAGACCTTAAGCTGCAATAGCTTTCATTTGAATGATCACTTTTCAGAATTTTATCTACAGACACAAAAATAGAACCTTCTTGGACAGCATATAATAAGCAGTAGTCCACAGAGAAGTAGCGCTTAGTAGTTTTCATTTGAGTGTTACAATTTTTCAATTTTTTGACGGACACAAATGTTCAATAAACAGCTTCACAGGAAATTACTGTCCGACTTTATACAACATAATAAACATAATAAACAGCACGACAGGAAAGTACTGGTCAGTGGCTTTCATTTGAATGTTCGCACTTAAGCATGTACGCGCTTTTGATCATGAATTTGCTGGAAAATCACTTATCGGGAAAAGAAGGAACTGCGAATAGCAGACGAAGCTGACGGCTTGCCCTGTTACCATGCCGTTACCGTTCTTTCCTAAAATTTAATCACTACCAAACTCCAAGGCTGATAGAGGAGAAGTATCAGAAAACTAAAGAAGACAAAAAGAAAGCGCAAAATTAGAATCTTAGTATCAGAACGATCGACTAGACGGGAAATCGAAATTAAACGAGAACATCTCGATCGCCAACAAAGAGATGTTCAATCTCTGAACGAAGAATTCAGTAATCAAAAGAAGCCAGGGAATCGGTGGAAGAAATTGAAGACGAATTAGTAGTGTTGAAAGGAAATGCGGAATATCATCAGTCTACCTCACCAGAGGATAAAACAATTGGAGCGGAAAAGCAACCGCGACAAACGAAGGATGACAGGAATCATGTTCCGAAAACTCAGTAAAGGGAAGGATTAAACCACAACCTCCTGTCAGTGGCAAGGCCGGTTGAAAAAAGTTTGTGGCGGGGCTGTTACCAGAATCAGAATTCCCATTTTCAGGTGACAAGATGGACTTTCAAAAGAAGAACGCTCCCTTTACAATTTGTGCAAGTGACCTCACTTTTGCCCAATTTAAAATGCTTCTTTTGGTGGTGTGTCTTGGTGACAAGGCTGCTAACACCTTAAAACCACTAGGCTACTCTCTCGATGCATCGGAGGCAGTCAAAACATGCTGATCTTGGAAGTATGGAGGCAGCAAAAAGACAAGATCAGTCCCATCTTGAAGAACTCACAACGCTGAAACCACTCTGAACTAACAACGCAAAGTAATAAGGACAGTTTCGCCGACCTCCTCGATCAAGGTGTGTTCACGCTAAAAGAAAATGACCATGAATCCGATTAAGAAGGCGAAACACTGCACATCATCAGCTCGGGAGGATACCAGTTCTGGAAGAAACGAAAACAATTGTTCTTCGTCACGAAACGTCATCGATCAAAACATTGGATCGCATTTCATAACAATATTCTCTGCAGCCAAATTCAAGATGGCGGACAAGCGCGAGGAAAGTACATACGATTTTTATTTAATTTCGTGCCGTAATCTTTTTTCTTTGTCGTGTTTGCAGCTCTGAAGTTGTAAACGAGCTTATTGCCAACATAAAAATGGTCGGAGTTCGCTTTCTCTTCTCGTAAGTCTACACTTTTTAGTTTTATTTAGTTTAGCACTGGTCAATCGAAGAGAGTTTACGGAGTTTATGAGAGGTCAAAGTCTTGCTCTCGTTTGGGCGGTTTGGCCTGAACTCTTGTGCTCTCCTCGACTTTGAACATGCTTAAATTTGACATGAGAGTCGTCGAGAGTTTTCTCTAAAGCATAACGAAATGAACGCGTCACTCGTGACGGACTTTTGATAACTCTCGTTCTGGTTTGGCCCGAGTTGATGATAGTCGATGGGAGTCGACGAAAACTCTCAATTCTTATCAACTCTTACCCGTTTGGCCCGGGCTTAAGTTGTGTGTTTTCTTTCTTTTATCGAATGTGCCCACATATCATTGTATTTTAAGTTAAGGGCTAGTGGTTAAGTCGAGCCTGTAAAGCGAGGTATCATTGAAAGCGCCCCTTCATCTAAGACTGAAAAAATATGGAGTGAGTTTATCATACTATCGCATTTCGTTCAGACTTTTTATTTTTTAATTTTTTGTAAAACATAAAGCATGGCTAGAAAAGGTGCCATAGAGCTTGATATAATACTGCAGTTTGCATTTCAGTAGTGATTGGTAAATGCCTGTACCAAGAAAGGTGAAATGGAACAATAAATGTTGGTCTTTGAAATTGTTTTGAAGTCACACTTAATTGCCCTTGCAGGATTTACCTGAAAATTTGATTCTGGGGTGATATAAATCCTGTGATTGCCAAAGTGTAAAAATACATAGAAAAGTACATTTATGTTCATGTATTGCTAGCAGAACATTTTTCATATAATTTTAAAAGTCTATCTCAGATCCTGAAGGGTGTCAGAGGGTTTATTGTGAGTGTAAATTGAAAAATCCTTGGTTGCAATATATTTCATCTAAGCCTGGGAACGATTACTTTGTTCTTGTTATCGAGACAAAAATGCAAATGTGAAAGAAGAAATAAGCAGTCAAAATGTTTCAGGTTAATACTATTTTATTTCGTGTCAACACTCTACATCTTATTCTTCTTTGTTCCTCCATCCACCTAGAAACAAATCACAAAAACAATTTTTAATTTGTTGATTTAATTTGCATCCATAAGTGAGCAAATCATGGGGAGGATTCACAAAGCCCTTCTCATCTATGATGTACCCTAAGTATTGGTTCTTAATAAAAGCCTATTGTTATGAAACAATACACTGAGGATTATATCTTAGTTAGAAGAGCTTTGTGAAAATACCCAAGCAGGGCGGTAGCTGCTTTGAGGCAAACCGAGGCACTTGCCCAAGTCTCTTTTTATGTTGTTTTTATATTTTTTGAAGGGGAAAGTAAATACCAAGGAAAAGAATTTAACCACGGACATTGCCACAGTTATACTGGCTACGGCCCTGCCAGGTCACATCTGGCACAATTCAGAGATTCTTTTGATTCTCTAATAACAAGAACTATATCATTATAAATGTTCCTGACGGGTACTGTAATCTTACTGCCTTGTCCCCAGCATGCACATAATGGCCCAAGATAATTTAGCAGAGGGCACTGGGAAAGATGGAATGGAGGAGAAAACTAAAATAACTATTCTTCCTGTAGTTTCCCCTCTTGCACATACAAGTGCACTTTAACTAATATTTTCCAACAAACCTGTACTTCCGTCTCCCCTCCTTCTTCAACATTTGTCAGGCCTGTTGTTATTGCTGCCACAGCCTTATCCATAAAATTATGCTTAATGAGGAGAACCCATTCACAGGGATGTACCCCCCCCCCCTCCTACCTGCTTGTTTTGGACCCACTATCTGGTTATAATTTATATAAAAATGCTTATCTCCTACTCAGGGAAATTTTTAATATATTATGTTTTGGAACAACTTTTAAAATTATAATTACTGGTAATTTGTTACGGATATAATCAGAATCTTTGCATTGCAAATTGAACAAGCAGTGATAAAAAAACCTTGGCACACAGAGATCTACATTTATTGTGCCACACATGCAAAGGGTGTACATCTGGGGAATCCAAAGCCACATTTTGTTGCCACAATTGAGAGATTTGTTGCCAGAAGAGATTACACTTTGTCTTTCGTTTTCCTTTAACTTGAAGGTTAGCTCCACAAATGCGGCAAGAGTTCTCTATAATTTGATGATGAACCTCCATTTCTTACAATTTCTGTAGGCAGTCAAGACACATGAAACTAAATTTAGCAAGGAATTAAAACTGTAACAGAAGGAGCATGAAAGATAAATCATCAGCAAACTTTAAAACAGCGATTGGTAAACGCTATCAAATTTATTCGAAGTAGTAAAAATATAAATAAAGTTCCTATACTCTCACTGATTTATCACACCGTCAATTTCTGTAGGCAGTCAAGACACATGAAACTAAAGTTAGCAAGGAATTAAAACTGTAACATGTACAGTAGGAGCATGAAAGATAAATCATCAGCAAACTTTAAAACAGCGATTGGCAAACACTCTCAAATTTATTTCGAAGTAGTAAAAATGTAAATTAAGTTCCCCTATATCACTGATTTATCACACCTTCAAATGATGCCTATATTATGCCTCAAAACACTAATGACTGAGCGAACATAAGCGCTCTTGTCCAGATCGAAGCGATGTATCAAGGAATGCATACAGTGTATGAGCAAAGCATCCAAGTAGTCAACTTTAAAATGGATTACCATTTTTCCTAGGTGGTTACCAGCGACGAAACTTTCCAAAAACAACATTTATTAACGGCACAATGCAGGAAAATTGTTCTCTTGGACTAGAAAATTCTCCATGACAGAGAAAACAAAACAAAAAAAACGTATACTTACATTTCATGTCCGCCAACATGGCGGCATTGTCCACGATCCACAAACTTTCGTTGCTGAAATATCCGTTGTTAACTCTACTTTCGTCGCCAAAAAGCAACCGTGCTAGCAGCCATCTTGTTTTCTACCAGATTTGCTACTCAAAGTTCCCGGATATTGCGCCTAGAGACTGGTAAGGAGCTTTTAGCATTAGGCACCAATTTCTCTCTATTATTTTTACCGATTTTTGCGTATTTTCGCAAGAACAAAGGAAATGTGACGTCACACTTTCTTCCAGAACTGGTATCCTCCCGAACTGATCATAATTCTGAGAAGATGGCCAAGCCCTTACGGACCCAATATTACCGGTGGATGAACGACAACAAGCTCCAAGTATCCCCCGAAACCTTGAATGACTGAGTCTCTGAAGAAGCTGCGTGCCAAATCTGAGGCACCGAGAAAAAAAACCGAATTTCACCAGATGATCGAGATACGGAAGAAATCCATGCAGTTTTCTGGGCCACAGTGGTAGGATAAAGAGTCAGAAGTGACACACATGAGTCGGAGACCACATCTATCTGGATATCACAAAATTTTGGATTTATCAACTGAGTTGATAAGGTAAAATGGCCACCGTAAAGAGATTGAAAGCTGACGTTTCGAGCGTTAGCCCTTCGTCAGTGGAAATCAAGGAATTGTGGGTTGCACATGGTTTATATAGGAAGTGGTGGAGCTACGCTATTGGTGGGAACATGGCAACGTGGAAAACAAGAATAAATTAATTGAATGAAAAGCGTTCGTTGATACCGTGGGGATTAAGTGTGCCGATTTGAAGAATGAAGTTTTGTTTTAGATTTTTACGGCTTTCCGTGTTTAACCCTGGTGTAGGGAAAGGCCACAGATCGTCATACGTTGACTAGAATGATTAGGGAGATTGAAATGTCGGGCGACTGGTTTGGATGCGTCCTTGTCATTTCTTTCAACGTCTCGTAGGTGTTCGCGGAAACGGTCCCCTAATCTCCTCCCTGTTTCACCAATGTATATCATAAAGTGCATGTTATGCAATAGATAACATTCGCAGAGGTGCATGTAAAACGATCAGTGATTTTAATCGATCGCTTGGGTCTGTTATTTTGTCCTCATTGTGAATGAAAGGACAAGTGTTGCATCGTTTGCACGCGCATTTAAAAGTACCTGGTTGATCATCAGATTTAAGTACACTTCTAACTAGAAAGTCCCCTATGTTTTTGTCACGTTTGATGAAACCAATGGGGATTCTGAAAAGATTCTTCCTGTTTCGTTGTCATTTTGAAGTAACTTAAAGTTCCCACCAACGCAGCACCACAGTTTCTTTAGAAACTAACCCCCTTGCTATCTGGATATGTAGTAGTAGTGCAAGTAGTGCAACATTTACAGGCGCAAAGGAACTCATTATTATCTCCCTCACTATGTAAGGACGCCAATTGCCCAATATCGTCTACGACCAGAAGTAGAATCGTACGACACTCTCCGACCACGCTCCTCCAGACACCGGGCAGCACGAATGAAAAGCTAGAAAAATGGTGCTAGCAGATCAGTTGGGGACGCATGGGAGAACATCGAAAAAACGTAGTCGCTTTGAGGAACGGAAAACGATAAGATAAGTCTCGTAGACGAATTAAGCGATACAACATGCGACAACGAAGATTTCGTACAAGAACTCGTTCTCGTAAGAGAGCAGATCACTGGAAAGGTCGTGAACGATCACAGCATCGGCTTCCTCTCAAGTTGACAAGGAAATAACTAACCGCCAAAACGTCAAACGAAGTCTGTGGTGGTTTGAAGGTAGTAGACTAAGTGAAATCTAAGACAGGTAGACTTATTTACGAGATATAAGGTACGTAAAGTCGCACACAAGCCATGGAGGCGCAAACTGCCGGACCTTAACCCGGTTTCTGTAGCATGAAGCAACTGAGAGTATTACGGATTTTCATTCCGGGAGGTCTGGGTCCTTATTTAGCGGCCTTTGGGGACAACTTATCAAACATGGCGGCCATCTGTGCGAAAGCGTGACCATCATGATGAAGTGGTTTTGCTGCTCAGCGTTTTGTAACGATACTTTTCGAGCCCGAAACTCAAAAGGGGGAACCCATTAAGTTTCATCGTTTGCCCTGTGACCTTAAGGTCCAAGTTGCGTACACGAGGATTCTTCAAACGTCGGGTATAAACTGGCATTCTGGTCACATGTCTGCTAAACGTTGGAACCGTGGATGCAGAGAAAGTGTGAGTGATGATTTAGCTGACATCCATGTTCCAGCCTCCCAATTAGTGACACTGGAAAAGAAAGGTAATGATATAAGGCGAAAGCTCTACTGAAGAAGAAAATAAGAAAGGCTGAAAAACTAAAAGTACGTCAGCTCGAAAGGAAATTCTTTCTGGCCAAGGGGATGTCTGGCAATTCTAGAAAACGAAAAGCTCCAAAAGAAAGAGACAATTTTTAACCAGCTGCAAAAAAGCTAAACGACTTTAACATCTAAACGATCGTTTAGTCTACTTGTTCGCATGCGTCAATAGAAGATAAGTAGAAGTTAGCCGAGCAGCTGACTAGTGCTCTGACAGGACATGGTTAAAAAACTCAGGACTGAAAATTTTAGTTTTTTAACAACAACGTACAACAACAACAACCATTTTATTTTGCCAAATTAATAGAAAAAATTACACTATAAACTAAATTAACTAAAATAGGCAAAAAAACTACCCAGAATAGAAATAAACTAAACGAGCTGAGTAGTTACAAAAAAAAAATTAATTGCTTTGACTAGGTTGTACATAAAAGAAGACAAAAGTAAAATGAGACAGGTAATAAGTAATTAAGTACAATGTAAAAAAAATTAAGTACAATGTAACTAAGTATGTATAAATAGTAATTTAGATAAAAAAGTAGAAAAAAAGAAAGGAAAGGAAGAAAGAAGTAGTATATCATGGATTTAACAAATACCACCTGATTGTCAGCGGTTTATTTTCGAATTTTAAACCTCCCACCATAATAACAAGCTCCCTTTGCTCGCTTGTTTATTATGGTGGGGGCTTCGCGTAGATACGTGGTGTAACTATCATATAGTGTAGATACGTGGTGTAACTATCATATAGTGGTTTGACTTAATCCAATATAGGCATAAACATAGGAAGCAATATACATAGCTATACACAGCCATACACAGCTATACATGGCTATACACAGATATACATAGCCATACATAGCTATACACAGCTATACATGGCTATACACAGACATACATAGCTATACACAGCTATACATGGCTATAGATGACTATACACAGCTATACATGGCTATACACAGATATACATAGCTATACATGGCTTTACACAGATATACATAGTCATACATAGCTATACACAGCTATACATAGCTAATACATGGCTATACACAGCTATACACGGCTCTATACAGCTATACACAGCTATACATGGCTATACACAGATATACATAGCCATACATAGCTATACACAGCTATACATAGCTATACATGGCTATACACAGCTATACACGGCTATACATAGCCATACATAGCTATACACAGCTATACACAGCTATACATGGCTATACACAGCTATACACGGCTATAAATGGCTATACATGGCTATACATGACTATACACAGCTATACACAGTTATATATGGCCATACACAGGTATACATAGCCGCACATAGCTATACACAGCTATACATGGCTATAAACAGCTATACACAGCTATACATGGCTTTACATGGCTATACACAGTTATACATAGACATACATAGCTATACACAACTATACACAGCTATACATGGCTATACACAGATATACATAGCCATACATAGCTATACACAGCTATACATAGCTATACATGGCTATACACAGCTATACATGGCTATACATGGTTATACATGACTATACACGGCTATACACAGCTATACACAGCTAAACATGGCTATACACAGCTATACATGGCTATACACAGCTATACACGGCTATACATGGCTATACATGGCTATACATGACTATACACAGCTATACACAGTTATATATGGCTATACACAGATATACATAGCCGTACATAGCTATACATAGCTATACATGGCTATAAACAGCTATACACAGCTATACATGGCTATACATGGCTATACACAGTTATACATAGACATACATAGCTATACACAACTATACACAGCTATACATGGTTATACACAGATATACATAGCCATACATAGCTATACACAGCTATACATAGCTATACATGGCTATACACAGCTATACATGGCTATACATGGCTATACATGACTATACACGGCTCTACACAGCTATACACAGCTAAACATGGCTATACACAGATATACATGGTTATACATGACTATACACGGCTATACACAGCTATACACAGCTAAACATGGCTATACACAGCTATACATGGCTATACACAGCTATACACGGCTATACATGGCTATACATGGCTATACATGACTATACACAGCTATACACAGTTATATATGGCTATACACAGATATACATAGCCGTACATAGCTATACATAGCTATACATGGCTATAAACAGCTATACACAGCTATACATGGCTATACATGGCTATACACAGTTATACATAGACATACATAGCTATACACAACTATACACAGCTATACATGGTTATACACAGATATACATAGCCATACATAGCTATACACAGCTATACATAGCTATACATGGCTATACACAGCTATACATGGCTATACATGGCTATACATGACTATACACGGCTCTACACAGCTATACACAGCTAAACATGGCTATACACAGATATACATGGCTATACATGACTATACATGGCTATACATGGCTATACATGGATGGATATACGCAGCTATACACAGCTATACATGGCTATACACAGATATACATAGACATACATAGCTATACACAGCTATACATAGCTATACACAGCTATACATGGCTATACACAGATATACATAGCCATACATAGCTATACACAGCTATACATAGCTATACACAGCTATACATAGCTATACATGGCTATACACAGCTATACACGGCTATACATAGCCATACATAGCTATACACAGCTATACACAGCTATACATGGCTATACACAGATATACATAGCCATACATAGCTATACACAGCTATACATAGCTATACATGGCTATACACAGCTATACACGGCTATACATGGCTATACATGGCTATACATGACTATACACAGCTATACACAGTTATATATGGCTATACACAGGTATACATAGCCGTACATAGCTATACACAGCTATACATGGCTATAAACAGCTATACACAGCTATACATGGCTATACATGGCTATACACAGTTATACATAGACATACATAGCTATACACAGCTATACATGGCTATACATGGCTATACAATGCTATACATGACTATACACGGCTATACACAGCTATACACAGCTAAACATGGCTATACACAGATATACATGGCTATACATGGCTATACATGGCTATACATGGGTATACATGGATATACGCAGCTATACACAGCTATACATGGCTATACACAGATATACATAGACATACATAGCTATACACAGCTATACATAGCTATACTTGGCTTTACACAGCTATACATGGCTATACACAGCTATACATAGCTATACACAGTTCTACATAGATATACACAGCTATACATGCCTATACACGGCTATACATGGCTATACACAGCCATACATGACTATACACAGCTATACACCTCCATACATGGCTATACACAGCTATACAAGGCTATAAACAGCTATATATGGCTATAAACATCTATACACTGCCATACTTAGCCATACACAGCTATACATGGCTATACACAGCTCTACACTGCCATATATGGCTATACACAGCTATACATAGCTATACACAGCTCTACACCGCCATACATGGCTATACACAGCCATACGTAGCTATACACAGGTATACACTGCTATACTGACACAGTTATACATATCTGTATACAGCTATATATGGCTACACACAGCTATGTATGGGTATACAAAGTCATATATGGCTATACACAGCTATACATGGCTATACATTGTGGGTGCTATTGAGGTCAACAAATCACAGTCAAAAACGATAAGCAAATCCACTGTACGTTTCTTCTACATTAGACTTCAGTTGTTTTTGTTGTTGTTATTGGTTAATAAAGTTGTATTTTGCTGCTTCTTTGTGTCATGTCACCATATCAATGATAAAAAAAGTAATTTCATGAGTCCGCGTTTTGAAACTTTTAGGTGTCCGCATCTGGTTAATAAAAGTTTGACTGACGTATGTACATACCATTACCATACATTTGTTACTCTGCGTTCGAGCCACTAATTTTAACGAATACAGGTTAAGTCAGTGTCGTGTACAAATTGCAGAAAACCATTATTAGTCACATAATTGGTACAAAGTGTTGTAACTTCTTGACAGTGTACCAAAATGACTCGGACTCGGACTATTATTGAACGAATGGATTCCATTTGGACGTGCGTGTGTACTCTGATAATGAACACACAGGTGACTTCAAAATGTGGTAAAAACACAGAAGTACGCTAGGAGCCGTGTGTACTGTAATAACAAACTCCTCTAGTTAAAAGAGAGGGGTTTTCGTAGTGGGTCTTTGTTTTTGTAGAGGGTCTTCGTTTTCGTAATTACGATCACGAAGACTCACTCTTTTTTTAACTAGAGGAGTTTGTTTTTACACGCCTATACAAATATTACACAAATATTAGTGCAGCCTATTTTAGAGTGGGGGGCTAGTTGGTGATCGCTCGTGTAGAGCAGGTGGGGGGAAATCTCACGCAAAAACTTTCTCTTTTCAAGTAATTAGCAATGCATCCAGAACAGCCAAGTGTGATAAAAGTTGTCAGTTAAAACAGTCCCAAAATAATGCTCCTTGACAGGTTCTTTGGTCGGCTCTACTCGAAAGATGAAACCGGTAAGCTATGAACCTTATCGTATTCGCATTTTTAAAAATCTCAAACATAAAAACATTTCCTTTTAAAAAACTTGTACAAGCAGACCTGGAGAATATTAAATCACTACTGAGTTTAGTACCATGAAACGTACATTTCTACCAAAGTCAGTCCGTAGCGGCCTAATTAAGGACTGAACGCCTTATTTGTTATCGATAGAACTGAGGAAATGACATCTTTTGGCAACTATATATCCTAGACGAAACGTTTACATTTGTAGATTAGCTTGATAAAGTAACGGTCCTAATGTATAATGCCCGGACAACGCAAGAACAAAAGTCAACTAAAGTCCAAACTCTTCAACAACAGGAAAGAGTCGATGACAGTACGCGCAGAGTTAATGGCCCGACAAGAGCGAGAGCGACAGTTTCAACTTCCATCGATTCAAGTGACTTGAAAAAGTCTGAACAGGTCCAGACTCTTCGAGATTCCCCAAGAGCGCGTGAGAATTTCAACTACTCAAGCCAAATGAAGGAAAGGCGATTTCAACACGGAGTTAGAGTACTCAGTTCCTGTTTGGTCTAAATTAAAAATCATATTTAACTGGTAAACCGAAAACTGATTAACTCTGAAACAAAGAAATTGTCCAACTTTTTCATTTATTTTTTAATGGCACCAAAAAAGGGAACGGGGGTAAAAGCCCCCTCAGCCCACCCCTCGCGCCGTCCCTGATAGAAAGACCGCAAACAATAAATAAATTATTACAAAGAACAGCATATTTCAAGAGAAGGGATAGGGAAAACAAACGCCATGTATAGCTATGTAAAGCTGTGTATAGCTATGTATGTCTATGTATAACTGTGTATAGCCATGTATAGCCATGTATAGCTGTGTATAGCTATGTATAGCTGTGTATAGCCATGTATAGCTGTGTATAGCTGTGTATAGTCATGCAGGGCTGTGTATAGCCATGTATAGCTGTGTATAGCTATGTATGTATGGATGGATGGAATCTTTTATTTATACACGAAATCTTATCAAATTTAAACATACAGGTTTAAATTTGGTTTCCATAAAATCTGTGAATTAACTAATTAATACAATACTTTAAAATATGTACTTAAACTTAACAATTTACAAGGCGATCTTTAACTAATTACTTTACAAGTGCCGGTAGTAAGCCTCTTTTAAACTTTTCCAAAGACCTTTCTTCTTTGAGGTAGCGAGGAAGAGCATTCCAGACCTTGACGCCACTGAAAGCAAAACTATTCTTATAGTAATTTGTTCTGCATTTGGGCAGTTCTAGGTCGTAATTAGAAGATCTCAGACCGTAATTGTTTAAGGCGTTATTAGAAGTGAACATTTCGGTAAGGTATAGAGGTGCCAGGCCGTTAACGATTTTAAACATCATAATGGCCTTGTGAAATTGTCTCATGGAATTTAACTGAGTCCAGCCAGCCTAATTCCTCAAAAACTTCTCCAGAAGGCTTACTATAAGCAGCACCAGTAACAATACAAGCCGCCCTATTTTGAAGCCTTTGAAGACTATTACTTAATGTGTCACCTATTGAGTCCCAGACAAGACAACAATAACTGAAATAAGGCTCAATAATGGACCTATATAAAGTATCGATGTTCTCACTATTTAGAAAAGGTTTAACCTTTTTCAGTATTCGTAAGTTGGAGGACACTTTTTGCTTTACACTTTGCAAGTGACCTTCCCATGTCAGGTTCTTATCAATATTGACACCTAGGCATTTAGTGGACTCTACTTGCCTAACATCCGGCGTACTAGACAAGGAAAGTTCTATGTTACCGTCAAGAGCGGCAATTCTTTGTCTAGACCCTATTAATATAAAATCTGTCTTTAACAAATTAAGAGTAAGTTTGTTGACATTAAGCCAGGCGGCAATTTCATTAAGATCATTACTCATTAAAATTTTGCAAAACAGGCAGACTGCAACTTGTGAAAGTTAAGTTTGTGTCGTCGGCGAACAATCTCGCTGTTCCGTACCCTAAGCATTTTGGCATATCATTAACGTAAATCAAAAACAACAGAGGTCCTAAAATGGACCCTTGAGGTACCCCACAGGAGATTGTCTTAGTAGAAGAAACGACGCCGTTAACACAACACACTTGGTGTCTGTCTGCAAGATAAGACTGAAACCAATGTAGAGTAATACCTTCAAAACCTAAAATTCTAAATCTTGTGGTCAACGGTATCGAAGGCCTTTTTTAGGTCTAGAAATAAGACTCCATTAACCATGCCCCTATCTATATTGAAACACCAATCATTCGTCATGTCAAGTAGGGCAGACACGGTTGAGTGGAGCGACCTGAACCCCGATTGGCGAGAATAAAGCAATTTATTATTACTAAGGTGACGGCAAATTTGTTCGAAGAGAATTCTTTCAAAAACACGAGCAATGCTTGGTAAAACCGATATAGGTCTATAGTTATTGGCATCGCATTTCTCGCCGGATTTAAAGAGCGGACAGACCTTTGCAACCTTCCAATCGCTAGGAAATTCACCCGAGGCGATGAAAAAGTTAAAAAGATCAGTTAAGCTCTTGTAAATAACAGGTGCGGCTAATTTCAAAATTTTATTTGAAATTTTGTCAAGCCCAGTAGCTTTCGCAATTTTGACTGAACTTAATAACTTTAAGACCTTGGAGGGGCTGATATTTTTAAACTGAAAACTCGCAGAATGTTTTGTAAGGTAATCTTCTGGCTTTTTGTTGATTTGATCAGATGGAATTTCAGAAGCAAGTCTCGGACCCATGGTCGTGAAGTGGCAATTTGGCTGTGTATAGCCATGTATAGCTGTGTATAGCTGTGTATAGCCATGTACAGCCATGTATAGCCATGTATATTCATGTATGGCTGTGTATATCCATGTATAGCTGTGTATAGCCATGTATAGCCATGTATAGCTGTGTATCGCCATGTATAGCTCTGTATACCACGTACAGCCATGTATAGCTGTGTATAGCCATGTATAGCTATGTATAGCTGTGTATAGCCATGTATGGCTATGTGTAGCCATGTATAGCCATGTATAGCTGCATATAGCCATGTATAGTCATGTATAGCCATGTATACCTGTAGCGCTGTGTATAGTCATGTATAGCTTTGTATAGCCATGTATAGCTATGTATAGCCATGTATAGCTGTGTATAGCTATGTATGGCTATATATAGCTGTGTATAGCCATGTATAGTCATGTATAGTCATGTATAGCTGTGTATAGCCATGTATAGCTATGTAAAGCTGTGTATAGCTATGTATGTCTATGTATAACTGTGTATAGTCATGTATAGCCATGTATAGCCATGTATAGCTGTGTATAGCTATGTATATCTGTGTATTGCGATGTATAGCTGTGTATAGCTGGGTATAGTCATCTATAGCCATGTATAACCATGTATAGCCATGTATAGCCATGTATAACTGTGTATAGCCATGTATAGCTGTGTATAGCTGTGTATAGCTGTGTATAGCCATCTGTACCCATGTATACGCATGTATAGCCATGTATAGCCATGTATAGCTGTGTATAGTCATGTAGGGCTGTGTATAGCCATGTGTAGCTGTGTATAGCAATGTATGGCTGTGTATAGCCATGTATAGCTGTGTATATCCCTGTATACCCATGTATAGCCATGTATAGCCATGTATAGCCATGTATAGCTGTGTATAGCCATGTATAGCTGTGTATAGCTGTGTATAGCCATGTATACCCATGTATAGATATGTATAGCCATGTATAGCCATGTATAGCTGTGTATAGCCATGTATAGCTGTATATAGCTATGTATGGCAATGTATGTCTATGTATATCTGTGTATAGCCATGTATAGCCATGTATAGCCATGTATAGCTGTGTATAGCTATGTATGGCTATGTATATCTGTGTATAGTCATGTATAGCTGTGTATAGCTGTGTATAGACATTTATAGCCATGTATAGCCATGCATAGCCATGTATAGCTGTGTATAGCCATGTATTGCTATGTATTGCTGTGTATAGCTATGTATGGCTATGTATAGCTGTGTATAGCTATGTATGTCTATGTATAGCTGTGTATAGCTATGTATGTCTATGTATATCTGTGTATAGCCATGTATAGCCATGTATAGCTGTGTATAGCCATGTATAGCTATGTATAGCTGTGTATAGCTATGTATGTCTATGTATATCTGTGTATAGCCATGTATAGCCATGTATAGTTGTATATAGCCATGTATAGCTATGTATAGCTGTGTATAGCTATGTATGTCTATGTATATCTGTGTATAGCCATGTATAGCCATGTATAGCTGTGTATAGCCATGTATAGCTATGTATAGCTGTGTATAGCTGTGTATGTCTATGTATAACTGTGTATAGCTATGTATATCGCTTCCTATGTTTATGACTATATTAGATTAAGTCAAACCACCATATGACAGTTACACCACGTACCTACCTAAATTCGAAAATAAACCGCTGACAATCAAGTAGTATTTGTTAAATCCATGATATACTACTTACCCGAAACAAACCACCCAGCAATGTCTGTACTTAACATAAACATTGAAGAACTTTTGAAAGAACTTGATCCAGCAACGTTACAAGCTTTAGAGCAATTACTTGCAGAGGACGCTCCTGTTGTTCGAAAAACTATTCAGAACATATTGGATGAACCTATTTCTGAGAAAGTGGAGAGGAGTTTAGATAACCTTTACTTCCTAAAACTATTCAACCGACTGCACCTTCTCGTAGAAGGGGGAGAAAAACACAAGAAATTTTGAGGAAGTTTGATCCAATTTCTCGAGAAAATATCCGAAATGTTACAAACTATCAGAATGAAATTCTTGAGTTATATGACACTTCCGAATATGAGGGAGAAGAAAAAAGAGGGCGACGTTATATCCGCTGGCGCTTCATTAGAGGCCTTGAAAAAGATCTTACACCAGATTTTATGAAAAAAATAAGAGAGAAAGTTCACACATCTTTCTACGTAAGACATTATTTTTCATATCAGTTACGAAACATTGAAAATGATGAGATATATGTTAATTACACTAACAAAGGTTCTCCTTGGTTTGATCGTCTTTCTGATGCGGAAAAATGGTTGAGTGATCGGGAAAAATTTCGTTTAGATTCTGATAACATTAATAGACCTGACACAAAATGGGTGTTTGGAGACCATTTTAATGTTGATGTAAAGGTTGTGCTTGACCGTCAACCACTTTTGGGTAACCTTGGGTAACCTTTTGCGTAACCTTGCGCATAGTCGTTATATGTTAGCTTTAGACACTTACAGAGACAATTTATGTCTTTGGCGTTGTATTGCAGTACACCGAGGTTCAAGACCAGATCGAAGTACAACGGCAGCACGGGAACTTGCTAAGAGTTTTTTTAACCTCATAGCTGCTCCACAAGATTGCCGGAAAACATGTTTAGATGAACTTGATGAGGTTGAAAAACATCTTTAAAAAAAACAAATTTTCAAAGATTGGTTGGGTATTCGTGTATATGAGCCTGAACGTATGGAGGATGGTGAAGTGATATCGCATCTTAGAAGGAAACCACCAGCCAAGTTAACAAATATTTTGACAATTGGAATTTACGAAGGGCATGCTTTCATTATAAAAGATATTTCGAAGCTTGCAAAAATTTATGCATGTGTTCATTGCCGTTCAAGATTTACTCAAGCTTGCCACCTTCAACGGCATATCCAAATATGTGCGCAAGGGAAGACGGTGATTGAATGTCCGGCCGAAAAAGTTGAATTACCACAAACAGCTTTTGAGAAAGCTTTTTATCCAAAACATTCATCTTCTCCAGAATCTCTTCGCTGGCTTGAACAAGAAGCAGCACTTCGTAAAATTCACATTCACCACGCCGCCTGCGGGCATGGAGGTGAAAGATGGGTTCCCATTCATCACGCTGCTCGCGGGCATGGATGTGAAAGATGTGTTGAGCGCGCTCCTGTAGACGGTTATAACCATGAAACGAAGACTGTTTTTCAATATCATGGATGTCATTGGCATGGATGTCGAAAATGTTTTCCTCATGGTCGAAACAGAATTATTACTCATTATGGCCAAACACGAGAAGGTAGATTTAAAGCAACTGTTGAACGTACACAAAAGCTTCGAGCTGCTGGCTACCATGTAATCGAAGCATGGTCTTGTGAAGTAGGAAAAATAAATATTAAGTTGCCACAGACTCAAATACAAAGTTATCCACACGCGATATTGTATGACTTTGAAGCATACGGAGATAAAAATCAGAGGAAAGAACCAACAGGAATGCTAACTATCGAAAATAAACATGTACCAATCTCTGTTAGCATTGGTGACACTTTAGACAAAGAACCTACCCATATCTGTGAAAGAGATCATGCGGTTTTGGTTCACAAGTTTATGGAAGAACTTGAGAGGCGTGGGAAAAACATTCAGGACCAAGTAAGAACAGTGTTCATACCTGAAGATATGAATGTGCTTATAAAAGCACAGCGCCTCAAAATAGAAGAATGGTGTAATCAGGTGCCAGTTCTTGGGTTTAACTCCGGGCGATATGATTTGAATCTTATAAGAGAAAATTTCGCGGAACGTTTATCTGATACAACTGGTAAAGTAATAGTTGCAAAAAACGGAAACAAAATTATGTTCATTTTGACTAAAAACTTTCGCTTTCTCGACATCATAAACTACTTAGGTCCGGGTACAAGTTATGATAAATGGGTGAAAGCCTACGAATGCGAAACTGTAAAATCGTGGTTTCCGTATGAATGGTTTGACACACCTGAAAAACTTGATTTTTGCGGACTTCCGAAATATGAGGATTGGTATTCGAAGCTGCAGAATGGTTATGTTCTCACAAAGGATTAATGGGAGGGGTGTCAGCGTCTGTTCAAAGAAAAGGGTATGTGTACCTTCGCAGACAGGCTGCGTTACTACAATAATCTCGATGTAGCTCCTGGTCTCGAGGCGCTGGAAAAGATGCGTGCTTTCTACACCGATAAAGGAATCGATATTTTGAAAGATGCTGTAAGTATCCCAGGTGTTAGTTTACATTACTTACTCCGAGGATGTGTTGAGAGGGGTGCGGATCTTTACAGCCCGTGCGAAGAAGCGTATGAGATGTTGAAAGAAGCTGTTGTCGGAGGACCGAGCCTTGTTTTCACAAGATACCATGAAGTTGGAGTCACGAAAATAAGGTCTCATCAAATTGCGGAACCTCGTCTTTGCAAAAATATTTTGGGTTACGACGCCAATGCTTTGTATTTGTCAACCATGCTTAGAGACATGCCTTGTGGAAAAGGAAGGGTGATGCATTACAATAAAGACGTCGCTCCCATACTAACACAAAGGCTCAAAGAAGGAAAATGGTTCGGATTCGCAGAAGTTGATATAGAGATTCCTGAGCACTTACACTCAAAGTTTGAGGAGATGTGCCCATTCTTCTACAATAAAGAGGTGCCTGTTGAAGCTATTCCTCAACATATGCTTGACTACCTAAAACAAACCAAGCGGAACCGCGGAGAAGGAAAGAATCGAAGTTAGTGGGAGCATTATCTGCAAAGAAGATATTATTATACGCACCTCTTCTTAGATGGTATCTTGAGCATGGAGCAGTGATCATAAATGTTTATCGGACTATTGATTACCAACCAACAAAAATATTCACTTGGTTTGTGGAGCAAGTGACTGAAGCTCGTAGAACTGGAGATAAAGAAAAAAGCAAGGCGCTGCTGGCTGAGGTATTCAAACTGTTAGGAAATAGTGGGTATGGAAAGCTCATCGAAGCCTTGGAGAGGCAAACAAACGTTATTTACACCAAAGACGAAAAGGTTGTCGACAGAGCCTTGCGAAGCGCATATTTTAGTGATCTTGACGAAATTGGGGAAGCGTATGAGCTGGAAAGCCGAAAGCCTCGGATTACAATCAGAAGACCATTTCAGGTTGGAATAGCTGTATATCAACTGGCTAAACTTCGAATGCTTGAATTCTATTATGACTTTCTTGACAGATATTTTGACAGAAAAGATTTCGAATTGATTCAGATGGACACAGACAGCAATTATATGGCAATTAGCGCAGAAAAGTTGGAAGACATCGTCAAACCAGAGCTGCAAACAGAATTTGTGGCAAAAAAGAAAGAGTGGTTAGCTTGGGATAAGTGGAGCAGTCGGACCCCTGGGCTCTTTAAGCTCGAGTGTGAAGGCAGCAGAATGATTGCTCTCTGCTCAAAATGTTATTACTTTGACGAATCTGAGGGTAAAAAAAAAGAAGTTCAGCACGAAAGGGGTGTCGAAGAAGCAAAACGAGATCACGTGGCAGCGTTTCAAGAAAGCTTTGGAAGACAGCAAGGACATAGCAACTAATAGAGGTTTCAGGATGCGGGACGGCCAGATAGTCACTTGCGAACAGCAGAAGCTGGGGTTGAGCGCTTACTATGACAAACGCTGGGTATTGGAAGACGGCATTCACACAGAACCGATCGGGTTTCATTGTTAGCTTGCTGGTGGTAGTTGTGTACCTGGAGGGACAACCAAAAGCTCTTCGCGGACAAACCAGCGTTTTGGTCCGTCAAACAAATAAGAGATAACCGGTGCGTCTGGTTTTATCATAATTTTTTCAATCTCGTAAACATTCAAAGACCAGATTGGGTCTGTAGCTCTTCGTCGACCACCTTCAAGTTCACCGGGTTGATAAAGATAGCGAACACTTAAACCGGAGGGGAGCTTTTTTTCGTTCACACCAACGGGTCTCAAATAAGGTGTCGAGGGTTTGGATGGAACAGTTTTCTTTTTTATGGCATCAACAGGTTTTTGACCAGTCAGTCGAGTGACTTCTTTATTCAAAGCTGAAATAACAGCAGGCAGTCGGGCCATCCATTCAGTCGATCTTTTGTCTTCTGGGAGTCGCATCTCAACCCCATATTGGTGTCCAAACAGTCGTTCAGCCAGGGTGCGGTTGAATCTTTCAACGATAGCTTGATCACGGTGAATATCCACAGGACCACGTCTAATCTCGACATTATGTTTCGAAAGCAGTTGCTTCACAGCACCCATGAACTCACGACCAGGATCGACCTGAAGCAGTTTCGGCCACTTCAAAGGACCACGACTATAAATCCGTTCCAGAGCAGCTGCAACTTCTTTAGCCTCTTTTGTGGCCAACGGTTCGGCCTCTTTGTATCGAGAGGCCACATCTACCACCGTGAGAGCATATTTAAAAGTTTTACGGGAGCGTGGTGGGCGATCGTGTGGGAGATACAGAAGATCGGCTTGGTGAACTTTGTTTGGAATAGGAACATCACATTTCGGCCTTGGAATGTAACGTGGGGCTGGTAAATAAACCTGCCAAAGAGCTTGCTTCATCAACCAGTTTTGAGCCACATCTTCCGAAACTTTCGCTGCCTGGGCTAATTTCTTAAGAGCGGCTCTCTGTAACTTTCACCTAGGACCATGCAAGATAGAAAAATCGAAAATTGCCAAACTTTGTCACAATAAAGGTCTTCCCAAACCATTTATAAAAATATAAGTTTCAGTTTATTTCGGTCAATATTTTACCGTTGCGACGACTTTATCATTCTGATGGCTCGGGAGCGAGTAAAAACGACTTGAAAGTGTCACTTAAATAAACCGCTCGTCTTGAATTGTGAAGACAGGAATATCAATATCAAAGCCATGTAGTATAAGTAGGATATTCCCTTGTCATGTTTGCTTTGTCAAATTTGAATTCGATCAAAACCAGAATTTTTGAGAGATTTTTAAAATTTAACCGTTTCGAGCGGCATAGTCGCACGCTAAAAAATGTTGAAATTCAGGACCAAAAAAAGCACTCTGGTATATGGCTTTCGCAGGTGAGACTACACTTGTTGGAATAAGCAATCTTTCCTCTACGATTTGATGAAAAAAAATTTTTGGGTAAATGAAATGGTAAATTTTGGGAGCGCTTTATCTACACCCTATTTTCCAAGTGAAGACGACCTTTTGACCTTGACTGGCGGGGAAGTAATGACCAGCGTTTTCAAATAGCACGCGCTAATTCCATTTTTTAGAGAAAAGTTCCACAATGTTTGGCAGTTACTAATTAATTGAACCTCAAATAAAGTCATCAGCCGCAAACAGGACACGTTTTCGCTAGCAAATAACTTTGGTTGTCAGTGATTAACATCGGCAAATTTGCATAAATTTGAAACATTTGTTTTTCACAAAAAACTCGTTTTTTACCTTCATTGTTTCTAAAGTAAAAATGCCAAAAAAAACAGTAAAGCATTACCTAACTATCTATGTAGCAAATCGTACCTTAATAACCATATTTTGTGAAGAACTGACGAGATTTCTAGTAGCCGCCCGTAACAACTGATGACAACCGTTGAACATTTTTGGGTAACTGATGGATGTACAGTCACGCAATACACAGTGGTCTTAGATTACAAAACCACATGGCCAGGCAAAATGCAAACAGCTGTCAGCAGTTATCGTAAACAGCGAATCTCCAATGTGCAGGAATGGACGAGAAACAAAAGAGATGTCTAAAACTTTGCCTCCAGTGCAATGAATTGTTTTAAAATACAAGGCAGTCTTTATAGAATTAGTACTGTAGAATGTAAAATTCTCTCTCTTATCTCTCTTAACCAAAGAAAAATAAGAGCCAAATAAAGTTACCGGTCATTATACCTGAAGTTGCGAAGTACTTCCACAATCCTGATAATGTAACAAACATGCCTCGTGTCAAAAAATCGCGACACAAATCTTGCACGTAGGTTTAACTGTTTGGAACGCCACCAATCTGTCAAACCTCATAAACTACCATGGCTTTGTGTGGGTATTCGGAAATAGTTGGGGGAAGTTGTGGGGTTAGTTCAGACAACCCAGCGGAATGTCCAGTGTGTTACTTACTTCTCAGTTAACTGAGAGCGAGGGCCGTACTGGGAGAATATTGCCCGAGGTCGTACAACAAAGACTGAGGGCAATATTCTCTCAGTACGGTCCCGAGATAGCGAGAGTTTAATAAGAAGAAGTGGCGCCAAAGGGTATGGTTTTTGAGCCTTTTTGATCTGAAATAGGGTATAGATTTTAACCATTTTGGTCTGAAATAGCGTGAGGTTTGTGCACTCTGATATGGGATCTGGTAAGGTTCTTACAAGAAGCTATCTTTTTATTAATTTTCTTCTCCAAAGAACTGAAGTTTGATTAACGTTGGGAATTTGAAGCCCTTCTCAACTGTTTGCGCAAAATACTTTTTGCTGTTCGCTCTCTTTCTCTGCCTTAAAATAAGAAAAGAAAGGACAAGAAAAAGAAAACCGGCGGAGGCACAAATCTTCCGAAAAAGGTTGGCTCGCTTGGCGCAAAGTGCCGAAAGCGTGGATTTTCCGGCGCGAGCTACAAACGTCCCGCGCGTTCGTATGATGCATCAAGAAATATGTAATGTTTTGCGCTCGGTCTTTAGCTTGGATACAACTGTACATGCCGCCACCAGGAGTTGTAAAATCTTGCCTAAAGGCCAAATAATACGGAAAACATTCGTGCAACTATTCGCGCAACGATGTTGCGCTTATTATCACCTCCGCGTCGCGTGTTCAGGTTGCAGAAAGTTAGTTGCTTCTACTTTTCGAAAAATAAAGATTTGTTGCGTGTATAGGTGAGAACACTCTCAACTTGTAACGTATTCTTGTTGTGCGACACGTTGCACGAAAATCTTGCCGGTATTACTGAAGCGAGATAATGCAATAACTCCTGGTATCCACCATTTGTCCACATTTGTTATCACCTGGGGCGCAATACCCCTCTCTCCATCTTGGGGTACATCCATAGATAAGTGAGGAGTAAACGAAGTTATGCACCGCCCAAATTAAAAATTCTGTCAAGATACCCGCCTGTTACAATGAGACATATTTGGCAGCTAGGGTGGATGAATACTTCCAAGGGATATACTCCTTTTGACATAAAGTAACGAAGACAGGAAAACTCAATGTAGCTTGGCACAGATTCTGATGTTTGACGATGCTCGGAACTGTTTTTTTTTTTCTGATTTTTAAAGGCATTTTTGAGGTCAATGAAGTTCGTTTGGGTTTGACAATATGCCCGCGACACCGGGAAAGGTTTGGAATCCGCTGGAGATCCTGTAAGAAAAACTGCAGCTGTCCAAGTGAAGTGTCCGTTAAATATTTAGGTCCGTCAAATATTTAGATCCAATTTGCAGCAAATTATGTGGTAGGGTAGATAGTAGAGAATTACAGCAATCGATCCGAGAAGTTGCAAAGGTGTGTATTAGTATACCGCAGTTTTTGTGTGACAGGAACTTTGTGGTAGTAACTAGATTACGTAGATGATAGAAAGCTGTTTTGTACAGTTAATTCACTTGCTTATTCATAGAAAGGGCATTTTCAAACCATACGCCAGTGTTCTTGGCTGACTATTTATATAGCAGCCGTTTATATACCGTATTTTCTCGATTAAACGCCGGACCCCGAATAAACGCCGGGTTCAAATAAACGCCGGGTCCACAGGGCCGGGTTTAAAACAAACGACCCCGGCGTTTATTCGGGGTCCCGGCGTTTATTTGAGGTCCCGGCGTTTATTCGAGGTGGGTATATTAAATCAGGATTACGTGTCGTGACTGCATACTAGTCCTCTTTCTACCATTATATTTGAATTTATACACTTATATTTAAACCAAACTACCTTTACAAAAGTACTTCTATTAAAACAGATGAAACAAACGACGCATCAGGTATCGTATCAATCTCTTTTAAATCATGGTAACTTTTCTGCGGGCTTGTACATCAAGCAAGGATGATCTCTAGGGTCTCTCCAGCGTTTCTCCAGCAGTTTCTTGCAATTGAACCGTTCCATAATTTTGCCTTTCTCAGAACTGATAGAGATGGAACCTCGCCACCACCTTGTTCAAAATTTCTTTCACAGTACATTTGCTGTCGAGCAGTTACCGATACACTTCATCCGTGTTTCATGCACACCGAGAAACGTAACGTTGAGAAGAGTTCAATCCCTGTTTCTGTCAATGATGTTTTTTTTTATCTTTTTTTTGTTTTATAAATAACTTACCAGATTCACTTAGATGAAACAAAGTTTTTTAAACGTTTTTGCTGAAATTTTGTTCTTGGTTAAATCAACTTCCAATACTGAAAAATGCATTTAATAAATAAACGCCGGGCCCCGAAACGCCGGGTTCGAATAAACGCCGGGTCTACGAGGCCGAGTTTTAAATAAACGCCCCCCGGCGTTTAATCGAGAAAATACGGTATATATGTAGTCGACGTAGGCAGTATCGTGGAAGCCATTGAAGCACACCCGCAAGACAGTTTTTCATTACCTAGTGTTCGCAACACTAAAAACGGAGGTTTAAAAAAAAAAAGGCTTGGGGTCATCTACGTTTGTTTATCAGGAAATGTTTTTAGGGCAAGCGGGCCCCGCATACCCCTATAATTGATTTTTTGTTTTGTTTAGAATGGTTAAAAATAAAACCATCAGCATTAAATTTATCACAGGCACTTCTATTTAGAAAAGTGGCACTTTTTGGAGTAAACAACAGCAACCAAAAAGCACACACACAAAGAAAACAAACAAACAAAAAACGAGTCATGCCCAGAGATGGTAGCCAGACAATATTCCAGGAGACAAGAGTAGGAAAAAACATCGGACAGATTCTGCCGCAGGATAGCAAAGAAAAAAAGCAATAATAAAAATCCAGGCATTTCATCTCAGGAAGTCCTTTTAACATGTCCGATGATCAATCGCGTCGCTTTTATATGCCCTTCCTCTCATCCCCTCTCCTCACCGGCTCTATATGTTGCAAGTTGTTGAGTACTTTCAATAGCATCCGAGCCTTTTCTGCTGCCTTGTCTTTCTGTGAACTGTCCACACTTTTAAATCGAGGATCGTATGTGTGGCTCCAAAATAGCACGGTAAAAGCAAGGGTTTATAATTTAAGACCAGTGTATATTGCGTGACAGCAACGTTTTGGCGACCACCCAAAAATGTTCGACGGTTGTCAAGGGCGGCCAGAAGAAATCTCGACCTTTCTTCATCAAAAAAGAGTCATTAAGGTACGATTTGCTTTATAAATAGTTGGGTAACACTTTATTGGTTTTCTTCACCACTCTTTTGAAAAAAACTGAAGGCAGAAAAGCGAGTTTGTTGTGAAAGAAAAATGTTTCAAATTTATGCAAATTTGCCGATGTTAATCACCAACAACCAAAGTTTGCCTTGACCAAAAAGCGTATTTGCTAGCGAAAACCTGTCCTGTTTTCGGCTGATGACTTTATTTGAGGCTCTATTAATTAGTAAGTACCAAACATTGTGATACTTGTTTTAAAAAAGATGGAATTAGCGCGTGTTATTTGAAAACGCTGGTCATTACTTCCCCGCCTGTCAAGGTCAAAAGGTCGTATTCGCTTGGAAAATAGGGTGTAGTTAAAGCGCTCCCAAAATTTACCATTTCATTTACCCAAATATTTTTTTTCATCAAATCGTAGAGGAAAGATTGCTTATTCCAACAAGTGTAGTCTCACCTGCGAAAGCCATATACCAGAGTGCTTTTTTTGGTCCTGAATTTCAACATTTTTTAGCGTGCGACTATGCCGCTCGAAACGGTTAAATTTTAAAAATCTCTCAAAAATTCTGGACTCGATCGAATTCAAATTTGACAAAGCACACATGACAAGGGAATATCCTACTTATACTACATGGCTTTGATATTGATATTGCTGTCTTCGCAATTCAAGACGAGCGGTTGATTTAAGTGACACTTTCAAGCCGTTTTTACTCGCTCCCGAGCCATCGGAACGATAAAGTCGCCTTAACGGTAAAATATCTACCGGAATAAATTAAAACTTATATTTTTATAAATGGTTTGGGAAGACCTTTATTGTGACAAAGTTTGGCAATTTTCGATTTTTCTATCTTGCATGGTCCTAGGTGAAAGTTACAGAGAGCGGCTCTTAATTGCTGCAAACCCTTTCCAATACCCTTGCGGGCTGTAATAAATTTTTGACAACTTATTGAAAATGCGCGAGCTCATTGTATACCATACAGAATAAAAAATGGACGACCCGTTTGGTTGTTTGCAAGGTGAGAAATTCAAAAAAACATTGCAAAAAAAATTAAATTCATACTCATTATAAAAACAGATTAATCGTTGTCCTTCATGCGAGGAGCAAATAGTTTATGTGGTGAATGAGTTCTGTCGTGCATGTCCAAAATGTGGTAGAGTGTTTGAATGTGATGATGATAAACAGTTCCAAGAAGAAAATCGGGAAAGAAGTTTCACTGCAAATAATTTTTATTTAAAAAATGTTTTGCGGAAATGGAAAATTTACGAAATGTTTTCTTCCAGCGAGATAGATTTTCTTGGTAACGTTATTGCTCAATTTAAGAAGATGTCCGGCAAATCAGTGAACTACTCATGTTTTCTGTACGATTATTTTGAAATGGTATCTTTTGAATGCTGGCCCCACAAAAAAGAAATTATGGAATCTATTTCTTATCACCTTCCTAAAAACTTAGAAAGCAGTTGGTGCGCAAAAAAGGAGTTTGATAAACGGTGGTTTTCAACCAATCAAGGTTCTTCATAAACATTTTCATATTTGCCTGTTTTCGGATTTTTCACCAAACGCATGACAGTACCTTTTTTTGGATGAGTCCAAAATTTCTTGCTTGTGACACCAGTTGGTCCCGTGAAAGCATTTTTTGCAATATCACCTTTCCAATACCGATCGAAAACAGGTTTTGTTGAAGGAATTAATTTTTTTGTTACTTTTTCAGCATATTTCGCTACTTCCCAGGGTTTAAAACCAGTTCCTTTTTGTTGTTTCAAACCCAACCCTAACTTTTGTTTAGCATTGATTGCATTTCTTGCAGCCGCATGACCCCACTGTCTCTGTTTGTAAGGAACTGCGTCAAGAGACAACCATTTTTTTATCCGCTTTGTGTTTGCATTTTTTGAGATTTTCACCGTATTTTTTTTCACGGTTGGAACAAACATCATAATCGACATCATGTTGCATAGCAATTGCATCTGTTGCACCTGTTGGTGGTTGATATATTTCCAGAATTTCACCCGTTTCTGGATCGTATTTCAATTGCTTTTCAAGAGGATTGTATGGCCCTGTGAAATTATGTCCCGGCAATGTCCAACCTTTTTTTGGTTTCGGAAATTTACCAATTGCTGCATGTATATCAATACCACTGCCCTCTGTGCGGGTCGGCAAAAAACTTGTTTTTGTTATTCCGCAACTAGCGCATTTTGCTTTCAAGAGGAGGAGTTTTTGATTGTTCTTTTTTGTGATTACAACCTTTTCAACAACCTTTTCACTTCCCTGTACATTGGGTGTGTTCCACTCTTCTTTCACACAGTACATTTCCATTGTATGTTTTAAGAAAAATAATTTTTCACTATTTTTTCATTTTGAAGTAAATCGTTGGGAAACATTTTCAAAATATCGGCAAAACTTGTTCCTTTATTTCTTTCGTTTAAAAAGAGAAGGCAGTAGTAACCACATCTCACACTTTGTTCCCATTGAATTTGGTTATCATTTCTGAAAAAATGTGTCATCCCGTGCATTGACATTTCTTTTTCCCATTCCAAAGGTGGTGGAAGCCCAAATGAATCGAAATACTCATAAGTACCATCATTAGGCCAACAACATACCCAGTGAGTTCCCAAACTTCCAAAATCATCCAAGTTGATAATGCATGGAGAATGAAACAAGTGTTTTTTTTTCGTTTCTGGTAAAAATACCTTTGATGGGGATTCGTAAAAAGTTGCACCATTTTTTCAAGTCAATGTTGGATAGAGGTTTATCTTCAAATTTCACTTTTTTTTTTAAACGATAATAATCCTCCCAAGTTCCATAAAAAGGTTGAGGTTGAATTTGCATTCCTTTACCTTTTGGTATTGGTGGTGATCGTCTTGTTCGTGGTGGCGGTGGTGGTGGTTGCGTTTGCATACCTTTTCCGACTCCACCACGCTGAGAAGTACTTGGAATCTGTGTTTGGCTTAATTTTATTACCATTCCTTTCCCAGCCGCTGATCTTTTTTTCAATCGCGCGATTCGAGTATCAGTGAGAAAAAGTTCGTGTCCACGCCCAACTTTGTCTGGTTTAACTTTCAGATTAACAGGTGTCTTCGTAACATAAGCTTTTTGAAGTTTCTTTTTCTGGCCATCAGTCAGTGCGATTTTGAATGGATGATAAGTTGTGCTCATTGTATATATTGTATTCAGAATTTTTTTTTAAATTTTTTCATTTGTCTAGACGACGACAAGCTCATTACCAATTTGCTTCAACACAAATTCTTCTTCATTCAAAATCGCGGCGAATATTATATAATCTTGAGCGTTAGCGGCTTCGTTAAGTCTGTAATGGAATTCGAGCTTTTTGGGATCGTCTGTCAAACCTTCTTTGGAATTTCGCAGATCGAAGTAGATAACTGGGTATAACTTCTCAAAGTAGGAAAGCGGCAGCTGAACGCCGGTGTTATAGTCATTCTTTCTGTATCTGAAATTGATCAAATCATTCAAAATTCTTATTTTAAAGTCATGATCGTATTCAAGCTCAGGATAAAATTCTGTGCCGTACTGGAGAAGGTAAGTGTCCAATCTTGCTGATTCATCACCATCGATATCAAATGTGTCAAAGATATAAGGATTGTATTGGTAATTATTTTGTTTCCGAGTTTGTTGAATGAATACAAAAACATGCTTGGGGTTTTTTATCCCAGGTGTAATCAACCACCTACCATTCGCATCCCTTCGGGCGCTGCTCTGTGTCAAATTTTCTTGCAATTATTTCCATTGGGTTGGTTTCAAGAAATTTTCATTGACCAGGGTTTGTCCTTTGCCAGTGAAATGTAATTGTGGCACCCACAACTCAAATTTGCGGACAACAATCCTTCGAGCTGTTCCATCGTTTTGCCAAATCATTTCTTCATCGTCTTGCATATTAATTTCAAACTCAAAATGTAACGGTGGCAGCAGCCTGTCGGAAAGACTTTCGAAGAAGGAGTATCTGTTCAAAGGGATAATGGAATGAACTGTTTTGACTTGGTCTGATAGAATCGCCCTTGCCTGCATTCCATTGTTCTTCACAGCGACTTCTGCAACCACAGTGTCATCAACATTATCAAGATACCAAAAATAGTTTTTTGCCACACTTCTCGAAAAATCATCCGAAAAGTCAAGCAGGTTTTTGATGAAAACAACCTTGTTGATATTATCCGCCTCGTATAATTTTTTTCCAGATGATTTGACGATCAAACTTTTTATCAATGAAAAAGAACCGTTGATCGGAGCCGATCGAGTGTCTTCAGCAATATCGGCTCCGTTTGCTGTAGCTTCCAAGTCGAAATCGACGCGGAAATAAGCGTTGTACCAGTCATAAAAATTGTCCCGGTCTTTCAAGGCAAATTTGTATCCCAACTTTTTTTGAGTGTTGTTATTCCCAGGGAAGGTGGGTGCAGTGTCCAAATCAACTCGAATGTATGTAGTCTTCTCGAGGTACTGTGGAGTTCTGAACATTTTGACAAGAGTTATATTAAGAGAGAAAACTTTTTTTGATGAAATTTCGTTTGCCAAAATTTGATTTAATTTCACAAGGGCGTTTGATTTTTTCGGTACTTTATTTTGTAAAATATTTGCAAGTTTCTTTTTTGCATCCTGTGACAACGGTTTTTGTTTTTTTCGCTCTTGCAGTATTTTTCGTATTTGTTTCGAACCTTTTTCAACAGTATCTGATTTTTTTGGTATTTGGTTTTGCAAAATATTTGCATCCTGAGACAATTGTCTTTGTTTATTTAGCTCTTGCAGTATTTTTCGTATTTGTTTCGAACCTTTTTCAACAGCAAGTTCACCAACTTTCTGACCCGCTTTTTCGGTGGTTTTCTTTGCCACGTCCTTTATATTTTTTTTGAATATTTTACCGATGGTCATGAAGGTGTCACGGATAATACCCGATCCTTTGTGTTTATATCGATAACGTCCGGTGTTTACGTCAAAGAATCTTGCCCACTCGCTCGGATGATTCATGATTGTATATTTATAACAACAAAATCCTTACTCTTCTTCAATAATTAAACTAATTGCAATATCTGTCCCGTTGAGATCCAGAATGTTGTTTCTTCCATCTGTCACCCGAACCCTTATTGCATCAAGATAACTTTTATTCACAGCTTGCCACTCAAGCCGGCGCGGCTCTTTTCGAAATGGATAGCTAACCCGAAGATCTGCTGTTGAGAAACTGTATAACACATCGTTTGGAACATTGTTTGTTCGGCGTGAGATAAGATCGCAGTGCAAATATACCCAATCAACACCTCTTGTGATATTTGGAACTTTTCTTCCGACAACATCTCCACTCAAAGCACTTTTGCCATAACCAAGCAATTCACCCAAATTTCCTTGAGACAAGTCAAGCTCATAATCGTTGTGTACCAAAGTCACAACCCTATAAATTGACATGTCGAAATATATATTGAAAATGTAATCACTGTCTTTGTTTGTCGGGTCTACTTTACCGGTGTGTTGTTGAATAAATGTGTTGATTCTTTTGTAATCATACCTTCCATTCGGAAAAGTTAAGGTCTTCCACGCTTGTTCTGTTTTTTTCTTCCAACGAATTTGTTGTTATCATAACGAGAATCGATATTATTCCATGAGTAACTCATTGTGATAAGTCTGTTTAGCGCAGCTTTATAGTTTTTTTTAATCCAATTCGATTGGAGTATGAAACTTCATTGTAAAATCGTGTGAAACATTCCGTTCTCCACCTCTTTCTTGTTTTGCAAGGCTCGAGTCAAGCAGTATGTCAAAGCTCATTGTTTTATATAATTAGAAATAATTTTTTTCTTTTCCTTTTTATTGATTGTGCCGAGTTCAAGTAGTGAATCAAGCAGAAACATTATCTGTTTTTTAAGTTTTATTGAGTTGTTTCCTGCTTTTATCGAACCTAAGCTCAAATGAAGTTGGTTGATCAATTTTCAGCTTCATCAGCGATGCCACTTCCTTCAGTTTCCCAATCCTGTTCAGGGAAGTCATCTTCATTGTCAGAAAGTTCAAAAGCATGTCTTCGGCTCATAACAGCTTTTTCAAAAGGAGTTTTGGTGATTTCTCTTTTTTCTTGTGGGGGAATGGACTTCAGTCTATACTTCCCCGCCTGTAACTGTTTCTCAAGAGCTGTTTTTGTTACCCCTCTCTTCGCATAAATTCCATCTCTTACTTTTTTGAGTTCCTCCATTGAATAACCATATAATGGAGAATTTTTACTTTTTACCTTGTAATTGGGATCATTTCCAAATTTCGTGATCAGTTGATTGACTGTTTGCAATAGGGTTGATTCATGGGAATATTCTGTTTTAACCGGTTCCGGCTTCCCCCACTCTTTACGTGTGGATTTTTTTTCTTCCATCAGCGATTGGGGTGGTGGTGGTGGTGGAAAATCATCATCATCATCATCAACAACTTCTTGATATGAGGGTGGTGATGGTGATGGTGGTGGTGTTGGTGATGGTGCTGGTGTGGGTGTGTCCGGTCTGAATTCATCACCAAAAGGGTTAATTTCGTCAAATTCATCCATTGTGTAATCAGGAACTTTCTGCTCCTCTTCTTCTTCTTCTTCCACAGTGGTGCTGCTCTTTTCATCAAGCTTTTTTGTAATTGGTCTAAAAAACTCTTCTCCTGAAAGCTGACCAAACTTTTTGTTTATTTTATCCATTCTGAATTTTTGGTGAATTTCTTCTGTTTGCTGATCGATCGCCGACTTTTCTTTAGCCAACTGACGCCATTTTTTCATTGGCATATTTCCAGCGTGAATATATAGAAGCGAAAAAAAAATGAAGTTTCCAAATTATGACCCAGGTTCTTCCGAGAGTGACTACAAGCAAGGTCACCCTTGTATGCCAGCAGATGTTTTTCGAATGTTAATTTGTGGGCCCAGTAATTCTGGTAAAACAAACACATTACTGCATATGCTTTATGAGTTGTTTGAGTATGATAAAATTTACCTCTTTGCAAAAAACCTGCACCAGAACAAATATCAGAATCTTTTGCAGGACTTTGCTGAAAAAATAAACCCCCAGGTTGGTTATGATGTTATTAAGGCTTACGGTGATGAAATCATTCCACTCGAAGAGCTTCCGGTGGACACCCAAAAAATAGTTGATTTTGATGATCTTGTTTGTGAAAGCAACCAAAACAGCATCATTAATTATTTTATCAACGGGCGACACAGAAACTGCTGCGTTATTTACCTCACTCAAACTTTTTACAAGGTGCCGAAAAACATCCGTGATAACTGCAGCCATTTTTGTATTTTCAGATTTCTTCCAAGAGAAAACAAACGGATTGCAGACGAGATAGGTGTGGATCATGACGCTTTAGATCGCGCCACCGATAAAAAATATTCTTTCTTTTACTATGACAAACCCCAAAAATTAATTTAAAAAAATTTTGATGAAAATATATAATGGGGTATAGAGCGGTTTTCAATTGAGTGTCGAAAGTAATTCGCGTTTTGCTTTGGTTTTGCTTTACGTCGCTCTGTGATTGGTTAAAACATCTCGCGCCACTTTCACGACCAATCAGAAGCAAAACTCAAACCAATCGCCACTTGCTCGCGCGCGTTTTCCCGCGCTTGGCGCTGGTTACATGTATTTACTTCGAGTTCTGATTGGTTCATTGGGTAATTTGTTTTTGTGGTGATTGGCTGGGGTAATTACTTTGGTTTTGGTTTTACGACACTCATTTGAAAAGCGCTCTATTAACAGTCAAATAGGTGGAACTAGCCAAACTACGACGAGTGAAAGTGGAAAAGTGGGTCCTCCTGGCCCAGGGGGTCCTCCTGGCCCCGAAGGTCCTCCTGGTCCGAAGGGTGATAAAGGCCCTGGAGGACCACAAGGTCCTAATGGTCCAAGAGGAGAAAAAGGGTCCGCTGGACCACAAGGTCAGGAGGGGGCACAAGGACCACGGGGTTTAAAAGGCGACAAGGGCGACAAGGGCGACAAGGGCGATAAAGGTGATCGTGGCCCTCAGGGTAGTGCCAGCGGTTCTGCTAATATTGACATGCAGAATAAGTACGATATTTTGCGATTAAAAAGCAACCCTTATCCTGTCCACGGTGATCTGACAAAGGTAATAAACTATCAAGACACGAGAAATATGGAAGCAAGCATTGATATGAACAATAATACAATCTACAACGTAAAAGACCCAGTACAGGCAGATCAAGCAACAAACAAAAAATATGTCGATAATCAGCTTGCGAAAAAACTGGATAAAGGAGCTGATATTGATAAAAAACAATTCGATTGTAAATCTCAAATTTCCATCAAACCAAAAAGACGCCACAAGTGTCGAGTTTGTTAACAAAAGACTTAGTGAAACACAAAAAAATTATCTCAAACTTGATGGCACAAAAAGTATGTCTGGAGACTTAAATTTAAATAACAATAAAATTGTTAACTTACAAACCGATTACAAAGATTCGAAATCCGCAGTTAATGTTGCTTTTATGCAAAGCGAAATAACAACTATGAGAGATCTTGTCACTCAAAAAATTCATGAATCTCAGATCATTAACTCGGGACAAAAAAGGGACGCCTTCAGATACTTGATGGAAGACACTGATGAATCTTCGAGTGAAAACAATATCGAGGTTTTGGGTATTAACGATTTTCCCAATTCTCCACATCAAATTAATAAAAAAGCTTACCAACTTAAACTCTTATTTGAAAAAGGCTCGCCCAACCGGTACCGGTCACACCTCGGTTTTAACCTATATAAACTTCCAGCCGGTTATTACACACTGGTTGTAGAATGGTTTCCGCCGGAAATGAATGAGTTGAGTGTGACAGTGCAAGCTACGACGATTTCAATTTCTAATTATGCAACAAAAACATTCGAAAAGTACACCAAAACAGTTATCAATTTTCACAGATGGGGTAGCTCACCCCCACAATTTCTTTATCTTGATCTGCACGGAACAGTTAGTAATCCATCATTTTTAACAATTGGTCATCTAATTGTTTATGGTGTTAAAGAAACAATTTCAAACGTTGACCCAAGTGTCTATGACACCGCTTTTGTTATTGAAAATGGAAAAATGGTAATGAAACAGATCTTTCTTTGAACAGTCATCGTTTGCGTGGTTCCGTTCATTATATACATGGCCGGTTAAATACCAAAAATGGGCGCAAATTTTTATTAAATGGTTGGGATAAATTAATCATTCCAAATTATAGTCACATATTAACTATAAAAGCGCTCTATTTCAACCTCAAAAGTCAATATACGCCTATTTCTTTAAACATAAAACACAGTTTTCATTTAACTCAATCAATCACTCGCACTTCAACCCAAGCAACTCAATTACAGACAATAAGTATTAATTTAGTACTGGCGTTTGGTCTTATGGCTCTAGAATTAGCTTCGAGTGTATCAAATGAGGAAATATTACTATTGATTGAATATAGAGTGCCATAAAAATATTTACATTTATTATATAACACAATGCAGGACATTTTCGAATTCAACCATATCGACCAAACACTTTCTAAAGAGAAAGTTAAAATTCTGAAAGATTTATACGCTTATTACCATAAGAAACATTATGGTTATGAAAAGTTGCACCGCGGTTTTCGAAGAAAAAATGTTGTTTGTAATCTTTCCGCTGGCAAATTAATTGTTAGTGCCGCAGTAGCCGGAGGAATTACACTGAACCCTATTGTCATGGCAACTTTAACTGGTGTTGGTCTTACTTTGAAAGCAGTGGCAAGCCTTAAGAAATACGAAAAGAAAACAGAACAAGCAAATTCTGCCCGTATCGAATACCAAAAAATACTTGATGAGATTCGCTTTTACCTCAGAGGCGAAGCTTTCGACGAAAAAGTCTTTCTTGATAGATTGAAAATGATAGATAATTTCGTCACTGATCATTGTATGGAAATTCCGCTATCTGTTCAAAGAAAGTATGATAAAAAATTCACTCAATTGTAGATTTTCAAAGTAATTATATATCTTTCGAAATGATTGCAACTTTGCAAGCTATTTGCTATCACCTAGTTGAGCTTCTCACGCCTCCCGAAATAAAGCAAATACGCTTTATCACTCGTGAGTGTTTCAAAAATATTGTTACCAACTCGTGATGAAGATGGCTACCCAATTTCAGGCTATGATGTGGTTCCATAATACGATTTTCATCCCTAAGTTGACAACTTCACCAACAAAGTCACAATAAATTTTTGACTGAAACGTTACAAAAAAATGTGACGCTTTTGATTGGCTACAAACACCTGAGCTCCAAGTGATATTACATAATCCAGTGTCAAGGTCAAACAAAAAATAAAAAACACGTGAGACAAAGCGTGAGTAAAAGGCATTCCGAAAGGTTCCGGAAATTCTGAAGGGTGCGAGAAAAAAAAGTCAGACAGAAATCTGCACCTTTCGGAATTTAAAAATTTTTTCGAATTTAACAGCACCTTTCAGAATTTCCGGCACCCTTCGGAATTGCCGTCACCTTTCGGTATGTGTTCCGCTTCACAAAAAAAAGAACACCCCTATTAAACAAATATATCTTCCAATGTATCTTTTTACTATGGATGTCTGTACAGATCAGCAAGCGATCTCACAAGACTGCCCAACAGAGGATGTATTAATAAATCAACAAGAAATCCCACAAGACTGGCTAAAAAAAGATGTATATTCAGATCAACAAGAGATATCAGAAGAATGGCCAACTAAAGAAAGTTTTATAAGAAGAGAAATCTTAAAATGGAGAAATATTTCAGATGATGTATACAAAATTTAAAAAGTTTCACACCGGGATAGTAAATATGGGATTTCAGCTATTTATACTTTAAAAACAAAATGTGGAGATGAGTTTCTTGTATGGGCTCCTAAACGCCTTGCTGAAGATTTAGAAGATGATTCTTATCAATTTGTTTATAAAATAGGTCTCAAAACGTCTGCTGACGGTAATGAATATTTTGATTATGAATTAATGTAAGCAACAGAAACCACAATATACCAAAATAATAGCGTCTGCATTCAGGCTTGAAAAATTTTTAGACCAAGAGTGATTAAAGAAGTTTCACTGTATTTTTTCAAACTTGACTTTTTTTTTCCTCCAAAAAACTGTCTAACGCGTTAGACAGACAATAAAAAACCAAAAACTGTCTAACGCGTTAGACAAACAATTGAAAACCAAAAACTGTCTAACGCGTTAGACAGACAATTGAAAGCTTTATATTCTGTTGTAAAGGGGGTTTCCCTTCAATGTTTGTACAAGAATATAAATTACGTCATTGTCTGTGAGTTTCACCAGACCGCGAAGTCACGCGCCGTAAACACAACTTAATGGCTGTGGTCCTCTTCCCATATATCAGTGCAATAATTAACTAGAGTTATATCCAAAATCGGAACAGAGATGGTTAGTTCATGTAAAATTTCTTCTTGTTTATAACAAGGATAACAACACCCTCCACAACAACAATGCATATAGGCTGCACACACCAGAATATGAACAAGCCGCCGCTTTTCAGGACAGAAAGGTTGTATTAAAAGCTCATTGTGAACTACGTTCCAACCCAAAGCTTCTCGCTCTCTCAGTTTTATGGCGCGGTAATGTTTGTAAATTATCTCACGTAACTCTGGTGGTAGGTTTTGAATTGCTTCGGTAATCTGACAATTGTTGAATCCGACAACCATCAAATTTGACTCACAAATATTTAATCAATTATAATTTTTTTTGTGTGTTTGTGTGTGTTCGGTTATGTTTTCGTTTTAATCTTTTCTTCTTTTTTTTATGCTGGGTGGTTTATTTTTCGAATTTTAATTCGTTATATGCGCTGTGCCAGTCGTAAGTATCAGAGCAAATCTTTACTAAAGGTATATTCTCGATCGGAGGAGTGTACAACAGTTTATGTTTAATTTCTTGCTTAAAACGAGGGTAACAAAGCCCTTCCCAGCGACAGTTTTTATATTCTAAACATATAATTATACGCACAAGTTGCTGCCTGTTATAACAGAAGGGTTGTTTTAAAAGCTCATTGTGTATTTCTTTCCATTCAGCTGTTTGTTGCCTTGTTTCCATGGTAAGTTATGTTATGCTCTAATTGAGAAACTTTTGATATGATACATGGTTTATAGTTATCTAATTGTAATAATTTTTCAAAATAATAGGAGATGCTTCGTTTTAATCTTTTTTTTATGCTGGGTGGTTTGTTTCGGGTAAGTAGTATATCATGGATTTAACAAATACTACCTGATTGTCAGCGGTTTATTTTCGAATTTTAAAGCCCCCACCATAATAAACAAGCGAGCAAAGGGAGCTTGTTATTATGGTGGGGGCTTTAAAATTCGAAAATAAACCGCTGACAATCAGGTGGTATTTGTTAAATCCATGATATACTACTAAAGAAAAGAAAGCAGTACCAGTTAATGTTTGAACCAAAATTTGTTTATATTTGTTTAATATGAGCGAAAAGAAAATTAAAATACTAAGCTAGCATTAACCATAAGTACTTAAATAATGCTTATTCATAGTTTGCTTAAATGAATGCAGAGATAGACTTTTTAGTTTTTCATCCAAGTTATTCCAGATGGAAGGACCAGAAAAGTGTAAATTAAATTTGCCATAATTAGTTCTAACACGATTGATATAGTAGGTCGATTTTGATGCCAGCCTAGTATTATAATTGTGTTTAGATGATATACTTAAGAAGAAATTGTCGAAGGCTTTAGGTAGTAAGTTATGATGATACTGAAACATAAAAAGGGCAGTATGAATACTAACCAGATCCATTAATTTAATTAGGCCTAATTGTGAAAATAAAGGGCTGGAATGTGCATCTCGTTTGGAAAGTGTAATTATCCGTACTGCCTTTTTTTTTTGCAAAATAACGATAGGTTTAAGAGTTGTAGTGTAGGTGTTACCCCAAACAATTAAGCCATAGGTAATTTTAAAAAAATTAAAAGGCGAAGCATTGAACAAATCCAACACAAGACTACTAAGCGGAATGAAGAACCGAAGTTGACCATAAAAATGCTACAACAAGAGCAATTAATCTACTCCAATCTCATTAAGAAACCAGACACAATTACATTGTAAGTACTTGTGTATTATCTGTTGAACAATGCAATATTCTTTGGAACTGTGTGGGCAGCCTTACCGTCATGTGATTATCCTGACTGCAACGGTAATTGGGAAAGAACTCTAGATAGAGCCACAGACCTTTTAGTAGTTCTTACAATCTGTAGACATTTTTTCCATCAGGGTGTGATGTTCAAGGTAGGAAAGAGCAAAGTTCAACGCACAATCGTTGCATGGATAGTTTTCCAAGAAACAATCTTCAATTGTATTAACCTTAAGCCTGAAGCTGGTTATTACTAAAGAAAATGTTAGACATTTTCGTAAAGACTGGCCATGGACTTACAGACATGATCTTCTATTGTACTAAATTCAAATTTCAACATGTGTCAAATCTAAATTTGAGTTCTCTCATATTTTCCAATTACAAGAATACCATAACAGGCAAAGCGCTCATCGGAATTGCACCACTTGGGGCGAGTCTTCTTTTCAGTGATGTCTACCCAGGTTCTATATCAGAGAGCAACATCACTGAAAAGTCAGGGGTTATCCATTGGATTCAACCAGAACATGAACCAATGGGAGCCAGAGAGTTTGCCGTTCAAGATCTTTGTGCATTGAAAGGAATAAACCTGAATCGCCCTGCTCAGAAGATGTCAGACCAGTTTACACAGGCAGAGGTTGCATCCAATTTTGACATCGCATCAACAAGAATTCATGTTGAAAGATTTATTGGGCGAGTTAGAGAATAGTCTATTTTGAACGCTGTTTGGCCAATCCAACGAATGGACTTATTATCCTCCACTCGGCAGGCATTGTGTCGTATTGTCACTCTGACAATGCCCCCTATTGGTCCCAGAGAGAACAAATAAAAATAAAGTGAAGCCAGAGGCTCATGTATAAAACGCATGACAGAAAAAAAAAACATGAAATACAAAACTTACTATGAATCAAACAATACTTATAGGAATGTAAAATTAAAAAATTAAAAAACAAGTAATAATGATAATAATAATAATAATATTGATAATAATAATAATAATAATAATAATAATAATAATAACAATAATTACATTTTGCAGATGGCCTTTAAATTTACAAAGTTAAATGTCCTCAGCTTCTTGCAAAAGTCCCTCAACTTAGTCGATTGCTTTAAATGTATGATGGTAGCTGATTCCACAAATGCGACATTTTATTTGACAAGGAAAAATGGTGCTTGTTATGTTTCAGGGTGATTTGATTCTTAAATACAATATGGGGCACTATTACACACTATTTCTACTTGAGGCTGGATGTACTAACTTGGCATCTGTTTCAGCGACAAAAGTGGCCCTTGAGTTTCTGCAGGTAGTCTGCTTCTAGTTATTTTGAATTTACGTAGATCTTTTCATACATTGCTGTTCTGTAGAACATCATGGTAATTTGGTCCACAAGGGCAAGGAGCCTTCAAATTGGTTATGTTTACTGTCAGTAAGGACCTCTTTTCTTGAGGCTGAGTTTCAATACTGGCAAATACTTGGCTATTCTCTTGAATGATTGCCTCAAACAAAACTTTATTAGCATCTCTTGTCCTTGAGTTTGAGATTTGTTTCTTAACCTTCTCTTCACATGTATTAACCACACATTTAGAATTTAGAGCTCTCTGAATGCTGTTTGCCATAGATCCATTTAGTTTCCAAAGATTTGGGGACTGGGTGATACATTTTTACAGTTTTACAAGTAAATCATTAGAATTCTTTGAAAACTCTTAATAAACCCTTAATCTAGACTGGTTTAAAATAGCTACCATTACAAACCATGGGTATTAGCACACATGCAAGGAGAAAACGTTTTCTGAAGCGTCCAGTCCTGTAATTGAATAAGCATGGCCTATTGCTTTGTCGGACCAACGGCTGTGAACACTAGCTAGGGTTGGCGGGATAAGATGGATAAGGCGAGAGTGCGGTTGCTGAGTATCTTCCCTCATCGGTTCCCGTCACAACTGGTTTTTCCCTAGAGTAATCCTCAAGTTGGCGATTAAGTGATAGTATATCGAACATAATACGACCAGACAAGAATAATTTGGAAACTAGGACGAATTAATTGTACGTATTCGGGTCGCCACCAGCACGTGAGGGTTGTTGACGTACGAGTTGGCGACTAGATCCTTTGATTATTGAACATTGTTTTGATCAGTATATATTTTAGTGATACTGATAGATCAGTGCAAATGCCAGACAATATGCGCAACATATCGTCAGTTGTAGATGTGAACACATGACTCGAGAGGGAGGGGGAACGTGTTGGAATAGCAAATCTAGGAAACGGAAGAAAACATTAAATACGATATTAGGCTCCTATGGAATGTACATAAACCTTTATCGGTGTAAAATGGTGTAGTACTAAGTTCTTGACGCGTTTAGTCCAGTTTATTATCTTTCAGAGCTTTTTAAACAGTGCTAAAAGCGCCACTCCAGGTCATTGATTTAACGATGAAATCGTAGCTGCGATTATTATCAATGAACATCATCATGTAATGACGCTTTTACGCTAAACGATGAGGGTACATTAGGGTCTTCGCATCAATAATGAGCTGCCACGTTCGTTTCACCCATTTGTTTTTCTTCACAAGAATCCCAACAACAAAGAACATCTCCCTGAATATTTATTACTAGTATTATAAAGCAAGGTTATAAATCATTAAAAACAAAGTTATCAATTTTAAAATCTTTCCAACTTTTTTCCTCGCTAAAAAATTATTTAAAATCATTTGTATTATCATTTGTATTTATTTTTTTACCACACATTATAAATTACACGATTACAATTACAAAAGGATACAAAAATGTAGAAAGAAATGGCGAGGAGGCCTAAAGGAAACTATAAAGCTTATGTTAAATAGGCCTCCTCAATTACAATTTTCAGAGATGGCATAAAAATTACGGCGACGGATACAAATTATTATCAGAAGGAAATTAAAGCAACAATCAGTATTAAGGCCGTTTTCCTATTAAGGAAAATGACTTGACCTTAATCAAAACAAACTATATCAAAAGCAAGTTTACTCTATTCGGTTTCCGTTTATTCTTTCTACTTCCTGGCAGCCTTATTCTAAATAAAAAAAAAACAATGAGAAGGTTGACTTTCCAACCTTTTTCCTCGCTTTGCAAGTTATTTAAAATGAGTTGAACTTAATCAAAGCAGCAAGGTTACTCTATTTGGTTTTCGTTTTTTTTTTTCGCTACTTCCTGGCAGCTTTATTCTGGCGGTATCATCCTTAGTTGTTAGCTCCTCATCCGCGCAGAGGGCACGTAGCAAACTTGCGGATGACACGATGATGACAGCACTTGCGGGTGGATGGGTTGTAGTACCGAAGACCACATCTGCGAAGGGGCCGGCATATGGCAGACTTGGAGATGACACGGTTATAACAGCATTTGTGGGTCAATGGGTTGTAGTAGCGAAGACCACATCTGCGAAGGGGTCGGCATATAGCAAACTTGGAGATGACACGATTATAACAGCACTTGTGGGTGAAAGGGTTGTAGTAACGAAGACCACATCTGCGAAGGGGTCGGCATATGGCAAACTTGGAGATGACACGATTATAACAGCACTTGTGAGTCAGCGGGTTGTAGTACCGACTACAGCATCTGCGAAGGGGTCGGCATATGGCAAACCTGGAGATGATGCGATTATAACAGCACTTGTGGGTGAATGGGTTGTAGTACCGAGGACCACATCTGCGAAGGGGTCGGCATATGGCAAACTTGGAGATGACACGATTATAACAGCACTTGTGGGTTAGAGGGTTGTAGTAGAATAAACCACACCTGCGACGGGGCCGGCATATGGCAAACCTGTAGATAACCTGTCCATAACAGCACTTGTGGGACGATGGATTGTAGTACCGAAGACCGCATCTGCGACGGGCTAGGCATATGGCGACTCTGGAGATAACACGTCCATGACAGCACTTTTGCAACGATGGGTTGTAACGTAAAAAGCCACAGCGAAGTGGAATAGCTTCTTGTGGGATGTTTTCAAGGAAATTCTCGTTATCTTCTTGGCTGGATTCTGAGAAACGGAAGTAAAGAAATTTATGGGTGAGGTTGAATTTATCGGGCATGATTCATGCATTTTAATTTTGCGCTTTGTACCATATTAAAAGTGTTTGATTTGTTCAATATCTATACAAAAGCTGAACATTATCGAGTCAAGCCTCGTGTGAGTAATTTCCATATTACTCTTAGTTGATGGTCTTATATCGTCGGGATAGTTTTGTTTACAGTTGATGGTCATATGTTTTGTAGTGTTTTGTCAACATAATTCTTAGAGAGTTTTTCTTGGACTGTCACACAGCGTGACAAAGGCAACCAAGTAAGTGAAAATAAAGGTCGTCGCAGAAGGCAAATGTCACTCTTTGGTTTTTTGAGGTAATGAATTCTACCAACACGCATTCCACCTTATTCTGCTCAATGAATTTGCATTCCATTTGCCTTCTTGTGGTTAGAGGACGGCTTTTTTTTTCATCTCTAGTCTCTAGTCTAGTGAATCTTCCTTTCAAAAATAAATAAAACTTTCTTCAAGACTTGAAATTGGGGAAACTGTATAGGCTGCAGAGGTGGTTCACAAATATCCTCACTGACTTTGCAGAAGTCTTCTACTGACGTGGCTTTGCAAGGATTTTTGTTCATTTTTACTTTCTTTTAAGGAGGCTTGCAACAGTTTTTTGGCCTTGGACTGCATCTTTTGAAATCAAACTTTCGCATAGAAGACAAACTTTAATTTTCTTGATACTACACCATCTTTTCAACATATGACCAAAGTTTATCTTTTATTGGCTTTCTAGCAACAGCTGTCACCATAGCAAAGGTAACGGAAAGCCCCTCATTTTAAATGATGCTGATTATCTCGAATTCAAGTCAGACACTTTATGACGAAACTTGAAGGATTTGAACCACTCAACCTTCATAACTTGCATGCGAAATTAGAGAAAAATCTGTAAGACCGTTTTCAAGTATAGTAAATCATGAATCTTTTTTACGAGCTGAATAAACTGGGGTTTCTGGTGTTAGATGAGAAGACTGAATCTCAGCAAGTGTCAGTCGTTATGAGTGGCAGCCACCTAGGAAGCTTAATGTACATTAAGAATGTTTTGCTATCGTGAAAGATCTTTGAACTGTTTTATTTCTCTTGTTAGATTGCAGAGAAATGCGGGAATGAACAAAATCAGCCGGTAAAAAATGATTCATGATTTACTTGAAAACGGTCTTATGCATTTTTCTCTTATTTCCCACACAAGTTCAAATCTTTTAAGTTTCGTCATAAATTGTCTGACTAGATTTCGAGATAATTAACAACATTATTTAAAATGGGGGGCTGTCCGTTACCGTTGCTATGGTGACAGCAGTTTCTAGAAACCAATCAAAAATAAACTTTCGTCATATGTTAAAAAGATGGCGTAGCATCAAGGAAATCAAAGTTTGTCTTCTTTGCTAAGTTTTGATTTCAAAAGATACAGTCCAAGTCCAAAAAACAGTTGGGAACCTCCCAACAGAATTCAATGGTCTTATACCTGAACTGTCATCAACTTCAGTGGCTTCCTCGTCTTCAAGGGCATTATCTTGCTCAGGATCTTCTTGTTCACCCTCACCCTCTTCGTCTTCTTCGCTATCGCCTTTGGAAAGTTAAAAGGCTATGTTACTGGGATTTTGCTCCTTTTGTATAAAACCTTTAATTAATGCGATCATGAGCGGGGACCTTAGCTCATACATGAAATACTGTGTGAACACCAACCGACTTGTGAAAACAAGTGAACTTGCGGGCAGAGCAAGCTAGGTTTTAGTCTGTTTTTGAAGACAAAAGGGCTGAACTTTGAAATGTTCCACAAAAACTCTGTCGAATAAATTGTTTTGCAGCTCAGTGTGGATGTTGTTTTTTATAGTAAGACTGCTTCATTAACGCAATAACTTAATAGACTTAGTTGAGTGATGTTGTTTAATTTTTTGTTAAAATGGATTTGGTGGATATTCCGAATAGGCCACTAAATTGGATCATTTTGATCAATGAAAGAGATGTTGTTGGCCCTAAAGTAATAATTTTTTGTGAGTAGTTATATAGTTGGGGGTACGAGCGCATTTTTTCAAAAATCCGCTCTGAACTCCCCAACTATAACTACTTTACCATATGTTGGCACAATTTCATGGGAAATCTATTTGGTATTATCTCATGGAAAAATCTATATGGCATTATCTCATGGAAAATCTATTTGGTATTATCTCATGGGAAATCTATTTGGTATTATCTCATGGAAAATATATTTGGCATTATCTCATAGTTGGGAGTACGAGCGCAGTTTGCCATCGGATGAAATGGGACTTTCCCGATGAGTCATCAGATTGTCATGTAATATCAGATGAACTTGTATTTGAAGTAAAGTTTGTCAGTAAAGTTTGTCAGTAAAGTTTGTCAGTAAAGTTTGTCAGTAAAGTTTGTAGTGAACAGAAAAGCAGAACTTGTATGGAGGCCAACACAGCTGTGGCGTGACGTCACATCTTCAGATTGCATAATGTCCGTAAGAGAAACTGTTGATTCCATCGTTTGCTATATATCGTTTATCGTCGAAACAGCTGAGTGACACTTTATTGAGCTCGTAACTACCTAGTTGATGGTTAATACTTCTGATTGTCTTCATGGTATGATGTATTTGTTTGTTATTAATTAATACATTTTTATAATCTTCATGTTTGATATTGTTATTTATTATGTTCTTCTTGATTCCCTTGGCTGTTTTCCCTACTTTCTGGTTGTCTTTTATGTAACTGTACATTTTTGATCGCAAACCGACGAATTCTGTGATTGGCACACCAGCTGCTTCATCTTTGAATTTGCCGATTACCTTTTTGTTTGTTTTGTCGAAATACTGACAGTTTTCTGGATAATCACTGTTGTCAAATCTGTCTTTGTCATTCCAAAAGTCACGGTACACATCTTCAGCCTCAATTTCGTATGTCAGACTGTCTGTATCAGTGAATAGCAACCTGGCTTTGTCCCCGTACTTTTCCTTGATGTAGTTATAATGGAAATCATACATCATAGTTTTACTTAGGTCGAGAATACACATGCCTACATATGCCGGTCTGTTTAGAGTCAGCGTTTGCTTGATCTTGTGTATTGCTACCAGACTATTCGAGAATATCTTGCAGCTGACGTAAGTTGGTCTAGATGCCATTTTCTTCAATTTCTGTACATCAGTGATAAGCCTAACATCAACCCTCTTTCTGATATTCTCCATCGTTTTGCCAAATACTGAATTGTTCATCAATTTGAAGAAGTCTTTTTCGAATGCATTTTTCGCTTGGGTACGTTTTTGTGTATTGAAATCGATGTATTGCTTTAGCCATGGAGACTGGTCGAACTCTAGAATTCTATGGACTTTCTTCAGTTTCAAACCGAGATCAAGGTACAACTGTAGATTTCTATAATGCAGAACATATTTTTGTTTATCGCATAAAGTAGGGATCAGCTTATGTACAAGCCCTGTTGATATTTTGAACTTGTTTTGTATTTTCTTGCAGTATCCAGACAACATGCTATCAGTTACTTTAACCTTTTCTGGTCCTAGAGGATAGTCGTTATGAAGGTCATGCAGTTCTTTGGGATATTCAAGATCGACTTCAAGTATCAACCCTTTATTACTGTTTTCATTATACTGAGTCAAATCGATTTTATTAATCTGCTTTTCTGTCAACCATTTGAAACCGCCAGTAGGTAGATGCTGTGACATAGCCCAACCGTATAAATTATTAGCATCCAGGTACATGATATACTTTGAGGGCGCCATCTCGTCGTATTCTTTCATGTACTTATTGTTTGCTTTCCCATATCGGTTTGCTATATATGATACACCACCTCTCATTCCTTTTTCGATGAACTGAAACATGTCTATGTCAGTCATTAGCTCCAGTTTGATGTCAGTCATTTTTAACATAGCATCCCATGACAAACCAGGAGATGTGAAATAATGACATGGGTCCAGCTTGTAATACTGAAGACAGGTCTTGCGGAAGTTTTCAAACACGTCGGCTAACAGTAGGATGTCCGACTTGAGATATAGATTATGGTAATCACCCATCGTTTCTAATTTGAAAGTAGTCCATACTTTTTGGGCATGTTTGTAGTCATCATTTGTTATGTGTTCATCATACAATATGCTGTAAAATTCTTCTTTCGTTGGCAATTCCGTTTTATTAAATTTATCAAAACTGTCCATGAAATCGTATGGATAAACTCCTTTTCGTGTCATAAGATTGAATTTACTGCCTTTGAATTGCTTGCTTGTGTATTTTAAGGCTTTCGTTGGTAAGTTGTTGACTAATTTATCCAAACTTGAGCTCATGAACTGGAAACTGTCAATGAATGTCAGATGATTACCAAGCATGAATGCCATGTATTTTTCCATGTTGTTGGGAATAGCATTGATATTCATCCGTGTCTCTTTTCCATTTTTATCCATGTATTTGTTTTCCTCAACAATAGCTCCAATCTCTTGCATTATAAAATGGCTGTCATATCCTCTTAAATTGTGGAAGATCACTGGAATTTTAATATTATCTGGTTCAATTTTTAGTTTCAGATGACAGTCTTGATGTGCTGAACCTCTGTATTCACCAGTAATATGACAATGATCTCTGACTCGGACGTCTTTCTCTGTATATTGTTTATGGCAGATGTGGCATGATGTTGCTTTTTTGAAATTTGTTTCATCATCTTTTGTCATTTTTAATGGTTTGTTAAAAAATGTTTTCATAACTTTTTTACAGTTATTTACTTCTTTCAGCATGCTTTCCATGAAATTGTGTACAGCATTTTCACCTCTATATATTTGTAGCGGCTTTGTGTACTTATCATCATAACAACAAATGACCTTATACCCATATCCACAGTCTTTGTGTCTTTGGTAGGCTTCAGTATATGATTTGTTGTTTAATTTGCTGGGGTCAGGTTGGCATCCTTGCACCTTTTCAGTTATAGCCTCAAAATCAGCGTAGATAACAAATGGCACAGGTTGCTGCTTGTGGAAATTATTGAATTTCAGTATGTTGTCTCCTTTTTCAGGCATTTTTATTGCTTGCTCACCATTTACTTGAATGCAAATAACTTTGTGATCATTTAATACCCTTTCGGAACTGAAACATTGCAGACAGTGCATACAAAAATGCTTTTTTTCTTTGTGTTTTGTTTTATTGTACATGAACTTGTTGAAATCCTTTATGAGAACATAATGCTCGTCTTGATCATCTGTTATTAGCAGTAGTTCCATGTGATCTTCATACTTTTCTTTGGAAACATAGATCGGATACGTTTGTTTGTCTTCATACCAGAATACCTTTATATTGATGCTGTTTTGCTTCTCAATTCTGTTGATCTGTTTAATAGTTACTGGAAATTCAATGCCTTCATAATTTAACTTTTCAATGTATGGCATGTCTCTCTTTTTGATTCTTTGTGGGTCTTTATCTTGTGGATTCAAATGTCTTATATGACACCATCTGAAGCATTCGAGATCATCATTTTTCATGTTTATTAAGCCTTTGGAACTGTTTTGCAATTCATAAGGTAGTTTAATATATGATGACCCTTCCATGGGCTTGTATATAACAACGTTCAGATAATGTCCGTCAACAGATTGGATTGTCCAGCCGGATCCTTCCGATATCCATTGAGCTATCTTGTTCGTTATCTGCTGTTTTGATAATTGTGATGAATCAGTGATTTCCGTTTGGTTGATTATTGTCTGAGGTGTGCTATTGAAATATGCCGTTTTATTAACCATTTCATCACCTGACATCTTTTCGAAAGTGACTTTTAGTGTTTCAACGTATTTCAAGCCTTTCATCTCATTCAACAAATTTGCTATACTATAATCAAGAGCCAATCTAGTGTTTTGCATTTGAGCTACGGGGTCTTTATTGTCCTTGATGTTGATTTCATAAGACTTGGTATAACCTTCTAAGGCTTTGTTTGTTTGTTCTATTTTGGTTCTAGGTGTTGGAACTGGTTTATCCAATAGTTTCTTAGTTCTAGGTGCTGGAATAGGTTTGTAATCATCCCTGAATTCTAGAGGCGGAAGAATGATGTTGTCTTCATACTCTTTTACCATTTTTTTAACACTCTTGCGAGGTGCTGGAATAGGTTTATCCATTGGTTTTTTGGTTCTTGGTGTTGGAACCGGTTTCATAATAGATTGCTTCAGGAGCATTTCTATCAATTGACTTTTACTGAGTTTCTTAAGATCTTTCTTATTCATTATCTTCATACTATATAATAATATTTTTTTTAAGCCTCTTTTGGTTGTGTCTTTAAGTAGTCAAGAATTCAAATGGTCCACATATGGATCCTTTGAACTATAGTTGATTTTATTTATTGGTGTTCATGTATGAACTTTGTATGATTGCTCAATGTTTCCGATGACTTGAATTTTCTGGAACATTTTTTGCATTTTATTCTCACACCCTGGAAATAAAGTATGATTTCTTTTATGATTTCGTCATAATCGTTGCTCACTAATATTTTGTAATTGTTGTTTTCATACTCTTGCAGCATCATCTTTTGTTCTTCTGAAAGCTTTCCATAACCAGTTGGTGTTTTAAATTCAATTGCAAAACCTGAGTAATTCAAATGTAAATTCTGTATGATCAGATCAGGAGATCCCTTTTGATAACCCATGTTGTATGATTTTATTCTCATGTTACCATTAATTTGGTTTTCACCCAATGATGCGGTTAGAATTGCTTTAGGATAATTGTTTCTTATAAAGTTGACTACCTTTTCATGTAGGCCATATTCTGTTTTGATGCTGAATGCGGGCATTTTGTATGGTTTGTTGCTGAATTCATACCGTCCTGTTTTTCTGATTGATGGTAAAACCACTTTTGTTACCCAAAGTTTGAATTCTTTAGCCTTTTCCATTTTTGATCCAAATATCAGACAGAATAAGCCAGATTCATTTATATAAATTGTGTTTCCGAGGTTCCATGTTAGGGGGGGCGTTTCGTTACCCCTGGATTTAAGCTCCTTAAGTGAACATTTATCTTTAGAATCAACATGATCATTAATCGCTTTTCGTGAATTCAAATATCCCAAAATGTCGGCAACTGTTTTACCACGGAACCATATGTCGTCATCCTTTTTGATAATATTCAGTTTTTTTCCTTCATAAGTAAAAATTTCCATATCTTGTAATTATATATAATAATAATATCTCTTTATAAGTGTTTGTATATGTTCCTTAAGTGTCATTCACCACAACAGATGATAGCTCCAAAAATTTGCCGAATTCTTATCTTTGTATGTTAAATTACCATGTTTGTCTTTTATCTCAGATGCTCTTTTACGATATCTAATACGACGTTTCCAGTCTTGATGCGTTAAATAATCTTTATATCTAGGATCTCCAAAATGAATATTATTACCATTTTTAAGAGTTACCATATATTTTTTATTCATTCTGTTGGAGTATTCAAGGTTCTTAGCACCATATACGTTGATTGCTCTATGTTTTAATAAGTTGAATTTCTCACCGGTTACGGTATTCATATAATAAGGTTATATATTTATAATAGCCAGAAACAATGATATTTTTGGCTACAAAAAGCAAAAGACAGCATATACTGTATCGATTGATATAATATATGTTAGATAATTATCTTTAAAACACTTTATATATCTCTTAAGTCCTTGAACGGTATCCAACTGTTGAATTCATCACTATACCCCTTCCACTTCACCAAAGCTTGCTTCTTTTTATAATCTCTCCTAATGACTTTATCAATTCTGAATACCTTTTGTTCAGCTTTCAGTAATTCAGGTTCATAAGAACTCCCTTGAATGTCTTCATCTCTGAGATCCTTTAGTTTGTATGTGATTGGATTGGTGTATTGGATTTCATCAACTGTGAAAACTTCCTCAGACCAATTTGGTGTATAGCCCTTATCAAACACATTTCGTTTATACTTACTTATTCTAACATTATCACCAACTTTAAATTTTGGTTTAGCTGATAATGGCTTCATATCACCATATAGATTAAAGTAAACAGTTCCTTCATTCTTCTTTTTACTGGCTTCTGTCGGCGTCATTTTGATAGAGCTATGTTTAGTGTTGTTATACTGTTTCACTAATTTGGGTAGCATGTCTAAATACTGTGTATTACCTTGAACAGTAAACTGCTTCCACATCTTGGTTTTAATTGTTCTGTTCCATCGTTCGCATACGCTACTTTTCTCTTCATTCTCAGTTGAGTACAAGGTTATTTTATTCTTATCAAGTAGTTCCTTAACATGTTTGTTGTAATACTCTTTGCCTTTGTCTGTCCATAAATATTCCGGTTTTCTACCTTCTTTAAGGATTGTTTTCAATGCTTCAGCAACAGTTTCACCCTTTTTATCTTTTAATGGAACGATCCAACCATATTTAGAGAATACATCTAAAACCATAAGAAGATATCTGTAGCCAGCGTTCCATCGACTAAACTGTTGCATCTCAACAAGATCAGAGCACCATATCTCGTCAATATGATTTACAATAACACGCCGCCGGGTGAAGTTACGCTTTATGGGTTTGTGTAATTCATCAGCTAATTCTTTTTGCCAGTTTTCTTCACTCGACGGCCTTTCCCGTTTTTTGTCTTCCTTTGTTTTACACCGAGACCTAGTTTCTGCTTTGTGTTAATCAAGAACCGAGCTGTTTGTCCCCATTTTGGCATCTGTCCATAAGGTATTCCATCCAATGACTTGACCATTTGTTTGTCACATTCACCTTTGTTTTTCCCCATATCATAACAAATATCGTGATGAGCCGCTATTTCATCCACTTTATTGTAAGGTTGTACATACCATTTAGTAACCTCACCAGTGTTTTTATCATATTCTAGCTGTTTTTCAAGAGGGTTATATGGTCCCATGTAAGTAGTAAGTTGCGCTCGTATGGACATTTTCCTGGCTTCTGATTGGTCGAGAGCAAATCAATGACGTCACAGGAACCGGAAGTGCCTGGAACCGGAAGTCACGTGATTTAGAATGGGAAACCGCTGCCCAGTGGGAAAAAAGGATCGCGGGCGCATGGGAACCGGAAGTCACGTGATTTAGAATGGGAAACCGCTGACGAGTGGGAAAAAGGGATCGCGGGCTCATGGGAACCGGAAGTCACGTGATTTAGAATGGGAAACCGCTGACCAGGTGGAAAAAGGGATCGCGGGCTCAAGGGGAAGTAAAACCACTGAGAAAACGCGGGCTCAAAGTCCAAAGTCCAATTTGGGGAACGGGGGGTGACCGGAAAACAAGACAAAATAAATAAATTACATTTTTATTGATTTGTTTTACAATAACTGTGGTTTTCCTTTGTGTTCCTAAATCACATTTTGATTGCTTTGTTTTACAATAACTGTGGTTTGTGTTCCTATTTGATATGAGGGTTCCTTAATGTTCATGACAATCGACGATCTTGTTGGGGTTTTCACTGGTAGCCATAGGGGTAGGTCTTGAAGGTGCGTCCCAAACCACGCGAAATCCAAGTGATCAAAAGTCAGCACATTGTCCGACGGAGACGACTTTGCTTCCACCGAAGACTATTTGGCAGTTCCTTTTGGAGGAGTTCCTATGTTCCTTTTGATGAGGGTTCCTTTTGATGAGTTCCTTTTTGATAATATGAGTTCCTATTTAATAATGTTCCTATTTAATAATATGAGTGTTCCTATTTAATAATATGAGTGTTCCTTTTGATAATATGAGTGTTCCTTTTGATAATATGAGTGTTCCTTTTGATAATACGAGTGTTCCTTTTTGATAATATGAGTTCCTATTTAATAATGTTACTTTTGATAATATGAGTGTTCCTTTTGATAATATGAGTGTTCCTTTTTGATGAGTTCCTTTGATAATATGAGTGTTCCTATTTCATAATGAGCATTCCTTTCTCTGTTTCTGCAAAGCCTTCCACCAGTTTTTGGATAATGATTCCTTGGACGTCCGACACGTGTCCGTAATCAATAACAACATGGTTGAGAGTGTTGAAGACCAGCAACCGAAACAGAATCATTCACCAGCGAGTCCATTTTGATCATTGCCTTTTAGGACGAACGAGAACGATCTGACGGGACCCACTGGCCTTAGTCACCACGAGTCCTCTCCTAGGACTCACCACTGAAGAGATTTTAACCACCACGAGGTGTACTCCAGAACTAGTCAAAGCCGTCGAATTGGAGGAGGAGATCCAAGCCAGCAAGCAAGCAAGCAAGCATGTCAAGTAAGCATCAATGGTGGGGGATTGAGCCAACAGACCAAAGGATCAAGCAGAGCCATCTCAACCACTTGTTGGGTTTCTGGACTGGTCATCGATGAGTGTGAAAACATGAAATGGGACGGTGGTTTTTATAGAGAAAGAAGGGGGTCACGTGGGAGGGAAGGGGCCAATGAGAGAAAGGCCCCATCATGCTGTGGGAGGGGAAGAGGTGGGGGGACCCCCCTCCCCCCTCCTTAGATAGACCATGGTGCATTGCGCGGATCGGGGTATATAAGTCAAGCGAGGCCCCAGGACGCCATTCCTAGCTTTGAGTTCATGCTTGGTTGGCTTATGTCAGTTGCTATTGGAAAAAATGTCCGAAACGAGAAGGCCGTTGGGGTCCCTGTGCAGTGACATCAATGTGAGTGGGCAAGACCATTTGAGGAGGAGAGTGGATCCGGAGCAATCGCCCATCCAGCGTCATATCAATCGTATGTACCAAAGGCGAGAGGAATCATGGCGTCCCTTGAATCGACAACGCGTTGAGGCCTTCCTCCGGTTATTTTTATTATGTTTTGTGGAGTCTGAGAATGGGTTACCTCTTCAACCAGGGAGTTACCATAGGTTAAAGAGAGCGCTGGCGGATCGTATTATCCCTTGGATTGAGCGATGGGTAGGAGTGACCAGGGAGGAGCGATATTGGCCCATTAGTATGAGGATGTTTGAGCAACTGGATTTTTATATGGCTGCGCATTTGCCGGAACTATACTGTGGCAATTCCTGGTTGGCCATTGGTCATTTTTATCGAGAGGTAAAGAAACAGAAGGAACGGGAAAGACGAGAAAGACGGGAGCGAGCCAGTCGTGTACGACGTGTGTTGGACTTGTAAATAGACTTTGAACATTTTGTTTTTTATTGTGAGTCAAGGCTGCTGTGAGTCAAGACAAATTATTTATGACCATAGTGCAAACTCAGTGTTGTCAGTTTTTTTTTAATTAAAAGAGTTGATGTTACAAATGGTGGTTGGTCTTCTTTGCCACGCGGGTGGGGTGTTCCTATTTACAATTGGAAAAGCTATCTACAATTTGAAAAAATAAAAAGTAAAAGCTATGTACAATGGGAAAAAAAAATAAAAAAGTAAGAAATTGAAAAAGAAAGCTATGTACAATTCCAAAAGTAAAAACTAAGAAATTACAAATGAAAGTCTTCCAGTTCCATACGTAATTGATCAATGTTCTCGGGTAGACAGAAGGTGCGGTTGAACAAGGCTTGAATTTCGGCTCGGGTTTTCTCGTCCACATCCCGGGATCCCACAATAGCACTGCTTTGATGAAGGGTGGGCTTTTTAGGTCCCCAAGGAACAAATTGACTGCCAGTGACCAGGGTGGCGGCATTCTCATTGACTTGGTAGTAATGGTCCGAGCGGTACCATGATTGACTGGGGATGTCAAACAGGTAGACGGGTTTGCCTTGATCCATAGCCAATTGCACAGTCCAACCAGTGCCTCCTTTCACGCGTTTATGATCCGGTTCCAAGATGCCAAAGGCATAGATGGTATGGGCTTTTTTGGCCAATTGATAATTACGTTGCAGCAATTGCAGGGTGTAAAAATGACTGGGCATTTTTTTGCCTAGTTTCTCCGCTGCCTGGTGAAGATGGGGGTTGGCCAGCATCAGGACTTCCACCGTAGAAGGGGTGACGAAAGTGGCTCGAGGATGGTTCGGGGGGACCAGGACTTCTAGTTGCATCCCAAAGTGTTTGGCCTGTTCTTCCACGAGGGCATCCGTACCTTTGGCTCCCCCGGTGTAGACCACATGGCCATGACCCACTTGCAGTTCCAAGGCACCGAGATCTTGTTCTCCGATCATGATGTCTGGGGGCATGGCTTTTGAGAATGAAGATCTAGTGACCAAGGGACCGTCTTAAATAGGGACAATGGACCAATAGGAAGACAAGAGGACCTTATATGGATTGAACAAGCTGACCAATGGGAAGATAACAAGTCCTTATATGGATAGGATAAGCTGACCAATGACAGTCAAGGGTCTAAGGTATAAAAAGGCATGGTCGGTAGGGGTGACATCAACCTTTGAGTACGATGTCTGTCGATCGGAAGAGAAAATCAACCCATCCCCCAGAGGGGAAGAAGAAGAAGAAGAGCATTCAACATATGACGCCCGTGGACTGTGATCCTGTGGTGTGCGACGTGGTGGAAGACACCCGAGCTGCTGTGGAAGATATGATGAAAGAATTGAATGACATGGTGGAGCAATCACCCCCATCACCTCAATTCACCTTGACGACCGTGTATGATCCTCCCAGTTCAGTGGACACTATGGTATGTCCTTACCATGAGGTGCGTTTGGAGGCCCGAGAATCTCAAAAGGGATGGAAGTATGTGAAATGTCCCATGCAACCGTGTTTGCTGTTTTGTGGTCAAGATAAAGTGCTGGAGTATATGAAAGCCGTGTATAGTCAACCTCATGTAGAAGTGTTGGACATGTGGGGGGGTTTGCAATGCTTTTGCCGTGAACCCGCCACGCTTCAACAGAGTCATTCGACCCAGAACCCCGATCGGTTGTTTCTGACTTGTTCCAAGAAAACGTGTGGCTTCTTCCGATGGGCCGATCAACCCTTGGGTTCCAAGTACTGGACGTGGTTTCATGACAACCCTCCCAAAAAAGCCGACCAACAAGCTGAAGCACCCACCCGTGATGCTCAAGGATATCCCAAGAGGGGCTATGACATCCCTGGCCCTCCAGTCAGAAGGAAAGAGGACAGGCCCCTGACAGACTATGAGAAACAATTGTTACGAGAAATTCAAGAGCTCAAGAACCGTCAAGAAATGATGGTAGCCCCAGCACCACCACCCCCCAAGTACAGTGACAGTGTGGAGAACTGGCAGAAAGGTCTAGAGACCGTCAGTTACGGCCGTCTAGGTCTCTTTTAAATGAGAGAACGAATAAAATGTTTTATCAATGTCACCATGGAGTCCGTGTATGATGCGTGGGAGTCTGTCTTGTCCCTGGGGCAATGGCAATGTCATCAAACCCTTTGTCAAGTCTTATATGATCATCAACCCGGCACCCAAATCCCCATACCCCCTTGTCCCGAGGACACGCATCCTCTCCACCTCTTTGAAGAAACCCATGTGGACTGCAACCTGTATCGATGGGTGGTGTTTGTCTTATGGTTAAAAGCTCACCCAGAGGCATGGCGATGGTATCGAATCATTCAAAAGGCGCATCCCCACACGGTCCCTACCATATCGACCTTATGGGATGAATGCCAAAAAGTATGGCCCCTCGAAAGAGAACCCCACGCTGGAGTTCGTCGTCCTCATGGTTGAAGAAGAAAACCAAGGTTTCGTCAACGAAGAAGGCCAATGTCTCGCAACAATGGTTGAAGCGTTACCATGATCCTCGTACCCCGGGGAGTTTAGGTGGGGTGCAACGATTTGCTAAAGCCCAGGGTCTCCCTTTGAAAAAAGCCCAACAGGTGTTGGAACAGGATGTGGGTTACACCTTGCATAAACCGCGACGTCGTCGTTTTGCTACCTTACCCGTGATCGTAGGGGGGTTGGATGATCAATGGGCCGCGGATTTAGTGGAAGTGCAACGTTTGGCCAAACATAATCGGGGTATACGCTACTTGTTGACCGTGGTGGATGTGTTGTCCAAGTACGCGTGGGTCGAACCGTTGAAAACCAAAACCGGCGTGGCCCTCGTGAAAGCCTTTGAGAAGATTGTGAGACAAGGAGGACGTCACCCGAATCGATTGCAAACGGATCGAGGGAAAGAATTTTATAATCGGACCTTTCAACGATGGGTCGACGAGCAAGACATCCATCATTTTTCGACCGAAGGGGATGCGAAAGCCAGTGTGGTGGAACGATTTAACCGCACCTTGAAAGAACGGTTGTACCGTTATTTGACCGCGGCCAACACGTTGAAATTTGACAATGTCTTACCCGAGTTGGTGCAGGGGTATAATGCCACCCGTCATCGAAGTATTGGTATGCCCCCCGAAAACGTGACGTGGGACAACGAAGAAGCCGTGTGGAAACGATTGTATGCCAAACGATTGAAAGGCTACAAAAAACCCCAATTGAAGGTGGGGGATCATGTCCGTCTCAATACGATTCATCGTACCTTTGAAAAAGGGTATTTACCCGGTTGGACCGAAGAAGTGTTTGTAGTGCATCGTGTGATCCCTGGTCCTGTCCCCACGTATAAGATTCGCGAATGGGATGAGACCCCCGTCCAAGGTACGTTTTATGAAGAGGATTTACAAAAAGTCCATGTGTCCGAGGTGTTTCGGATCGAGAAGGTACTTAAGCGACAAAAAGGTCGTTGGTTGGTCAAGTGGAAAGGGTGGCCTGACAAGTACAATAGTTGGATTGCTCGTGGAGACGTGACATCCCTTCGACCCCGCAAACGACGACGACGCCGCTAAAAAACAATGACATTGGTGCCCAACTCTTCGTTTTACGTGACGTTGATGAGTCATGCGAGTACCAAAGAGTTTCCTGGGAACAAGAGTCATCATTTCAGAAACCGATTGCCTAAACCCATCCGATTTGTGGGACGAGGATGGATGGTGGGTATGGTGAGTTTATCCTTACCCACCATTCCCGTGGTAGCGGAAGAAGGAGGCGTGGGTGATTCCCATCCTCTGTTGTACGTACGATGGCACGAACGGGTGTATACCAAAGACGATCAAGGCAACGATCGATGGTACCATGAACGTCGCGAACTCACTGTGTACGGACGAGATATGAGAAAGGAGATGGCCTCGTTGACGGGATCGCACTTTTTTCATCAATTGGTGTACCGTTACGTGCAAGCCCGTGCCAAACAAACCAAACCCCTCAACAAATGGGCCGAGGACAATGGCGTCAAATTGTACCCGACGTTTGAATGGACCTCCGAAGGGGATTTGTTGTTGAATACCGTCAATGTGGATTACAAACGACAAGTGGCACGCGTGTTATGGGGCAGAACCTTGGCGCTGAGAATGGGATGGATTGAACAAGTGTCGACGGGCGTGTATCGATTGGGACCCAATCTCTTGCAAGAATTTCATACGGACTCCATTCCCACCCCGACCGATGTCCTGGATGGCAGCAACAAGCCCGCCTTTTGGAAAGTGGATGGGGATTATCTGAACTTGAGTATGACGTGTAATTGGCGGTTTGTGAATGTGAACAAGACCTTTCGTCCCTCGTTGGAATTTCCCTCCACGCGTCCTTTGCACGTGTATTGTGATGTAGGGACCAGCAGTATGGTAGGGGGTCGCATCACCGATCTCTTACGAGAAATCAAGTACCAGCCTCAAAACACCACCCACTTTGAACCTCGACATATTCAATATATACCAGTACGCAACGAAGTGGTGGAAATCGTCGAAACCCAGATGGCCGAAACTAATGGGGATCTGGTGAAATTTGGTGAAGGGCGTACCCTCCTGACCCTCCACTTTAAAAGGGAAGTGGTGGTGTGAAGAAGACAAAATGTCGTTTTACGTGACGTTACCCAGTCATGCCAACCGACGTGAATTTCCCAACAACCAAGCCAATTCCTTCAAGATTCGTTTACCTCAACCGTTACAGCTCACAGGGGGTGGATGGCAAGTGGGGTTGAGCGCCATTTCCTTACCGGATGCGCGCGTCAATTTGTATCAGTTGGTGATGAAAGGACAACACGTCTTAGGTATCAAATGGCACCTGAAAGCACCCAGTAAAAGCGGAGGTACCTACAACAAATATGGAGCGGCCGTGACCAAAATTGATGATATTAAAGACTGGGATTGGGTGGTGGACGGGGTGAGTTTTATGAAAGCCGCCATTACTCATGTGGAACAGAAACGACGGGAATCGGTTATCCAAGGGGGTACCTTTTTGGACGATAAAGGCAAACACACGTACGTCAAGTTTCGTTGGGAAGGGGAGGATCTGCTGATTGACAACACGAACGTCTCTCATGATGGTTCCGTTCGCACACCCTCCTTTGCCGTTCATACCAAGTTAGCTGCCAAGATGGGATGGTTACGTAAAAGCACCAGCGGATGGATTTTGGGGCCGAACTTACAGCAAGACTTCATGGGGGATCAAGTCCCCGACATCACCAACAACAGCGATTGGAAGGATATCACCGATAAGGAGGGGAACCCAGTGTTTTGGACCACCAGTCGAGTGGAAGACTATATGGAATTGAGTATGAGTTGTGGGTGGCGTTTCACCAACTTGAATGTAGCGTTTCGTGCCGTGGTGGGGGAACCCACACGATCGTTGCACGTGTACTCCGACGTGGCAGGCAGTATGATGGTGGGCAATCGCGTGACTGATTTGTTGCGTGAAATTCAATACAAGCGAGAAGCACGTGGCACCCTGTATTTTGAACCGTTGCACATTCATTACATGTCTCTTCGTAACGAGGTGGTGGAAATGATTCACGTTCAAGTGGCTGAAACGATTGGTGCTGGAGGAGACTTGGTCAAGTTTGGTGAAGGTCATACCATTGTCACGTTACACTTCAAAAAGACATAAAAAGGGAGTGGCCAAGGGAGTGTCGCAATGACAAGATGCCCAAGACAAGAGTGCGTCGAAGGAGACGAAGAAGAAGGCAACGAGGGGGTCTCTTGCCCCTGGCGGCCCTCATTCCAGCCTTGATTGCTGGAGGAAAAGCTGTGGCGTTGGGTGCCGCAAGTGGTGCCGCGAGTTACGGGGCTAAAAAAGGGTTGGAAGCCGCTTTTCGGAAAAAACGACGATGACGGTATAAAAAGGGGAGTCCCATGAAGCCCAAACAAAACGTTTATCCCTGGTGAAGAAGAAGGCACCATGCGTGGGGGAAGTTTGACACGATTTCGAACCGACGAGTGGTATGATCAACAAGGCAAAGGAGTGATGACGGATCTGATGCGTGGGGGGTTGCAAGGTCTTATAAGGACGCGAAATCCTTTAAAATTGCCTAGTAATATCAAGAGAGGCTTGGAAACGGGTTTGACACGCGGTGTTAAACGCAAAGCCGAACAAGTCCTTAAAAAGGAAATCACCAAACAAGCCAAGAAAGCGTTGAGTCATAAGAACGTGAAAGACGCCGTGCGTGTAGCCACTGCCTTATTTCCCAAACAAACCAAACGTGCACGTGATATTTTAGGAGTCTAATGGAACCCGTGCATTCACGACCTCGACGGATTCGTAGTAATCGAGGGTTGTCTCAATGGGGTGGACTGTATCCGTTTTGGAAACTCATGCGACGACGACAACGTGGTGGATGGTTAAGTCCCGAGGTGATGAGAGTCCCCGGGTTTGATTTGAGACAACGTTTAGCACGACGACGACGCTATAAAAACCCCTCACGACGACGACGGGGTACCACTCGACGACGACGACGTTAAACATGCCTGACGTGAGTACACAAACCGCCCCGGCTCACGAGCGTTCCGAAGGGACCGTCAACCCTGCCTTACGGATTTTCAAGGTGCCACCGACCGACATTAGCATCAATGCCTATCGCATGGTCACCATCCAACCCACCACCACGGGTATCAATCCCATGGAATTCATCATTCCAGGGTTAGACGATTTTGTGGATTTGGGACGCAGTTACTTTACCATGGAATTGAGTTTGAAAAAGGACGATGCCGGGAACTTGGTGGCCAATCAGAAATTGTGGCCCGTCAACAATTTGGCCCATTCCATCATCAAACAAATTGACTTGCAGTTGAATGGCACGTTGATCAGTCCACAATCCGACACGTATCATTACAAAGCTTACCTAGAAACCTTGCTGAATTATGATCGAGAAGATGGCAAGACCGTGTTAGGACCCCAAGGATGGTACAATCAAGTGGATTTCCCACCCCAATGGACCGCCGCCAACACAAACTATGCAGGACCTGATGCTGCCTATACCGCTCTCCCTGCCAACCACAAAGGAGCCTTGGCCGCCATGGTAGCCGAAACCGCCAAGTATGCTGCAGGTGTCACCCACAGTCTAGTGTTTACCCCGCACTTGGAAGTCTTTCACACTGGCAAACTGTTGGTGCCAGGCATCGAAATCAAGATGAAATTTCATTTCAATGGTCCCAGCTTGTTTTTGAATGGAGTGGCTCTAGCTGGTCGATTGATGGAAGGGGATGTGAAACTACGGTTTCATCTCTGTCAACTGCGTTTGAATGACGCCATCTACCAGAGTATATCTGAAAAAAGACACAATGAAGGCCAAGTGGCGGCTTACCCGACCGTCCGCAGTGAAATCCGGACTTTCAGCATGCAAGGCAACCTGGTCCGCTTTGATATCCCCAACCTGTTTCAAAACAGAATACCTGACCGATTGATTGTGGGGTTACTGGACAGCCGTGCCTTCAATGGAGATGTGACCCGAGATCCGTTCTGTTTCCAGAAATTTGGGCTGACGTCCATTAAACAGATTGTCAGAGGAGAAGAGTACCCTTATGAAACCCTCCAGTTAGTGCATGACAATGGCACCCGAGATAATCTAGGCTACTTCCGTTTTCTGCAAGCCAGTGGTGCCTGGTGTAAAAAGAAAGGCAACATGGTAGAACTGCTGGATTGGGGCCAAGATAAAAATTGTACCTTGTACATGTTTGACAATGTGGCCAATGGATGTGCTGACAGTCAAAACCTCAACCCCAAGCAAACGGGCGATTTACAACTGGTCTTGGAATTTGGAGCTGCCCCCAATACCAATATAACCGTACTCGTGTATGGAGAATTTGAGAATTTGCTGGAGATTGACAGGAACGGAGCCGTGTTGTATAACATTTACCAGCACTAAAGATGGAACATGTGGCCTTGAATAATGTGCAATTGGATTATTTAGCCCGAGACGACCCCCAATTGAACCCGGTCTTTTACGGGACGGTGGCCTGTGATCGTTTACCCAAGAGTCCTGTCAAGACTACCCCTCAAGGGTACATTGTGAATACCGACCCACACGATCAACCGGGACAACATTGGTTAGCGGTGTGGACGGATGGAAAGGTGTGTGAAGTCCTGGACAGTTATGCTTTGCCATTGGACACGTACGTGCAAGCGACCCCGTTACGAGATTGGATCGTCCAACATTGGAAGTATGTAGTGACCAATGGCAAGTCCCTCCAAGCCATTTCAAGCAAGAGTTGTGGTGATTACGCCTTGTTGTACTTGAAAGCCAAAGCCCGTGGACGGACCTTGCAAGCGTTTTTAAATGAGTTTTCGGATCATGATTATGTTAGCAATGACCATCAAGCCGGTCAACGCCTTCAACAATTGATTGTAGGCCAAGAAGCCAGATGGTATCAACTTTGTTGTCATCCGTATCATCAATGTAATGCTTAAATAAAATTTGTTGGAAAAAAGTGGTGTCGGAGTCGTAGCTCAGTTGGTTAGAGCCTTAGACCTTTGATTCAGATAAGGATTGGGTCGTACGTGGGTTCGAGTCCCACCGACTCCAATAAAAAGGTGCCTTTTTTTTTTCTAAGGGTAGTTCGTCATCATCATGCAAACGGGGAAACCGTTTCGTTTTCATACGCCTTCCTCTATCTTGGTGGTGGGTCCTTCGGGATGTGGTAAAACCGCGTTTACGGAAAAACTCTTGGTAGACAACCCCGAGTTGTTTGACACCCCACCGACCCAAAGGCATTATTGTTATGGGGCCTGGCAAGATCGATTTCGAAGCATGCAAGATCAAGGGGTGGTGTTTCACGAAGGGATTCCCGATCATGAGGCCTTAGTGCAATGGTTTCCTGAAGGACAGGGGGTCCTGGTCTTGGATGATTTAATGGATGAAGGCAGTCACGATAAACGCGTGTTGGATTTATTCACCAAACATTCGCATCATCAAGGGGTGACGGTGCTCTACTTGTGCCAAGACATGTTTCCCGTGGGTCGCTATGCCAAAAGTATATCCCGCAATGCCCATTACATTGTAGCGTTCAAGAACCCCCGAGATCAATTAGGGGTACGCAATGTCATGCTTCAATCGTTTCCGACCACGTGGAAAGACACGTTGGAGACGTTTCATCAAGCCACGACACGACCGTATGGGTATTTGGTCTTGGATTTACATCCCGCCTCCTCCGATCAACAACGGGTGTTGAGTCACCTGTTAAAAGACGAAGGATGGACTCGCACCTATCAAAAACGACTATAAAGGCACGACACCCCATTTGAACAGGAAAAAGAGCGACCATGGCCGATGATGATGACCGTCAACCTCCGCAATCGTACGATACCGTGTCCCCGGCGGGGGTGGGGGCGGCCAGCGGCAATCAAATGTCCCCAAGGGCCTGGCAAGATTTATTTTGGTCGGGAGACCAAGGCCTTCTCGACGCCGCCGAGGAGGAAATGGAAGCCGAGCCCCTCTATCGGTTTATGCAATCCATCCCCCCTGTCGGTGTAGATGGTGTGCCCCCTGTGCAGGCCTCTTCCCCAGCAGGGGTAGGAAGTCCAGGAAATCAACCATCTTCTGGTCCTCGAACCCCTGCGACTCCTCCAAGCGTACCCTTGGCAGCGGGTACTCGAACAGCAGCGGGTGCTCGAACAGCAGCGGGTGCTGGGGGTAATGGTAATGGGCGTGGTGGTGGTGGACGTGGTGGAAGCGGTCGTGGTGGTGGTGGACGTAGTGGACGTGGTGGTGGTGGTGGTGGTGGTGGTGGACGTGGTGGTGGTGGTGGTGGTGGACGTGGTGCTGGTGGTGGTGGTGCTGGTGGTGGTGGTGGTGGTGGTGGAGGTGCTGGTGGTGCTGGTGCTGGTGGTGCTGGTGGAGGTGGTGGTGGTGGTGGTGGTGGTGGTGGTGGTGGTGGTGGTGGTGGGGGTCGTCGTGGACGACGACCGTTTCGAATACGAGGACGACGACGAAATACCCCCACTTCCCCTTTGACACCTGCCTCTAACCCAGCCACCCCTCGAGGATCTTGGACATCTGGGAGTTCTGGCCGACAGCCTCGTACCTTGCGTCAAGCGGATTTACAACGACGTTTACGCATGCTGTTACAAGATCAAGAACAGTTGGCCCAAGGACGTGAAATTGCTAATGTCACCATGACCAATAGCATTGTGACCAGTTATAAACAAGGAGGAGCACCGAGCGTACAAACCTCGTCGTCCCGTGTTTCGCCGTAAAGATGAAAACCGTCGTGTCGTTATTGAATGGATCGAAACAACATGGTCTTCCCTTCCCCCCAGAATTATTACAACGCATGGATTCCTTGTATGCTTTTTATCATCAACAATGGTGGTGTTATCGAAAAATGTTGAATCATTACAGGTGTATCAATGCCTTGTTCAATGGGTTGGCCTTACTCCTGATGGCCGCTGGTATGATTGCGGGCCCCCTTTTGGAAAACAGTACGTTGGTAGCCTGTTTGGCGGCGGTGGGCACCGTGGTCAAAGGATGGAATGATTTTAAACAATACCGATTTAAAGTGACCATGAGTCGGTTTGCGTTTACCACCTATGCCAAAGCCTTGACCGAATTGAAAACCCATGTGCGGGGTATTCCCTTGGAGGATCTGGAACGATTTTTAATCAAGATGCAAACCTTGGATGATACCATTGTGGATTTCACCCCTCCATTACCCAAACGATGTGTCCAAGATTACCATGGTCATTTTGTGTACCAACCCTTGGAAGGCCTGTGCTATGTAGATGGATGTCCTCGTCCCTTGAGACCCAAAGACTATTGGATCCATAAAAAGCCGCTCCCTCCTAGTCCCACACTCTTAGAGCCATGGCCCCCCGAAGAAGAAGACGGACAAAAAGAAGAACCCAGCAAGGAGAAGGCATACCTTGGTTCGTCGACGTGAAAAAGGGGTATGAAGTCACAAGTGATTTGGTCAAAGCCTTGAAAAAACCGCAAATGAGTGCTGCCCAAGGGAGAAAGATGGTATCGGGGTACAAACAACAATATCAAGCGTATAAAAGACGAGGGGGTACCAAAGGGTACAACAGTTGGTTGATCGACAAAGGCTATGCCAAAAAACCTAACAAGTGTTGTATCCAATGAAACGTCTTCGACGTCAACGCAGAAAAAGGAAACAACGAGGAGGGGCTTTAATGCGTCGCAAACCCCGTTTGGTGGATAAAATTGCCCATGGCATGAGTATGTTTCTATCAGGTCCCGCCCCTGGGTTTGGACTGGCTTTAGGCAAATTAGGGGGTCAAGCCTTGAAAGGCATTACCGATAATGTAAAACATGTCCGACGACAACGAGGTGGGGGTTGGTGGTCCGATTTCAAACGCAATACCCGTCAAGGCTATAAAGAGACGCAAGATCTCATCAAACAAGACAAAGTCCTTCAACGTCTATTGACGGGTCGACCATGGTGAGGAGGAGGAGACGACGACGCCGTCGTCAACGAGGCGGTTTTTTAAATCTATTGGTGCCCGCTATGGTAGGATTGGGGAAAGCCGTGGCCTTGGAAACGGATAAACGTATAAAACGCACGATTCAAAAAGCCAATCAACGGTATCGTCGTCGTCACCGATAAAGGATGCAACGTCTTCGACGTCAATTCCCGTTTTTACGGTCCATGTTACAAGAAGCCAATGGTTCCAAACGTCAAGAGTTGTTACAACATGCCAATGCCGATCAAATCAATGCTGTGAGTGAACTGGTCTTGAACTTTTTAAAAAACAAGATTCCCGTCACCCCACCCATGCTGGCTAAACTTCAACCCTATAAAAAGGTACTACGTGATTTGGGACGTCGTCGACATTCCGTCAAAAAACGTCGTCAGTGGTTAGTCCGACAAAAAGGACAAGGGTTGTTTCAAGGACTTCACGAGGTGTTATGTCAATGTCTTCGTTAACCCTCCCTACGTGGATGACTCTATTACAAGAGGCCAATCGGGCCACCGACCGGTGGAAAGACGAGTGTCATTATTGGAAGCATAAATATCACCTGTTGTATCGAGAGTACAGGCACATCTTGAGGGCCCGTCTTTGTGAGAGCTGTCGTCAGATAGAAGACGGGGAACTTTGCTCCGAGTGTAGTCAACGAACATGGACGAGGTCTACATGATTCCCCAAAAGGACTTGGAACAACTCATTCAATATTACAAAGGAGAACTCACCGAAAATGCCTTGTTGAACAAAGCCGCCACGCTCGCCGCCAAAAAACATGTGTTATTAGCCAATCCCCAATTACCTCCCGCCCTAGTGAATGCTCAAACCAAACCGTTGAGTCAAGAATTAATCAAGTTAACCAAACGCATTCGTCAATTTCCTGGCGGGGTGGGGGTTGGTGCCCCGGGTGCCCCGGGTGGTCCGCCAGGTGAAGAAGGCGAGGAAGAGGCCGGGGATTTGGTGACGGGACCTGTGGAACAATGGTTGAAGCGCATGATAAAAGGAGGTCCGTCGGCTCCCAAACCCACCATTACCCCTGCTACCAGGGAAGGCGCGAGAGAACCGAGACCTTCTACCAGTCGAGGAGAAGAGAGACCTTCTACCAGTCGAGGGGATAGCCGATCGCGTTTAGAAGTCATTCGAGAACAGCGCAAGGCTTTGGAAAAAAAGTTAGCTGAGAGTGGTAAAGGCAAAGGCAAAGGCAAAGGCAAAGGCAAAGGCGTCTCCCGGGAAGTGCAACGATTGAAACCTTTACCCGGTTGGGAAGATTGGACCAAAACCAAACAACCCCGACGGAGACGTTTGCAGTACGACAGTGAATAAAACATGCCCACCCAGAGGAGGAGGAGGGGTATTAAACGCCACCAACGAGGAGGGGCCTTGGATGTCCAAAAATGGATTGCGAAAACGGGGAAGGAATTTCATTGGCCCGGGTATCAGTACATGGGCCCTGGCACCCATTTGGCTAAACGTCTGAAACGGGGGGATCCCGGGATCAATCGCTTGGACCAGATTGCTAAGCAACACGACATTGATTACAGCCGTGCTAAGAATTTGCAAGATAAATGGAAAGCCGATACCAAGATGATCCAAGCCATTGATCGATTACCCGGCAAGAAAAACAAGACGGAACGGGTGGTCAAGAAAATCATGCAAGCCAAGAAACGTTTAAAATTGTAACCATTTAATTAACATGTTGAGTCAAAAAATGCCACATTGTTATTCTGTAGTTCGTGTTGAGTCTCAAGCAGGATTGGCGAGACAAAACCCATTGTGATGTAAACAATCCAGATAAAATAAAAAACAATGTCACTTGTGTCATTTTGATTGATGAGTTGTCAAGTTCATTGTTCTGCCAAATACTGAGACGGATGTTCTTCCAAATACTGAGACGAAATGTTCTGCCAAATACTGAGACGAAAATGTTTTTTTACGTTACTAAATCATACATTAAATCCACCCCCTCGTCGGGGGACATGTCATGAACGAGGTCTTCAGGGGGTACCAATGCCTCCAGATCAAAGGAACAAGAGTCCTCCACATCCTTCAATAACTCGGTCCACTCGTCAGGTGTTATGTTCTGCAACAAAGACGAAAAGTCCTCCAAGTCAGAGGGGTCCAAGTCAGGGGGGCCCAAGTCAGGGGGGCCCAAGTCAGGGGGGTCCACGACTTGCATACCCCCCGAATCCATATCCGTGAGAGTATAAGAATCTAGAAATGATTCACAAAAAGAAAAGTTCTCAGACATTTTAGGCGTCGATTTCTTAAAGTCCTCCAAGGGAATGGTTACTTTCAAGGGTCCTAATGCTTTGATTTTCTCTTCCGTTTTCTGTCTCTCTACAGAAGGTAAGGAGGTACAAAAGTCATTCAAATACGTTTCCAGAGAAGGTTGCGTCCTACAATTAGTCAATACCACCCGCAGTGTTTTGGGGCGAGGCACCTGCTTCCTTTTGTTTTGGTAGTACCTTCTAGCGACCTCCAAGAACCTCTCGCGGTTCGCCCAGTAGTACTCTCTTCTTTGCGCATGCAGTTTCTCCTGGTTCGCAGCACGATAGGCCCGACGAGCCGCCCGGGCTTTGGCCCTTTTATTGTACATCCTTTTGTACGCCAATATTCGTACACGATTCTTTTGACGATATTCACGCGCTTGGGCTCTCAAACGTTCCCGATGTTTCTCTCTATACTTTCGGTCGTATTCGGCACAACGTGCTCGGTTCTTTTGGGCCCATTTTTTTTTGACGGCACGCCGGTGCTCCTTATGCGTCTCCTCATAACGCCTGTGGGACTCCCGCACTCGATCCGGATATTGTTCTCGGTATCGTTTTTTGGCAGCACGCACTTTCTCTGGGTACTTGCGTCGGTAGTTGGCTTTTTTCACAATATTCCTCGCTCGGGCTTTCTCTGGGTAGCGGGCATTGTACCGGGCTTTTTTGATGGCGTTCCGTCTCCGTCGTCGTTCGTCTTTCGTCAGTAACTCTGTCGTTTCGTCGTCGTCGTCGTCGTTCGGGTCATAGTCGTCAACGTCGTCGTCGTCCTCATCTGGGTCAGAGTCGTCAACGTCGTCGTCGTTCGGGTCGGGAACATAGTCCTCGTCGTTCAAGTCGTCGTCGTCTGGGTCAGAGTCATCGTCGTTGTTTGGTCGGTACGTCGTGCGTCGTCGTCGTCGTCGTCGGTTGCTGCGGCGGAGGCCCTCGTTTCCGGCAGGCATGGGGCGATGGCGGGGGTGCTGGTGGCGGGGTGAGGGGGCGCTTGAATTGGTACCTCCAATAGGGACAGCAATAGTCGAGCCCCTCCACAAACCACTCACACATTAATTGAGGGTAGCACAGTGGGTGAAAAGGAGCCGCCTGTTCTCTTCGAAGTCTCTGGGCTTCCACTTTTTCCGGCTCCAACTGCTTCAAAGTTTCTGCAAACTCACTAAAGCCTTCGTCCTTCAGCAACAACTCCTGCTTCACTTTCTCTAAGACCTCCTCCACTTCCAAATCTACTTCAAATTCTTCAAATGCTTCGAGCAGCTTCTCATGACAAGAGTCCATGTTGAGATGTTCCAACCCGAGGATCGATCTGTTTTATAGTCTCTCATTCGTTCCCGTGATGCACCATGGACCCTAACTAGAGAGGGGGGAGGGGGGTCCCCCCACCCCGTCCCACCCCTCCCTAGGGCACCCCCTCTCTACGGGGCACCCTGTTTAGTGATTGGCTCCTTCCCCTCCCACGTGACATTTTGATTCTCTATAAAAACAGAGCCCCGATCTCCAGTGAGTTCATCTGATCATGTCCTCACAAGACAAGGACAATGTGGCGGGGCCAAGTGGCCTCGCCCACCATGAGGTTTTAGCCATGCTCGGTTTGGACATCTCTGATTCGGACGATGACACCAATTCCTGTGTGGGGCCTTTGATTTGCACCGAAAACATGGCGGACAGTGACGACGACATTTGTGAAGAGGCCTTGAACCAATGGGAACAAAGTGGGGGTGGATTGGATCCCTCTGAACACGTTACCTTCGACTTTGAACTCGAACCTTTTGTGAATCGGAAGAGTGATCGCATGGGGGTACAAGAACGTCATTTCAAGACCCAGTTACGCCAAAGGGGGAACTTGATGCCAGGTCAAAATATAACCCAAGCTCTGCAAGATGGATTACGTCGAGCCGTCGATCAAGTGTTAACCACCACCCCCGACCTCCACGATCAAGATCGACTCTACTTTACCATAGCATCCGATCGCTTGCACAATAATTTTCAGGGGTGGGGATTACGTGCAGGTGAATGGCGTCGAGACACAGAACGGGTGGAGGCGCTATTCCAACGTTTAGCCCAAGCCCTCAACAGCAACGAACAATTTGAAATGGATGATTCCTTTCAAGTCTCCATCACTCAAGTTCATCATGCTCCTCAAGGTACCGGCAGACCCCGTCGTGGGAAACCAGGGCATCCTACCATGCCCATGTTGACAACCAACAAACGGTCGGTCATCCACATCCAAAATGATGATGAGCTCTGTTGTGCCAGAGCTCTCGTGGTCGCCAAAGCTCGCGTGGACCAGCACCCGAAATGGAGCAGCATCCGACAAGGAAAATCCCTGCAGAGAACCCTAGCTCTGGACCTCCAGAATGAAGCCCAGGTACCCCTCGGTCCTTGCAGCTATGACGCCTTAACGGCTTTCAGCAAGGCTCCGTCCCTCACCGGTTACCAGATCATCCTGGTCGATGCACAGCGATCGTTCCACATCACCACGTTTGGACCCCTTTCTGACAAACAACTGATCCTGTTGCACAACAAAGACCATTATGATGTCATCACCAAATTACCGGGATTTTTTGGGTCCAGTTATGTGTGTGCGGATTGTTGGAAACCCTATGACCATGAGGGGATGCATCGATGCACCAAAACCAAGTTGTGCGGAGCCTGTCGCCAGAAAGATTGTCCAGACTTTCAATATGCTTACCCCAGGCACCTGAAAGCCACTCAACGTTGCGACTCGTGTCATCGGGACTTTTTTGGACCCGCGTGTTTCGAAGCCCATTCCAGCAAGACCCATGCGGGCAAACCCGTCACGGGCCTCCAGACCTCCGTGTGCTCTCAACGACACCGATGCCGTCACTGTTATCAACAAAATGTGGGCTTGTCCCGCATTCAACGTCACCTTTGTTGGCACGTGGATTGCCCGTCTTGTCATCAGTACGTCCACGCTGACGACCACCGTTGTTTTATACAAAGAGCCCCCAAACCTCAAGACCAAAAGAAGAGAAAGAGGACCCGTCAAAAAGGTCCTGGCGCCAAACGAGGTGCCGCCGCCGCCGCGGAACCCCATGCCTCCTCCGAGGACGAGGCCGAGGAAGACCTGCCTCCCTTACACGTCTTCTTTGATATCGAAGCCATGCAACCCCACGGAAAACACATTGCCAATCTCGTCGTGGCCGAAACCGAAGACAACGATGAACCCAAACCTTTCCCAGGTTCCACTTGTATCCGTGACTTTCTGGAATGGCTGGATGCCTTGACTCTTCACGATACCCGTCAAGTCAATGTCATCGCTCATAATTTTCAAGGGTACGATGGGTACTTTATCATCCAAGAATACTATGGGGAGAACCGCATCGTCCAACAACTCCGCAACGGATGTAAACTCTTAGAGATCAAACATGACCGCATCCGGTTCATTGATTCCATGAGTTTCTTCCAGATGCCTCTCTCCGCGTTTCCCAAAACCTTTGGCTTGACAGAACTCTGCAAAGGCTATTTCCCCCACAAGTTCAACCAGCCCCAGGATTATTATCAAAACTACGTGGGCATCCTCCCCTCACGCGATTACTACACGCCTGAGAGCATGACACTCGAAGGAAGACAAGCCTTTGAAACCTGGCATCAACAACAACGCGACCAGGGTGTGGTGTTTCATTTTCAACAAGAGTTATTGGCCTATTGCAGTTCCGATGTACGACTCCTCAAACAAGGATGTCTGACTTTCAAACGCATGTTTGAAGACTTAACAGGCTTCAATCCCTTCGATCACGTCACCATTGCCTCCGCTTGTAATCGAGATTTACGTATGAACCGGATGATCCCCAACAGTATTGCCAGCGAACCCGCCGGTCAGAAGGGATGGAGAACTAACAACATCAACCAGTCCCTCCCAGCCCTTGAATGGTTAACCTTGTGCGATCACCAACTACGTCAACGGGCCCTCCAAGATCTTACCCCCGACGATCTACTGGCCAGTGCCAATCCAAAGCCTCAGTACATCCAACATGTCCGAAATGAAGGCGAGTATAAGATCCCCGGGACCAACATCCATGTGGATGGTTATTGCCCCGACACCCACACCGTCTACGAATTTCAAGGCTGTTTCACCCACGGATGCCCTACCTGTTATCCCCATCGCTACGAAAAACATCCCCGCAACTATGATCGAACCATGCATGACCTCTATGACGTCACCCAAAACAAAGTCCAAAAGCTTACCGACCAAGGGTACAACGTCATTCAAATCTGGGGATGTCAATGGGACCACCTCCGAGACACCCACCCAGAGATCGACTCCTTCGTCCGGGAACTCAACTTTATCCAACCACTTGAACCTCGGGATGCTTTCTGTGGAGGTCGTACCAATGCCATTAAACTGTACCATCATATTACCCCTGGCCAAAAAATTCACTACATCGATGTCACCTCCTTGTACCCGTGGGTCAACAAGAAGTCCACCTACCCCAAAGGACATCCCACCATCTATTCTCAACCGGGTCACACGGACATACACCAGTACTTTGGTCTCATTCAATGCAAAGTCCTGCCTCCCCGTGAATTGTACCATCCCGTGTTGCCTTACCGTCATGACAACAAACTGCTCTTTCCACTCTGTGCCCGTTGTGTGGAAGAAGAAATGGACAAACCTCTTTTGGACAGATCTTATCATTGCCCTCACACCGACGAACAACGTGCCCTCACCAGTACCTGGTGCACCCCAGAGTTGTATAAAGCCGTGGAGCTCGGGTACCAAGTCCAATACATCTACGAAGCTTGGCATTTTGAAGAGACCTGTGAGGGCCTCTTCGCCGATTATGTTAACACCTGGTTGAAAATCAAACAAGAAGCTAGTGGGTGGCCTAAGGATGTCACGACAGAAGAAGAAAAGCAACGTTACATCGAACAATACTTTCTGCATGAAGGCATCCAGTTAGAATACAACAACATCAAGAAGAACCCGGGCCTGCGTACCCTAGCTAAGCTCATGCTCAACTCCATGTGGGGTAAGTTTGGACAACGCCTCAACAAAACCCAAATTCAAGCCTTCGATGACCCTCATGCCTTCCACTGTTTCTTGGATAGCGATGCGTTAGACGTACGTCACGTGTCCGTCGTCACCGACCAAATGGTGGAGGTACACTACCAGAACCAAAAAGAGGACATCCGCGGCTCACCCAACCTCAACATTTTTGTGGCCTGCTTCACTACCTGCCACGCCCGCCTTAAATTGTATGACACCCTGCAAGCCTTAGGGGAAAGAGTCCTCTACTTTGACACCGACTCCGTCATCTACCTGGAGGAAACACCCACTCAATTCCAACCTGTCTTGGGTTCCTATCTTGGGGACTTCGCCTCCGAATTAGATGATAAAGAATACATTCAAGAATTTGTCAGTGGAGGACCCAAGAACTATGGGTATACTACGAATGAAGGAAACGTGGAATGCAAGGTCAGAGGCTTCCGACTCAACAGCGAAGGACACACCCAGCTGAATTATAACGTCATGCGTCAAAATGTCCAGAACGAAATCCAGAAACCCCTTCCAAAACCAAGGGAAATCCAGGTCATTAACTCCCACCAAATTGTACGCAATCCAAAAAACTACCAACTGTACACCCAACCAAGCAGTAAGTTCTATCAGTTAGTCTGCAACAAAAGAGTCATTGATCACAACACCTTCAAGACCTACCCCTATGGCTACCAGTGAAAACCCCAACAAGATCGTCGATTGTCATGAACATTAAGGAACCCTCATATCAAATAGGAACACAAACCACAGTTATTGTAAAACAAAGCAATCAAAATGTGATTTAGGAACACAAAGGAAAACCACAGTTATTGTAAAACAAATCAATAAAAATGTAATTTATTTATTTTGTCTTGTTTTCCGGTCACCCCCCGTTCCCCAAATTGGACTTTGGACTTTGAGCCCGCGTTTTCTCAGTGGTTTTACTTCCCCTTGAGCCCGCGATCCCTTTTTCCACCTGGTCAGCGGTTTCCCATTCTAAATCACGTGACTTCCGGTTCCCATGAGCCCGCGATCCCTTTTTCCCACTCGTCAGCGGTTTCCCATTCTAAATCACGTGACTTCCGGTTCCCATGCGCCCGCGATCCTTTTTTCCCACTGGGCAGCGGTTTCCCATTCTAAATCACGTGACTTCCGGTTCCAGGCACTTCCGGTTCCTGTGACGTCATTGATTTGCTCTCGACCAATCAGAAGCCAGGAAAATGTCCATACGAGCGCAACTTACTACTCATGTACTTATATTTTCCAGGGGTCCATCCAGCTTTTGGTTTCGGTATTTTCCCAATTAGTTTATGTATATCAACACCAGCGCCATCCAAATCCTTCCTGTCAGTTTTATACTTTCTATTCGGTCTTATTCTGGTTGATAATTGATCAAGAGCTTGACTTCCGACATTTTGAATCATTGGATTCAACTTATCCAGAGCATAATCGATAGCCTTTTTCTGCAGTTTTGGGTTTCTCAAGGCTTCTGATCCATAATATCTTCCCATTTCAACAGCCTTTTTTCCCAGCCAAGGAATACCGTGGTGAATCAATAAATCAGTACCAGTTGATGCTACTGTATCTAGTATGCCCGCCCCTTTCGACGGGCCAACCCGTTTCCCGCCTGTTTAACGAATTTCGTCTTAGTGATTCCACATTCAGAGCATTTACATTTCATCATCATTCGTCCGTTTTTGGCTCTAACAAATATTTCACTACCAGGTACACATAGTGTCTCTTTTTTCTGTTTCACGCAATATGATTTCATATATAATATGATTAGATATTTTTGAAATACCGTGCTAGAAACCTCTCATTCTTCATTGTATCATATATATCAAATACCTGAAGCAGATCAAAATATGATTTACCCTTATTCATCTCATTCAAAAAGTACAAACAGAAGTAACCGCATGTTGTCGTCAGTAAATTTTGTATTTGATTGTTCTGATGAAGCAATGTTAAATTCTTTTTTCTCGCATGATTGACAATTTCTTGGAAGGGAGGCAAACCAAATGAATCAAAGTAATTGACGACGTTATCTTTCACATACGTGGATACCCAATGGCTACCGCTCATATATGATGGTTCAAGATTGTAAATGAATAGAGCCTGTCTATGATCGTGAGGGACGTTTTCATCTCTTGACAATACATCATTAATTGGGATATTTAGATATTTACACCATTTTATTAAATCATGATTGCTTAATGGGACATTCTTATGGAATTTGGGTTTTATAATAGAATGTTTAAGAGAGGGACGTTTTTGAATGGTGAGTTTTTGCCTAATAGTAGACCTTTGCCCTTTTTCTGAGCTTTTTTTTTGGGAGCTTTTTTTTTAGTCCCCATACCTAATGTTTGATCAGACCAATTTCCATAAAAAGGTGGAGTTCTATACATTGGGACTAACAAACCACCATCTTGATTGTTAACAGTAGTTGGATTTGGTATAGATCTGGGTGGTCTTTGTTTAGGCTGTCCCATCTGAGGGGCACCTTTACCAGTCATCTTCTTTATTGCCTCAATAGCTAAAGGGACTCCAATTGATGCGAGAAGAGTACCTAAGAACCCACCGGTTTGAACTTTTGTTGGTTTTATATGAACACCAGAACCTGTTTGTAGAGCATTTAATATATCCTTCTTTTGTTTGGTGGTCAAAAGATGTTTATATGTTATCAACTGATCGATTTTATTTTGTGGTATGAGGAACCCACCGGTTTGAACACCTTTTCCGGATATCTTCTTAACAATCTGAGATGCTCCTTCACTAGCTGCTCCAGCTAAAGCTGACAAACCAATGGTCTTAGCAATTGTTGGACCAAAAGTTCTTCCAAGCGCCAGAACTGTAGACAGAAGAGATCCACCTACTTGCTTTCGAATGTTTGTTTTAGAAAGTTTAATGTCCATCCCTTTCTTAAGTTTCCGATTTTTTTCCAATCGTTTAACTATATTCTGAGGTACATACAGAGTATCATTCCCAGATAGAGAGTCCTTCGTGAGCCTTAGAACTATTGTTTCTCTTTTATGATACGCGTTACTAAGATTCTTTTTCTGGTTTGGTGATAAACTAACTTTAATTTCGTATAGTTGTGTCATATAATATATGTTAGATAAATTCTCTTTTAAAAAACATATTCATTTAAATTTTCATCGATGTAAAACTTATTTATTTAAACTATCATCAATTCGTTTCCAACTGTCTTTACTACAACCTCACTCTCGTAAAATACGATGCTATGAGCTCGGACGTTTGCTGTCGGGGCTACATTGAGACGATAATGGAGAATCAACTGTTTAGGATCTCTCGTCACTACCTCTTTCTGATATGACAAATCGAAATATATCAATCCGTACAAACTGGTGAAATTGGATACATTAAGCTGTGTTCCTGAATTGTAATCGTTCTTACGAAATGCATATGACATGAGATCATTGAATATCCTGATTTTTGAATCTGCATCATATTCGAGCTCTGGGTAAAATGTATTGTTTCCATACTCTAAACGACAACTCGAGAGAGAGCTATTAGCGTCAGCTGCATTCAACTTGAAAGTGTCAAATAAATACGGACTCCTCTCTGCTTCATCAGCATTTGGTCCGTCTGTCCTCTGGAGATATATAAAAACATGTTTAACATTGTCGATAGCCGGGCTGATTTGAAACATATTCTGAATAGCTCTGGTATTTGCTGACTGATTGTAGAGATCTCGCATATATGTCCAGGTTGTTGGCTTAAGAAACTCTGAAACGAAATTACTATACATACTGTCTTTTGGGATTAATCTAGGGAGCCAAAGATACAATCTCTTTAAGAACGCGTTCCAAACTAAAATGCGTTTTTCCAAACTCCAAAATTCCGTTATAATAGCCCAATTTCGCACGGAATAAAACTCGATTTCCGCCAGCAATGTACGATACTCGACTGCAAACAAACCATTAGTTCGAGTAATACCCTGTTAACACGACGAAGTCACATTTTTTAACTGTTGTTGTAATTAACCACGTTTATTCTGAACACAATTTTACAGTAAAAATCTACAGTTAAAATTGAGTGAAATGGATGGAGACAAAAAAAGACCTGTAACATTGCAGCATAGCAAAGGTACTCTCATCCAAAGGCCTAACAGCTGCAGATAAACTCTAGAAGAGTAACTCTAAAGCAAATGAATGATGCAGAAATTCTGCATCTTCGCCGGGTGGCTTGAAGACGTTGGATGCAGAAATTCTGCACAACCTTATTTTCGCGTGATTCACTACTACCGACAACAAATGGATGCAGAAATTCTGCATCTCAATTCGGTGGCTTGAAAACTGTGGATGCAGAAATTCTGCATGACCTTTTTGTGCTCTTAGTTCTCTACCTTATCTACAACAAATGAATGATGCAGAAATTCTGCATCTCAAATCGGTGGCTTGAAAACTGTGGATGCAGAAATTCTGCATGACCTTATTTTCCCCTTAATTCACTACCTTATCTACAACAAATGAATGATGCAGAAATTCTGCATCTCAAATCCGTATCGGTGGCTTGAAAACTGTGGATGCAGAAATTCTGCATGACCTTTTTTCCACTTAATTCACTGCGATTTCTACAACAAATGAATAATGCAGAAATTCTGCATCTCAGATCAGTGGCTTGAAAAATTTGGATGCAGAAAATCTGCACAACCTTTTTTTCTGCTTACAGCTGTAATTTAGTACTGTCCCGACAACAAATGAATGATGCAGAAATTCTGCATCTCAACTAATATACTCATAACTGTAAGTGGCTTGAAAAATTCTGATCCAAAAAATTCTACACAATCTTATCTTCCGCTTAATTTGCTGTTGTACATGTATCCACAACAACTCAATGAAGCAGAAATTCTGCAACTTAACCTAGTGGCTTGAAAAAATGGATACAAAATATTTCAGCATCTACATGTACACTGTAGGTAGACAAGTTACTTGGGCAGAAAAATGCAAAAATGCTGCCTTTCGTACATGAAGAAACATGATTCGAGCTAGAGGAAGAAGTCAAAACAATGAAAATTTACATGTATAGATTATTAATTTTGAAGTAATTTCTGGAAAAATTTAACACCCTTTCCTTTGTAAAATGCAATAATTATAAGGAAAAAATATTATTTGCTGCTATATTATTGCTGATACAGGGTGTATGTATCTATTTGAGCTCCGATCAGCTAGGTGTATATTCATACAGCAGCAATGATTTTTGAAATAAAATGGAAGAAATCTGCTAAGTTCAGCAAATAGGTGACTTACACCCTGTATGGAAGTAGGCCTTACTGCATACATTTCATGTCTGTGTCAGACAAATTCCCTTATCAGATCTAACTGTTTCACCATGGTCTGGCACAAATCATGAAGTAAAAGCAAATCCTTTCGCTGATTTATTTGTATTTCTTAGAATACACTGACATAGTTCATGTCTACCTCGCCACTGATCAAACCAAACGAGACTGTGCCCAAACACCAGGAAGCACTGCGTTAAGCCTCAGTAACATTTTTGGCCCAAAATGTACAGTTTCAGGAGCCCGATAGTATACGCTGTGACAGAAGAAGGAAAAAAGATATTTCTACAATTAATGTATTATAATGAGGAAGTGGAGGAGAGGGCCAACCTTGGCCATTATGATACTTACAGGCTGTAAGCCATTTTTGCTTACAGTAGTTAGCTATTTCATGTGTTGAGAATTGGTAACCCCTTAAAGCCATTTAACTTGTCATCAAAGCACAAGATAACCAGGGCATGAATTGTGCCTAATACATCCACCGTGCCTAAATTTTCCTCACTGTTAACTTTATCCCGAGTCAAAGCATTACAGCCCTATGTGGGGGATTGTTTGCCAGTGTATTTTTGTTTTGTTTTTGTCTGTTTGTTTTTTGTTATTTATTGTTATTATTTTTTTGCCTGCTTTGAAACTGATGCTCAAGCTGCTGTGGACAGTGCAACTGCATCTGAACTGAACAGTGCAACTGCATCACATATAGTTGTCATACAAGGGCGCCGTGTTACAGAATGGGACAATATAGAATGGGACAACATATTGTCAATATAGATATCATAAGCAATGAGCATGTCCCATTCTGTAACACGGTGCCCTTGTATGACAACTATATATGTGATGCAGTTGCACTGTTCACTAGGAATTTTACCCTTGGGTAATTTACAATGTATCAGTGAGTAACTGCAACTGGAAGTGAATCAAAACCCAAAGTAAACCCAACCCAAAGCATTTCCTCAAGGATGCCACAGGGGAAAAGGGCTAGTGTAATGTGCGGAACAATTCAGAACTTTAACATCCATCCCTCCTGACTCTTAAGCATTTATTTGAACTTTTGATGCTCAGGGCTTGTATAAAATTCCTGCCCCCTCCTCCCCCTTTGCCAAAAAAGTGTTCAAATGCCCCTCCAAATGAACTATTAATTTTTTTTTAGTGGAAATTATTCATATTATTCTAAGGGACTGTGAGTAAAAGAGTTGCTCGCCTGTTCTGAATGTTCTAGACATCAGAGAATGAATCAGAGTTGTATCTCCCAAAACAAAAGGAGTAAGGCATGGTTTGGTGGCGTGTTTCTTCACTCTTTATGTGACAAGGCCTTTGAAACCTGACCACCACTATAAACTGTAGCATGCTAATCAGTAAATAAATATATAAAATCCCTGAATAAAAAAATATTGAATGAGGGTTTTGTGATCATACAGTGGAATAATCAAGGTCTCTGGAAGTGTTATCAGCCAAGGCCAAAACCGGATATCACAATAACTAAATCTAATAACTGAAGGGGTGCCTGGAATAAAGTCCCAAGTGACTTCTGATTAACTGGTAAATTCTCCTTTCAACCCTTTCCTCGCGTCTGTTTGTAAAATTAATCAAAGCGAGAATTTGACATTAGATTAGAAGTCACTTAGGGCCTTATTCCATGCACCCCTTCAATGTTTTAATAAACACTGTTTTTTTTTTGCTGGGTGTAACTTTGGCACTCGCCAGCCATGCACTTGATTTGGGCGTAGGGAAAGGGAAGGGGGGGGGGTGGTATTCCAAGAGACCTCTGTATACTGAAGGTCATGTGATATGAACTTTCTCAATCTAGCAATCTACACACTAGGGCAATATAACTGTGAAGAAGACGAAATTAGCAAGAAACAGTTCTTGAGTAATATCACATGACCTACATGTACATTGGAAAAAAAAAACAAACAAACAAACATTCCAGCTATAAAATACAGGACGTCCATTGATCGGCGCATAATTATTATTGATATTGAACAGAGTAACTTAAATCTTCATTTAAATAGATTGAAAGCAGACTCTTACCTTTCATTTACCATATTAGCATTCGAACAGGCCACACTCCTGTGCCTGAGCTATAAAAACTCAACTGGACTGACAACAAAGTCGATGTCTGCAACTCATGTAGACAACGTTTGTGGAACGAACTCGTTATAAGTTTGTCCTTGAATAAGACAAGCCAAAGTTGAATATTCGCTTCATATCGAATTGATGCGAGCAGTGTTTTTGTCGAAATCCTCCACGTCAGAATTGCTTCCTTTGAAAATACGAATTTGGAAGAATTTCCGTTCGCAATTTCCACTCAGGCCTCCGAAATGGAAAGATTCCTAACGAATTCCCTCCCAACCTCAAGGGGCAGCCTCGTTCCCAGGTTGCTCTCAGGTTTACAGGAAAGGTGATTGGACGTTTTGAATATCAGAAGATGATTTGATTGGTTCAAGTATTTTATGAATGACACATTAATTTCCGTTTGAGAAGACGCGCCATTCGATTTTCTGTGCCTGGTTCAATGTTGGGTCCTCGATTCGCTCACATTTTGTCCTCTCGTTTAATTTGTCAGGAACATTGTGTTTTACATCGTTTTTCTTTTCTCTCGACGTACACGAGCGCGATTAGACTTACCATAAAGGTCACTGCGATAATCTGAGGGACGCTTCTTCATGGATGCCATGATTTAAATTCTTCAAAGCAGCAGAACTCGTGACAGCAGCTCTAACTGGCCCAATGGAGTGTTCTAAATGGTAGGTGATTAAATGTTTGATTCTAACTGCAGTATTTATACAACAGCGACATATTACAAACAGTTTAGCGGCAGTGTTTGCGTCTTCTCTGTTTGAATCGGTTAAATGGAATGTTCACAAAGATCCCAGCGTTTATGAACATAAGCTTAGGCTCACTGAACTTTTGAAAGTACATGTTTCTCAGTGTAATGGGAGTAGCTGTGTAGATTAGCCATGCACTACAAGTAGTCCATGAAAATCGCCGCCCGCGAGGAGACACAAGACACTGAAGGGAAGAGAGAAAATAAACTTTTTTTAAAATATTTGATTCACTTGAAATATTTACTGCCTACTCAAAACTTAACCTTAGCAATATTAAAATCACAGAAAAGCAACCCTGTGCTGCCTGCTACTCCAGTCACAGCCTGCCTACAACTCTATAACAGTTTGACTGGGCTGACACATACAGCCAGTGCTGTTTGAATGGTTTGTTTGACAGAATTCTATTCCAAGTGAATTTTGTATTGGGCATAGCAGTGAAAATTGGGAGCTTGCACAATGACAGCATCAAAAAACACTAGCTTTAATGAGCAAAAAAGCAACTTTGCATGTGCATCACACTTTTAGGTACATTTCCTTGCTATCCTCTGCATAACTACATGTACAAAAAACACGAAATTACGTGACATTAATTTCTATGGAGGACTTGGATTCACAAGCAATTTAAATGCCACCCCTACAATTCCACTCCAGGAAAATACACCTACATTTGACAACTGTAGCAAGTTAGAATCACTGCAATAATGTTTAAAAGATCATATAAACTCTTTATAACTGGTAACGTCTCCAGTGCTGCTGTTGTCGTGGTTGTGTAAGCTCCCCAATAATGGTAAAGATGCACTGGCTATCAAATTGTCTTGGAGGTGTGGTGTGCATGTAAGACTTTTGTCTCCTTTATTTTATCATGGATGAAATGAAACAATCTATAGTTATGTTTTTCTGTTTTAACTTCAGATCAAGATACAATAAATCATTGAGATATTTAAATTTCAAGTACTGAATATAAGAAAATGAATTAATAATGTCTCTCTCAGGCTAGAGAAGCATGCAAGATTACAATGTATACCAGTCTCTCTGCACCTCTGATGTGACGACAGATTTTACGAGGCCAACATACACCAGTACATAGTATAAGTATAAATAATGTATTTAAAAACCCTCAGAACTTTTATTTAGTTACATGTACAAAACTCACAGTGTATTATACTGATTGGGGGCCAGTTGCATAAAACCTAATGTCTGGCATTAAAATAAAGAGTTTGATTGGGCCTAACGTCAGACATTAGCTGTTTCATCCGATGTTAAAAGTCAGCACACACGAGGGGACTAGTCCCTGCAACTAGTCCGCGGGACCAAAATTTGGTCCCTGCGACTAGTCCCACGAATTCAAACCTAGTCCCACAAGCTATGCTTGGTCTCTTTGTGTGAACTCTTCATGGGACAAGTACCTGCGACTGAATGAAAATATTTTGTTGGATCTTTTAATTTTTTTCCAGTTGGCCTTGAGAATAATTTTTTTGTCTGTATTGGGAGTCTTGATCAAACCATAGTTACTCGAGGGACTGGTTATGAAACTTTGCAAGTTTCAAAGGCCTTAACAAAGGTGCTGCAATTTATGTTGAAAGTACCACGACAGTGCACAATCTTTTGTTTGACGTTCGCACACTATGGCTGAATAACTTAACAGCGACATTCTTATTGGTTAGTTGCTCATGCAAAATTTAAAACCTATTGTTGTTTGTGCACCGTCAAGGTTAAAAACGGTAACAAAAACAAAGGAGTTAGCTGAGCTTCATAACCAGATTCTTTTATTAACTATGATCAAATTAAACAGTCGCCTTTTTACTTCTGTATCAGCAATATAGGATACTAGAGGAAAAACTTTATTCAAATTACAAATGACAAACACACATAGGCTTATGGATGAACAGTGTGCGGTTTTATTGAGCCGAACTACTTTAATGTTTTGCGGTTAATTTACTTAATTCGGTTTTACTGTCAAGGACCGCTCCATTTTTCGTCTTCACATTTTAGTGAATTCCAGTAAGAGTGCCCTGAATTTTACTATTTTGCTGTTAACAGGTCCCCACGTGTAAACCCTTCGAGGGACTTGTCCCCGCAACTAGTCCCATCGTGTAAACATTACAGGAGACTAGTCCCTGCAACAAGTCCCTGCGACTAGTCCCCTCTTGTGTGCCGACCTTAAGTTTTACGCAACTGGCCCCTGTATGTTACACTGTACATGTATCTTGGACTTTGCACTTAAATGGATATTCAGAGAGTATTCTTGTCAGTAAGATTAATGCTATTCCAGTTTCACCTTGTTTCATGGGGCTAGTTGAACAGATTTTGGCCACATTTGTATTTCTCTTATGGTTTGGGCTACCAAAAATATTGTTATAACCACAGTTTGATATTTTCCTTAGAGCGGTTTACATTGATTTTTTTTAATCATTATTATTATTGAAAAAGGCAGGGTGCATAATTTTTTCGCATCTCTTTTCAACCTGCATAACACATTGTTGCTAACTTAGACTGTTTTATATCCATGTAAGCAGGTACAATCTTGTTTGCATGTTCTATTGTTTCCAAACTCCATAAATTATACTGTAGATGACATTTTGAGTACTATCCCTTTTATTCATTTTAGTCATGGGCATAGATCAACCTCATTCCCAAGGTCTCTCTTCTCCACCCTGGGAACGAGGTTGGGCCAGGGGCACAGTTTTTTGCAACTTACATGTATCTGAGTTCAGTGAAACTGAATATTTTAAGCCATTGAACAAAATGCAGAATTTTGCATCCTGTATTCACTGCTTAATAACTTTTTGCTGAATTTTATTCGTATAACCAAATGCAGAATTTCTACATCTTAGCTCAGTATAGTGAAACTGTATTTATTTTGCTGATTTTTGTTCATTTTAGCAGGCGCAGAATTTCTGCATCTTAGCTCAGTGCAGTGAATTTGAGTGTATTAAGCCACTGAACAAGATGCAGAATTTCTGCATCCTTTGGTATTCACTGCTTAATACGTATAGTTACTGCTGAGTTGTATTCATTTTATCAAGCGCAGTACTTCTTCATCTTAGTTCAGTGCAGTGAATTTGTATAGTTTTCGCTGATTTTTGTTCATTTTAGCAGGCACAGAATTTCTGCGTCTTAGCTCAGTGCAGTGAATATGTATAGTTTTTTGCTGATTTTTGTTCATTCTAGCAGGCGCAGAATTTCTGCGTCTTAGCTCAGTGCAGTGAATTTGAGTGTATTAAGCCACTGAACAAGATGCACAATTTCTGCATCCTATTGCATCAGTATTGGTATAGTTTTTGCTGAGTTGTATTCATTTTATCAAGCGCAGTATTTCTGCATCTTACTTTAGTGCAATGAATTTTTATAGTATTGTGCTGATTTTTGTTCATTTTAGCAGGTGCAGAATTTCTGCGTCTTAGCTCAGTGCAGGGAATTTGTATAGTTTGCAGAATTTCTGCATTCCATTAGTATTCAGTGCTTAATAAGTATAGTTTCTGGTTTTGATTCATTTTACCAAATGCAGAATTTTTGCATCTTAGCTCAGTGCAGTGGATTTGAGTATTTTGTTTAACCACTGAGCAAGATGCAGAATTTCTGCATCCTATTGGTATTCACTGCTTATTAAGTGTAGTTTTTGCTTATTTTTATTCGTTTTATCAAATGCAGAATTTCTGCGTCTCAACTCAGTGCAGTGTATTATTTAGCCACTGAACAAGACGCAGCATTTCTGCATCCTATTGGTAAGAGCAGAACTGTAAGGCACACTTTATACTGAATGGAAAATTGTGTTGTTCAATTATAAGCATTCTTTACTGAACCAGTTTGGTTGTTGTTGAGAATTTACGATTTACAATGAATACGGTAGAGGCGTCGAGGAAGATCCCCATTCTCAACGGAAAGTAGTAAGAAAATCGTAAGTTTGGAAAAACGCATTTTAGTTTGGAACGCGTTTAAAACAACACGACCAGCGTCTGTGCCATTTGCCATGTGAATCATTTCACTGTCTTCGTTAAGTGTAAGTTCAATTGTGAGCTGCATCGGGGGCAACATTTTTCTTTCTAATTCTTGAAAAAAGCTGTATCTGTTTAAGGGAAGCATCTCATTAATACTTTTAGCTCCCCCACCACCGTTGTTTTGTGCTGCTTGGGTTAAAATACGACGGGCTTCGAAACCTGTGTTTGTATTTGCTGTAGTTCCGTCAGTATCAAGATACCAGAACGAATTCTTTCCAACGGATCTGCTATAATCATCACTGTATTCAAGGAGATTTTTGACATTCGTTATTCGATGCAAATTATCACTCTCATACACAATTTTGCCTGAAGATTTGATAACCATATGTCTGATTAGACTGTGAGATCCGTTTATCATGGTGATGCGATCTGCTTGAGCATATCCAGTACCATCTGCCTTTTTTTGAAGCTCTTTGGTTACTTCTATATACCCATTAAAAAAGTCGAACATAGTCGACCTATCGTTGATTGTGAATCTGTAACCTGTCTTTTTCTGGCTTTGATTGTTAGCAGGTTGCTCAATGACATTATCCAAATGGAAACGAACGTATTCATATCGTTGCAGATTTTCATTTGTTCTGAAACTCATTTATATGAGTAGTTTAGATAAATTTCACTTTTTAATAACATTTTATCGTCTTAATCCAGTACCAGATATAAGTCTATTCAGAATTGTGTTGCAATCTTCTTGTTTTGGTTTAGTAGGTTTGGTTGGTTTCATGGTTTTATTCATTGATTGTTTAGTTGAACCGTGTAATTTTCTCATAATAAGCTCTCCGCTTTTTTCAGCTGCTTTTTTTCCCAGTTTGTCTCCAGCGTGTGAAATACCAGATTCATGCGCTTTTTTGGCAAAAGGTTTTAAAACCTTTTCTGGAACTTTACTTAACACCCTTCCAACTGGTTTGAAAATGTTATCAACAATGATCCCAGATCGTTTATGTTCATAAACAAATCGTCCAAGTTTTGGATGATAAATTCGCTTGTATTCATACGACGACATATATAACTATTAGTTAGATTAATCTCTCTTCTCTCTTAAAATCAAACTGAATGAAGTGTCACTATGATTAAGATCTATGATTCTTCGTTTACCGTCGGTGATATAAATCCGAATTTTGTTGATCGTATTTTTATTACACGGGTTGTACTGAACTCGTCTTGGCTCTTGTGTGAAACTATAACTCGGGGTGAGAGTTGAGGTACTGAAACTATATATAATATCTGACTCTTCACCATCGACAAGACTATCACTTATCAAATCACAATGAACATTCAATATTTCTCTGTCTTGTGAGAGATTAGGAATGTAATCTCCAACATTTACACTACTTGTTAGAATCTTTTTATTGAAACCAATAAGATCATTAAAATTACTTTGAGTAAGATCTAATCTGTAATTTGAGGCTAGTGTTATTATTGTCCTGAATACAGTATCGTTAAACTCCAGAGTGATTGGATATTGAGGGTTTGATGAGGTCCCTGTTTTTGTGTTTTCTTTGATTAAATTGTCAAAATCAATGTAATTCCATACTCCAGGATTGAATATAATTTCCGTCCAATTAGTACCACTATCAGACGAATATCTTATTTTCTGATTATTGAGTTCTTTAGTCACATTAAACCAAGTAAATGACATCGAAATGATTCGGTCTAGGCCGATTTCATATTGTCTGCTTGAATCTAGTATTATCGGATTACTGTATTTGATTGTGAAATCCGATGGTTTATTACCACTTATACCTTTGACGGTATGACTGGATAATACAAGTTGTCTATTCATTTATATGATTAGTTTAGACTAAAATAGTTTTTGTATATTTTGTTGTATTGTGACTTATTGAGTATTGAATTTCTCAACAAGATGTCGAGAAGAGCGACACCTGTGTTTCTTAGCTCTATGCTATTATTACCAGCAACCTTTGATCCGATAATCAGTTCCAGTTTTTTCATCATTTCTGTCGGATTATTGAAAAACATTACCTGTCCACCTCTTTTTGTTTTTTTCTTCAAACCAGACCTTTTAATATTTTTTAATCTTTGATTGTTGTAATCGATATAATCAGTAAGAACCTTTCTTGTATCTTGAATAATTTTTCTTCGATATTGAGCCTCAGCTTCAGTCATTAAACCACTTTTTAATTTTTTACTGATATCACTCAAATAACCATTTAGTTTCAAACGTTGATCTTTAGCATTTTTCAAGATTTTGTTCAGATAAGCTTTACTCTTTTTATTATCCATATCCTTTTCTGTTAGACGTAATTCGACGTCTTCATAATTTGGTATTTCAAGTTCATCCAAAACTTGGTTAATTGAATCTTCCTCGAGAATGTTATAATCAGGTCCTTCTTCTTCGTATTCAGGTGGAAGATCTTCTGGTTCATACATGTATTCTGGGTCAATATGAATTCGTTTTTCACCTGATGCTAAATCCTTGAGGACATCTTCATAAGATGGAGGTTTTGGAACTAACTGTTTCTCGTTTTCAGGTAAAACAGGTTTATCAAACAAATCATCCAATCCATAATCAGGCACTTCATCATCAATAGCTATTCCATAATCTGGAACAGGTCGCTTTTTCTTTGGTAATCTTATCAATGGCATTTTTGGAGCTGTGAGTTCCTTTAATCCTGATGTTATAGGTTTGAAAAGTTTCTCTGCCTCGACTTCACCCATTTGATCAGATATCGTTTTTTGTTTTATTGTCTCTCTTATTGTGTTAATCTTTTTACCAAGCTCGGATCGTTTCTCAGCCATTTCTTTCCATTTGAGTAAACTCATTATATCATTTGTTTACATAAAATTTCGTATTTTGTTCGGAAAAATTAGGGTTATCATATATAAAAACGCTCGCATAGCGTGTCGCATAGCGAGTCGCCATGCGATAAAATTGTATAACATAATATCATATGAAGATTCAAAATTACGACATCCAAGATGATGAAAACAACGATTTTGTTCAATTAAAGAGTTTCATGCCAAACCGATGTTTTAGGATGCTTATTTGTGCTCCCTCTGGTGGTGGTAAAACAAACCTTCTGCTTGATATGATATACAGGCTCTTATACTTTGATAAAATATATCTTTACGCTCGCAATCTCCAACAAAGCAAATATAAGCATCTGTTGAAATCTCTTGAACCAATATCAAAATCAAAAGAGGTCGGTTATGATGTGATAGAAGCAAGTAACGATGAAATCATCCCTCTGACAGATTTGTCTGATGAAAACCAAAAATTAATCATATTTGATGACTATTTGAATACAGGTAAGAAAAATGACGAACGGATACGAGACTACTTCACCAATTCAAGAAATAAAAATTGTTGTTGTATATATTTGAGTCAAAGCTATTACGGAACCGATAAAACAATAAGACTGAATAGTTCACATTTTTGTGTTTTTGATTTTCCTTCTATAAACGAGCAATCGATGATTTGCCGAGAACTGAACATAAATAAATCAGATTATCAGAAAGCTACTAAGGATCCATATAGTTTTTTGTATGTCGATAAGGTTAAAAAAAAGGTAGCCCGAAATTTCGACGAAAAAATCTAAACTAATATTATATGAGTTATACTAATGGTATCCTTAATCATGATGATTCTCAAGGACAAGGTCAAAGAGGTTTACCAGGCATTGGATTCAAATTAGATTCAAATAATGATTATGATATGCAAAACAAAAAACTGGTTAATGTAAAACAGGGAACTAATAATAACGACGTTGTTACAAAATCTTATCTTGATTCAGAGATAGCCAAGATTCCAAGTGTGGATACATCTAAATTTGTTGCAATATCTGGTGATACGATGACAGGGTCACTCATTGTCCCAAAAGACAATTATCCAGTTCATGGTAATCTCAACAAGGTTATCAATTATGAATCGCAAAGAGAGATATTCTTGTCAAAGAAGGAAGGAGGTCGAATGGAGCAACATATTGACATGGGTGGTTTAAACATCGTAAATCTGAAATCACCAACTGCTTCTAATCACGCTAGTAATAAGGTGTATGTCGACAATTCAGTAAAAAATAAAGCAGACCTTTCAAAGACAACAACACAAACATTTCAGGGAAGAGTACAGGTCCCTGATTTCAATTCAAGGCAACGCAATGGATCGGATATCGTGAACCTTCGTTATATTAATGGTATATTTCTAAATAAAAAAACGGGAGGTGCTCTTAGCAATCCGATATCATTTCTCAATTCTATACCAAACAACCAAAAACAGATTCACAACCTAGGATCACCGCAATTCAATAGTAGCGCTACAAACAAACAATACGTTGACAGTGAAATAGCAAACATACAATCTATTAACACAACACCATTCCTTAAAAAAGATGGTTCAGTTTCAATGACTGGAAATTTGAATTTAAATAACAATAAAATTATTAACTTACAAACCGATTACAGAGATTCAAAATCCGCAGTTAATGTTGATTTTGTGCAAGAGGAAATATCAGATTTGAGCGATCTTGTCACTCAAAAAATTCGTGAATCTCATATCAATAACTCAGGTCAAAAAAGGGACGCCTTCAGATACTTGATGGAAGACGCTGATGAATCTTCGAGTGAAAAAAATATCAACGTTTTGGGTATTGTTGATTTTCCCAATTCTCCACATCAAATTAATAAAAAAGCTTACCAACTTCAACTCTTGTTTGAAAAAAGCTCACCCAACAAGTACCGGTCACGCCTCGGTTTTAACTTATATAAACTTCCAGTCGGGTATTACACAATGGTCGTTGAATGGTTTCCGCCGGAAATGAATGAGATAACTGTAACAGCTCAAGGAAAAACGATTTCAATTGCTGATGAAACAACCAAAACATTCGAGAAGTACACCAAAACAGTTATCCACTTTCGCAGATGGGGTAGCTCACCTCCACAATTCATTTATCTTGATTTGCACGGTACAGTCAGTAAACAATCGTTTTTAACAATTGGGCATTTAATTGTCTATGGTGTTAAAGAAACACTTTCAAACGTTGACCCAAGTGTCTATGATACCGCTTTTGTTATTAAAAATGGCAAAATGGCGATGGAAACGGATCTTGATTTAAATAATCATAAAATAGAAAATTTAGACGATCCATTAAATGAAGGTGATGCCTGTAATAAACGTTCTTTGAATATTGTGGAAACAAAAATAAATGAATTATCTTATTATACTAAGGATTATATATACAGAACTATTTTCGGTAATGATTTTTATGATCTAGAAGAAACAAGCACGTATAATCTCGTAAATGGTGCATCCGGTGTTGTTATTAGTGGTCTACGACCTAATTTCATCCTCGGCACAAATCGTCTTATAAATTTTTATAGTCCAAAATATGGTTTACAATTAAATATAAAGACACATATTCGAACAGTTAATATATTCAAGCATAATACAAGTTTTACATTCTTCATGTCTTTTTTGCACGATACGACCAAAACATGTAATATCAGTTGGTCAAACACTGTGAACTTTCATGTCAAATTCCACCCTCGATATCAGATCACCGATAACAAATTAATAATTGATGCTCGCTCCAAAAATTATGAAAAAACATTCACAACCGACTTCCAAAACAAGCAAATTTTTGTATGGATATGCTATAACGGCTCTAATAATTTACATAAATTCAGTTTGAGTAATTACTCATCTCATGTCCAAGAAACATTCGCTGCACCTGTTAACTTTCAAAGTAGACAACTTGAAATAGACTATAACGGATATGTTAAAAAAGTAGGTTTGATTGATAAATTCATTGATATAGGCAGCTTAGAATTTCATAAAATTTTATTAGAGGAAAAGAGAAATGGTTCTTATCTAGAATAATATAAACAAAGAATATATGTCAAGTTTCACATACTATGAAAAACATCATTTACATAATTACGTATACAAAAAAGAAACCTTATACACTAAACAAGAGGTTGATATTAAAATGACTGCATTGAAGTCTGAAATACGATTACAATTATCAGAAACTTTATTCTGGGAAAGTTATCAACTAGCTGATTGCTTATATAATATAGACCGAGGTATTCCATCTGAGGTTACTTTTGATAATTCAACTAGAACAGTATCAGATCTTTTTTATCAATCTCTTAAAGAAAATCATTCTAATCAAACAACACAAGCAAATAGACCAATTTTATGTACAAAAGCCGAAAAAATCAATTATCGATATTATTTAAAATTCGATGGAAATAAGCGAATGTTATCAAACATAAATTTAAATCCAGGTTCTGGACAAGATGATATAGTTAATGTTTTCATCGTTTATCGAATAAATTCATACACAGGATCTTATGCTGTTCGTAATGGACTTTTCGGACACGATGATGGAGGTTATGACAAATTTGTTGCATTCTCGCCGACTGGTGAGTTACTTGTAAGTGGAACAACAAATCAGCATATTGTCATTGGACCAAGCTCTTTTAATAGTAAGAATGCTACAGCACCATACCAATCAAAAGCTAATGCGGGTGAACTGAATAAATGGATCTGTTTATCAATTCACTGGGATGTACCTGGTGGTAACAACGCTTCTGAAACATGGTGTAACGGCAAAAAATTAGCTAATTTCACAGCAAGAACATCACAAGGAAGTACCACCATGACATTTGGAGATTTGAATCCCTCTGGTACTGCAGGCTTGAAGGGTGATATAACTTTTTTTTGTCTTTATAAAGGTAAAAATCTTACTGAATCAAATATCAAACTACATCATCACGTTCTCTGTAGATGGTATTCTGTTGTTCATGATCCTATTTTGAGTTAATCTAACTATAAAGTATATGATAAAAGACATACTGGAATATGTAAATTATTTTATGAATGAAACACAACAGCAGCATCCTAATACAAATGAGGTTATATTGAAATCAGCTTTGATATACCAATTTTTATACCACAAACATTTTAATAAACCTTTGTCAATTAATCGTATTCTTGAAATGAATGATGGCGAGATCGGTCTTTTGGGTCCTGGTAATGGGTATTTGACCAGGGCATTGGAGAGAATGTTTGGTTGGAGCAGAAGATTGCATACACATAGCATACTTCATGATGCATTTGGTAGGTTTTATAACGATTTTGAAATGGATCGTGGATATTTATACATGATACCTGTGAGATTTACGCCAAAATGTCTGAAGGGTAATCCACTTTGTGGTCAATTTTTCGGTATATTATTTTGTTTATCGAAGGGTATTATTATGTAGGCTACATATATGAGTAGTCGAAAGAATATATTCAATTGGAACCATGTTTCAGATAAATTAACTGAAGATCAGATATCTGAATTAAAAGCATTGTATAAATTCTACCATAAGAAATACTGGCTTTTCAAGATGACCTTTAAATATTTCAAAAAAGTAGATCTCGCATGTACTCTTACTTCTGCTTCATTGGTTGTGGCAGGAACTATTGCTGGTGGTGTAACTCTTAATCCTGCTGTTCTTGGATCAGTATCTGGTGCTGGGCTTTTACTGAAAACATATGCTGAGACCAAAAATTACAAAAGAAAGATTGAAATGTGTAAATTCGCGTTCACATCATATGAAAAGGTTCTATCAGATTTGCGGTCTTTTATGAGAGGTCTTGAGTACAACTTAAAAGATTTCATTGATAATGTCAAAATTCTTGATGACATAATCACTGATATGTGCCCATTAACAGACCGGTTTGAAAATAAATATAATAAGATGTTTATCCAATAATAGATTTCATTTCATCACCAATAAGAGACATAATACTAGCCCAATATTGATCGTAAAAATCTAATGTTTTTTTCGATTTACTAATTGGGGTATTTTCAAATGGTATTCCTATCATCTTGAATATTTTTCTGATAATGAAATTGATACTGATCATCCTTTTTCTTGTACAATTGACATCATTAATAACATTGCCTATCGCAACATATATAGAATCAATCTTATTTTTCTGACTATTGGATAGTTCAATGCCGTACTTTTCTTGAATTTTTAATATATTATTATTGACATGATATTTTCTATTATATACACTTTTTCTTATAAATCTATGTCTATTCTCATAGAAATCAACATATTCTTTTACATAAGTATATCCTTGTATGACTCCACAACTTCGACAAACTTGCATTCCATCAGTTGTTATAACCTCCTGATTATCACAGCATTCATCATCTTTCGGTTTTTTATTAGAATCTTCTATTTTTTCGTCACAAAAAGGACAAACAACTTCTGATTCTTTCAGGTAATCGTGAATATTTGAGTTACAATACATTCTATACTATTATATGATATTATATTTTTAAGTAATATTCATCCGATGGCAAACTGCGCTCGTACTCCCAACTATGAGATAATGCCAAATATATTTTCCATGAGATAATACCAAATAGATTTTCCATGAGATAATACCAAATAGATTTTCCATGAGATAATGCCATATAGATTTTTCCATGAGATAATACCAAATAGATTTCCCATGAAATTGTGCCAACATATGGTAAAGTAGTTATAGTTGGGGAGTTCAGAGCGGATTTTTGAAAAAATGCGCTCGTACCCCCAACTATATAACTACTTTTGTGTTTTATATTAATGTCAATGTGTGCCCTCTTCAGTCAGCCAAAAAGGTCCGGTTTGGATTTCAACTAAAACAACATTTTCTAATGAAATATACGCAACATAAAAGAGGCTTTTTGCATTCACTCGTTTCGTTCCCCAATAGCTCAGATATGGAACAGATTTTTTACCAAACGTTTTCGTTCTGGTTGATTTCGCTGCCCGAATTGTACCTTTTTTGGCCGAAAGAAAATCACCTCGGATGTCTGATTTTTTGGAATAAAACTAACTTTGAAACTGTTAATACCTTGGTTATTTTCTTCAGCTTCCTGTTGCACGGCTTCATCATTTCCAGGATAATCATGTTGTTGTTCTTCTTCTTCGTCTTCTATTTAAGAAGAAAGATGAAATGTTCATAAAATACTGCAAGAGAGAGAGGGAGAGAGAGAGAGAGAGAGAGAGAGAGAGAGAGAGAGAGAGAGAGAGAGAGAGAGAGAGAGTCGGTAATAACAACTCTGTAAACTGGTTCGCTATCACATTAAATAAATATATAGATTTAGCTAAGCCTAAAAGTGGAGCTCCACGTCTCTCTTTTTTGCTAATTGGCCCGTAAAATACAGTAAATTTTAGTTGTGCAGTTGTTACCCAAGCGGTGAAAAACAGCAAGGGAAAACATGCGGACCGCTGAGGAAACTGTGAGTTGGCTTATTTTTCGCCAAAGAGAAGACAACAACATCACCTTTATATCACCTCGGATTTACAAGGATAGCTGTATAGCTAATTTCTCCAACAGCTCTTCTCCGACTTCAGTACGACTTCCACCGACAGCTCTTCTTGTAGCATTCTTTCGAAAGCTAGCTTATAGAGTTCAAGAAGAGTATCTGTAAAACTACAATTGCTAAAAAAACCCACTTAAAGACTTTTCCGTGCAAATACACATTTCTCACTGATTCCAATGCATCCCTCTGATCGTTTAGTTCTGTTAACCATGAAACATTTCTCGAAATCTTTCTTGCTAAAATAAATAATATTTTCCCGGCATCAAACCGTTTACTGATAAAAATTCTCCAAAAAATGTTTTCGGAACCTTCAAGCACACGTATAATTATCAAAAGAAAATGGCACAAGTTTTTCAACCGCGAAGTATTAATCGGGCGCTTTCAAGAACACACCCTGAACTGATTTTAGGAAGCTTTGAGTCTCATTTTAGACAAAATACATGTAGACTTAAACCGAGAAATGCTTTCCTTATAGTTACTTAAATAAAGAATTCATTTCGATCTGTAACTAAAGACACACTGAAATGGCTTAGCGGTTTAAAAAAAAACAAAACGAACACGTAAACATGCCACACTGAACTCACTCACTGAAACGGCGAGTCACTTCAAATGGAGAAACTAAAAAATATAATATAAGAAAGATAAAATATTCCACAACTGAACAAAAAACATAAGGAACTTTACACTGACTATAAACTTAAAAATGACGACAGAGCGACTCTTCAGGTGTTGAATACTAAATTACGAATTAGTCAAAACAACCCAATATGCGTCGCCGAAGAAAAACAACCTACATTGAAAAAAACAGCACAGACTCAGTCTAGAATAGTCACGATTTCCACTTTTCGAATAAAATACAGTAGAATTCCTCTAAGAAAAATATTGAAAATTACGCACTAAAGTTCAAAAGGAAATTGAGCTTAATTAAGCTTAAGTTAACTGAAGCCTAAATATCAGATTGCTCACTAATGAAAATTCCTTTAATGCATAAACACAGAAAAAGGGGAAGAAACCTTCAAAAACATGAAATGTCATTCACATACGAAGCATTCGTTTGCCTAAGAAAGCAAACTGCATTTAATTTTCCCCTCGAGTGAAGTTACTCGCAAGCCGGCAAACGGGAACTACCAGCTAGTTTTAAACAAGTTTTTAAAACATTTCAAGAAAATTACCGTAATTTACTAAACATGTAACGTCGCTCAATTAAACAATTTTTACAATGTAAATCCACAATCAAATCTGTAATTTACTTTACCACTGAACTGAAAGAAGGCCTTGAAAATCTAAACGGAAGTCCAGATCTCCTTAGCTTTGAAAAAAAAAAAACAAGTATGTCCTCGAACAAGGATTTCTTGCCTTCAAGCTCTCCAGTATCTTCTATATGCGCCATCGAGATCATAGCAATCCTTTTCCTTTTCATGAAGAACTGCTACAAGTCTTCATTCCAAGAATGCATTGCAATTATCGTATTGAAAGTCGAGCACACAAGGAACCAGCCGCCATTTTGTTTACTTCAGCTACAAGAAAAAATGGCATTCCACTTCCCCCGGTGAGGCTGTCTTGGGACTCCCGTCACCCTCCCCCAGAGTCTGTACGGACGGACGGACGTGCGCTGACGTCAGAACCAAAATTTTTCGGATCAACGGGTTACCAAATTTTCTTACCCATGGTGCTCCGTGAGCTCCGCTAATAGATAGATTTAGCCAACCCTAAAAGCGGAGCCGCCAAGGAAAAAACTGGTGCTCGTTTCTGAAAAATAGTCCTGAAACTTTTCGGTCTGAAATACATTTCGGGGCTTTCTTTGGCTCGTTTGCTTTCGAAAAGTGTTTCTCAAAAAGCCCGAAAGTGTTCCGAATTGTCCTGCAACATTTTGAGGATCTGTTCTGTAAATCCAAGCTCGAAAGGTCATTCTAGAGGCTGAGCACAGCTTGATAATTTTTTTTTCGGGCATCAAACTGAACACATATTTTACTCAGGAGCCGTCTTGCTTGGTTTTTGCAATGTTTCCATATCCTGTCATTAACTGTCAAGGCTTGTCATATCTCCTTGGATTTAATAAATTGGCTGTCCGCTTGAATGAACTTGAAACGGCGCTTATTTACAACAACAAAATAAAACTTATTCTGAAGTAAATGGGTTATCTTTATCGCGTTCGAATGTTCAGTCAACAAATAACATGAACTGCCACTATTAGTCTGGTCAAAATTTATACCATCAAGATTGAAAACGAGCAAACACCAAACACGCTTTAAATTATGGCATATGTTTTTCGGATGCGAAGTAAGCCTATTTAAAGTTAGGTGCTTTGAGGAACGCAAAAAAACTTGTTTTTCGGAAGCTTTTCGGATAAAATAGTCTTAAGCCGACAACTGCTTCGCTTAAAAGATTATTACTATTGAAAAGTTCTAGGACAAGAAAATCGACAATTGCACAAACCGATCCGATAGTTAAAATTGAAAGCAATTATTCGCCGTAAGTGATGCTTGTGCAGTTGCCTTGCGACTCAGTGTGCTTTGACCTACTGTTATGAATAAACAAACACAAAATAATAAACAGAGAAATCATTTTTGAAAAAGTTTATTCGAAAACCCGTAAGTTTTTACTTAAATGCAATTCGCATTACACTTCCAGCACGGCGGTGAGTCGGTCCACGAGAGTGAAATCGGCCGTGCATGGCAAAATATTCAAGACTACATCTGTCACAAATCTGAGCGCGTTCACTAATAATTTTTAAAGTCAAAAGTAAATGACACATTTCTAATGACATAAATTAAATTTCCATTTCAAAATGTAATTTCTTTGACCATAATACTCAAAATCATGCACCTTAAACCCTTTAAAAACCTCACTTACTCGGTTGTGCTTCAGAACAAGGCAAGCTCTCCACCGTGAAGAAAACAAAGCGATGAAGTCCTTTGAAGGCAGCTTTCATAACTTGAACTTTTCACCTTCCACCAGTATTCTTTTGAACTTTTCCTTTCCGTTTATAGATATTAGATGTTTTTTTCAAGTTTAAAACTACTGAATACTGTCGAACAATCGTTTTACTAAATAAACTTAAGCTTTTTAAAGAAACCTCTTTTTCAAAAGCAACGATGGTCATGCGATTTCCCGCCAAGAAAAACGCGGTTGCCCACAAGCACCGCGCGATTTCCCGCCAAGAAAAGATGGCATTCTCCACCCCCGGTCGGGTTGCCTTGGGACTCCCCTCCCCCTCCCCCAGAGTCTGTACGGACGTACGCTGACGTGACAACCAAAATTTTTCGGATCGATAGGTTACTAAATTTGCTTAGCAATGGAGCTCCGCTGGCGGGCTTTGCCCACAGGCTCCGCTATTAGAATTTTTTTTTTTTGGAAAGCGCCCCTATACATGTCTTATTCTTTGGAGTGGAGATTTATTAAAAATGCCAATACTTTGGTTGTTTTCCTCAGCAACGGCAGCGGTTTCCTGTTCAACAAGTTCATCATTCCCAGGATAATCTTCCTGTCGTTCTTCTTCGTCTTTTACTTGAGCGAAAAATGAAATCTTCTTAATCCTTTTAACATAGTGACGAAAATTAGCTCAATTGTTTAATTGCGAGCAAATAATCACTTGGGTATAAAAAAGTAGACGCAGGATTCTTTAATGAAAGGTGAGTTATGTTTTCCTAATTTCCCAGGCATTTTCTTCAAACTACAATCTGTTTTGTGCCTTTAGAGGTTTGTTAGTCGGGGATCTCATTGACACACTACTTCATACCTAACTTATATTCATCAGAAACGTCAGTATTATCCTCTTGCATAGCGTTTTGTTCATCTTCCTGGTTTTCTGTGTCCTCTGGTAAAAAAAGAAACAAAATGAGCTAACCCATAATTGTATATGAAGGATATCGATATAACATTGATTGTTATTGATTGCTGGGTTCGGGTTTTTTTGAAAGAGTGAAAACAAAATTTAAAACCAAACAAATGAAGACGAAGTTTAAGGAAGAAACGAATTTGTAGAAATGGTAACTGAAAGCAAATAAGCGTAAATTAGTTCGTTAATTGAGATACCTCAGGAAGATAATACATGTACTATAAGCTTTAACCGTCCAACCCAAGAGGGCCCAAAATCAAAATTAAAAAATTGGAAATTTTCAATCGTCAACTTTCATATTGCAAACCACTTTAGAAAACAAGCGGTTACAAATGACTGGACTGCATGATAACTTTTATTTGAATAGTCAGGGTTTATTATTATGATTTCATTTACAGTTTTAAAAGTTAGAATGGTTCTTCTTTACCAAGGTTTATCTCTGGGTGTAAAATGTTTCACAAGGTTTACCTACCTTTCGTTTCCTTTTTAAGTTCAACGGCATATTCATCGTTGTCTTCCTTTGCAGGGTTAACTGCTAAATCGTCTAGATTACCTGCATTGTCGAGATTGTTTGGCTTATCTTCATCAGAGGAAAGTTTTCCTACAAAAGATTCCGCATTTATAACGGCAAACACTGCGAGCAGCACAACGATTCCTTTGGCAACACACGCCATGCCTACTCTGGATTCTCTGTGCCTACTGGATTCAGAACCACCTTTTATAACGAACTAAAACGCAAAACATGCCGAAATGCACTAAAGTTTGTTTTAACAATGACAGGCGAAATGAACAACCACTTGAAAAGTTAAAAACAGACATCAATCTTAAGAGAACTGACGCAAATTATAAGGGGCAAAATAATGCTAAGATATTACGCACTTTCTACCGATTTATGGAACAAAACACGTGTAAGAAAAAAAATCGCTCATAAAAGGGGAGAATGTTTTACTATTATTCCTTTAATTTGACGCCGTTTATAACCTTAAAGGACGATCTAAGAGCTAAAAACAAAATCGACGGATTACGAATAACTGTTAGGGGTTAACGCATTTTTATTCTTTGGCAATGTGTATAGGATAAGGTCACATTCCACGTCTTACAGTCAAGGACAAAACCTTCGTTAATATTGGGACTTCGTTGGGGAATTTTGTGGCTGCCTATATTGACGAGTGTTAAACGTGTGACCTCTTATCCATTTCATAGAATTAACAGTAATGGGAAAATTACGCCCCACCTCCATCCGCAACACTGTTATCGCACAATATTAGTATCAGTCGATAACAGTAGACAACTACGCACAATAAATGTACAATGACGTGCAATAACGATAACGGAGTTAATTTTTACTATTGCAATATTAATCACCTCAGGAACGTATTTCAGTTACATGTAAACTCTTTGTTTTTCTACCCAAAACAACTTGAAATAAATCAGTGCGAGAAGGAAACTGACTAAGTACGTAGCCTGTTTCTGAGGTAACAATTTCTAATTTGCAGTCAAGGACATTTTCAAGGACATTTTTGCGTGTTTGAAACGGAACGTTTTAATAGCTTTGGTATGTTCCAGGACTGCGATATTCTATTGACAATATTGGGTAGGAATAAAACCCCTTAACTAACAAAAAACGACTCAACATTGCGCTGGAGAAAGATACTTACAGATACTTACATTACTGTGTTTTAATCCTCAAATCATGTTTTTCAGAATTTTTTTGCTAAAGTGCGTACATTTCCTTACTCTAACAGTTTACTCTTTCAAGAGAGAAATAGCGAAGGGACAGGGATAGTTAATAATTAGTTGTTAGTGGTTGCAAACTGATATTTTCACTGTTGACGTATAGTAGTATCCCCAAATTCCAATGCTATTTTCTTTGCGTACGATCACTTTTGACCAAACAGAATTAGAATATAATTTCAACAAACAATTATTTAAAGAAAAGAGCATTTAAATTAGCATTTAAATTAGCAAGAAATTCTTACGAAAAACGTAAACACATTTAAGGAAGCTGCCAAACAGCCATACAGATATTGCATTCCAATACGTCATGAACTTATTAGTAAAGTGTCGCGGTCAGGCTGGTATTGATATCATTGAGGGATGAGCAAGATGCCAGAATTTTTCTCAGGAAGATCAACAATAATCATATCAAGAGCCAAGCCACATGTACCACAGCTACATATATGATAACCTTAAAGTGCAGATTTTTACATGGAACTGATATTGTGGTGAAACTTTCAAATGCCTTTTAAGATTTAAATTGTGGTGAGATGTTTTGGATAACTCACAGATTTTCTGTGAAAAGTTTTCTCGAGTATAGGAGAATATTTCCTCAAATCACGTTGCCAAACTAAGGCTTTTTAAAACCTACTTTCTGTTAATTTTTAATCCTTAATAAATGTGAAGAATGTCGTTGGAGAACGGATTAATTGCATTAATTTTATTTTGGTCAACTAGAATTTTAGATTCTGCGAAGTGTTCCTATAGAGCGGCCCACTGGCTAATATGCGAAATCCCCCCGTGTGAGTTCTGTTACGACACGGGAATTACAGAATATCATTGCAGTAACTAGTTTTGACTGCATCTTGTTAAGAGAAACAAATCTCTGGGCTGTTGACTGGTCTGATGTAAAAAGTTTAAATTTGCCGTAAAGTTGATGTCGTTTACGTGTGTTTTAACAAGCTGACTAACTGCGAGTTTGTGTTTCTCTGGTAAGTTTGCAGTTTGCCGTTTGAATATTTACTTAAATGCTGCTTTACAGCGAGTTGGAGAGAGCTTCTCAATTGATGTTTACGTGGCGGAGTTTTCAAGCTTATTTGTGTTGATCGGTAAAATATACATTCATTTTATCTGCGTAAACTAGCATAAAAGTACTAATTAATATGAAAAACCCATAAGTGTAAGTAACATTTAAGACTACCTGACAAAATATGTATGAAATCTATAAAAACATTTGTAATAACAGAGTTAATTAATTGTTTAATTCATGTTTTACCGGATTGTTATCACTTCTTTAACTAACTTTAGACTTTTGCTACTTTAGAAGACAGAAATACAAAGATCGAGATTCGATTTTCCTAAACAAACCTATCACGTTTTCGTCCGAGGTACTATTCTCGGGAAGCCTAGAAATTTTATTTGTGTGACACGTTTAGTTATATCTAAATGTTATTTGCTCTATCTAGTCAAACGTTGATTATTATGGGCGGCCGTCACAAGGTCTGGGTGTTCACAGAATGATACAGCTATCTTCGACTGCTTTGTAATAATAATTTATTAACTTTTATAATAAAGTTTCGATATAACGCGCGCTCTGATTGGTTGAAACAGCGTGCTTTATCAGAGTACAGATGCACGGAGTAGCCTGTGACGCCATTCTGCGCGCGCTGGCAAACTGAAAACCTTTCTTGCGCGCGCTTGCAAGCTATGAAAAAAAACTTGATTTCTTGCAATTAAAAGCCAGTTTCTTTACAAATATGAGCAAAGCTATATTATAAAACAAATAAAAAAGCCAAAACCGTGCTTTGTTCTGTGATAAAGCACTTAAGGAAGTGACGAGAGCACTCAAGAAGTAGGGAGAAGCACTCGCCTGCGGCTCGTGTTCAACTCTACACTTCTTTCGTGCTCTCGTCACTTCCTTGCGTGCTTTATCACAGAACAAAGCACGGTTTTGGCTTTTTTATTTGTTAATTATAATAAAGTTTCGATAGAACGTGCGCTCTGATTAGCTAAAACAGTGTGCTTTATCAGAGTATACAGATGCACGCAGTAACCCGTGACGCCATCCGGCGCGCGCTGGCAAGCTGAAAACCTTTCCTGCACGCGCTTGCAACCTATGAATAAAACTTGTTTCCTTGCAAATTGAAGCAAATTTCTTTACAAATGTGAGCAAAGCCATAATATAAAACAAATAAAAAAGTCAAAACCGTGCTTTGTTCTGTGATAAAGCACGTAAGGAAGTGACGCGAGCACTCAAGAAGTAGGCAGAAGCACTCGCCTGGGGCTCGTGTACACCCTACATTTCTTTCGTGCTCTCGTCACTTCCTTGCTTGCTTTATCACAGAACAGAGCAGAGTTTTGGCTTTTTTATTTGTTAAATATTGCGCAATTTTCATGAAGAATTGATCAATATAATTCCCCCTCACATCAAGTTATATGGCTAAAATAAAGTAAAATTACAATAAATTGTAAGCATTGATCCGATGTCGATCAAAATGAGAAAATTTAGTTCACGCGACTTAATTTCGCCACGAGAGTAAACCAGAAAAAACTAAAAATAATGAGATCGGCAGAAATCACGTAAGCACTTAAGAACAAGCCTGTTGATTTTTCAGCGAATGAAAAAGTTTATTTGGGACGTTTGAGTGATATCCCGAACCTGCAGCACAGCTGTATGTGATCGGTTGGTATCAATTTTAAAGCTTTCATTTCATCAGGTCATACCAATTTGGGATAATATCCTCAAGCTTAAAAGTTAGAACCAATTTGTACTGCATACTGATGCTTTACAACAGGAAAGTACTGCTAAATAGTTTCCACTTGAATGTTTATTATCACACCTTAGGGCTTCACACACAGACTCAAAAGTTGGAGTCACCTTGTACAGCAGCGAATAAACGTCAGCACAGGAAATGACTGCTCAGTAGTTTCCACTTGAATGTTTATAATCACGCCTTAGAGTTTCATACACAGACTCAAAAGTTAGAGTCACCTTGTACAGCTAGAGCTCACAGCTCAGTAGTTTACATTTGAATGGTGAAAATCAAACTTTAGAATTTGATGCAGAGAATCAAAACTCAGAACCACTTTGAAAAGCAGAATGAAAGCACTGATTGAACACACCTTACGATTTCATCCACAGGTTCACTAGCTGGAACCATTTAATAACAATAAAAAAACACTACATGAATGTACTGTTCTATATAAACTCAAATGTAAGAACCACCTTGAACAGTATATAATAGACAGCACCTGCTTATGATATGACTTGTTTCTTACAAGGCGAACATTGAAATAATGAATATATGAGTATCATGTATTAGAAGAGCCGTATGAAGAATTAAATGTAAAGAAGACTATCGCAGTTTTAGATGCAATTACTGTAGTTGCAAAAAGAAAGCCTGAAAAATTCAGGCTTGTACGGGATTCGAGCCCTTGACCTCTGCGATACCGGTGCAGCGCTCTAACCATTTGAACTAACAAGCCAACAGGAGTTGGTCATTTAGTCGTTTAGTTATAGACCTGTGGAGGATGAAGATGAAATAATGAATCTATGACTATCATATACCATCCTTCACGGGTTTATAACGAACCAACTAAATGACCAGCTCCCAGTCGGCTTGTTAGCTCAATTGGTTAGAGCGCTGCACCGGTATCGCAGAGGTCAAGGGTTCGAATCCCGTACAAGCCTGAATTTTTTTCAGGCCTTCTTTTCGCAACTGCAAACGTTACACTGACAAACATTCTTATCACCAATTAATTTATTTACGTCTCTTGACAGAGGTATTTGCTAGATATTCTGGTCTGCGGGTTAGCAAGGATAGAACACAGCTATTTGCTATTGGTTCGAAACGACTTTTGCAGGAAGAATTCAATCATACAATCGTGACATCAATCAGTATTAGGCATTTATTTCGACTAGCTCGAATTATCAAGAAAGAAGGCCAACTTTGATTCCATCTTTAAATCGGTTCGAAGAACACTTAATATGCGAAAGTGGAGAGGCCTTACCTTACTGGGAAGAATTCAAACCGAAAAGACCTTTTTCATACCAGGAAAGCGGCGCTAGTTCCAATCTAAGACGACCTTATTAAAAAAATATATTGATCTATAGCTTTATTTGCCGGCAGGGCAACGATAAAATTAAGCGTAGGGTGCGTATACACGACATTGAATCGATGATATCAATTCAAAGGATAATGGTATTAAAGAAATACTTTGGTGATAGTAAAAGCTCCTGGAAGATTATTTTAATTTGGATGCATTTCTTCAAGGCAAATTACGCATCACCCCCACCTGCAACACTGTTATCGCAAAATACGAGTAATAGTCGGTAACAGTAGATAACTACGCACAATAGATGTGCAACTGAATGACGTGCAATAACAATAATGGAGTTAATTTTTACTATTGCAATATTAATCACTTCAGGAACGTATTTCAGCTACATGTAAACTCTTTGCTTTTCTACCCAAAACAAGTCGAAATATATTAGTGCGAGAAGAGGAACTGACCAATTAAGTAGCCTGTTTCTGAGGTACCAATTTCTAATTTGCAGTCGAGGACACTTTGCTCAATTTTGCGTGTTTGAAACGGAACGTTTTAATACCATCATAATTCTTGACAAGCCTTGGCAGTTAATGACAGGATATGAAAATAGTGCAAAAACCAATCAAGACGGCTCGTGGGTAAAATACGTGTTCAGTTTGATGCCAAAAAAAAATCAAGCTGTGCTCAGCCTCTAGAACGACCTTTCGAGCTTGGTTTTACAGAACAGATCCCCAAAGTATTGGAGGACAATTCGGAACACTTTCGGGCTTTTTGAGAAACACTTTTCGGAAGCGAACGAGCCAAAAAAGCTCCGAAATATATTTCAGACCGAAAAGTTTCAGGACTATTTTTGAGAAACGAACACCAATTTTTTCCTTGGCGGCTCTGCTTTTAGGCTTGGCTAAATCTATATATTATATGCGAAATCCGTGTGTGTTCTGTTACGGCCTGTTTTCCATTCCACATAAATACAAAAGTACGAATTTACTTTTGTCCCACTGTTATGGCACAACATACGTAGAAAGACATTCATCGTACTAATTAGCTCACTAATTAAATACCTGTCAAATGACTCCACTGATAATATTTACAAAGAGGGAATTATAGAATATCATTGGAGTAACTAGTTCTGACTAGATCTTGTTAAGAGGAACAAACCTCTGGGTTGTTGACTGGTCTGATGTAAAAAGTTTAAATTTGCCGTAAAGTGGATGTCTTTTATGCGTGTTTTAACAAGCTAACTAACGGCAAGTTTGTGTTTCTCTGGTAAGTTTGCAGTACACGTACGCCATATTTTGTTCTTAATGATGGATGGTTACTTAAACATACAGCGAGTTGGAGAAAGCTTGTCAATTGATGTTTACGTGCTGAAATTTTCAATTTTAATTTGCTTTGATCGGTCAAATCAATTAAATCAATCAATGGCATTTATTTATGCACGGTAGCTAATAAGCAGGTGTAGCCGTGTTATTAACTTATTAAGAAATAAAAGCTATTTACATCAACATTGTTTATGTTCCTTTTTTTTATCCTAAAAATATGTTAGTGATGGCGAGGAGTCTTGCTCTGGGTTAGCTCCGATTGCTGGGATACAAATAAATGACACGTCCTTTATGGATGAATTTGGCCACTGGTGGGGCCGTTTATTTAAAACAATCATAGAAAGCTTTAGATCTTCAAACATACAAGGCATAATCCCAGCAAAGGTGAGGGCACACCCGCCACCCAAAGGCTGGAAAATGAGAAAAAATGAGGAAGAGAGGGCGGGAAAATGATCTTGACTTGCTTGACTAGGCAAGAATGTTAACGCCAGTGTCTCTCTCCAACCGACAGAAGGTAGTTCGCTATCCTCACATGGTTTATAAAGACTGCACTGTTATGTTGTGCCCCCGGATGTCAACATGCCTGGATGCTGGTGACAGATGAACTGATTGCGTGACAGTCACATTAAATAATTTATTCCTTCTTCGGAGTAAATCCCCTAAAAGAAACAAAAAGAAAGGACAAAACAACCTAAAATAAAAATGTCTTCTGATAAAGTACATAATAAAAGGTAAAAGTTTTCGTTATCAACATCATCACTACAAGATGAAATCGTCATCGCTCTGAGGCTTGATATTTGCTTCAAATGACACACCGTTTAAGGATCTTTAGGATCTTAGGATCGGTAAAATATACATTCATTTTATCTGCGTAAACTAGCATAAAAGTACTCATATGAAAAACCCATAAGTGTAAGTAACATTTAAGACCATCTGACAAAGTATGTATGAAATCTATAAAAACATTTGTAATAACAGAGTTAATTAATTGTTTAAATGCGTTTTTCTGGATTGGTGTCAGTTCTTTAAATAACTTTAGACTTTTGCTACTTTAGAAGGCAGAAATACTAAGATCGAGATTCGATTTTCCTGAAAAACCGTTTTCGTCCGAGGTACTGGTGACATTTTTCATCGATTAATCCTTTTTACTAGTGTGATACCCGCATTCAATATTTTTAAACCTTACAGTTTAGGACTTGACAATGTTCTTGTTATGGGGTAAGGTTTAAACCTACAGCTAATTAGCATCCGGAGGTGATAAACTCTCTGGTAAGATTGCAGTATGGCATATTTTTTTTTCTTAACGATGGATGGTTACTTAAACAAACAGCGAGTTGGAGAAAGCTTCTCAATTGATGTTTACGTGGCGGAATTTTCAATTTTAATTTGTTTTGATCGGTCAAATCAATTAATAGCATTTATTTATATGCGTTAGCTAATAAGTTGGACAGGTGTAGCCGTGTTATTAACTTATTAAAAAATAAAAGCTATTTACATCAACATTGTAAAGAAAAAAACTAATCTACATAAATAAAAATGTCCTCTGATAAAGTAATAATAAAGGGTAAAAGTTTTCGTTATTAACATCACCAGTAAAAGATGAAATCCTAATCAATTTCCAAACTAGATCATACGAAATTTGTTTAGCTTTGATACCAAATAGAAAAAAAAATTCGTGAATCTAGGTGCCCACAACTGAATAACTCCAGGTTGTATGGGCCCGTCTTTGATAAACCACAGGTGTGTTACCCTTGCACCAAGAGCCTGGTAAAACCAGGGTTTTACCCTGGTCCAAGCCTGGTTAAAAAACCAGGGTACCCTGGTTCTTAAACCAGGCTTACCAGACTCAAACCCTATGTGCAAAAAAGTCTGGTAACCCTGGTTACCCTGGTTATTTAGAAAACCAGGGTTACCAGACGTACCAGGGTAACCAGGGTTTAACCAGACTCTGAGAAGTCTGGGCTAACCTAGGTTACCCTGGTTACCCTGGTAAGTCTGGTGACCCTGGTTTTCTAAATTACCAGGGTTACCCGGGTTTAACCAGGCTCTTAAGGTCTGGGTTGACCAGGGTAACCCTGGTAAACCTGGTAGCACATTTTACTGAAACCAGGCTTACCGGACTCGGACCCTGTGTGCAAAAAAGCCTGGTTAACCCCAGTTTCCCTGGTAAGCCCGGTAACCGTGGTTGTCTGAATAACCAGGGTTACCCAGGTACATTATTTTTGACTATAACATCTGGGTCAACCCCGGTAACCTTGGTTTTTCAAAGAAGCCTGGTGATGCTGGGAAATTTCAAGAAAGCATTGGAAACCAGTTAACTGAGGTTTGTAGCCAATGTTCAAAAAGACTAAAAAGCACAGTATCCTTAACTATGCATAACATGGATATAGTCCTGGGCCCAGTTGCATAAAGCAACTTGAGATTAAAAGGGTTTTTGCAACAATTCCCTTTGTTCTAGACGATTTCTTCATGTTCTCTTTGTGTTTCCTAAAGTACTCTACTCTATACTCACTAATCTGTCTTCGGCCGAGTTATCCGTGATACTGTGCCAAAAAGTCCTCCAGAACAAAGGAAATGGTTGCAGAAAATTCGCACTTAATCTTAAGTTGCTTTATGGAGTTGGGCCCTTGTGAACTAAACGCAAATACTAGGAGTTACACAGTAGATGTATCATGAAAGGCCCAAATGTACATGTGCACACACAATTATTTAAAGAGCCAGTGTCACCCAAAACGCTTTGCGCGCTTGCGTTTTTGTTTTGAAACAGCTTTTTGCGTTTGGCTAGCGCGTTTGCCGGACTTGTCGCAAATTATACCTTGCAAACTGGCCTTTCAGCGAGCTGATACGTACAATAGTAACCTCTAAAAATAGAAATATCTTAATCGCTAGATCTTACTGGGGAAAACAACTCAAGATCTGAATTTGTAGTCAACGCATATGGAGCTATTATAACAACCGATCGATTGATCGATCGATCGATCTCGATGTACGTAAAACCAGAGCAGCCACTTCCACTTGATATAAAAATAAAACAAAAACAAGTAGTAAGAATATTGACGTCTTCATCGCTAGATGTCACTGGAGAAAAGTACTCAAGATCTGACTTCGCAGTCAATGCGTGTACATGAATATATTACGGTCCGATCGATTGATCGCCCGATCGATCACATTGATCGCAAAACCAGATTAGTTGCTTACACTTTTTGTAAACATAAAACATAAACAGAGAATGAACACAAGGAATAATTAAGCAAAACACCACAAGCTCATGACCATAAACATTTTGGAGCAGGCCGTAGCACTATTTCGGTGAACGCAGTGTCAGTACTGTTGCTGAAACCTACAGTTGTTTTTCTTTCTCTCCGCTACTGATAGACGGACTCCTTCAGCCATACAACTTTGGCAGAGCGCGGAAGAGTCGGCCTTCGCCTCAGCTTTCCTGAACCCTACGAAGCATCCAATTTAAAGATCTCCTTCTCCACCGCCAAAACACTTCAGAATTAGGAAATATGCAACGAAATCGATACGACGGCACTCAAATGTCAAGTCAAAATTTACACTAGTCCTTTCGGATTGCTAACGGCAGCGATGGAAGAAGATACAAATCAGACCTCACAAACAATCAAGAAAATGACGGATTTTTCATATATGAATATTGTACCTCAGGGCGCAAAGCACTTTGGGTGACACTGGCTCTTTAAAGAGCCAGTGTCACCCAGCTTGCTGAAAGGCCAGTGCAGCAGGGTATAATTTGCGAAACGTCCGGCAAATGCGCCAGCCAAACTTCAAAACAAAAGCACGACCACGCAAAGCACTTTGAGTGACACTAGCTCTTTAAACAATACTGCACCAGCATACTACCTAATTAATTAAATCTTCAAGTACAAGGTATACATTGTAGGTTGTAATGAGAAATGATAAAATATAAAAAAAGTAATTTGTCCAGGTTTATCCTGCATTCAAGACTACTACAGCAAACCCCAAGCCCAGTGTACATTAAATGTACATGTACACTGTATGACGCTTTGTATTCTATGTTAGTCACTTTGTGGCCACATTCAGTTTACCCCAGAATGTCTATTTTTTAACAAATCTCCAATATCAGTTAAAATATTTACAGTGTATCTGTGCATATGAGGCAAAACCAAAAGAAAAGAATCATTGAGTAACAGGGAGTATACACATTCACTGATTTTACATTTACGGTCTTATCTGTTTTGGCTGCCTTCATTTCACTTGCGGTTAATAATCTTCTGAGTTCAGTCCTCTTATGGCCTTATACATGTAGACGTGGTCCTAGAAAAAAATATTGAGAAGAAATTTAAAAAAAAGTTCTAGGCCTGTCATACACTCAACATTATTAGGTTGTAATGTTAATTTTCAATAACATATATAAAGGTTCATGTAAATTTACAATAATATTATGAATACAGTTCAAGCAGTGAACAAAATTAGTAAAAGGTGTAAATATTAATTTAACGACTTTTAATCAAGCATTGGGTTCCAAAGCTGTGGAGTGGCAAAATAAGAAAGATTTCTTAAAATAAACTGTCACTTTAGTGACATCGACAAACATCGTAAGCATTACAGTGATAGTCCATTTCAAAACCTTAATAGCCCTGATCAGAATACAATTTTCTAGTACACCATAACAGAACACATCCTGTTTGCATGTATTGTACTCAGTGAATACACGATGATCCGGTTTTCACATGTTCATGTACGAGGTTCCAACAAATGTCCAAAAATGATGTGCCTATTGACTGAGTGAGAGGACTAGGCAGGAGAATATTTGGCTTAAGGTCATGGTGTACAGACTGAGCACAGCGAGGTCTGTGTGCCACGACCGGCTTGTCCTAACTCTGTCAATACACATTTATCATACCACCAATTTCATGCTACATGTAAATACGTGCATTTTTGGAAAATTTCAAAACTATGCTTAAAAATACTCAAAGCATGTTAAAGCGCACGCGTGTTGAATGAACCAATGATGTGTGCAAGACTGGACGGCTTTTTCCAGACTGGCTTGCATCATGCTACTATTGTAGTTTTAACCCTGTTATCCCAAGCAGTTAGCCTCTAGTGGTCTAACGTGGTTGTAACTGGGTGTAGATGTTATGTATTGAAATGAAATGAGATCCCAAGAGAAGCTGAACCTGAGGTGTTCCCTATACCAGCCAGGAGTTCTAACCACTACATGTACAGTAACCTACATTGTACAGAATGTAGATTACATAGGAGTCTAGACGTGAGTTACAGGTGTACAGCTGTATTGTAGGGCATTACTTACAGTACAAGGTCACCATACAGTCAGATGCCTTCAACACTGCCCTTTCTAGCACTATGCAGGACATGATACAGTATGAACCTAGTAAGATGACCTACTTCACTAACAGTTTTCTTGTAGATTAGTACAATCATGTAGCTGGAGTGCAGAAGGTCATGGGTATGACTTCAGTTAGGGATTTAACTTGGTGTCCTAATCCCACAATTGCTTCATGTTGAGCACATGTATCATCATTCTTTTGGTTAATAAATGACCAATCTTAGTAATTATTTACAACATCAGTAATTACTTTACAATATTAATAACCATGGCTCTATATCAGCAGGGCTTTTGTTTCAGTGTACTGTTTGGGATTGTGGTTTGTCCACAATAATCTAGTATCCATGTCTTAAAAATTCAAGCATTCAATGATCACCAAGGAGATAATGTCTTCATATGACATGAATCCAAATTATGCCATTCTGTCAAAATCTTTAAAAGGAATGCCTGCAACCAATGCGCAATACACTGTACATGTACACGTCCTTTGTTTAAAGAAAACAGATCTACATGTAAGCAACACAAATTTGAAGTGTAACATGAGGATTCTAATGTATACAGCTAAAACGTTGTCTGATTTTACAGCCTTGAGCTTACAAGAGGAGACTGAAAGGTAGTACGGGTAGCTGAAAATGGTTTGTGATTCGGCTGTAATTTCGCAGTTGTCGCCACCGTGGGAGGGGTGAAAGTACGATAAACACTTGCCTGTATGATTTAATTTGTGTAGGGGTGAGCCACAGCTAAGTTTGGTAAATTTATTAATAGATTACCCATAGCGCCTTGTGGTCTTACTGCGTAGGTTTTCCGACAATGTTAATTGTAGCTGTATGTTTGAGTAACTTACCTGACCATGTGTGATGCATTCCTTTGCTATGTACAACATGCATCAAGAAACTGTTTTGCTGTAGAACTTGGAGTCATACTGATACAATGTGTATAAATGTAGAAACCTGATGAAAAATTTTGAGAGTAAAATTAATAAATGGATCATAAAAAATAAACTTACTACTCACATACATTTACATGTAGCTACATGTATGAAGGTGAATGTAAATCATATTTTAATTTCATCTATACCACAGTACATGAACTACTTTACAGATCCCAGGAGATTGTTGAAGGAGCAGTGTACATGTAGATGTATGAGGTTCAGGTTTGAACTGAAATTTAACTTCTATATAGGATGTAACTAAACAGCGCCAGTCATCTAGCCCAGTTGATTGTGTTATTGACCTTTCAATAATTTTGCAAACAAATCAAGAATAAAAAAAATAGTGTGATAAAATACATGTACAGTACATGTGTAGGTTAATATTTGGTTCTTGGCAAAAGTGCAAAAAACTCACTGGAGACAGTTTGACACACTGAACACCATCCCCTTAAAGCCAAATAATTTTTTTCTTCAGCTCCTGCTTTAGGTCAGTAAGCACATAATTTTTTGAATTAGGAAATAAGCCAAAAATTGAAAAGTTGCCATTTTGAAGGCTGTTTTCCCATAACATGATTGAGCAGTTTTGATGATTTTCAAAAAAAGTTAACATTCATGAGACACTCAAATGCCCCCCTGGATTTATAAAGTTCTTTCATCTACATGTAGACAACTCCGAACAAGTAGGTACATTGCTTTCATAATGTTTTCTGCACACTGCAGGTGTAATTTGTATATCACATGCCATTCACCTCCGAGCATAACAGTGGTCACCTCCACAGCTTTTTGGCCATATCTGATAACAAGTTACCTGTACCAGTCCGTGGGGCTGGATATTAACTTGTGTGGCATAATAATTATTATACTGAGAGAACCATTATTCACCTTAATGTCTGTGACATTTAACATTTATTCCATGAGCATGTATGTACTGGATATAGGGTGGTAAGTAACGAACAAGGTACATAGCACAAAGTTGATAAAAATCACCTCATATCCTGAATGAGCACAACAGAATTAATAATATTCCTTTATTAAATCTCAACTTTAGTTATCTTTTCTGAATTATGGGTGGCTGTATTTTGGACAAGCTTCTAGCTTTTACTTGGACGATATGCTATTTTGAATGCCATGGTAATTGGCATGCAGTTTCCATGCATGCAGCAAAATCAAATTTAAGGTGCCAGTGCATGAAGGGACATGTTGAAATTTGTGTTGCATGAGCTCAAAAAGCACCAGCCACACACCAAAGGGTGTCAGTCATGTTGTTGCAAAAATGTAAGCACCTTTCGATTTCCCCTCTGCTAATGTTCCTGCTACAGTACATGCCTTTAGCATAACAATTGCAGTGTCACACTGCTGTGTGTCTCTGTGACATGTCCCTGCAACATGTCCCTGCAACATGCCCCCTCATACCCTGGCATCTATTAAAGAAAAATTTAGGCTTCCATTGTATTCAAGTTTATGTGTACACGTATCTGAGTGAAACGCATTTCAACTGAATTGTTGGTTAGCGTGTAGGCATTATGAAATCACCTACAACTAATCACCAATGATACATGTAGATGCATGGAGATACACGTACGTGCTTACATGTGAAATGCCTACTCCTCAAATTATTCGGATTTGCGAAGTTCTGATAGTGGTACGTCGACTACTTCTTGGTCGGTAAACGTTTGTTTTACTACGCCGGGCTTATCACACTTTGATGTGAAAAGTGTAAGTCACAGAATGCCACGTGTGAACAATAGCTTTCGTTGTTACTTGATACCACTGTCCCACTTGGGGTCAATTTCACAAATGCCGTTTTTGATTATGGTTTGCAACGTGCAAATTTGCACAGCGTAAGCGTCGCTTACACTGTGTGTTAAAGCTTGTTACACTCATTTGGCAGAATGTCACAAAGAAAGGAACTTTAAGCCCTCCATAGAAAACTAAATGTACAAGAAATGTTAGTCATACCAGCTACGTATTATGACACTCTAAAACCCGATTTCTTAATTTAAGGACAAAAATTCTTATCTTTTTTCCGGTAGTAAGGGCAAATTGTTCCTTATTTTTAAGTTCTTAATTTCCAAACTTTTCTTAATTTTAGCAAAATTTCTCAAAATAAGAATCCCCTAAAATAAGAAAACACCTACAAATTTTCTTGTTTGAAACTCGGCGAAAGAGTCATGTTAACTTGATTTCAGGTCAATTCTGTTCTCAATTCAAGAAACAAAAATGTCCGCTACGATCGTGCGCTACTAGTTCTTCGATCTAAATAAAGATGTTTGGGTTCAAAAAAGATTTCACATTTAAGAACGGAAAGAAAACAAATAATAAAAGTCGCTCAATTAACAAAAAAAAAAAAAAAAAGAAAAGAAAAGAAAAATAACACCTACCGACCTGACTCCTACCCGGTTCTTCAGATTTGAAGTCGCCCGTGTTAACCACTCGACAAACATGCACTCGCATACTAATCTCACTTAAAAATTGGTATAGATACGAACTAATATCGATCGTTAATGCCGGAGACAACACGGCAAATGACTTCTGTCGCATGAGGCTGGCTGCTTCAAGAAACATAGGCACGCAATGCGCGCAGAGCCAATGACGTTTTTTTTCACAATGTGGTGAAATTTATCCTGACAACCTATGAGACTTTACATCTCCGGTAAGTCCCCCCTAACCCCTCAGCCCCAACCCCCCCCCCCCCACTACCACCAAAAAGATCTTGTGGTTATCCACTATAAAACCTGGTAATGATTGAGCAGCGTGACTACGCGGAGTAAAGAAACCGAAGAAAGCTCTTTATTTCACGGTTCTTCAAAGAACAGACACAAAAACAAGTAAACTTAAACTTAAACTCACCGTCGAAAAATATTGCATACATAATTTAGGCAAAGATCAATGGAAAGTTAACAATTTTACTTCAGAAATAAATGCAAGTTGCAGTTGAATCTTTTAATTTCTTACTTCTACCGGCGAATATCCAATACTTTTCAGTGCTCATAAACGGTCAACTTTCTAAAGGGTGCCGTTTTGACGCCCTGCGTGATTTGCATGACACGCGACTCGCCTTACTTTGTTTAATTTGTAAGGTTTCAGACGTTTCAGTCAACCACTTACGTTCTTAGTACATTGTATTGTCAAAACAGGAGTCTGCCATCAAACGGCCTTTCTTGTATCCACAATATTTTCGTTCGAAATCGGTTTGAACTAGCGTTTATAAACACGACTGAAATAGTTTTGCAACTATATTTATTTCCCCTGTTGATTGAAGTTGCTTGCTTTGTAATCAAGTCGGCTATAATAATTTTCGTCTTTTTGCTTCACAAATCGACCAAAGTGTGTTTACATTTGTAACTTTCCCACGGTACAAAGTTATTTTTAGCGCACGTGTTTATTTTGAGTCTCAACCTACAGCCGAATAAATTTCGTTTGCTTTGCCTTCGAACAGTACGAAAATGTTCAAATTCAGCTCGCTTTCCAGTAGATCCAACAGGTCTCTATTAGAATGCTTTGTCACATATCTGTTGTAGTTAATCTTTCGGTACTGTTTCGGTCGGTTCCAGATGTTTTAAGTGTTGCGTTACTTTCCTACGACTGAAATTACAGCTGTCAACTATGCAAATTTGCTCAACATACGCTTTATGCATCAGTCAATTCCAGCTGCGCCCATCCCCCCCGGGCAACTGCGGGGCATTTGCGTGCCTTGTCAGTCCCGGGTGTGGGGCATTAGCAAATTTGGCACGGCCTGGGGGTCGGGCATTTGCCTACCCCCGGGCTTTTAACACTCATGTGGTTTCCGACTCGAAATCCAAACATGGAGGATTTTATCGCAAAGGACCAGCAGTTCGTCGCAGATTGGATCGTCTGCCAAGGACTGGACAAACTTGTGGAGGTTTTCTCGATTTTATGCATTTCTTCATTGCTCAACGTGAATCGACGTACGCATTCTTCTTAAGGATTTAAATAAAATTTAGTCGCGATGATTCTTAAATTCTAAACATGGGTATAGGGATCGTCGTTTTATACTTTTGCATATTATTAAAATATTTACAACAGATGACGTTACAACAGACTTTTATAATGTCAAGATTTCTGTTTACTAGCGAACTGTTTAAAACAAAACATTAAAGTAACAATCAACTATCATGTAGTATTGTTGTCTGTGAAGTATTAAAATATCATCACTTGGCATTTATACTAACTTGATTAACATCGGATAGTGCCGTTACAAACAATAGAAGACGGAGAGGTAGGCCTACAGAAATGAAAAATCACACCTAAAAATGCTGAAAGTGGTATTATTGTGCAATGAATGAAAACTGCTGCAGTGTTAATTGGGGACGTACGATCCCGGGGGCGGGGCATTTGCCCTCTTCCTTCGTCCACACCGCGGGACAGCTAAAGTGTCCCCACCTCCGGGAATTTGCCATCCGAGAGAAAAAAATTGCTAATGCCCGGGGGTTAGCCCGGGGGGGGGGGGCATGGGCGCAGCTGGAATTGACTGATGCATTACACTTTGAGCTATGAACAACCCCGAAATAACGTTTAGTATCTTGTAAAGATTTTACTACATCCATTCTCTAGTTCCTTGATCACCACTGTGGCTTGGATTTTAATACTAGTTTCATTCAAGTTTTTCAGTTTTACGAATAGCTAGCAACAAGCCGCGCAATTTCTGATTTAGTTTTAAATGGGTTCATGTTTTATAACACGCGCTCAAAAATGACACTGCAAATTTTAGATTCGCTGTTACCGAGAGATAATCCCGAAAAATTTTATGCTGTTTTTCTCTAGTCTTTTCACTATCGTTATTAACTTGGGCTTTAAATACTGTCTCTTTCACTGTTAATTAGGGATCGAAGTAACGTTAATTTCCACGTTCTGTTCATACAACATCTCAAATTGGCCAGTCCGTCTTGTATTTGCTGCTGTGGAAATTTGTACTTCAGTTAAGTAAACACAGGACTACAACGCGAATAAAATCCTGCCAGACCTCACGTACACAAAACAGGCATAATTTTTCGAAGTAGATCCACACTTGCGAATGCAAAACACTTCAAAGCCCGGGGGACGTACTCCTATAGTATAAGCTGTATGGGTTTCTGCCGCTGATAAGGTAAGAGTTTCAGTCTCCTGGTGCACACCCCCACCCATCGTCTCACAGAATATCCCCCCAGCCTCACAAATCGTAAGACAGACGTCTCACGTATATCGTTGATTTTTAGGCTCTGACAGTAGCCATATGACGTCACTAACGTGACGTCATTGGCTAAAAACGAGAGAATTCTCACTGTTTTCTCACGGATGACTCTTGTTTGCGAGGTTTGTAACCATTCTTGCCTTCTTTGTTGCGCGTGTTCCATCGCCAAGTCGAGCGAAGTGCAAGTCGAGAAAGCCAGCACGTTGTTATTTTAAGACGACGATTAAGACACGATCATACTAATTCTTATAATAAGAATTTTTTCTTCTTTTTGTGCCTTAGATTTAAGATCAAACTTGTTCTTTAAATGAAGTTTAAAATCAAGATCACATTTCTTAATTTCGTGTCATAGTTTTGAGAAAAAATTATTCTTAAAATGAAGTTTAAAATCAAGATCAAATTTCTTAATTTTGTGTCATAGTTTTGAGAAAAAAATATTCTTAAATTAAAGTTTAAAATCAAGGTTACATTTCCTAATTTGAGAATGTGAGAACTAAAAACAAGGAATGGTTATCTTAATTCAAAAATCCTAGTTTTAGAGTGTGAGGAATTAGGTTACATGTACTCACCGGCCTTGAAATCGATCGATCAGTCCGTTCATACTTGAATCGAGCAATCATCAACCATCTTTACAATCATCTTCCAACAGAGCACGTTCTGAGTTGAGCCTTGCTAATCGTAAGCGAAAATAATCTAAAGAATAGCGTAATAAACCACTTTCACGTACGATAACCAGCTCTATTCGACACAAACCCATTTTATTTGAAACTCACCGCCGGTTACCCAGCTATGCGACCGGGCCGCTTTCAGGGGGTCATGTGATTTACAACCGCACGCTCGAGAATTGCAGGCGCAAGTAACCGGTGAATGTGTGTGTGACGACAGAGCTGAATAACAACTGCGCATGTCAAAAGCGCGTGCAAAGGAAAACTGGGGACCACAATACAAAACCATAGCAACAATGGCGGACTTTTTAAAAATTTTGACACCTCGAAGATTTCCACCTTCAATAAGAGTTTTGTGGCAAACTTAAGTTTCAGACTTCTGCAAAGCCTTCGTCTGTTGTCGAGACAAATCATATCTTTTGTACACCGAGGTTATTTTTCTGAACACCAGGTGAAAACGTGTCTCAAAAACACCAGTCCGCGAAAATGCAGAGAGATTCTTACCATTCCTGGAGTACACCTCGTCATCTTGCCTTTACATTCTTCCCCTGACTGGGTACTCTTACACAGGAGTAGGTGTGGTGACCGGAAGTTTCCCTCCACGTTGTATAAAAGCAACACAGTGCACAATCACTGCATTTTCGCGGACTGGAGTTTTTTAGAGACGTTTTCATCTGGTGTTCTGAAAAATAACCTCGGTGTGCAAAAGATAAAATTTGTCTCGACAACAGATGAAGGCTCTGCAGAAGTCTGAAACTTAAGTTTGCAACAAAACTCTTATCGAAGGTGAAAATCTTCGCGATGTCAAAATTTTTAAAAAGACCGCCATCTTGTTGCTCTGTTGTTGCTATGGTTTGTCTTATCGTCCCCAGTTTTCCTTAGCGCGCGCTTTTGACATGCGCAGTTGTTATTCAGCTCTGTCGTGTGACTGTGTGTGTGACTGTGTGTGTTGGATTTCTCCGTGTTTATGTGCGTCAGAAAGTGAAACGTGGATAGTTTTTTACTAGAGTAGTTGAAGAGTTGTGGGATTCGATGCAGAGCTGCCCTCCCTTACACAAAGGTACAGTATTAATCTTAAATTTCTTGAATAGATTCTACCTCCTCTTTGGCGGCCATTTTGGTTCGTTCGGTTCGGCTGAGGTCAGAAAAGTACATGTAAGTTACTCGGCCGAGTTTGGCGACCAGACATAAATCTCCAGTGAAAAAAGTGAGCTTCATTTGCAACATATTCGAATTTTACCTAATAAGTTGGATTTTTGCAAGAATATAGAATAATAATTCTTAGATATTGACTTTTCTTGCAAGTAAATAGGTCGAATAAATTTCAATGACTGTGTTATAGTCAAGCAGCACTCTCGTTCTGCAGCCAATTGGAACGATCTTTACAACAGCTTGATATACAATGTCGCCTCAGGACAAACGTTCGTTACTCAAACTCAGTTAAAAAATTGGACTTGGTGAGCAAATATAGACAGGCTAAATTAGAATCTATCTGGCCATCTGCATGTCATCTGCAAGCCATCTGCATGTCACTGAATAAGAATGGTCTCTTTTGTTCATAAAACATTAATACACAAGTAAATAACTGGCTGGATATTCTAAAATTTCTCAATCAACAATACCTTCTGTAAAATCAAAGTGAACCAGTTTTGGTGTGAATTTTTATTAACTTACCGATATTGTGTTTTTGCATTCCTTCTACCATGCATGACTGGGAATTATTAATTTAGGATAACCTTTATTGTACATGTGTCAACTTCAGATTTTACTTCCAATTCAATTTCTGGTAGTCTGCAATAGCAGTACTGTCAAGTTCTATTAGTTGAAACTGTTATTTAAACATACTTTAGCGTGCATGGTTGCTGACAGAAAGTATTTATGTGGGGCCTCTTTGCATGGATTTCCTGTCTGGATGAATAGCCCTACTTTATTTATGTTTTATTTATTTATTTGTTTTGTTATTTGCTAAATACTGTATACAAGATAGTCACCCACCAACTGTTTCGGTTTTGTAACTAAATGGTGGCTACATGTATACATAAAGGACAAGACAAGCATTTTAACCCTTTTTGGGTGAGAAATCTAATAAACTAGCCAGTCCACCCACTCTTTCATGTAGAGCTGGCCCACCAAAGACCTTTGCAAGTCACTGAGTAGGTGTTTCTAGTTACAGTTCACCAATCAACTTCTGTTATGTTACAGTACTTTTTTGCCTCAAATTTTGTCAGTGGCTGAGAATATATACTATACACATGTACATGTATATACGGGTCCATTCAGTGACTATTTGGCTTGTTAAGCATACAATAGTATTTTTCACTGTTTAAAAATACACCATTTATTAGGGGCTGCATGTACGTAATTATAAGAGCACGCAAAAGGTGTGCCTGTAGATGCCATACCAAAGGCACTAGCTACTCCTATTCCTCTGAGAGGAACTGTACAATATGGTTGCAGTTTTTTGGTTATTTCCCTTGGTATTTTATTTATGTTTATTTTACTTTGTATTTTTTTTTCCAGGTGCATTTGTTAAAAACTGAAAACAGTACTTCCAAGTCTAACAGGGAATCCTTGGCAACAAAGCAGATAAGAAATACCGCAACATTTGCAGTTCAGGGCCTATTTAGATAGTCTGAGTTTTACTTATGCTGCTGGTCTGGCATATCATTGGAAATATTGTAACGAGTTCACTTCATTTATCATTGCCTCTGGCTATGATTGTCGTAAGGTTTTAACACATTTCAAAATCCTCCAGCATTTTTTATGCCATGCACGACAGACATGAGAAAGTTTTAGCTTTTACGTTGTATTTGCATGGAACAACTTGCATTGTAGGCTGTTCATTAGCATGTCGCATACAACATAGTCTAAATTGGCCCTTTATATGTACAGTGTAGTATTGTTACTTTTTCAATTAGACCTGAAACTGAACAGAACAGAACAGAGGTATTAGTTTAAACATGGAGCAATCCTGTAGGGTGAGACACTTTTGCTCGGATCACTTGTTACATGTACATATTAAGCCACATTAGCAGTTCAGACATATTTGTAAGATTTTTACATGATGAAACTCAGATCAAAATGATAAGTTTAAAATGTTCGTTTAGCCATGGACGTTTGCCACAAAAAGTTATAAATGAGGAAAAGCATCAAGAGGCAAAAAACCAGGCTCAAAAGAAAACTGGGGCTATGAAGGAAAGAATGTAATAATTAAAAATTAAGTTCAGCTAGCATGATGAAGGTGGCAACCAGCATAATGAGACGTCAAAATAAACCAAATTGAAGTCAACATGTACACACAATGTACGTGGTTCTCTTTCCAGATTATTTTTTGGAAACAGCTTTCTATCTTGCATGTAATGGTTAATACCTGTATTGAATGAGATCAAGTAAATGAAACTACAGCCCACCGAAGTTATACCTTCACAGATTCCTTTCATTTTTGCGTTGTAGGTGAAGTGACAAAAGTGAATAGGTATGAGAAAATCATTTTTTCAGTCTAAAGCTTCAGTTTATTACATGGTGATGTAAGATACTGTATCAACCAGTGGCAAATTGACTGTTTTACATAACTTGATAATTTTTCATATCTTTTGGCAAAAAAAAAACTCTAAGCACAAAAGAATAATTTTAAGTTAAGTTACATTGTAATGTACATAAGAGATTTTTGGGGGCATATCTTTTTAATTTGTTTTTGACAAATGCTATCAAAATTAGATTGAAATATAATATGTACTTGTAATATCAAAGTACATACACTGTAATCACTACGCAAGAGCTTGCTTTGCAGTTGTGCGTGAGTGGCAATTGTGCATGTGTTTTTAAATTCTAAGTGAGCAGCTCCTAAACCAATTTGATGAAATTCAGCCAAAGTTGTAATATAGTTTTCCAGCAATACCATGTCCGCAAATTTGAATTTTCCTTCTATTTGAAAGGTTTAGCTTTTTTTTCAGAGGTACATGTAGTGCCTTTTATCTCTCAGCCTTACATTGTGAATTTTTAATTTTATTTGAAAGTTTTAGCTTGTTTTCTAAAGGTACAAGTAGTACTTTTTATCTCTTATCCATACTTACACATGGAACTTTAGCAGCTTACAAACAAACACAGATGCAAACACAGATGCAAAAAATCTGAACCACGGTTTGTGAGACCACTGCATAAAGAATCAAATCCAGTGGCAATTGAAAGATGTACAGGAGAAGTCATATTTTTTGAAAGAAATTAAATCTTTAACCCTTTACTAGAATTTTTAAGCTTTAATCAATGGTTTGTACAAGTGTTTGTCAAAACAGTGTACGTTACAGTAGCCTGTATGCAGACGGTCCTATGGAGTGGCTGATGACTTAATAGTCTAGCAATGGAAACATTTTTGGTTCCTCTGCTGAATTTGATTTGCAGTCGTAAAAGCTCTGGCTGATCAGTATTATTTTGCAAATGTATCAAGTTCTGTAAAGTATGTTAATCAACATCTTCAGACGACAGTGCAATGCAACACTTTAGTTTTAACTGTATTTTTTTGTTTGGCTCTTCAGTAGAGACTAAAATATTTCAGTCAACTAAAGTAAAATTTTGCAAAGTACAGTGTGTGTACCTGTAAATGTGTCGAATGTAACAACCATTTTTAATCCCTAGGCCGTCACTTGTCAAGCTGAAAAGTCATAAGCCAACTTAGAGTTCAGTTAATGTTTATAGGGTTGCTCCATGTTTAAAATCGATTTGGTATTAGAAAGTTTTGTTAAGATATACATTGTATAATCATTATTCACTGTACGTTGTTGGTTTTGGTGGTATGGCAATTGTAGTGCATGTTTATATTTTGTACCCTGGCCATTTGAATTTCCATAGAATATCTATTAGAAATTGCACTACAGTTTGCAATAAAAATTATCATTGAGGCACATAAGAATTGCTTGGAACGTTTGTCAAACACTGTTAACCAAAAGCCTGGAAAGCCCAGGGAAACCTGGGCTTCTAGGTTTTTGAATTCTTAGAACATTGGGCTTGAGGCTTTTCAAGTACTGTGATGTTTTCCAACCACACTAACCGGGCTTTTCAGGTGCATGTGAATGTTCGAACCAGACGTTCTGGAAAACCCTGGTAAAACCAGACAAACAAGGTTTTTGAGGTTTTGTCTTTGAACCAGACGTACCAAGAAAGCCTGGTTAAACCAGGCTAACCAACCTTTTCAGGTAATTTTTTCGAACCAGACTCGCCATAAAAGCCTGGTTAAACCAGACTTACCTGACTTTTCAGGTTATAATTTTCGTCCCTAAACCGGCCTTACCAGGCTTCTGTGGTACAATACAAGCAGGCTCACCCTAAAAGCCTGGTAAAACCAGCCTTACCAGACTTTTTACCAGACTTTTTACCAGACTTGTTTTCTTCACAAAAGCCTGGTAAGTCTGGCTGAACCAGACTTGACCAGGCTTACCAGACTTTTTACCAGGCTCTTGGTGCAAGGGTAATCAACAATTTTTGGTGCGATCGATTATCCAATCATAACACAGGGATAGCTCCCAAAAACCATATCAAGTTCACTTGTGCCATGGAGTTGGTTTCTCGTTTGGAAGTTATCCTTGGATGTATAGTCGATTTCGCGAAAGTATGTTAATTAAGTGCGGTTAAACTTTAACGCGTCGCATTGGAAAGGAATATTCTCGTTTGTTTTGTTAGTTTTGGTGGATACAGTCTACAAGAATAGTCAGCTCTTTCCACGTTAAATCCAGCTCATTGTCTTTCAGTGCCTTTGAAACGGTAGTAAAAGCGTCATTTCAGGCCATTCATTCAATGATTATAAAATCGCAGCTAGAATTTTTATCAATGAAACCATGGAAAAATCCGGGGGGTACTCCCTTATATGTCCTATAAGGGGACGTACGGCTGGACAGGGTATGATTTTTTAATCTCTCTGTGTTGAACAGGGCATGGCTTTATGCAAGTCTGTCCTAAACAGGGTCTGAACGTGGGCATGACCTAAACAGGGTAGGGTCCCACGACTGTCCCTGTTAAATATGGCTTATACAGTATTCAGAAACCCTAGATCGAGGACGTTTCCGGTTTCTAAAACACTAGAATAATTGTGTAAAGCAAGAGAGTGTGTATGTTGTCATTTGCCCTAAACAGGGAAACAAAATGGAGGGTGTTGTCCTAAACAGGGCTAGTATTTTAGGCCATTTAATGTTGTCAACAGAGTCAGGGTTTCAGACCGACGGGTACGTTAGCGCCTCGCATCATTAAAAGAAACGCGACGTCTGTTTCATCCGTTCTTTTCTTTTTAAAAAAAAATCCCAACAACAAAGCACATCTCCTTGAATATTTATTAGCAGTATTATAAAGCAAGGCTAACAATCATGAAAAAGCTATCGTTTCTAAAATCAATGGCCATTTTGACTTTCCAATTTTTCCCACGCCCATTTAATTAATCAAATTAGGCCGAACTTAATCAAAGCAAACTTAATCAAAAGCAATGTTCTCTATTTCGTTTCTGTTTTTTCTCTCTACTTCCTGGCAGCTTCATTCTGGTGGTTTCATCCTTAGTCGATAGCTCTTTAGCCGCGCAGACGGCATATAGCAAACTTACGGATGACACGATTATAACAGCACTTATGGGTGAATGGGTTGTAGTACCGAAGACCACATCTGCGACGAGGCCGGCATACGGCAAACTTGGATATGACACGATTATAACAGCACTTGTGGGTGAATGGGTTGTAGTACCGAAGACCACATCTGCGACGAGGCCGGCATATGGCAAACTTAGATATGACACGATTATAACAGCACTTGTGGGTGAATGGGTTGTAGTACCGAAGACCACATCTGCGACGAGGTCGGCATATGGCAAACTTGGAGATGACACGATTATAACAGCACTTATGGGTGAATGGGTTGTAGTACCGAAGACCACATCTGCGGCGAGGTCGGCATATTGCAAACTTGGAGATGACACGATTGTAACAGCATTTATGGGTGAATGGGTTGTAGTACCGAAGACCACATCTGCGAAGGGGTCGGCATATGCCGAACCTGGAGATGACACGATTATAACAGCATTTGTGGGTCAGTGGGTTGTAGTAGCGAAGACCGCATCTACGACGAGGTCGGCATATAGAAAACCTGTAGATAACCTGTCCATAACAGCATTTGTGGGACGATGGGTTGTAGTACCGAAGACCGCATCTGCGACGGGGTCGGCATATGGCGAATCTGGAAATAACACGTCCATGACAGCACTTTCGCAACAATGGATTGTAGCGTAAAAAGCCACAGCGAAGTGGAACAGCTTTTTGTCGGATGTTTTCAAGGAAATTTTCGTCATTTTCTTGGCTGGAATCTGAAAAAAAGGAAGTAAAGAAAGTTATGCACGAGGTGCAATTAGTTTAATGCAATTTAATTTTGCACTTTGTTACATATGATAGGTGACTGTTTGGTTTAATAACTTTGCTGAAGCTGAACATTACTAAGTGAAGCCTAATGAGAGTAGTTTTCACATAACCCTCAGTATATGGCCTTTTGTAAGATCTGGTTTACAGAATTTGTCCAGTGTATCGAAGTTCATTATTCGGTTTGGAGGCATTGTATCAACACGCATCTACCTTATTCTGCTCAGTGAATTAGGCATTGATGTTCCCACGGTTGGAAGACAGCGTTTTGTCATCCCCAGTGTGATTTTATTCATCTGAATCCAGAAGCCGAAGGGACCAAAAGTCCCTTTGCAAGTAAATTAAATTTTCCTCGTGGTTTCAAGTTGGGGAATCTACTTGTAGTATATCTGAGGCTGGAGAGGTAATTCACAAATATGCTCAGTGCTTTTGCCGAGGTCATTTCCTCACGTGGCTTTGAAAGCATTTCTGTTCATCTTTATTTCCTTTTGAACAGCACAATTAGGTAAATTATGAGATGAAGTTTACTGTTCTCTCCGTATATAAGAATTCAATAGTCTTATACCTGAATTATCGTCAACTTCAGTGGCTTCCTCGTCTTCAAGGGCGTTATCTTGCTCAGGGTCTTCTTGTTCACCCTCATCTTCGTCTTCTTCGCTATCTTCTTCTGGAAAAAGTATAGTTTTATTTATAATGATGTAGACACAAACTCTTTTAAAGGGCTATGTTACTGGGATTTTGCTCCTTTTCTATAAAACCTGTAACAAGATCATTAGCGGGGACCTTTGCTCATACACCAAATACTATAGGAACACCAATCAACTTATGAAAACAAGTAATCTTTCAGGTAGAGCAAGCTACAACTAGGTTTTAGTCTTTTTTTAAGGACAGAAGGGTACAAATTGGGGATGTTCCACAAAACGCCGTCCTATGTATTGTTTTTCAGCCCAAGGCGGATGTTACTTATTGTACCAAGGCTGCTTAAAACAGATTTGGTAGATATTTTATGACGCTATATGGGAAAAACCTGCGAGGATATTGGCATGGTTTGATCATTGAAGAGTACGTGGTTGGCCCTAAAGTAATAGTTGTGGCTAACATTGAAACGGTGGCGATTTTTACCACAAAGTAATGTCAGTGTGCGCCCTCTTCAGTCAACCATGCCAAGAGTTTGGTTTGGATTTCAACTAAATGATGAAATGTACTCATCATAAAAGAGGCTTTTTTCCAGTTGCCCGTTTCGTTCCCCACTAGTTCCAAAATGGAACAAATTACCAAAAGGTTCTGTTCTGGTTGATTTTGCCACTGGTATTGTAACGTTTTTGACGAAACGCAATCATCTCGTATGTCTGGTTCTTTGCATTAATTCTTTGTAGAAAATGTTAATACCTTGGTTATTTTCTTCAGCGTTCTGTTGCACTGCTTCATCATTTCCAGGATGATCTTGTTGTTCTTCCTCTTCTTCGTCTTCTGCTTGAGAGAAATATGAAATGTTCGTAAAATACCGCGATGGGAAGACGGAAATAAGATTTTAATACGTTGGCTTCCTGTAAACATTTAGAATGTGAATTTTGCCGATGGAAAGCGCTCTTATATATATGTCTGATTTTTTAAGTTATGTTTTGTTTAAACTACTAATACCTAGGTTGTTTTCCTCAGCAACGCCAGCGGTTTCCTGTTTAAGAGGTTCATCATCTCCGGGAAAATCTTCCTGTTCTTCTGTTCCTTCGTCTCCTGTTTCAGAGAAATATGAAATGTTCTCGAATTATACCGGTGGTCTCTTAAACTTAAGTATGCGTTGTAAGTTTCTTTGCACTTATCTTAGTAAATTAATTTTCAAAGGAAGTAATCACTTAAAAATGTGGACGTAAGATTCTTTAATGAAATTCCCTCATTGCCTCAGACTGTAATATCATTGTAAGCCTAGTCGGAGATGCCAGTGACTATTTCATACCTAAGTTGTATTCATCAGAAGCTTCGTAATTATCTTCTTGCATAGCGTTTTGATCATCTTCCTGATTTTCTGTGTCGTTCGTTAAAAAAAAGGCAGAATGAGTTGTAACAGAGTTACATACCAAGGATATCGATAGAACGTTGACTGTTGGGTTTGGAGTTATTTGAAAGTGCGACAGCAACATGTAAAGCCAAAAAAAGTGAACGCGAGGTATAAGGAAGAAACGGATTTATAGTACTGGTAAATGAAAACGAGTAAGCTTTAATAGAGTTAAGTGATCGAGACACCTCGGTAAGATAATAAGACTGGTTTTAAATCTACACCCCAAGAGGGCCAAAAAATCAAATTAAAGAATTTAAAAACTTCAAATTTTCAACTTTAATTTTGCAAACTACTGAAGAAAAAAAAGCAGAGGGGAATCACTGACCGATAACTTTTATTTGCTATTTTGGATGGTCAGAGTTAAGTATTTTATTTACGGAGTAAAAAGATAGAATGGTATTTCTTTACGCAAGGTTTATCTCTGGGTGTAAAAGGATTGAGAAGGTTTACCTACCTTTGGTTTCGTCTTGAAGATCAACGGCATCTTCATCGTTGTATTGCTTTGCAGGGTTAACTACTAAATCTTCTAGATTAGCTGCATTGTCGAGATTGTTGGGCTTATCTTCATCAGAGGAAAGTTTACCTTCAAAAGATTCCGCATCTATAACAGCAAACACTGCGAGCAGCACAACGATTCCTCGAGCAACACTCGCCATGCCAGTTCTGTATTCTTTGTGGCCGCTGGATTCAGAGCACACCTTTTATAACGCACTAAAACGGAAAATATGCCAGGAGGCACTAAATTTTGTTTTAACGATGACAGGCGAGATGAATAACCACTTGAAAAGTTAAAAACAGACATCGATCTTAAGAGAACTGACGCACATTATAAGGGGCATAATGATGCTGAGATATTTTACACTTTCTACAGTTTAACGGCACAAAACACGTAAGGAAAAAACGCTAACATTTGATGCCGTTACGTTAAAGGACGATCTAACCCCTAAAACAAGATTGACGGATTGAGAATAATTTTTCGGCGCTTTAAGCAACCTTATTTTTTAGTAATATGTACAGGATAAGGTCACATCCCAAGTCCTGCAGTTTTTTGGACAATAACCTTTGTTGATATTGGAACTTATGTAGCCTATCGTATAATTAGGAGGCTAGTTAATCACGTGACCTCCTATCCATTTCATAGAATTTAGACTGCGAGCAGTCTCTCTTTTGCTCTAATATCCCTGCCGGAGGAGCGGCGAGAAAGCGAGTGATATATTCGAGCCGCAAGCCGCGAGTAGCGTGGGCGGGAGAGTGGGCTCTTTTGCTCTAAAATCCCTGCCGGAGGAGCGGCGAGAAAGCGAGTGCGATATTCGAGTCGCGAGCCACGAGCCCGCGAGCCGCGAGTAGCGTGGGCGGGAGAGTGAGCGAAGAGCTCACTCTCCCGCCCACGCTACTCGCCGCTCGAATATCGCCCTCGTGACTCTGCCGTTCATCCAGCACGGATTTTAGAGCAAAAGAGAGACTGCTCGCAGTCTACATAGAATTAACAGTAGTCAGAGAGTTATACCCCACCCCCAGCTGCTAAACTGTCATCGCCAATATGAGTAACAGTCGGTAACAGTAGACAACTACGCACAAAAAATGTACATCTACTACTGTTATATTAATCACAGCTGCAACTTATTTCAGCTACATGCAAACTCCTAAAACAAGACGAAATATATCAGTATGAGTTGTGGAACTGATTAATAAGTTTATTTCTGAGGAGTTTCCAATTTGCTCTCGACGTCACTTTGTTCATGTTCCGTGTTTCAACGAACTGAAACGGAACGTTCCAGGGCTGCAATATTCTATTGACAATATTGGGTAGGAACAAAACCCTTTAACTAACAAAAAACGGCTTAACATTGCCCTTGAGAAATATACTTACACAACTGTGTTTATTTTAACTTTATACACATTTTAATCTTAAAAACATGTTTCTTCAGATTTTTCATAAGTCACTACTTTTCCTCACCCTAACATTTTACTCTTTCAAGAGAGAAAAAGTAAACGGACAGGGATAATGAAAAACAAGTTCATAGTTAGAATGCTTAAATTCTGTAAACAAAGTAAAGCTTGAACACACGGTACCGGTGGTTGCAAAATTGATATTTTCACTGTTGACGTACAGCAGTAACATTATCCCCAAATCCTGTTTTCTTCGTGTACAATTACTTTTGAATCAACGCCCAGACAGAGCAGAAATATAATTTTCAACAGGCAATTATTACCTTGCATAAAAACGAGCATTTAAACTACACTCGGTAAGGAATTCTTACTAAAAGGTAAACACAGTTAAGAAAAGCAGCCATACAGATATTACATTCGAATACGTCATGAACCTGTTAGGAAGATGTCGCGATCAGGCTGGTATGGATGTCAGTGTGGGATGGAAAAGATGCCAGATATATTTTCTTGGGAAGATCAACGATAATCACATCAAGAACTAAGCCACATTTACCGCAGCTCCATATATGATAGCCTTGAGGCATGATTTTAAACTACAACTGATATCGTGGTGAAAATTTTCAATGCCTTTTACTATCTATTGTGGTGAGATGTTTTTGATAACCCAGAGAATTTCTTTGAAAAATTGCCTAGGAGAACAATTCCTTGAATCTCGTTGTTAATTTGTAAGCCAAGGCTTCCTGTTTTAAATGGAAAGAATTTTACCGAAGAATAATTGATTATATTAAATTTATTTTGGCCAACTATAATTATAGATTCCGCAAAGTCTATAGCAGCTCATTTGGTAATTTGCGAATTATAAAAAGTGCGAACTCCCTTTGTACCACTGTATTGCACAACGTACGGAAACTGAATCATGCATCGTACCAATAAGCACACTAAATACCTGTCCAGTTTCTCCATTTATAATTTTCTATTAGGAAAAAACAGTTTGTCATTGAGGTAACTAATTCTGACTATATCTTTATAAGAGAGAATCTCTCGGTTGTTGACTGGTATAATGTAAAAATTATACGTTTGTCATTAAGTTTACGTGTGTTTCAGCAGTCTGACTAGCCGGAAAGGTTCAGTTTTTCTCTAGTACGGTAATATTGTGATCCTAATTGTTAGGCAAATATTGCTTTACAGCGAGTTTGAGAAAGCTTCTTAGTTGATGTTTGCTTGGCGGAATTTTCAGTTTTAATTTGTGTCTATCAGTAAAATATACATTTATTTTATTTGCGTAAGCTAGGATAAAAGGACTAATATAAAGAACCAATAAGTGCTTTTAACATTTAAGACCATCTGACGAGATATGGATAGAATCTATGAAAGAATTTGTAGTAGTACTCACATGCTGTTCAGTTCCAACTCAATTTTCTCCACAATTTAACGGCAAACAATCCGCTTTAATTCATTGCATCGCGAACAAATTACAGACTTGACTACAAGGGTTTTCCCACAAAAGCACATGGTCTGACACCCCATAATACTAACGCAACAAAATGTCCAGGGGAGGGTGGTTAAATTACAAATCTAGTCGGACAGGAGGTCGAGACGACCTCCCACTTCAAATCCGGGCCCGGACACATGTTCCAATTGAAAAAGGGTTGATGAACCACTACAGTCTACAGCTTAATTTATTTAAGCTCATTTTAACTAAAGGAATTTGGGGTAATGTACTCGAATTTTACTGAGTACTCAATTTTCCCGCCTTGTTTTGAATTTTGTCGACTACAGGCAAAATTGGCCACATTTTCATTCCTGTTTTTACTTATGTTGTGCTACATTATGTTTGCTATATTTTAAAAGAACCTAAAATATTAAAGACCATAAATTAAGCCCATGAAAAATGATGAAAACACACCTTCTTATTAAACACCAGGTCTACGAGGATTAGTTTTAAGTAAACGCGTCCGGATCGGATTTTAATTCAGAAAAAAACGGTATTGTAAGTTCTAGAAACTGAACTAGATGAACAAGAAAATCTGTGGTTCATAAAAGACGGACCCTATCTAGCTGGTGTTACACAGTTGTGAGCACCTAGATTCACAGTTTTTTTCTATTGGGTATTATAGCGGAGCCTACGCGCTAGCGCGTCAGCGGACCACCATTGCTAAGCAAATTTGGTAACCTATCGATCCTTGAGATTTTGGTTGTGACGTCAGCGTACGTCCGCCCGTCCGTAGAGACTCTAGGGGAGGGGGAGAGGAGTTGAAAGATAACCCCACCAGGCCGGTGGAGAGTGCCATCTTTTCTTGGAGGGAAATCGCGGGGTACTTTTGGGAAGCCCGCGTTTTTCTTGGAGGGAAATCGCATGACCACCGTCGCTTTTGAAAAAGAGGGTTTTTTCACCTTTACCTATGCAAGATAGAAAAATTCGATTTTCTCAAACTTTGTCACAATAAAGGGTTTTGCTTACTTGTTTCAAAGCTGCAACTTAGAAGTTGTTTGGATTTTTACTTTTTTGTCGAGACGGCGTTTTGTGTTTCTCACCAAAAGCACCCAAAATCGACCCTGAAATCCCACTTTTGTCAAAAGCTAGCAAGCCAAAATAATATCCATAACAGGAAAATCTAACCCATAGTATTATAATACAATCTTTCAACAGCTATTCAGAAGCATGCAGTTAGGATTTACGTGCGATCTACAACCTGTCTTTACGATTGCTCTAAACTGCAATCTTCTAAAAGTTCACCCATAAGGTGTGAACTTTTCACAATACCTTAATCTGATTTTCGTGCTTGTTTTCTTTTTCTTTGATTACCCTTGCCAAAGTTCTCGATTTCTCAACTTTCTGGGTTCACATATTACTAAAACTTCCTTCGATGGTAGGCCTATCCAAAGAGCGACATAAAAAGTTGATTTCAGTTCGCACGAGTGCATGAGATCTGGGTACACTATTCAGCAAAGTTACACTCTGTAAGACGACACCAAAGGAACAGTGAAATAAGCTGAAGGCTGATTGGGCACAAAAAATACAATGCCTCAAAATTTGTGCTCAATCAGAAGCAAGAACGCAAGTGGGCTCTTGAACTAGTCTCTCAAAGGTATCCTCCCAGGGGCTGTTCCCACCCGTCTTATAAACTTTCGTTCGCACCAGGCTTCAGCTTGCACCGATTTCGCCTGTTTTATCTGCCTCTCGCCCCGACTATCTGCCCCTGGTTCTCCGAGGATGGTTTTATCCAGAAAAGGCTACAAAAAGCCTCAGGAACTCCAAGGCCCGAAATATATGTCTTTTATTAGAGGCCAACAATCGGATTGGCCTTTTATTTAAGGAAAATGTCATATTCCTTCCTGGAACAATTAATTCGTTGTTTTGGACCCTCAAATTTCCAGTCCATTTGAATCGAGTCTACCAAATATTTCCCATTTGTTTTAGTTTGATCCGTATAATGTCCAAAACCCTTACAACAATCGTTGGGGCCACCATAAGCCCCCTTCCGTACCCACCCCATAGGATGTCATTAAGCAACCAGTCAATCATTGTGACCTTAAACAATCTACTACGACCGCAAAGTTGTAGAACTAATAGACGTTGCCGTACAGGCCCGACTTAATAAATACCAATGTACTCCACAATGTAACCCAAAATATGCCAAATCTACGTCCTAATTGTTCTTGTCGTACTAAATATACTGTACGCTGAAAAACTGTTTGTTTAAGCGAAAATGAACTGAACTCTCATAAGCAACCCACTTGCAATTCCCCAAAGGGGAATCACGTGACTAGAAGTTCAAACGGTAGTCTCACAGGAATTTCTAAACGGTAGCTGTGCCGATAGTTATTATTATTGTAATTGCGCGTTAGCACGTGCAAATGCCTTGCGTTACAGTGGCCACACATATCTCACCAGTTTAGGTTGTGATATAACTGTTCAATTGTTAAAATCTTCTACTTCAGGAAACAAACAAGAAAACGTGTGGTTTATCAAAGACGGTCCCTAACAAGCTGGAGTTAATTTGTAAGCCACTGGGTTCTTCTTGACATTCTTCGAAGTTTTCGAAATTGCAAAAAATACATATAGCAAAAATGAAAACCCGCACGAACTTAAAATCAAACCATACTTGCTAGAATTAAGCCTCTGAATTCTCTTACAGCCCTGGCATTTCAGAATTTTACTGCAGTAAGAAATGCAATGCGTTACGTTACCTGCATATCGCCCGGGCTTAAAGGTTTCTCTTGAATAAACATTTTATGTAACTGCATTTGATCAAGTCTAAGCTTGATTTCACCGCTACATGTTTTGACCTATTAAATTAACTTAGCCTAGATTCTAGCGTTTTAGTTCTCGTAAAGCACGTGCAAGGCATAAGACAAGGCTGATAAATAATTATGCAAAGCTTGTAAGCTTGTGACCGCAAGGCTCCATTGGGAGTCTGAATTCGCCGGAAAATCAATCTCAAAATGAATTGGTCTGTGAAAACGCCGAGACACGAATATATGGCAGTTGGACGCTATGGGTCATGAGCCCCTGATGTACTGCAACGTCCGTTCCATTGGGATCAGTCTCCCACAGCTTTCCCGCATTTGTTTCACCTTTTAACTGGTGTATTTTGTTCCTTGTACTGTCTAAAACCCTCTTGTAAATTGTTGCGTACAACAATCGGTCGGGCCATCATTTGTCAAAGTAGGGTCCCCTAAAACCTCTAAATATAAGTGTGATGGAGGCATTGCAATAACTTAGTCTTGTTCCCCCAAAACCAAAAGCAAAACATAAGCCCTCTTCCGTCTCCACCCCCATAGGATATCATTAAGCAAACAATCAATCACCGTGACCTTGAACAACCTGCTAAGACCACGTACGTCTTTTAGTTCTACGAGTCTTGTAAAACTAAAAGACAGTGCCCGACAGGTCCAATTCGCGCCTTAATGTATCGTGCGCCGGCGAACGATGACTTTGCGTGCTCGTTATATGAAGGTTTTTGGCTTAACCGTCCAACCAATCACGATTTTTGATAGACAATTCACATAGCAACTAAAATATAAAGATTTTTACCATTGGTTATTGACTAGGTAGTGAAAGCGAGGTTGGCTGCATGTTCGCATCCCCGACGCCGCGTGGGGACGCCATTGTATCCGGTTGCAAAGACGCGAGTTTGGAATGAGCGCCTTTGAATGGGATTTTTGTCGCTTCAGTGGCTCCAATTCATGGACAATGTTTGAGGAAACTTGTGATTTTATGTTGTACTGCGTTTTTATGGTCGATTTGGGATTAGAATTTGGAGTTTTGTCTTCGGAAGAAGAAGCGATCGGTGCAGATTGTGATCGACTTGCTTGAGTCAGCTGATACGAGGTATGTTATAGAAGTTATGCTGTGTTTTCCGCAAAAATATCAACAGAATTGCTCGATAATGATTACTTAGATGCTTTTAATTCTCCTAGAAGACATGCTTCTTAATTTCTATGTATTTATGTAGCTTTATTGGGATAATAAACATTGCGTGTGTCCGAGAAGTTACAATTGAAATGAGTGGTGTCACATTTCATTGTTTACTATTTTTCCTCTACTTGTTTCTAACTTATTGTGCGGGCACCAGAGGATCAAAATGAGACTGTTTATCTCCAGTACTGCCATAAATTTTCTCTAACATTCCTCTGCAACATTTTTTTGGGGGAAAATAGGTGGAAACTTTATAATTATTGTAGTAATAGTATTTTACATTTCATTATTTTTTTATTATAATTATATGAAAAGATTTTATTTGCTAAAATAAGTCATTTTGTTAACCCTTTCATTTACATTTTCTTGTACCCAAGTAACTGTAAACAGATTCTAAAGTTATTGCGTTTTGATTTATAACAGATTAGCTGCTTTGGTATTGTTTGTTGCTGAGCCTGTTCCTGGATTCATCCACATCATGTCACAATGACATAAAGTCCTCTTTGTGTTCAGCTTCACAAAAACTGTTTTCAGAAGTTGGATTCAGGGTATTCTGACAATTTAAGAAGCTGACCTATTGTAGATTACTTATTTCTGGTATGTAGAAACACTTTTTGGAACAATTAAATTGAAATTTCATAAGATAATTGTGTTTTGCTATTAGTGTGTTTCTGTGTTGCGTGACATGACATCTTTCTAGTTCAACGAAAGTGCCATCAAATAGTTGACCAAATTGTCATTTCCATGTTTTAGAAATTTAACCCATATCTGTTGAGGATATTTTTACACTTTTCATGGCAGATTTGTATCTTAAAATCTTATGAAATTTGGCTGTCCTACATTATGGAGAAAGTTAACGTGGAAAACGTGACAACTTTGAACCCAACTGTCAATCAATCAGTTTGACAAGTAACATCTTAAGTGCTGTCAGCCTAATCACTACATACTGTAAATACTTTTGCAAGTCCAAAAAGTCTTGACTGTGTTGGAAATCACCAGTCCACCCAACACTAGTCTCGTCTCAATTGGTTTATTCGTCTCTAAGCTCACAATAAGTTTTTAACCGTCACCGAACACGTTCTCTATTCTACTCTCAAATCACAGATCATTCTTTTTTGTTATATATACTATTTCACGTGATCAACTTGTCGCTCAAGCTTAGTTACAATGTTCTGATTGGCTGTTAATCACTGTCACGATATGAATTCCTTTTTTGTCACGCACCTGTCAGTAACGCAGCTATAAATCTCCAACAACTGTAGCAAAGCGAAAAAGAGTTTTTTCCTCAGTAGAGTACTAAAAAAATTGGCATAAATGACGTCACGACTCCCTAGGGGGCACCTGTCAATCAAAAAGTTGCCATCAATGAGCAGAAAATTGTATCCTCTTAAAAACCATATATAGTTTTGCATACTTCCTGTGCTTTGTTTGGTTGTAAAAGCCACTAATAGCTGACCCAAAAAAGAAACTTTAAACATGTAGCGGATTTTTAATTTGCTGTTGGTGTTGTAAATTTCATCTACATGAACTTGAACCTGAGTATTTAGAATTAGAAAAATCGAAGGGCGCCTTGGGCGACGCTCGTGTCAAATTAGTTATTTGGGTGATTTTCTTTGTGTAGCTTAGTTTGTTGCTGATTGTCTTAAACAGGTAGCAATATTTTACATCTGAGATGTGTTAGTGATGAGTAGTGCTATCATGCAATTTAGCAGAAAAGGTTTGCTTGTTGATTGTTGTGTTGATTGTGTTGATTGTTGTCGTGTCTATAATGTCATACCAGTGAAGGTTAAAATAGCGCTACTGTGCAATTCAGATAACAACAAAGCCGTATACAGAACAGAGTTTCGATAGTGCATCACTTAAAAAATATATATTGTCCTAACCAAGACCGCCCCAGCAAAGTAAAATAGCGCAAAGTATGTGTAAAAGATTCAGTTTCATGTTCCGGTAGTTTTATTCAGTTCGTCCGGTTAGTTTTCATATAATTCAGAAAAACGTGAATTTGGCGACTTCGTTATATTTTGGTGCAGAAAGTGAGTTTATAATAGCCGCCCAAACTTTTTCATCGTTGTAGATAGCCAAATGCGGTTTGGAACTAACTATAACGATACATTGAACTTATTTTATCTGGAGTTATTACGTTTTTCAGTCAAATTTGGAAAGCACTGGAGCGGTCCAAACTTTGAAGTCCGTCTGGGGTTGTTATTTTGACGTTCACATTGTACCGGGACTTCTGTTCCTACGATTTTGCGGATACTTGAAGAGTCAAGGTAAGATGTTATTATAAGCTGATTCTAGAAGTTTAAACCAAATCGTAGCGCTCAGTTTTGTTAGAATAGCAATTTTATCAAAAAAGTAAGTTCAATAAAAGCAAAATCACACAAAATTAACGAACAGTACATCTTCGTGTTGACATACGTATTATTCCTCGATAAATTGTGTGTAAAATGCGAAAGTTTCAAGGCAATCGAGTAAGAAATGACGATGTTATTAGAGATTATAGAGAGGCATAGAGCGCGTCATTTATTTCGATTGAGTCACCTTAATCAGTTTTTTAAATTAATAAAAACACATTCATATTCATGTTTGTTTGTTTTTTTAAGAAGTTTATTGGCAATTGTAATATTTGAAGAAAAGCAGAAGGGTCACCTGGAAGAGAAGATGCTAAGGAGAGAAGACAAAAAGGGGTGAGGAAACAATTAATGGTTGGCAGACCGAGAAGAATTGATAGTTTTTAGTTTGTCAAAACCACCACCAGCATCTGCTTCAATGTACAATGAGTGGGTACCTTTAAAAGAGGCTATAGAACATTGCAAAGTAATGGCACTTGTAGCCTGAGAAAACAGCCGACGTCTTGCGAGGTCGTCACTTGAGCCCTCGCAAAACGACGTCTGAGTAACGAGCGCAGAAATTCCATACTGGTGACGCGTCACTACCCAGATCTAGGTAGTGCTTCTGATTGGTTGAAACGTGAGGGAATTTCGTTTCAACCAATCAGAAGCACTACCTAGATCTGGGTAGTGACGCGTCATCAGTATAGAATTTTTGCGCTTGTTACTCAAGACGTCGTTTTGCGAGAGCTCAAGTGGCGACCTCGCGAAACGTCGGCTGTTTTCTCAGGCTATGGCACTTGCCAACTTTAGAGCAAAAGTAATCGATGTCGGTGAAGCTGAAACGGTGACTCAAAAAAGTTGAAAAGGGCAGAAATAATCATCTCCTATGGCAAAACCATTGGTTCACTTGCCCTCTGGGAAAAAGATGTTACAGTTGTATAAAAAGGAAAAGCTTTCAACTTTGAACAAGTACTGATTATTTTAGTTTTCTTTGTATAAACGCTACCGCGTTATTATTATTTGAAAAAATGTATTCTACTTAAAATAAAATAAACTTTTACCTGTCAACATTGAATTTTGACAGAGCGGCGCGAAGTTATTTCCTAATTTCACTCGTCAACATTTAATTACATGTACTAAATAATCCTTTAAAAAAGAAAATTGAAACTGGCTAAGACCGCATTTAAGCTATGTCGTGGTCTTTAAAATATGGCGGGATTACAGGATTTGAACAAGTTTCAGTTGACGAGAAACATCATATTCAAGATCTTAGCTCAGAATAACACTAGGTTATCCGATCGCTGTGGTTTGTTTTGGCTTATAATCAACCTTCGAATCACTTCTTTGTATGGAGAAGAATCATTAAGGCCAAAGGTAGCGGAGAATTCGAAGGGTACCAGCGGAAATGTTCACATCTATCTTATGGCTTGAAATACATGACAGTGTTTCAATCGAAGGAATATTATAGAAACTGTTTTTTTGTTTTGCTTTGAACTTGGCCTGGACCTGTTAGGGGAGGTCCGAGCGAAGAAAAATTTCCTAAAAGTTCTTTCAAAGTCGTGAAAATATTTTCAAGCATGGATGCACGATAGTTTTTATTTTTAAAGTAGTTTCCAGTAAAAAACGACGGTTTAGTTGTGTTTACTTCATATATGCTGCATATAGTAACCTCAAGGGGAAAAACAAAAAAGACAAAAAAAAACACTACACTAACCCCCTCCCGGACGGGATTTTTTGTGTTGGTCTCATTGGACTGGAAATTCTACGCTTTTGGGATCAACTTTATGGTTTGCGCATGAACACAATTTGTTGCTAACTTTTTGGTTCGCGGATGGTGACAGGAAGTCTTGGTTTCTTGGAAGGGAACTGGGGCTGGCCCCCTGACATCGAGTGGGTACGCCATGTGCTTGTCATTCGCTCCGATTCATCTGGGGTGCAAGACGTGTTTTTATTCATGGCAAGGAAACTCTCATTCACCTGTGAATTCGTCTTTTTTTTGTGGGCGCCCGAAAGACGTGAAGTCCATCAAATGTTTTCCTGCGCTTGAAAAACCCCAGTGAATACGTTGTGTTAAGTAAGTGAAGGTTTTTCTTTCGTTTTTCACGACCGAACGAACGCTGCTTTTCTAACTGTATCTGTTAACGGTCAACACAAGGAAAGCATAACATTTGCCAGCAATTTTCCTGCTCCCAGAAAAATTCCTGTCAAAACGTTATTTTCATAAACATTTTCTGCTGTTTTCCTGAGTGGTTGAACGCGGCGTTTTTTGGAGATTTTCTTACCTGGTATGTTGAAAGTTAGCACGTGAAAGCATGAGATTCTCCAGAATTTTTTTCTGAGCTCAAAACCTCGAGAGAACACGTTGTTTCCCTAAATGTTTATTTCGTTTTTTGTCTGAGTTGGTGAACGCGGCGTTTGCCGGAGGTTTAATTTTCTAGCCGTGTCTGCTGAAAGTAAGCATATGTAATGCAATTTTCCTGCACCCAAAAACTTAGTCGTTAGGCGTAAAAATTGAAAAATTTTAACTGCTAGCCGTAAAAAATAGTTAACTGTCAAAAATTATCCATTGAAAAATCCCGCGTTGGGGGGGGGGGGGGTTATTTCCTTATATGGCCTATACGGGGACCAGCCGCTGGTCAGAATATTGTTTTTAGCCACTTATTCCTGAACAGGGTATATAATTTATGTACGTCTGTCGTAAACAGACTGAACTTGTCTGGACTTGTCTCAACAGGGTGTGATCCCACCGATTGTTGCCGTACAAAGTATTCAAAAACCCTAGATCGGAGACGTTTGCAGTATCTAACACACTTACAAATTGTTTAAAGCAAGTGAGTGTGTATTTTGTTTTTTGTCCTAGAGGGACCTAAAATGAGGGCGTTGTCCTAAACAGGGTAGCATTTTCGGCCATGTTTTGTTTTAAACAGGGTGAGGGTTTCAGACTCTGAGCGGAACCCCTGCACCCGAACATGGATCAAGTGCGTCCTCCCCGGCCCGGGGGAAAATGAACGTAATCATGAAATGACACTTTTAACACTACACGACGGGTACGTTAGCACCTCGCATCAATGAAGTGCGACGTCTGTTTCATCCATTCATTTCTTTGAAGAAAATACCAACAGCAAAGTACATCTGCTTGAATATTTATTACTAGTATTATAAAGCAAAGTTACCAATCATGACAACAACAAGCTATCAAAATGAGTTGAACTTAAACAAAGCAAACTTAAGCAAAAGCATGGTTTCCGTTTTTCTCTCTACTTCCTGGCGGCTTCATTCTGGCGGTAATCATCCTTAATCGTTAGCTCTTTATCCGCGCAGACGGCATATATCAAACCTGCGGATGACACGATTATAACAGCACTTGTGGGTGAATGGGTTGTAATACCGAAGACCACATCTGCGAAGGGGTCGGCATATGGCAAACTTGGAGATAACACGATTATTACAGCACTTGTGGGTGAATGGGTTGTAGTACCGAAGACCACATTTGCGAAGGGGCCGGCAAATGGCGAACTTGGGGATGACACGATTATAACAGCACTTGTGGGTGAATGGGTTGTAGAAGCGAAGACCACATCTGCGAAGAGGTCGGCATATGGCGAACTTGGAGATGACACGATTATAACAGCACTTGTGGGTGAATGGGTTGTAGTAACGAAGACCACATCTACGGCGAGGTCGGCATATGGCGAACTTGGAGATTACACGATTATAACAGCACTTGTGGGTGAATGGGTTGTAGTATCGAAGACCACATCTGCGAAGGGGTCGGCATATGGCGAACTTGGAGATGACACGATTATAACAGCACTTGTGGGTGAATGGGTTGTAGTAACGAAGACCACACCTGCGAAGGGGTCGGCATATGGCGAACTTGGAGATTACACGATTATAACAGCACTTGTGGGTGAATGGGTTGTAGTACCGAAGTCCACATCTGCGACGAGGTCGGCATATGGCAAACCTGGAAATGAGACGATAATAACAACACTTCTGCCTCAGTGGGTTGTAGCGGCTAAAGCCACAGCGAAGCGAAACAGGTGCTTCTAGGATGTTTTCAAGAGAATTCTCGTCATTTTCTTGGCTGGAATCTGAAAAAAGGAAGTAAAAAACTTTATGCATGAGGTGCAATTTGGCAGTTATCGTTAATTAATGCACCTTAATTTTGCACTTTGTTACAAATAATAGGTGATTGTTTGGTTTAATAACTTTGGTAAAATTGAACATTACTGAGTGAAGCCTAATGAGAGTAGTTTCCACATAACCCTAGGTAGATGCCTTCTGTTTTGTATGATTTGGTTTACAGAATTCTTCCGGTGAATGTTTCGGTTTTAGAGGCAGTGTATTGTGTCACTAAGCATTCCACCTTATTCTGTTCTGATTTACCTTCCCACGGTTGGAAAACAGCGTTGAGTCATCCTCGTTGTGATTTTAGCCATCTCAATCCAGCGGCCGAAGGGACCAAAAATCCCTTGGAAAATAAATTAAATTGCCCTCATGGTTTCAAATTGGGGAATCTATATAGGCTGGAGAGGTGATTCACAAATATGCTCAGTGCTTTTGCGGAGGTCTTTTTTAACCTGGCTTTGAAAGCATTTCTACTTATCTTTACTTTGAATTCTTTTGAACAGCAAAATAAGGTAAATAAGAAGATTAACGTTACTGTTGTCTTCGTATATAGAAATTCACTAGTCTTATACCTGAATTACCTTCAACTTCAGTGGCTTCCTCCTCTTCAAGGGCATTATCTTGCTCAGGATCTTCTTGTTCACCCTCATCTTCGTCTTCTTCGCTATCTTCTACTGGAAAAAGTATAGTTTTATTTATAATAATGTAGACACAAACTCTTTTAAAGGGCTATGTTACTGGGATTTTGCTCCTTTTCTATAAAACCTGTAACAAGATCATTAGCGGGGACCTTTGCTCAAACACCAAATACTATAGGAACACCAATCAACTTATGAAAACAAGTAATCTTTCAGGTAGAGCAAGCTACAACTAGGTTTTAGTCTTTTTTGAGGACAGAAGGGTAGAACTTGGAGACGTTCCACAAAACGCCGTCGTATGTATTGTTTTTCAGCCCAGGGTGGATGCTTAGTAAGTATACCAAGGCTGCTTAAAACAGATTTGGTGGATATTTTATGTCATTACATTGGAATAACCTGCGGGGATATTGGCATAATTTGATCATTGAAGAATATGCCGTGTGGTTGGCCCTAAAGTAATAGTTTTGTCTAGTGTTGAAACGGTGGCTATTACTACCACACACTAATGTCACCGTGCGCGCTCTTTAGTCAACCAAGAGTTCCGGTTCGGATTTCACGTGAAAGAACGTTTTCTGATGTACTCATCATAAGAGAGGCTTTTTCCATTCTCCCGTTTCGTTCCGCATTAGTTAAAAGGTGGAACAGATTTCCTGCCAAAAGTTTCTGTTCTGGTTGATTTTGCCGCCGGAATTGTACCTTTTTTCCAAAAAGGAAAAATTTTTTTTCAAGAAAATGTTAATACCTTGGTTATTTTCTTCAGCGTTCTGTTGCACTGCTTCATCATTTCCAGGATAATCATGTTGTTCTTCCTCTTCTTCGTCTTCTGCTTGAGAGAAAGATGAAATGTTCATAAAATACCGCGATAGGAAGATGGTAATAACACTTTAATACGTTGGTTTGCTGTCATATTTAGAATTTAAATTTTTTTGCCGAATGGAAAGCGCCCTTATATATGTCTGATTTTTGAAGTTATGTTTTATTTAAACTGCATGTTCCTACTGGAGAGGTTGTTTTCTTTAGCGCCAGCGGTTTCCTGTTTAAGAGGTTCATCATGTCCGGGAAAATCTTCCTGTTCTTCTTTTTCTTCGTCTTTTGTTTTAGAGAAATATGAAATCTTCTCGAATTATACTGGTAGAGTGTTAAACTTAAGTATGTGTGGTAAGTTTGTTCGCACTTATCATGGTAAATTAATTTTCAAAGGAAGTAATCACTTAAAAATGTAAACGTAAGATTCTTTAATGAAATTCCCTAATTGCCTCAGACTGCAATATCGTTGTTAGCCTAGTCGAGGATGCCATTGACATACTACTTCATACCTAAGTTGTATTCATCAGAAGCTTCATCGTTATCTTCTTGCATAGCGTTTTGTTCATCTTCCTGGTTTTCTGTGTCTTTCGTTAAAAAAAAAGACAGGATGAGTTGTAACAGAATTGCATATCAAGGATATCGATACTGATTGTTGGGTTTGGAGGCATTTGAAAGCGCTAAAACAACATGTAAAGCCCAAAAAATTAACCGGAGGCATAAAGAAGAAATGGATTTGTAATAATGGTAAATGAAAACGAGTAAGCTTGAATAGAGTTAGTTAATCAAGACACCTCAGTAAGGTAATGGGACTAGTTTTAAATCTACACTCTAAGAGGGCCCAAAAATCAAATTAAAGAATTTGAAAACTTTTAATTCTCAATTGTCATTTTGCAAACTACTGAAGAAAAAAGGCAGCAAGAAATCACCGAACTGTCCAATAATTTTTATTTGAAATTTTGGATGGTCAGAGTTAAGTATTTTATTTACGGAGTAAAAAGATAGAATGGTATTTCTTTACGCAAAGTTTATCTCTGGGTGTAAAAGGATTGAGAAGGGTTACCTACCTTTGGTTTCGTCTTGAAGATCAACGGCATCTTCATCGTTGTCTTCCTCTGTGGGGTTAATTGCTAAATCTTCTAGATTAGCTGCATTGTCGAGATTGTTGGGCTTATCTTCATCAGAGGAAAGTTTACCTTCAAAAGACTCCCCATTTATAACAGCAAACACTGCGAGCAACACAACGATTCCTCGAGCAACACCCGCCATGCCTGTTCTGGATTTTCTGTGCCTGCTGGATTCAGAACACACCTTTTATAACACACTAAAACGGAAAATATGCCAGAATGCACGAAATTTTGATTTAACGATGACAGGCGAGGTGAATAACCACTTGAAAAGTTAAAAACAGACATCGATCTTAAGAGAACTGACGCAAATTATAAGGAGCATAATTATGCTGAGATATTTCACACTTTCAACAGTTTTATGGAACAAAACACGCAAGGAAAAATCGCGGAAAAGAGGCAAAAACGTTTTAACTTATAATCTTTTAATTAGATGCCGTTACGTTAAAGGACGATCTATTAAACCCCCAAAACAATTTGACGGATTGAGAATAATTTTTCAGCGCTTTACGCAGCCTTATTTTTTGGTAATATGTACAGGATAAGGTCACATCCCAAGTCTTACAGTTTTCAGGCGGACAAAAACCGTCGTTAATATTGGAACTTCGTGTATGTTTATTCAAGCCTGTCTTTTATTAGGAGGGCTGTTAATCGCATGACCTCCTATTCATTTCTTAGATCTGTTATCGCACAATATGAGTAACAGTCGGTAACAGTAGACAACTACGCAAAACAAATGTACGTTGACGTGCAATAAAAATAATTTAGACTATTTTTAGTACTGAAATATTACAGTGAAACGCATTAAACCATGAACGCCTAAAATCATTTCTGGAATGTATATTGTCCTGCGACCAATCAGATTCGAGACGTAACCGCAACAAACCGCAAGAGTAATTAGCTGAGAGCTTCGATCACGAAAAGAGTCGGTGGCTTTTGCGTCCACAATAAATTCTCAGTTTCACCGCCGATTATTGCAGTAGAGCAATAATTACTGTAGTTTCTGTTAGACCCGAGTTTTCACAGCAAACACAAACACGCCTGCCGTTGCAGATACAAACATGCGTGCAACTTGCGTACCGTTGCAAAAATTTTGAAAAATTACACTCGCTTTTGATTGGCTATTTAGGTCTCAGTTCGGTAGTTGCGTTACTTTGGACTGACGGAATCGAAAACATCAAATGACAGCCAAAAACAAGCACGTTTTGAGGCAAAACCAAAGAAGTGATAAATGGGATGTTTATGCAAACACCGAAGGAAACGTATCTTTTTTTAAAATATACTAAATGAGCGAATCGCTTCTACTAGAACTGGACATTTGTTCACTTGTGCCGTCTATCCTTCGCTCATACAGAAGCTATCTGAAATAGAAAAGAATAACAACTTCAGTATTTCTATAGGGTATAAAAAAATTGAGAATCGTGAAAGAAAAATCCAGCTCGTTGTTTCATGTCCATAACGTAAAATGTTCGGCTAACGGCTTGCGTGACATCTTGGACGGAAGAGTTTTGCCGTGAATGAGCTTGACGCACTGTTCTCTGCACCAAAGTAGGGTAAAGGGAAACTTTTGCAAAGTTTATTCAGTAAACGTTTTTGGTCAAACAGGGAAACCTACAAATGATTATAACTGACAACACCGGAGAGGCCGTTTTTTAAAAAATTAAAAACTGAATACAATTATTCTGCTCCCAGACGCGCTGTCTAGCCTTGTCTGTTCGATTATTTATCTCTTTTCAGTAAAATATCGTTTATAGTTATTCTTTGCTTATGCATAAACTCTGAAATAGAAAAAAATAACAATTTCAGAGTGTTTGTTAATCGGCTGTGAAACTGAGAATTTATCGTGGACGCAAAAGCCACCGACTCGTTTCGAGGTTAATTACTCTTGCGGTTTGTTGCGGTTACGTCTCGAATCTGATTGGTCGCAGAACAATGAACACTCCAGAAATAATTTTAGGCGTTCATGGTTTAATGGGTTTCACTGTAATAACTGTAATAACTGCTGCAACTTATTTTTGCTACATGTAGGCTCTGTTTTTCTACCTAAAACAAGACGAAACGTATCAGTGCGAGATGTGGCACAGATCAATAATATTATTTCTGAGGTAAGGGTTTCTAATTTGCCGTCGACGTCACTTTGCCTTCATGTTTGCGTGTTTCAACGAGCTGAAACGGAACGTTTTAATAGCTTTGGTATGTTCCAGGACTGCGATATTCTATTGAAAATATTGGGAAGAAATACAATCCATTAACTCACAGCAACGGCTTAACATTCCGCTTGAGAAATATACTTACTTTACTGTGTTTATTTTAACTTTATTCACATTTTAATCTTAAAATCATGTTTTTGTTTTTCAGATTCTTACATAAGTCAGTACTTTTCCTGACCCTAACATTTCACTTTTTCAATATAGAAAAGGCAGGGGGTATGAAAAATAAGTTCTTAGTTAAAGTGCTTAAATTCTGTAAACAAAGCCTGAACCCAAGGTACCAGTGGCTACAAAATTGATATTGTCACTGTTGACGTATAGCAGTAACATTATCCACAAATCCTATTATCTTCGTGTACGATCACTTTTGAATCAGCGCCCAAACAGAAGAGAAATAGAGTTTCAACAAACAATTATAAACTTACATCAAAAAAGAGCATTTGGCAAGGAATTCTTACTAAAAGGTTAAGACATTTAAGAAAAACAGCCATACAGATATTACAGTCCAATACGTCATGACCCTGTTAGGAAAGTGTCGCGGTTAGGCTGGTATTGATATTATTGTAGAATGGAAAGATGCCAAAACTTTTCTTAGGAAGATAAACAATAATCACATCAAGAACTAAGCCGCATTTACCGCAGCTACATATATGATAGCCTTGCGAAATGATTTTTAAATGGAACTGATATTATGGTAAACGTTTTAAATGCTTTTTGCAAATTTTTATGGTGAGATGTTTTGGACAACCCATAGAATTTCTTCGAAAAATTTCCTGGGAGAATTATTCCTCGAATCACGAGGAAATTTGCAAGCCAAAGCTTTCTTTTTAAATGGAAAGAATTTCTCTTGTCAACTATAATCTTAGATTCCGCAAAGTCTTTCTATAGAGAAGCTCATTTGCTAATATGCGAACCGTGCATGTGTATTTTCTTACAACACGTATGATTACCACTGGTCACGCCTGGCCTGATGTTCATTCCACAGAATGATAAAAAGTGCGTACCCACTCAATATACCACTGTATCGCAGAACGAACGGAAACTGAAATCATTCATCGTACCAATAAGCACACTAAATGCCTGTCCAGTTATCTATTTGTAATTTTCTACGGGACATACAGTATATCATTGAAGTTACTAACTCTGACTACATTAATATTTTCATTGCAGAAACAAATCTCTCGGTCGCAAATTTTACATTTTCCGTAAAGTTTATGTGTGTTTAAACAGTTTGACTATTAAACCGAGACGTTCAGCATTTGCCTGGGAAGTTTGCAGTATTGTGGTCTTAATATTTAGGTAAATATTGCTTTACAGCGCGTTTGAGAAATCTTCTTAGTTGATGTTTTCTTTGCGGAATTTTCAATTTTAATTTGTGTTTTAAAATCAGTAAAAAATACATTTATGTCACCTGTTTAAACTTGGAGAAAAGAACTAATATAAAGAGCCAATAAGTGCAATTAACATTTAAGACAACCTAAATGGATATCCACGAAATCTATAAAAAGAGCAGTAATTGTTCAATTCATGTCATATTTTTCCGGATTTTTGTCAGTTCTTTAACTAATTCTACTCTTTTGCAGCTTTGAAAGACATAAATACATTAATCGAAATAAACTGTTAAAATTGCTTATAATCCTGATTTTCCAAAACAAAACTATCTCGTTTTTGTCCGATGTACTGGTTGCAATATTCATCTTGTAATCCTTTGTGTGGGATGCTCGCATCCAATATTTTTAAACTTTGCGGTTTAAAACACTATAATGTTATTGTTATGACATAAATGTACAGCTGATGATCAACTTCAAACGGAATAAAAGCATGCAGTTGCTGTTTAATTTGGTCTGCGAAGAGCCGCGATTTCTATTTTCGCGATTCGCATTGTGACGCTGTTTTCTAAATTGTGTGATGAACAATTCTTCTGAGGAAAAGGAATTGTTGGTAACGTTATATTCTTAAAGATATGAACAATAGTGACATCAAAGACAAAAAATTTCATTTAAATTTTGTATCCAAAGATGAACCATCTTGTACTGCATCATAAACAGTAGCACAGGAAATTTAAAGTACTAACAGGACATACTCATTTGGGATAATATCCATCTTGAGCTGCCTTATGCATCACTACAGGACTGAGTACTGCTCAACAGCTTTCATTTGAGTGTTCATGATCACACTTTAGGATTTCTTCCACATACTCAAAATTTAGAGCCCCCTTGTACATCACAGTATACCGCACCACATAGAAATTCTTAAGCTGTCATAATCAAACTTAAGAGTTTCATCCACAGACTCAAAAGTAGAGGCACTTTAACAATGATTAACAATGAACACTAAAGGAAAGTATTTCACAGTCAGTACATCCTCAGACGGAAAACTAGGAACCAGCTTTTTGGATATCAAACAGCTGTTCACGGGAAAGCGGTTGCACTGTAGGATTACATCCACAAAGTCAAAAGTTGGAGCTATTAAAATATTTATAGGTTATAGGACTACGTGCTGCATAGACGAAAATGGGTGCAGACGTCCTTGCAAACATTGCATTGAAATTGCTGGATATTACAAAAACCAAATGAACATGAAAATGGTCGTGAAATGTAAACCGCAATTATAGACACCGAAATCACTTGCTACATTTCAAACTGCTGTTAACTTAACAGTACACTTTCTCACAACTTTTGCGTTACTTCAGTTGAGCGTGGTTCACGTAACAGCCAAACTATCTGGTTGATCAGTCTTCGACTTCTTCCCCGTCTATTTTTGGGCGAATGTAGTTTGCAAAATTAAGTACAGCAACATGTTCTTCAACCGGAACGTTCGCCAGAAGCGAAGATGACGTATTTTCCTTTTTGTTTCTCTTCTTATTTCCGAGTCTCATTTGGTAAACTACTGAGTCGACATTCATTTGTTCCAATCTGTTCGACTTTTCGGAGAAAAAAAAACTCTAACGAAACGCTCAAATGCTGTGATATTCTGCCGGTTGTTTACACTTTTTAACCAAAAATTTCGAACCACTGCATGCTGTGGTTATGCATCAATCAGTGGCTTCCCCCTGGGGGCCACCCCCGGGGCACCCACGGGAACCCAGGGGCATTTGTGGAGATTGTCAGATATTTTTGCCCGAGGGTGTGGGGGAAAATATCACTTTTGTTCATAGAAATTGCACCCCAGGGAGCAGACCCTGGGGATTTGCTGGTCAGCGGTGTACCCTATCGACGATTCCCGGTTGTTGTTCGAGGCGTTCACTTCGAGCCCTTGTCGCACGAGATTTAGGGCTTGAATTAACCAAGTTTCGTCAACATGCCTGTTACAACGCTTGGAGCTCAGATGGAAATAAGAAGAAAGCTGTTCTGGCGAATTCTTTGAGAAGAATTTATCAACAAAGGTATGGTAGTTGTGGTTTGTTGCGAATCCCTTGATTGAACGTTTTATTAGTTTTCGACTTCGGCAATTCTTTTCACTGATTCAACTGTCGTCGGCTTCATTTTATGCAGCGAAACAAAAACTAGACCTGTCTGGACCAGTTGTCAGTGTTTGCTGTGAGGAAGACGGAACAGATGTAGCACAGCGCTCAAAAACCATACGTCTTTTCTCCATTTTTAGAAAGAAAAAGGAAAGAACGAAAGAAACTTCATTTACCGAGGGTTAAATACATTATTACCAGTAACCCGGTGGTTTACATAACGGCCCTCAAAACCTTAAGAGAAACTAAAAATATATACAATACAACTATTTGGTCAAGTGGAGCCAACTGCACTGAAATACAACAAACTTTAAATGAGGGTCTAAGCAAAGTTAAGTTTTTAAAGTTTTTGTGCGGAAAATTCGTACATTTGTGCCTTAACGGGAACACTGGTCCTTATTGTTGCACCCAGGAGGCAGGGGATTTGTCAGAATTCCTCTGCCCTATACCCAGGGGAATTTGATGAGGTTTGAATGGGCATTTGGGCAAATCCCCCAGGGTCCCCGGGGGTGGGCCCCAGGGGGAAGCCGCTGATTGATGCATTACGTGCTGGGCTGTGCTTGGTTAAATTTCCATTCTTCTGTTCTTTGCACCTTTCTTATTAGCTGAGAAGGGGCTGTCCAAATTTTTTATTCGGTATTTCGGACAGCCAAGGTTTTCTATTGAGAAAAATAGTATCTAAGGTGTCCAAATTAATGGTCAATTGTATGGATAAGGTGAGAAATGCGGAAGTAAACCTTTGGTTGCTTAAATGGGATTGCAGGTAAACAATATATTTATATAACGTTATATGACTCAGTCTAGAAATGAAAGGGTTTGGAGACTCTAAGAAGGAAAATTGAATTTGAATGCTGAAGCAATGTTTGTTCTGCGTGCTCACGTTCTGTTGACAGCACGGGACAGTGAAAGAACCTTTTGAAAGTGCTTAATGAAAACATTCGTTTCTTGAATATGAATCCCCTTGAAAAATACATATGCATGTCACTATTTCAGGTTGTGATATAACTGTTCAATCATTTGTAACGCGTTCCAAACTAAAATGCGTTTTTCCAAACTTACGATTTTCTTACTACTTTCCGTTGAGAATGGGGATCTTCCTCGACGCCTCTACCGTATTCATTGTAAATCGTAAATTCTCAACAACAACCAAACTGGTTCAGTAAAGAATGCTTATAATTGAACAACACAATTTTCCATTCAGTATAAAGTGTGCCTTACAGTTCTGCTCTTACCAATAGGATGCAGAAATGCTGCGTCTTGTTCAGTGGCTAAATAATACACTGCACTGAGTTGAGACGCAGAAATTCTGCATTTGATAAAACGAATAAAAATAAGCAAAAACTACACTTAATAAGCAGTGAATACCAATAGGATGCAGAAATTCTGCATCTTGCTCAGTGGTTAAACAAAATACTCAAATCCACTGCACTGAGCTAAGATGCAAAAATTCTGCATTTGGTAAAATGAATCAAAACCAGAAACTATACTTATTAAGCACTGAATACTAATGGAATGCAGAAATTCTGCAAACTATACAAATTCCCTGCACTGAGCTAAGACGCAGAAATTCTGCACCTGCTAAAATGAACAAAAATCAGCACAATACTATAAAAATTCATTGCACTAAAGTAAGATGCAGAAATACTGCGCTTGATAAAATGAAAACAACTCAGCAAAAACTATACCAATACTGATGCAATAGGATGCAGAAATTGTGCATCTTGTTCAGTGGCTTAATACACTCAAATTCACTGCACTGAGCTAAGACGCAGAAATTCTGCGCCTGCTAGAATGAACAAAAATCAGCAAAAAACTATACATATTCACTGCACTGAGCTAAGACGCAGAAATTCTGTGCCTGCTAAAATGAACAAAAATCAGCGAAAACTATACAAATTCACTGCACTGAACCAAGATGAAGAAGTACTGCGCTTGATAAAATGAATACAACTCAGCAGTAACTATACGTATTAAGCAGTGAATACCAAAGGATGCAGAAATTCTGCATCTTGTTCAGTGGCTTAATACACTCAAATTCACTGCACTGAGCTAAGATGCAGAAATTCTGCGCCTGCTAAAATGAACAAAAATCAGCAAAATAAATACAGTTTCACTATACTGAGCTAAGATGTAGAAATTCTGCATTTGGTTATACGAATAAAATTCAGCAAAAAGTTATTAAGCAGTGAATACAGGATGCAAAATTCTGCATTTTGTTCAATGGCTTAAAATATTCAGTTTCACTGAACTCAGATACATGTAAGTTGCAAAAAACTGTGCCCCTGGCCCAACCTCGTTCCCAGGGTGGAGAAGAGAGACCTTGGGAATGAGGTTGATCTATGCCCATGACTAAAATGAATAAAAGGGATAGTACTCAAAATGTCATCTACAGTATAATTTATGGAGTTTGGAAACAATAGAACATGCAAACAAGATTGTACCTGCTTACATGGATATAAAACAGTCTAAGTTAGCAACAATGTGTTATGCAGGTTGAAAAGAGATGCGAAAAAATTATGCACCCTGCCTTTTTCAATAATAATAATGATTAAAAAAAATCAATGTAAACCGCTCTAAGGAAAATATCAAACTGTGGTTATAACAATATTTTTGGTAGCCCAAACCATAAGAGAAATACAAATGTGGCCAAAATCTGTTCAACTAGCCCCATGAAACAAGGTGAAACTGGAATAGCATTAATCTTACTGACAAGAATACTCTCTGAATATCCATTTAAGTGCAAAGTCCAAGATACATGTACAGTGTAACATACAGGGGCCAGTTGCGTAAAACTTAAGGTCGGCACACAAGAGGGGACTAGTCGCAGGGACTTGTTGCAGGGACTAGTCTCCTGTAATGTTTACACGATGGGACTAGTTGCGGGGACAAGTCCCTCGAAGGGTTTACACGTGGGGACCTGTTAACAGCAAAATAGTAAAATTCAGGGCACTCTTACTGGAATTCACTAAAATGTGAAGACGAAAAATGGAGCGGTCCTTGACAGTAAAACCGAATTAAGTAAATTAACCGCAAAACATTAAAGTAGTTCGGCTCAATAAAACCGCACACTGTTCATCCATAAGCCTATGTGTGTTTGTCACTTGTAATTTGAATAAAGTTTTTCCTCTAGTATCCTATATTGCTGATACAGAAGTAAAAAGGCGACTGTTTAATTTGATCATAGTTAATAAAAGAATCTGGTTATGAAGCTCAGCTAACTCCTTTGTTTTTGTTACCGTTTTTAACCTTGACGGTGCACAAACAACAATAGGTTTTAAATTTTGCATGAGCAACTAACCAATAAGAATGTCGCTGTTAAGTTATTCAGCCATAGTGTGCGAACGTCAAACAAAAGATTGTGCACTGTCGTGGTACTTTCAACATAAATTGCAGCACCTTTGTTAAGGCCTTTGAAACTTGCAAAGTTTCATAACCAGTCCCTCGAGTAACTATGGTTTGATCAAGACTCCCAATACAGACAAAAAAATTATTCTCAAGGCCAACTGGAAAAAAATTAAAAGATCCAACAAAATATTTTCATTCAGTCGCAGGTACTTGTCCCATGAAGAGTTCACACAAAGAGACCAAGCATAGCTTGTGGGACTAGGTTTGAATTCGTGGGACTAGTCGCAGGGACCAAATTTTGGTCCCGCGGACTAGTTGCAGGGACTAGTCCCCTCGTGTGTGCTGACTTTTAACATCGGATGAAACAGCTAATGTCTGACGTTAGGCCCAATCAAACTCTTTATTTTAATGCCAGACATTAGGTTTTATGCAACTGGCCCCCAATCAGTATAATACACTGTGAGTTTTGTACATGTAACTAAATAAAAGTTCTGAAGGTTTTTAAATACATTATTTATACTTATACTATGTACTGGTGTATGTTGGCCTCGTAAAATCTGTCGTCACATCAGAGGTGCAGAGAGACTGGTATACATTGTAATCTTGCATGCTTCTCTAGCCTGAGAGAGACATTATTAATTCATTTTCTTATATTCAGTACTTGAAATTTAAATATCTCAATGATTTATTGTATCTTGATCTGAAGTTAAAACAGAAAAACATAACTATAGATTGTTTCATTTCATCCATGATAAAATAAAGGAGACAAAAGTCTTACATGCACACCACACCTCCAAGACAATTTGATAGCCAGTGCATCTTTACCATTATTGGGGAGCTTACACAACCACGACAACAGCAGCACTGGAGATGTTACCAGTTATGATCTTTTAAACATTATTGCAGTGATTCTAACTTGCTACAGTTGTCAAATGTAGGTGTATTTTCCTGGAGTGGAATTGTAGGGGTGGCATTTAAATTGCTTGTGAATCCAAGTCCTCCATAGAAATTAATGTCACGTAATTTCGTGTTTTTTGTACATGTAGTTATGCAGAGGATAGCAAGGAAATGTACCTAAAAGTGTGATGCACATGCAAAGTTGCTTTTTTGCTCATTAAAGCTAGTGTTTTTTGATGCTGTCATTGTGCAAGCTCCCTATTTTCACTGCTATGCCCAATACAAAATTCACTTGGAATAGAATTCTGTCAAACAAACCATTCAAACAGCACTGGCTGTATGTGTCAGCCCAGTCAAACTGTTATAGAGTTGTAGGCAGGCTGTGACTGGAGTAGTAGGCAGCACAGGGTTGCTTTTCTGTGATTTTAATATTGCTAAGGTTAAGTTTTGAGTAGGCAGTAAATATTTCAAGTGAATCAAATATTTTAAAAAAAGTTTATTTTCTCTCTTCCCTTCAGTGTCTTGTGTCTCCTCGCGGGCGGCGATTTTCATGGACTACTTGTAGTGCATGGCTAATCTACCCAGCTACTCCCATTACACTGAGAAACATGTACTTTCAAAAGTTCAGTGAGCCTAAGCTTATGTTCATAAACGCTGGGATCTTTGTGAACATTCCATTTAACCGATTCAAACAGAGAAGACGCAAACACTGCCGCTAAACTGTTTGTAATATGTCGCTGTTGTATAAATACTGCAGTTAGAATCAAACATTTAATCACCTACCATTTAGAACACTCCATTGGGCCAGTTAGAGCTGCTGTCACGAGTTCTGCTGCTTTGAAGAATTCAAATCATGGCATCCATGAAGAAGCGTCCCTCAGATTATCGCAGTGACCTTTATGGTAAGTCTAATCGCGCTCGTGTACGTCGAGAGAAAAGAAAAACGATGTAAAACACAATGTTCCTGACAAATTAAACGAGAGGACAAAATGTGAGCGAATCGAGGACCCAACATTGAACCAGGCACAGAAAATCAAATGGCGCGTCTTCTCAAACGGAAATTAATGTGTCATTCATAAAATACTTGAACCAATCAAATCATCTTCTGATATTCAAAACGTCCAATCACCTTTCCTGTAAACCTGAGAGCAACCTGGGAACGAGGCTGCCCCTTGAGGTTGGGAGGAAATTCGTTAGGAATCTTTCCATTTCGGAGGCCTGAGTGGAAATTGCGAACGGAAATTCTTCCAAATTCGTATTTTCAAAGGAAGCAATTCTGACGTGGAGGATTTCGACAAAAACACTGCTCGCATCAATTCGATATGAAGCGAATATTCAACTTTGGCTTGTCTTATTCAAGGACAAACTTATAACGAGTTCGTTCCACAAACGTTGTCTACATGAGTTGCAGACATCGACTTTGTTGTCAGTCCAGTTGAGTTTTTATAGCTCAGGCACAGGAGTGTGGCCTGTTCAAATGCTAATATGGTAAATGAAAGGTAAGAGTCTGCTTTCAATCTATTTAAATGAAGATTTAAGTTACTCTGTTCAATATCAATAATAATTATGCGCCGATCAATGGACGTCCTGTATTTTATAGCTGGAATGTTTGTTTGTTTGTTTGTTTTTTTCCAATGTACATGTAGGTCATGTGATATTACTCAAGAACTGTTTCTTGCTAATTTCGTCTTCTTCACAGTTATATTGCCCTAGTGTGTAGATTGCTAGATTGAGAAAGTTCATATCACATGACCTTCAGTATACAGAGGTCTCTTGGAATACCACCCCCCCCCCCTTCCCTTTCCCTACGCCCAAATCAAGTGCATGGCTGGCGAGTGCCAAAGTTACACCCAGCAAAAAAAAAAACAGTGTTTATTAAAACATTGAAGGGGTGCATGGAATAAGGCCCTAAGTGACTTCTAATCTAATGTCAAATTCTCGCTTTGATTAATTTTACAAACAGACGCGAGGAAAGGGTTGAAAGGAGAATTTACCAGTTAATCAGAAGTCACTTGGGACTTTATTCCAGGCACCCCTTCAGTTATTAGATTTAGTTATTGTGATATCCGGTTTTGGCCTTGGCTGATAACACTTCCAGAGACCTTGATTATTCCACTGTATGATCACAAAACCCTCATTCAATATTTTTTTATTCAGAGATTTTATATATTTATTTACTGATTAGCATGCTACAGTTTATAGTGGTGGTCAGGTTTCAAAGGCCTTGTCACATAAAGAGTGAAGAAACACGCCACCAAACCATGCCTTACTCCTTTTGTTTTGGGAGATACAACTCTGATTCATTCTCTGATGTCTAGAACATTCAGAACAGGCGAGCAACTCTTTTACTCACAGTCCCTTAGAATAATATGAATAATTTCCACTAAAAAAAAATTAATAGTTCATTTGGAGGGGCATTTGAACACTTTTTTGGCAAAGGGGGAGGAGGGGACAGGAATTTTATACAAGCCCTGAGCATCAAAAGTTCAAATAAATGCTTAAGAGTCAGGAGGGATGGATGTTAAAGTTCTGAATTGTTCCGCACATTACACTAGCCCTTTTCCCCTGTGGCATCCTTGAGGAAATGCTTTGGGTTGGGTTTACTTTGGGTTTTGATTCACTTCCAGTTGCAGTTACTCACTGATACATTGTAAATTACCCAAGGGTAAAATTCCTAGTGAACAGTGCAACTGCATCACATATATAGTTGTCATACAAGGGCACCGTGTTACAGAATGGGACATGCTCATTGCTTATGATATCTATATTGACAATATGTTGTCCCATTCTATATTGTCCCATTCTGTGCCACATTCCCACACGGTGCCCTTGTATGACAACTATATGTGATGCAGTTGCACTGTTCAGTTCAGATGCAGTTGCACTGTCCACAGCAGCTTGAGCATCAGTTTCAAAGCAGGCAAAAAAATAATAACAATAAATAACAAAAAACAAACAGACAAAAACAAAACAAAAATACACTGGCAAACAATCCCCCACATAGGGCTGTAATGCTTTGACTCAGGATAAAGTTAACAGTGAGGAAAATTTAGGCACGGTGGATGTATTAGGCACAATTCATGCCCTGGTTATCTTGTGCTTTGATGACAAGTTAAATGGCTTTAAGGGGTTACCAATTCTCAACACATGAAATAGCTAACTACTGTAAGCAAAAATGGCTTACAGCCTGTAAGTATCATAATGGCCAAGGTTGGCCCTCTCCTCCACTTCCTCATTATAATACATTAATTGTAGAAATATATTTTTTCTTTCTTCTGTCACAGCGTATACTATGGGGCTCCTGAAACTGTACATTTTGGGCCAAAAATGTTACTGAGGCTTAACGCAGTGCTTCCTGGTGTTTGGGCACAGTCTCGTTTGGTTTGATCAGTGGCGAGGTAGACATGAACTATGTCAGTGTATTCTAAGAAATACAAATAAATCAGCGAAAGGATTTGCTTTTACTTCATGATTTGTGCCAGACCATGGTGAAACAGTTAGATCTGATAAGGGAATTTGTCTGACACAGACATGAAATGTATGCAGTAAGGCCTACTTCCATACAGGGTGTAAGTCACCTATTTGCTGAACTTAGCAGATTTCTTCCATTTTATTTCAAAAATCATTGCTGCTGTATGAATATACACCTAGCTGATCGGAGCTCAAATAGATACATACACCCTGTATCAGCAATAATATAGCAGCAAATAATATTTTTTCCTTATAATTATTGCATTTTACAAAGGAAAGGGTGTTAAATTTTTCCAGAAATTACTTCAAAATTAATAATCTATACATGTAAATTTTCATTGTTTTGACTTCTTCCTCTAGCTCGAATCATGTTTCTACATGTACGAAAGGCAGCATTTTTGCATTTTTCTGCCCAAGTAACTTGTCTACCTACAGTGTACATGTAGATGCTGAAATATTTTGTATCCATTTTTTCAAGCCACTAGGTTAAGTTGCAGAATTTCTGCTTCATTGAGTTGTTGTGGATACATGTACAACAGCAAATTAAGCGGAAGATAAGATTGTGTAGAATTTTTTGGATCAGAATTTTTCAAGCCACTTACAGTTATGAGTATATTAGTTGAGATGCAGAATTTCTGCATCATTCATTTGTTGTCGGGACAGTACTAAATTACAGCTGTAAGCAGAAAAAAAGGTTATGCAGATTTTCTGCATCCAAATTTTTCAAGCCACTGATCTGAGATGCAGAATTTCTGCATTATTCATTTGTTGTAGAAATCGCAGTGAATTAAGTGGAAAAAAGGTCATGCAGAATTTCTGCATCCACAGTTTTCAAGCCACCGATACGGATTTGAGATGCAGAATTTCTGCATCATTCATTTGTTGTAGATAAGGTAGTGAATTAAGCGGAATATAAGGTCATGCAGAATTTCTGCATCCACAGTTTTCAAGCCACCGATTTGAGATGCAGAATTTCTGCATCATTCATTTGTTGTAGATAAGGTAGAGAACTAAGAGCACAAAAAGGTCATGCAGAATTTCTGCATCCACAGTTTTCAAGCCACCGAATTGAGATGCAGAATTTCTGCATCCATTTGTTGTCGGTAGTAGTGAATCACGCGAAAATAAGGTTGTGCAGAATTTCTGCATCCAACGTCTTCAAGCCACCCGGCGAAGATGCAGAATTTCTGCATCATTCATTTGCTTTAGAGTTAGTCTTCTAGAGTTTATCTGCAGCTGTTAGGCCTTTGGATGAGAGTACCTTTGCTATGCTGCAATGTTACAGGTCTTTTTTTGTCTCCATCCATTTCACTCAATTTTAACTGTAGATTTTTACTGTAAAATTGTGTTCAGAATAAACGTGGTTAATTACAACAACAGTTAAAAAATGTGACTTCGTCGTGTTAACAGGGTATTACTCGAACTAATGGTTTGTTTGCAGTCGAGTATCGTACATTGCTGGCGGAAATCGAGTTTTATTCCGTGCGAAATTGGGCTATTATAACGGAATTTTGGAGTTTGGAAAAACGCATTTTAGTTTGGAACGCGTTTTGTCATTTTGTCAAATATACGTAAGTACTAGACAATGAACGTCAGCATGTTATGGGATATAGTGTCCCGAGCAAAGATAGAAGGCCACGAACTGTTATCTGGCAAAATGAAAGTTTATCCTTCTCGTCCGCCAACCTGCAGGTCATGCAGCCAGCAGTGGTCAATTACTCAGCCAGTCAGCCAGCTTTGAAACTTTAACCATTGACGGCTGGGCTTTAAAAGCAGAAAAACTTCCATTTTAAGCCATAAGGAAAAGTTCATTTAATATGACGAGGGGACGGGGGATGAAGATGTTGAAATTGGTAGAATAACATATTCTTAACCCCTCTTGTTGAGCCGCATGCACGATAAAATTTTCTTTGACAAATTTTCTATGACGAGTGTTATTTGCTCGTGTAGATGAGACAATTTGTCAAACTTTCATATCACAATGAAGACGGCCACACCAGTTTAATTTTTATTTTTCAAAGAAAATTTGTCAAATGGGAAATTAGCTCGAGTTGATGGATCGTCAAAGAAAATTTGTCAAAGATTTGTGGAAAAGTTATTCCCAGATCCTTCAAACGGCCTAATAAAGTAATTTAGCCATCCGAAGCAACTTTTTTGCTTTTAGCAGCATTTTGACACTACGAGCCTCAATTTCCCATTATCCATGTGAACTCATGCACGCATTTTCAGCTGCACGTCGCAATAAAACGTCTACATGGCGAACAATTTCATACATCATGGCCGCCGCGCATGCGAATCGTGTCATTTCTGGGACTTAGATTTTATTATGCGTCGTATTCAAATTACAGAGAAAACAGTGAAAATTAGGCTTACCTTGTTGAATTTTGTTCTGTCCCTCTGTAAGACTATAATATTTCAAAAGCGCAGAAATCGTATTTGAAATAGACATCTATGAGGTTGTCTTCGAGCTATGTTGCGTACATTTTGCCGACGAATTCACTGTTCCCCCAGGTTTTGAAAATTTCATGCATACTTCATTCGATCCGCCATACTGTCTTCAACAATAAGTGATGAGGTCCCACGGCAAAATAGTCGGTTGCACTGAAAAGCGGTTCCAAGGTCGAGTCGCAGAAATCTTAATCAGCTATCCACACACCAAAGTAAGTTTCGAAGGCAAAAATATGACCCACAAACCATTCATCGCTGTTCCCACCACGACTGAAAAACGGGTAAAATACTTCTGATTTCCTAAGCCCGTGACATCTGGAAATGCCGACGAAATGAAAGATTTATAGCCTTTTCACCGAACTCAACATCGGCTGCCATATTGAAAATGTTCAATTTATATTCAGCTTACATCACAACTTTAAATTTAACTTAGAGGTCCGCTGTACAAGCTTGAATAGACGTTTCGGGCTGAATTTTCTCTGACAGTGTGACTTCGCGTGACAAAGTGGTGTGACAACATGGCTGTTGATTGCGCAAGGCTTAAATAACAAGAAAACGTGGGTTTTTCTTCTTTTTAACTTGCTTTTTGATTTGAATGTGTGTGAGACACCAAAATTGTGTCACTTGATAGTAGATTTTACGGTTTTTCACTAATTCACTTAAACGAATATGAAAACTGTGTGAGCCCACATATCGAGCCGCTGACTGCATGAAATTGTTCGCCATGACTACCGAGCCCAAATATTACGTTCTAAGTTAACTTTATAAGTTATCCCTAACGTTTAGTTAAATTAGGTCCTTTGCCTCTTCAGTATAGGCGGGAGACTATGCCTTAAAGGGCATGTCGATTTCGAGTACGTTCAGTCCTATGATACTTTAAATCTTAAAAGTAGAGCATGAGAAACGTAGAAGCAGCACATCAACTGGGTCTTAGTGCGACGACAGTCAAAAACCTTCTTTTTGACTACCTGCGTACCTGCGTACTCATAGATTTGATGTACGTATCACATGCATCTTCCTTGTATTTGTTGCATTACTATTACTTAATTAAACAAGGGCAAGTAACGAGCAATATGGATTCACAGCTAATCTTGTGACATTTCTGCTTCCTCGGCTCAGTAGATAGCATGTCCCTCTTGGGGGAGGGGGGTTGCTATTTAGCCGCATGCGTACTTTTTCATTGATAATTATAATTGGTGCTATTTTTCTCTGTTTGCGGAAAAAGGGTGATAGCAGTGATAGGCGTGACCACATATGTAGCATCGACCTTGGAGAAAAGGAAGTTTCCGATTCCTGGTATGATGCTCTAGAGCTTCTGGAGAAAAACTACGCAAATGAAATGGTGATCAGAGCTCTACCAGAAGTATTACATTATAAAGTTGTTATTCTTACAGTTTATGGGGTAGGTAAACAATTCTTGTCAAAAGGCAGGCAACTTGACTTTTATTTTATTTAATTTACGACTTTATACTGTATCTATGTGACATCAATTGTATCTTTTATTGTTATCTTGTATTCAGTCTAATCGACAGGATTTCATCAAGGAGTTCAAGCCCAAACAAGGACCGAGCATTGGAACATTATATTTAGGACATAGTGGGAACCATTATGCCGCTTTAAAGCAGTGCAAAGTGGTGACATATATCAGTATATATGAGTTTATTTTATGTCATTTTTTAACTCTAGAAAGTTTACAAATTCTTCATAGAATGATTTAACAATTATTCCTGAGAAGGTTTTGGAAGTTTAATAGTCGAAAGCTTGGTGTATATCACCCTTCCTTTGCTATGTATAAGGGAAAAATACAGTCACCCTTTCAATTGTGCTCCACAGAAGATTTCTAATATGAGTGTTGTTTTCTCTTTCTGAGCAATTGGATGCCGTGTCCCCCAGTGCTATAAGCTCGGACTCAGATGTTATCGTGGTTTCACCAAAAAAGGAACGGAAGAGGAAATATAGGGTAACATTACTGGCTCTCCACACATTGGAAAGCATTTAACTAAAAGCTGAGTATTCCAAACTTGTCAATGGAATAAATATATGTGGTGCCGTGTCTAATTGCTCTTTGTTGCCGTTTGTAGGACAAACCTTCTCGGGAAAAATACTCGGTTGAGTTCTGTTCGACCCGCGCAATATTTCTTGACCCGCGCAATTTACCTGCGCATTTACCCGCGACCCACGCAGTTTACCCGCGACCCGCGTAATTTACCCGCGACCCGCGACCCTTAATTGTTCGGGTCAAATTGTATTTCAACTTGCTTGCCTGGGACAAATTGTTTTTCAACTTGCCTTGGCTGGGACAAATTACTTTTCAACTTGCTTGGCTGGGACAAAAAGTATTTCAACTTGCTTGGCTCAGGTAAGTTTATTTTTCATGCTGCAAACGACGTTTTAGAATTTTGGACTAGAATTTGAGGGGGGGGGGGAGTATCTAATTTCCGCGTTATGCCAGTCTTGACATTTATGTTCGTATTAAGTTCAATTTCCTCATTTTCCGATATGAAAAAGCAAATGAGTTTATTGCTCTTACCAAAAATAAAAGCTACTTTTGTTTCATCTTGGCTAGTGAATTATTTGGTGCTTTCGCAAATTAAGCCCCTTTCCAACAAATGATGAACATGAAACGTACCATACAACAACGAGCGAAACCTGTCATAATCAGAACTTAGGACGATACAGGCGTATGATAAAACAAAGACCACGCAATCTTACGCTCAGACAGCCAAGTTGAACAGCAATTTCTAAATCAAACAACAAAAAACATGTTTATCAGGGTTTAGCTGTTTTATAAGCAAAGGGCATGCTCTTTCAGAATACACTAAGCAAACAAAATTTATAGTAAACATAAAGCAGAAACAGGCGAACGCAATGTCGCACTCACACTACGTAAGCTCCTTACCTTGTGCCAGCAGATCGTGTCAGCATTTTCAGGAATCAAGAGAAACGGAACCGTCCAGCTTTCCAAGAATTCTTTGATCAACGGTTTGGTTGCCTAGACACTACACCGCTGACCAAACAGCCTAGGCTTCTGCAAACCACTCCCTTCCTTACACCTCCACGCTCAATAAACCTCCCCACCCCCAAGAAAACCGCTGCCCCGATTTACTTTAGACTCAGGAACCCGTACCACACTCAAACAAACAAACGAAATCTGAAAGACGATGACATAGATGTGGACGCATGCGTACTGCGTACTGCGTCCGCACAAAAACTGTGTTCGATGTCTCACGTGCGTCCTTTTTACTTAAAAGACGCAGTGTTTTCCATTACATGTACGTGGACCCCACGGCCAGTAAGTATATCGTTGCATCCAAGGATTATTCTGTCTATATATTGACTCAAAAATGGTGTAAAAGCTGCATTAAAATTTATTACTTCTTTTAAGTTCAAACAAAGGGTTACAACTGTGACATTATTTTAAGATTTGGCTTACTCCTGGAGTGCCTTCAGCGAGAAAATTGGTCAATACATTTATTTATAGCAAACATACTGTTTTCCGGTCTATGAAACATGGATCATGCATCATGCATCAATGAAGCAACCTTAATTGAAATAGGTGTATCTTGTTCACGTTGTTAAACATTTTTTTAAAATCTGACTAGCAAATTAGCACACAAAAGAGCAAGTCATGGGTTATAAAAAATTCTTATAAGCCACATTGCATATTATGAAAACTACTTTAAATGGATCAAGAATACGACTATTCAGTGAAGTTATCCTTGGCAGCTCTATTTTCTTCTGGAAACACTCCTAGCTGCAATCAGCACTCAGTTATCCAAGTCGGCAAGGATGACTCTTCAGGATGACACGGTTATAACAGCACTTCTGCGATGAAAGGTTGTACACGTACCTGCCCGCACAGCATCCCTGGATTCTTGGGTTGATGACACAGTTATAAGAGCACTTCTGGGATGAAAGGTAGTACACGTATCTGCCTGCACAGCATCCCTGGATTCTTGGGTTAATGACACGGTTATAACAGCACTTCTGGGATGAAAGGTAGTAAACGTATCTGTTTGCACAGCATCCCTGGATTCTTGGGTTGATGACACGGTTATAACAGCACTTCTGGGATGAAAGGTAGTACACGTATCTGTTTGCACAGCATCCCTGGATTCTTGGGTTGATGACACGGTTATAACAGCACTTCTGGGATGAAAGGTAGTACACGTATCTGTTTGCACAGCATCCCTGGATTCTTGAGTTGATGACACGGTTATAACAGCACTTCTGAGATGAAAGGTAGTACACGTATCTGCCTGCACAGCATCCCTGCGTTCTTGGGTTGATGACACGATTATAACAGCACTTCTGGGATGAAAGGTAGTAAACTTATCTGTTTGCACAGCATCCCTGGGTTCTTGGGTTGATGACGTATCTGTTTGCACAGCATCCCTGGGTTCTTGGGTTGATGACACGGTTATAACAGCACTTCTGAGATGAAAGATAGTACACGTATCTGCCTGCACAGCACCCCTGGGTTCTTGGGTTAATGACACGGTTATAACAGCACTTCTGGGATGAAAGGTAGTACACGTATCTGTTTGCACAGCATCCCTGGGTTCTTGGATTGATGACGTATCTGTTTGCACAGCATCCCTGGGTTCTTGGGTTGATGACACGATTATAACAGCACTTCTGGGATGAAAGGTAGTACACGTATCTGTTTGCGCAGCATCCCTGGGTTCTTGGGTTGATGACGTATCTGTTTGCACAGCATCCCTGGGTTCTTGGGTTGATGACACGGTTATAACAGCACTTCTGAGATGAAAGGTAGTACACGTATCTGCCTGCACAGCACCCCTGGGTTCTTGGGTTAATGACACGGTTATAACAGCACTTCTGGGATGAAAGGTAGTAAACGTATCTGTTTGCACAGCATCCCTGGGTTCTTGGGTTGATGACGTATCTGTTTGCACAGCATCCCTGGGTTCTTGGGTTGATGACACGGTTATAACGGCACTTCTGAGATGAAAGATAGTACACGTATCTGCCTGCACAGCACCCCTGGGTTCTTGGGTTAATGACACGGTTGTAACAGCACTTCTGGGATGAAAGGTAGTACACGTGTCTGTTTGCACAGCATCCCTGGGTTCTTGGATTGATGACGTATCTGTTTGCACAGCATCCCTGGATTCTTGGGTTGATGACACGATTATAACAGCACTTCTGGGATGAAAGGTAGTACACGTATCTGTTTGCACAGCATCCCTGGGTTCTTGGGTTGATGACGTATCTGTTTGCACAGCATCCCTGGGTTCTTGGGTTGATGACACGGTTATAACAGCACTTCTGAGATGAAAGATAGTAAACGTATCTGTTTGCACAGCATCCCTGGGTTCTTGGGTTGATGACGTATCTGTTTGCACAGCATCCCTGGGTTCTTGGGTTGATGACACGGTTATAACAGCACTTCTGAGATGAAAGGTAGTACACGTATCTGCCTGCACAGCACCCCTGGGTTCTTGGGTTAATGACACGGTTATAACAGCACTTCAGGGATGAAAGGTAGTACACGTATCTGTTTGCACAGCATCCCTGGGTTCTTGGATTGATGACGTATCTGTTTGCACAGCATCCCTGGATTCTTGGGTTGATGACACGATTATAACAGCACTTCTGGGATGAAAGGTAGTACACGTATCTGTTTGCACAGCATCCCTGGGTTCTTGGGTTGATGACGTATCTGTTTGCACAGCATCCCTGGATTCTTGGGTTGATGACACGGTTATAACAGCACTTCTGGGATGAAAGGTAGTAAACGTATCCGTTTGCACAGCATCCCTGGGTTTTTGGGTTGATGACACGGTTATAACAGCACTTCTGGGATGAAAGGTAGTACACGTATCTGTTTGCACAGCATCCCTGGGTTCTTGCGTTGATGACGTATCTGTTCGCACAGCATCCCTGGATTCTTGGGTTGATGACACGGTTATAACAGCACTTCTGGGATGAAAGGTAGTACACGTATCTGCCTGCACAGCATCCCTGCGTTTTTGGGTTGATGACACGATTATAACAGCACTTCTGGGATGAAAGGTAGTAAACGTATCTGTTTGCACAGCATCCCTGGGTTTTTGGGTTGATGACACGGTTATAACAGCACTTCTGGGATGAAAGGTAGTACACGTATCTGTTTGCACAGCATCCCTGGGTTCTTGCGTTGATGACGTATCTGTTCGCACAGCATCCCTGGATTCTTGGGTTGATGACACGGTTATAACAGCACTTCTGGGATGAAAGGTAGTACACGTATCTGTTTGCACAGCATCCCTGGGTTCTTGGGTTGATTACGTATCTGTTTGCACAAAATCGCTGGGTTCTTGGGTTTATGACACGGTTATAACAGCACTTCTGGGATGAAAGGTAGTACACGTATCTGTTTGCACAGCATCCCTGGGTCATTGGGTTGTAGCTGGTATAACCACATCTGCGGCTTGCCCAACGCAGGGATATATCTTCGTCTTGATCGTTTTTGAGGAAATTGTCGTCTCTCTCTAGATTGGATTCTGAAAGGATGGAAACAAACGATATGACCTTGAAGTGGTCGCTTTTGATTCATGTACACTACTATTGATTAACGAACGTAAACTAGCAGTGAAATGACGACTTGGATTAAAATGTACAAATTAAATATGTGCTCCTAAATTCGAATTAACTCAGGGGAAACTGAAAAGACATCTAAATAATAATAATAATAATAATAGAAAACAGCTTGGTGTTTCAAGAAGTAATTTGTCTTATAGAAGTAGATTAAGGTAAATAAACCAGCAAAACAACATTTTTTTACGCGTAGAAGGAAATACAAATAAGAGCGTGAGCTCCTTTGGAGTAAAACCTAGTAAACTACGAATCACTGGACAGAATCCCATGAGAATGGGTAGTTGCACAGCTCTAGTGATGGCAAAAACTCTGTGTAAAGTGCACAGCAATATCTAACATGTCTGTAGATGTGTCGTGCTTGCCTGCCACGAAAGCTGCGGAAAACGGGACAAGGCAAAATATGGGATGAAGTCGAATGGTAAAAATAAAAAAATTAAAAAATGTTGTGTTTTGTTTCCTTTAAATGCTCTTTTCCCAATTTGAGCCGCTGAAACATGCTTTAAACCTTGGCAAATTCACGTGCTTCCATGCACGTGCTCTTCGCGGTGAGATGCAACTCTTCGCTCGTTTTCGATGAATTCGACTTTATCTGGTAAAACTATTCTTCTCATAATTCTCTATACCTGCCTTAAATTGACGTCAATAGTATTTCGTGTACTATAACATAACTTTAAACACCATAGTGTGTGAATTCAGTACGGCTAGACGGTGAAGAAGAAAAGTATGACACATTCGTTTATAGTTACAAGAGTTCATGTAATACACTCAGATTGTGCCAGTTAAATGAAAATATACTTAAGATACTGTTCTTCTTCAGTGAGCCATATCTTTAATGATAAATATATAGATTTAGCCAAGCCTAAAAGCGGAGTCCCTCGCCCTTTTTTTTTGTTTTTTTTTTTTGCTGGCACTTATTAATTTGTGAAAAAAAACTTATTCAAGTCGTCAAATTAAAAAAAAATTCATGTCCTCACTGAGAGCCGAACCCGGTCCGACGGCGTCATAAGCAGGCGATTAGTCCACGAGCGTCTATTGTTATCTTCAGTAGTTAATTTTACTACTTATATTCTTTTTTCGTGACAAGCTACCTATCAACATGAAAAGGCTGGTGTTTTTCCTGACAAAATGTGTTCGGACCGCCGTAACAACTAGGGTTGTGGACAGAAAAAATCAAAAAGCACTAGCTCTGCTATATTTGGCGTTGAAACCGCAGCAAAAAGCTGCGAACTCAAGCGGTGTGCCGACCGAGCTCGCAACAATACCAACAAGGCAAATTTGAACTTTTCGCCTGAACTTTATCGCCTAATTTTTTTCGCCTAAATTGAACTTTTCGCCTTCCACCAAAAAGACAACTGAGTATTCTTTTGAACTTGTTTTTTACTTTTGTTGTCTTTGCTTGTTTTGCTACAACGCGGGTCAACATGCGATTTCGCGCCAAAAACCAAGATTCAGCACAGGGTTATATCCAGTGTATGCCACTTCATATTGGTGACCATGTGATGCGGATGGATGGACGTACGGACGTACGGACGTACGGACGGACGGTCACGTGACTACACGTCACTACCAAAATTTCTTGGCTTGATAGGTTACCAAATTTCCTTAGCAATGGTGCTCTGCTGACGCGCTAGCTCGCGGGCTCCGCTATTATGGAATTGCCGAGAATCTTAAGATTTCATAAACAAACTCAAAAGTTAGAACAACGTTACATGAACCGAGGACTGACCTGCCTGCGCGAGTTTGGGTCCAGTTTGGACAGAAGCAGCAACTTCGACTCCCTAGATGTCGTAACTAAAAAGCTTCAAATCCTAAATTAGGTTTAATGTAATTACGTACGAAGCCAGTAAACAAGACCTCGCTTGCCACTCGTTAGAACGCCCGATCGGTGTACGGGAGGTCATGGGTTCGATTCTCGTCGGGGACTGATTTTTCTTTGTCTCACGTGCACGCTCGTGGCAAATCGTGAATATTCCATCTAACCTCGTTGCAATAATACCACAAAATATTAAGCTATCTATTTTAGATGACACGTGAACAGACAGATATCTTTCAATTTTTCTGAATGACATTTTTTGTGAAAAATCATCTTTATTTCTCATCAAATAATAAGATAGATAAGAAAGGAAGAATGATGCTGATAACTACCTGGGTTGTTTCCATCAGCTTTGTCAGTGGTTTCCTCTGCAATGGAATCATCTTCCTCTGGGAAATCTTGCTCGTCTTGTTTTCGTCGTTTTCTGATAGAAAAATTTAGTTTACTTGATAACAAATGAAGTCACAAATTTTTTGCAGTGATTGAACTTTTCGTTTGTGTAAATCAGTAAGTTGACTCTGTTTTGATTGATTTCTTAGTACATTACTGAATTTGAATCAGTTTCGTCTTTAGCTTCTAGCAAGACTTCTTCTGTACTGAAAAGTCTGTAAGTTATATATTATTATGGTAAAAGCCTGGTCCACGCTTACAATAAGTAACATACTAAGTTGCTTTTCTTTAAATGGTCACTTTAGGATTCCATTCACAGAGGCCACAGCCCGAACCACAAAGTGCAACACAGCAATGAACAGCACCACAGCTAGAAGCTGCCACTTGAAAAGTCACACTATAGATTTTGAACCCACAGACTCAAACATTAGAGCCACCTTACATCTTCTGCATAATAAACAGGATCACAGGAAAGTTTAGCTCAGTCGGTTTCCCTTGAATTTCCTCTGGAGTACATCCCCAGTCTCAAAACTTAGACCTCAGTGTATCGATGAGTCACTAAGTTGAACGGCCCATAGCGAATTATAGTCCGCCATTTTCAAACTGTAAAAGTTGCTGTTTAACATGTAACGTAGATCCAATACAATTTTCCAAAAAAGCATACAGCACTCAAAATACCTTAACAGCTCGACGAAGCAGCTGTCAGTGCTAGCGAATTCAGTAAAGGAGGAACGGAACGAACGACGACATAGCGAACAACCCAGTTTAACATTTTTGGCTGGATGTTAACCTCTCATATTTTGCTAAAAAATCATTTTTATCAAGTGTTAGGCACTGACGTTAAGGAAATCAATACCCTGAAGGCTATGAAACAGTCAAATTTCACTTAACAAATTGAAATCCAAATACCTGGTTTGTTTTCATCGGCATGGTCAGTCATTTCCTCTTCACTGGAGCCATCTTCTTCCTCGGCTTGTTCTTTGTTGTCTTCTGACGGACAAAATATGCAGTTTAGTGAGCATCATATAGACTCGCAATTGTTAACTTACTGAAATGGGAAAATTCTATTTATTAAACTAATCAGAACATATGGAACTTGGGGCTCAAGAAACCAACCAAAAAGCCGGTAGCAAGAAAAAATGAAAGGGGGTGCGAATAATTTTCGGCACGAAAGCAAAAATTGAACAAAAATGGCAACACTAAAGGGGAAATGGTGCAACTTTTTAATTCAGCTTGTCAAACTTTAGGATTTCATCCACACACTAAAAATTTAGTACAGCCTTGTGCTACAGAATAAAAAGCACCAAATGAAAATGCTGTGTGCTGCTCAGTTGCTTTCATTTGAACAGAATAGAATTATGTTAATACTTACAGATTTAGATGCGACATAAGTAGTAATGTACGTCCGTATGGCACAAATGGAGGCTTCTGATTGGTCGGTGACGTCATGACCGGAACCGGAAGTGACGTGTTTTTTTAATAGGGGGAAACCGCTGACCAGTAAGGAAAAAAGGGATCGCGGGCTCATGCAACCGGAAGTCACGTGATTTGGAATGGGAAACCGCTGCCCAGTCGGAAAAAGGGATTGCGGGCTCATGCAACCGGAAGTCACGTGATTTGGAAAGGGAAACCGCTGCCCAGGTGGAAAAATCGATCGTGGGCTCAAGGGGAAGTAAAACCGCTGAGAAAACGTGGGCTCAAAGTCCAAAGTCCAATGGTGGGAACGAGGGTGGTCCTTGAGTCTAAAAAAAACAAGAAAATAAAAAAAAATAATTTATTGTCAACTTTTTTTTTTTCACAACAAGTGAGAGAAAACAAAGTCTAATAGGGGTGGCTTGCGACGGGTCCATGATTCGATGTCTTCTTAATAGGATCTTGCTCATGCTTGGCTTTCTTCTCTCTGATGCCAGCCAGTCTGGCATGACGTGCCTTCCACCAGTTTTTGGATAGCGATGTCTTAGACGTACGATAGGTTGTAAACACACCCCCAACAGAAATGGTAGCAGCAGATGTTTATATGAGTGTTCCTATTAATGAGTTCCTTTGAGTTCCTTTTAATAATATGAGTGTTCCATGATGAGTATTCCTTTGAATAATATGAGTATTCCTTTGAGTTCCTTTTAATAATACGAGTATTCCTTTGAGTTCCTTTTAATAATACGAGTATTCCTTTGAGTTCCTTTTAATAATATGAGTGTTCCATGATGAGTATTCCTTTGATTGGTCCATGTGGTTACGAGGTGTTAAGGGCAAGGTGTCCTTTGGTCCATGTGGTTACGAGGTGTTAAGGGCAAGGTGTCCTTTGGTCCATGTAGTTATGAGGCGTTAAGGGCAAGGTGTCCTTTGGTCCATGTAGTTATGAGGCGTTAAGGGCAAGGTGTCCTTTGGTCCATGTGGTTACGAGGTGTTAAGGGCCTTCAGTAAGGCTCTCAAGGCAGCAAGCAAGTAAGCAAGTCACAGCCACAGATGCCAATGACAGCGATGGAAGTTGTGGAGGGAAGAATCCGAGGGGCAACGTTTCTCATTGGTATCCATAAGGAAACGTCTGAAACGTGATAGGATCCACGACTCTCTTCTCGTAGACTAACTGGTATTGTTTGTATTCTGGGAAGGTGTACAGTTGGTAGTGTTGGGGATCGCGCACAATTTGATATGATTTGACGACCTGGGTCTGCCTGGGTTTGAGGAGGGGCTTCTGGATTTCGTCCAGGACATTCTGACGCATGATGTTGTAATTCAATTGGGTTTTGCCTTCGCTGTTAAGGCGGAACCCTCGCACCTTGCACTCGACGTGCCCCTTTTGGGTTTGGTATCCATAGTTCTTGGGGCCCCCTGAGACAAATTCCACGATGTAATCCTCCTTGTCCAATTCACTCGTAAACTCGCCGAGGTAATCACCCAAGACCGGGATGGATTGATTCTCGTCTGTCCAATAGATGACGGAGTCCGTGTCGTAGTAGAGGACACGTTCCCCTAGCTGTTCCAGGGCTGCATACAGTCGGAGCCGGGCCCAACAGGTCGTGAAACATGCCACGAAGATATTGAGGTTCGGTGACACGGGGATGTCTTCGTCTTGGTACTGGTAATGTACCTCCACTAATTGGTCATTGATAACTGATACGTGACGCACGTCCAACGTACTGGTATCTAGAAAACGGTGGAAGGCTTGAGGGTCGTCAAAGGTTTGGACTTGGGTCTTGTTGAGTCGTTGTCCAAACTTGCCCCACATGGAATTGAGCATCATTTTAGCGAGGGTACGCAGCCCCGGGTTGTGTTCGATTTTCTCGTACTCCAATTGAATACCTTCATGCTCGAAGTACTCTCGAAGGTATTGCTGACGTTTGGTTTCGTCGTCACCGACCCAGGATGGCCACCCGCTGGCTTCTTGCTTAATTTTTAACCAGGTGTTCACATAATCTCGGAACAGTCCTTCACACGTCTCGTCAAAATGCCAGACCTCATAGATGTACTGGACTTCGTACCCGAGCTCGACGGCTTTGTTTAATTCGGGACTACACCATGTTCCCGTCAGGGCTCGCTGTTCGTCGGTGTGCACACATTCTGCGCATCTGTCTAAGGGTCGTTTGACCATCTCTTGTTCCACACAGGCAGCACAGAGAGGAAAAAGGAGTTTGGAGGCATGACGGTAAGGCAGGACAGGATGGTAGAGATGACGTGGCGGCAGGACTTGGCATTTGACGAGGCCAAAGTAGAAACTGATGTCGGTGTGTCCCGGATTGAAGATGAAACGAGGATGGCCTTTGGGGTACACACAGGTCTTGTTCACCCAGGGGTACAAGGAGGTCACATCAATGTAATGTATTTGTTGACTGGGTGTCACGTGATGGTACAGTTTGACGGCATTGGTACGACCCCCGCAGAAAGCGTCACGGGGATTCAAGGGTTCTGTGAAGTCAAGGGTCCCCAGGAAAGTTCTGATGTCTAAGGAGGTGTCTTTGAGACGGGACCAATCACATTCCCACATTTCCACGACAGTGAAGCCTTGCTCTCTAAATTGTAGGGTTCTTTGCTGGGTGGTCTCGTAGACATCTTGCATGGTTCGATCATAGTGACGTAGATGGCTTTCGTGACGAATGGGGAAACAGCGACGACATCCATGCCAGAAACACCCGTGAAATTCGTAGATGGTGTTGGTACTGGCATCGAAACCATCGACATGGAAGTTAGTGCCAGGGATGCAATACTCGCCGGCATTACGGGCATGTTGAATGGTGTTTTGTTGTTGGGCACACCAGGTTAACCATTCCAGGGCCACTTTGGAGTAGTTGATGCGATTGCGCCATCCTCGGACGGGTTCACTGGCAATACTGTTTGGGATCATGCGATTCATGCGTAGATCGCGGTTACAAGCAGATGCAATGGTGATGTGGTCGAAGGGGTTGAAGCCCGTGAGCGTTTCAAACAACCGTTTGAATGTCAAGCAACCTTCTTTCAAGAGACGTACATCCGATTTACAGTAGGCCACCAGTTCTTTGCGGAAGTTAAAGACTTTGTCGCGCTGGTCTTGATGCCAGGTTTCCAAGGCTTGCTTGCCTTCGGGGGACATGGTTTCAGGCATGTAGTAATCGAGGGCCGGGATGGGGCCTACGTAGTTTTGATGGTCTGGATGATTGAACTTGTGGGGGAAGTACCCTTTGCGGAGTTCTGTCAATCCAAAGGTTTTGGGAAACGCGGACAGAGGCATCTGGAAGAAACTCAATGAGTCGATGAAGCGGATACGATCGTGTTGCACTTGTAAGAGTTTACACCCGTTCCGGAGCTGCTCGACGATCCTATTGTCACCATAATATTGATGAATGATAAAGTAGCCATCGTACCCTTGGAAGTTATGGGCCAACACATTAACTTGGCGGGTATCGTTGACTGTTAAGGTATCCAACCATTCCAGAAAATCTCGGACGCAATGGGTGCCATGGAAACACACGGGTTGGTCGTCGTCTTCGGTTTCGGCCACCACGAGATTCGCAATGTGTTGTTCTTGGGGTTGCATGGCTTCAATATCAAAGAAGACATGAAGGGGTGGTATGCTGTCCTCGTCTTCCTCCTCCTCCTCGGGTGTGGCATCCACCCTACGTTTGGCGCGAGGCCCTCGTTGTCGTTTCCTCTTTCTTTTCTTGTCTTGAGTGGCTATTTGAATAAAACAACGATGAGTTGCGCCGTCCACGTACTCATGACAGCAGGGGCAATCCATGTAGCCACATTGATGGTCGTCCATGTGGCGAGCAGGAAGTAGGAGGAGGCATTTAGCACAGCGACGGCGTCGAAAGCAGACGGAGGAGTCTAGGTTGGTCACGGGTTTGCCGGCGTGGTCCTTGACCAGATGCATTTGGAAACAGGTGTCTCCAAAAAAGTCCCGATGACATTGTTGACAACGTTGCGTGGCTTTCTGGCCTCGAGGGTACGCCTCCAGGAAATCAGGGCACCCTTTTTGGCAACAGGCCCTGCAATGACCTTTTTGTTTGGTGCATCGATGTTGTCCCTCATTGTCATAGGGTTTCCAACAATGGGCACAGACGTAACTGGATCCGAAAAAGCCTGGCAACTTGGTAATGACATCATAATGACCTTTCTCGTGCAACAGGATCAATTGTTTGTTTTGAAGGGGACCAAAGGTGGTGATATGAAAAGAACGGTCCGCATCCACCAACAGGATCTGGTAACCGGTCAGGGAAGGAGTGGTACTGAATTGGGTCAAGGCATCGTAGCCACAAGGGGCGAGTGGCACCTTGGCCTCGTCATGGAGGGCCAGAGCTAGGGTTCTCTGCAGGGGCCTTCCTTGGCGGATGCTGTTGTATTTGGGGTGCTGGTCCACGCGAGCTTTGGCGGTGACGAGGGCTCTGGCACAACAGAGTTCATCCCTGTTTTGAATATGGATGATGGAACGTTTCTTGGGTATTAAATTTCGTAGAGGTTGATGTCCGGGTTTCTCCTGGCGTCGGCTGCCGGTGCCTTGAGGGGCATGATGGACTTGAGTAATGGAGACTTGAAAGGAGTCGTCCATTTCAAATTGTTCATTGCTGTTGAGGGCTTGGGCTAAACGTTGGAATAAAGCCTCGACACGGTCGCCGCCTTGGCGCCATTCTCCTGCACGTAATCCCCAGCCCTGAAAATTATTATGGAGTCTGTTGGAGGCGATGGTAAAGTACAGGCGATCTTGATCGTGGAGGGGTGGTGTGGTGGTGGTCAACACTTGATTCACCGCGCGACGTAACCCCTCTTCTAGAGCTCCAGTCATGCTCTGATTGGGAATGAAATTCCCCCTTTGGCGTAAGCGGGTGTTGAAATGACGTTCACGTACTCCCAGACGGTTGCTCAAACGATCGACATAGGGTTGGAGTTCAAAGTCAAAGACACCCTTCACATTGGCATCCAAACCTCCCCCAGTTTGTTGAAGAAGATGGGTTTGAAACGCACGTTGGCGTTCGAAGCGATCCAAGGCCTCTTCACAAATCTCATCACTGTCCGCCATCTCTTCATGGCATACCAAAGGTCCCACACAGGAAGTTGTCTCGTCTTCTGGCTCTGAATCGGACATCTGTAGGCCCAGCAGGGCCAGGACCTCGCGTCTTGCGAGGCCACTAGGCCCTGCTTCCTCCTCATCTTGGCGAGAGGACATGATCAGATGAACTGACTGGAGATCGGGGCTCTGTTTTTATAGAGAACCAAAAGGTCACGTGGGAGGGGAAGGAGCCAATCACTAAACAGGGTGCCCCCCTGAGCGGGGGTGCCCTAGGGAGGGGTGGGACGAGGTGGGGGGACCCCCCTCCCCCCTCTCTAGTTAGGGTCCAGGGTGCATGATGGGAACGAATGAGAGACTATAAAACAGATCGACCCTCGAGGTGAGTCATCTCAAAATGGACGCTGGCCATGAGAAGTTGCTAGAAACCTTTGAGGAGTTTGAAGTCGATTTAGAAGTTGAACAGATCTTGGAGAAAGTGAAGAGGGAGTTGGAAGAGGAGGAGGAAAGCTTTGCTGAGTTTGCCGAAAGGTTAAAAGAACTGGAACCGGAGAAAGTCGAGGCGCAGAAACGCAGAGCCGAAGAGGCCGTTCGTTTGGAGACATATTGCTACCCTCACATGACCTGTGACTGGTACATCGAGGGCCTAGATTATTGCTGGACCAACTGGCACCACCAATTTAAGCGACCAGCCACACCTCCCCGAGCACCGCCACCCTCTCCCGATGTCCCGCGTAAGACAGTTCCGCACCCGCCGTCACAGATCCCCCGTCAGTTACCATCAAAGCGACGACGACGACGATGACTCCACCAACGACACCGACTATGACCCCGACGACGACAACGACGACGACGACGACTCCGACTATGACCCCCACGACGACGACGACGACGACGGCGAGTACGAACGGGCAGTCCTCAGGGCGAAACGAGCACGCAACATGGCCAAATGTGCACGGTACCGGGCCGAACACCGCGATGAACTGATCGCCTCCAAAAAAAAGTACCGAGAAAACAATCGAGAGTTCATCGCGGTGTCCGGCCAGTGTTACCGGGAGAAACGTCGTAAACAACTGTTGACGGCCCGCCAGAGCTACAAGGCAAGGTATCCAGAGCGCGTGGCTGAGTGTAATAGGCGTTACCGGGAAAGGAATCGAACCATGCTGCTGGAGAAGCAAAGGCTCTACCGAGAAAGGAATCGAACCCAGCTGGCGGAAGCCCAAAAACGCTACCGGGAAAAGAATATGGAACACCTCCTGGAGAAGGAGCGACAATATCGGGAGACCCATCGAGAGGTGTTGATGGAGAAAGAGAGGCGTCGTCGAGCCCGCCTGCGGGAGAAAAAGAGCACTCGAGCCCACCTGGTGGAGAAAAAGAGAACTCGAGAGAAAATGGAGGCTTTAGGAGCTTTGACACTGACCATCCCCCTGACGGATTATTTGAAATCCGTTCCTGTGACGCAGGAATCTGTGGATACAAACGGACCGCCCACGGACTCTCATACTCTCATTGATTTGGATTCGGGGGGCGATACAAACGGACCGCCCACGGACTCTCATACTCTCATTGATTTGGATTCGGGGGGCGTGCAAGTCGTGGAACCCCCTGATTGGGAGAACGTTTCGTATTTGCAGGAGTTATTGAAAGACATGTCACCCGAGGATTGGCAGCAGGTCATGAACAATGTCGAGACTTTTGATCTGGAGGCATTGGTACCCCCTGAAGACCTCGTTCATGACATGTCATCCGACGAGGGGGTGGATTTATTGTTTGATTTGTAACCCCCTCGTCTCTGGTAGAACATCCGTGTCAGTATTTGTGAGAGAACAAATGAACTTGACAACTCATCAATCAAAATGACACAAGTGACATTGTTTTTTATTTTATCTGGCATCACAATGGGTTTTGTCTCGCCAATGCTGCTTGAGACTACCGAACTGCAGAATAACAATGTAACATTTTTTGACTCAACATGTTAATTAAATGGTTACAATTTTAAACGTTTCTTGGCTTGCATGATTTTCTTGACCACCCGTTCCGTCTTGTTTTTCTTGCCGGGTAATCGATCAATGGCTTGGATCATCTTGGTATCGGCTTTCCATTTATCTTGCAAATTCTTGGCACGACTGTAATCAATGTCGTGTTGTTTAGCAATCTGGTCCAAGCGATTGATGCCGGGATCCCCCCGTTTCAGGCGTTTAGCCAAATGGGTGCCAGGGCCCATGTACTGATACCCAGGCCAATGAAATTCTTTGCCCGTTTTCGCAATCCATTTTTGCACATCCAAAGCCCCTCCTCGTTGGGGGCGTTTTCGTTTGATACCCCTTCTCCTCCTCTGGGTGGGCATGTTTTAGTCACTGTCGTCGTAATCCAATCGACGTCGTAACTTTTTACCTTGGGCCCAATCTTCCCAACCGGGTAAAGGTTTCAATCGTTCCACTTCACGAGCGGGTGCTTTGCCTTTGCGACTCTCGGCTAACTTTTTTTCCAAAGCCTTGCGTTGTTCTCGAATGGCTTCTAAACGTGACCGGCTATCCCCTCGACTGGTGGATGGGCTCCCTTTCTTGACAATGGGAATCTTACTGGTAGTGGCTGCTCCTTTGCCTTTCTTGGTTGCAGGGGTAATGGGTGGTTTGGGAGTCGACGGGCTGCCTTTTATCATGCGCTTCAACCATTGTTCGACGGGTCCCGTCACCAAATCCCCGGTCTCTTCTTCTTCTTCGCCTGGTGGAGCACCCGGGGCACCAACCCCTACCCCGCCAGGAAATTGACGAATGCGTTTGGTTAACTTGATTAATTCTTGACTCAACGGTTTGGTTTGAGCATTGACCAAGGCTGGAGGTAATTGGGGGTTGGCTAATAACACATGTTTTTGGGCGGCGAGCGTCGCGGCTTTGTTCAACAAGGCATTTTCGGTGAGTTCTCCTTTGTAATATTGAATGAGTTGTTCCAAGTCCTTTTGGGGAATCATGTACACTTCGTCCATGTTCGTTGACTACACTCGGAGCAAAGTTCCCCGTCTTCCTGGTCACGGCAACTCTCACAAAGACGGGCCCTCAAGATGTGTTGGTACTCTCGATACAACAGGTGATATTTATGCTTCCAATAATGACACTCGTCTTTCCACTGGTCGGTGGCCCGATTGGCCTCTTGTAATAGAGTCATCCACGTAGGGAGGGTTAACGAACACATTGACATAACACCTCGTGAAGTCCTTGAAACAATCCGCTTCCTTTTTGTTGGACTAACCACTGACGACGTTTTTTGACGGAATGTCGACGACGTCCCAAATCACGGAGTACCTTTTTATAGGGTTGAAGTTTAGCCAGCATGGGTGGGGTCACAGGAATCTTGTTTTTTAAAAAGTTCAAGACCAGTTCACTCACAGCATTGATTTGATCGGCATTGGCATGTTGTAACAATTCTTGACGTTTGGCACCATTGGCTTCTTGTAACATGGACCGTAAAAACGGGAATTGACGTCGAAGACGTTGCATCCTTTATCGATGACGACGACGATACCGTTGATTGGCTTTTTGAATCGTGCGTTTTATACGTTTATCCGTTTCCAAGGCCGCGGCTTTCCCCAATCCTACCATGGCGGGCACCAATAGATTTAAAAAACCGCCTCGTTGACGACGGCGTCGTCGTCTCCTCCTCACCATGGTCGACCCGTCAATAGACGTTGAAGGGCTTTGTCTTGTTTGATGAGGTCTCGCGTCTCTTTATAGCCTTGACGGGTATTGCGTTTAAAATCGGACCACCAACCCCCACCTCGTTGTCGTCGGACATGTTGTACATTATCGGTAATGCCTTTCAAGGCTTGACCGCCTAATTTGCCTAAAGCCAGTCCAAACCCAGGCGCTGGACCTGATAGAAACATACTCATGCCATGGGCAATTTTATCCACCAAACGGGGTTTGCGACGCATTAAAGCCCCTCCTCGTTGTTTCCTTTTTCGGCGTCGTCGTTGTTGGACGGCCATGGTTCTAAGAGTGTGGGACTGGGAGGGAGCGGCTTTTTATGGATCCAATACTCTTTGGGTCTCAAGGGACGAGGACATCCGTCTACATAGCATAGGGCTTCCAAGGGTTGGTACACAAAATGACCATGGTAATCTTGGAGACATCGTTTGGGTAATGGAGGGGTGAAATCCACAATGGTATCATCCAAGGTTTGCATCTTGATTAAAAATCGTTCCAGATCCTCCAAGGGAATACCACGCACATGGGTTTTCAATTCGGTCAAGGCTTTGGCATAGGTGGTAAACGCAAACCGACTCATGGTCACTTTAAATCGGTATTGTTTAAAATCATTCCATCCTTTGACCACGGTCCCCACCGCCGCCAAACACGCTACCAATGTACTGTTTTCCAAAAGGGGACCCGCAATCATACCAGCAGCCATCAGGAGTAAGGCCATCCCATTGAACAAGGCATTGATACACCTGTAATGATTCAACATTTTTCGATAACACCACCATTGTTGATGATAAAAAGCATACAAGGAATCCATGCGTTGTAATAATTCCGGGGGGAAGGGAAGACCATGCTGTTTCGATCCATTCAATAACGACACGACGGTTTTCATCTTTACGGCGAAACACGGGACGACGAGGTTTGTACGCTCGGTGCTCCTCCTTGTTTATAACTGGTGACAATGCTATTGGTCATGGTGACATTAGCAATTTCACGTCCTTGGGCCAACTGTTCTTGATCTTGTAACAGCATACGTAAACGTCGTTGTAAATCCGCTTGACGCAAGGTGCGAGGGGCTCGGCCAGAACTCCCAGATGTCCAAGATCCTCGAGGGGTAGCTGGGTTAGAGGCCGGTGTCAAAGGGGAAGTGGGGGTATTTCGTCGTCGTCCTCGTATTCGTCTCGGTCGTCGTCCACGACGACCCCCACCACCACCACCACCTCCACCTCCACCTCCACCACCTCCTCCTCCACCACCTCCACCACCACCAGCACCACCAGCACCACCAGCACCACCAGCACCACGTCCAGCACCAGCACCACCACCACCACCACGTCCACCACCAGCACCACCACCACGTCCACCACCACCACCACCACGTCCACCACCACGTCCACCACCACGCCCATTACCCCCAGCACCCGCTGCTGTTCGAGCACCCGCTGCCAAAGGTACGCTAGGAGGACTCGCAGGGGTTCGTGCACCAGAAGACGGTGGGGTGGTGTGTATGCTACGGTAGGATTGACTTCCTTGACTTCCTACCCCAGCAGGGGAAGAGGCCTGCACAGGGGGCACACCATCTACACCGACAGGGGGGATGGATTGCATAAACCGATAGAGGGGTTCGTCGCCTATTTCCTCCTGGGCGACGTCGAGAAGGCCTTGGTCTCCCGACCAAAATAAATCTTGCCAGGCCCTTGGGGACATTTGATTACCGCTGGCCGCCCCCACCCCCGCCGGGGACACGGTATCGTACGATTGCGGAGGTTGACGGTCATCATCATCATCGGCCATGGTTGCTCTTTTTCCTGTTCAAATGGGGTGTCGTGCCTTTATAGTCGTTTTTGATAGGTGCGAGTCCATCCTTCGTCTTTTAACAAGTGACTCAACACCCGTTGTTGATCGGACGAGGCCGGATGTAAATCCAAGACCAAATAGCCATACGGTCGTGTGGTGGCTTGATGAAATGTCTCCAATGTGTCTTTCCAAGTGGTCGGAAACGATTGAAGCATGACATTGCGTACCCCTAATTGATCTCGAGGGTTCTTGAACGCCACGATGTAATGGGCATTGCGGGATATACTTTTGGCATAGCGACCCACGGGAAACATGTCTTGGCACAAGTACAATACCGTCACCCCTTGATGATGCGAATGTTTGGTGAATAAATCCAACACGCGTTTATCGTGACTGCCTTCATCCATTAAATCATCCAAGACCAGGACCCCCTGTCCTTGAGGAAACCATTGCACTAAGGCCTCATGATCGGGAATCCCTTCGTGAAACACCACCCCTTGATCTTGCATGCTTCGAAATCGATCTTGCCAGGCCCCATAACAATAATGCCTTTGGGTCGGTGGGGTTTCAAACAACTCCGGGTTGTCTACCAAGAGTTTTTCCGTAAACGCGGTTTTACCACATCCCGAAGGACCCACCACCAAGATAGAGGAAGGCGTATGAAAACGAAACGGTTTCCCCGTTTGCATGATGATAATACCCTTAGAAAAAAAAAGGCACCTTTTTATTGGAATCGGTGGGACTCGAACCCACGCACGACCCTCCTCATGTATTCGAGGGGGGATCCAAAGGCTCTAACCAACTGAGCTACGACTCCGACATCACTTTTTTCCAACAAATTTTATTTAATGATTACATTGATGATACGGTTGACAACAGAGTTGATACCATCTGGCTTCTTGGCCTACAATCAATTGTTGAAGGCGTTGACCGGCTTGATGGTCATTACTAACATAATCATGATCCGAAAACTCATTTAAAAACGCTTGCAAGGTCCGTCCACGGGCTTTGGCTTTCAAATACAACAAGGCGTAATCACCACAACTCTTGCTTGTAATGGCTTGGAGGGACTTGCCATTGGTCACCACATACTTCCAATGTTGGACGATCCAATCTCGTAACGGGGTCGCTTGCACGTACGTATCCAATGGCAAAGCATAACTGTCCAGGACTTCACACACCTTTCCATCCGTCCACACCGCTAACCAATGTTGTCCCGGTTGATCGTGTGGGTCCGTATTCACAATGTACCCTTGGGGTTGGGTCTTGACAGGACTCTTGGGTAAACGATCACAGGCCACCGTCCCGTAAAAGACCGGGTTCAATTGGGGGTCGTCTCGGGCTAAATAATCCAACTGCACATTATTCAAGGCCACATGTTCCATCTTTAGTGCTGGTAAATGTTATACAACACGGCTCCGTTCCTGTCAATCTCCAGCAAATTCTCAAATTCTCCATACACGAGTACGGTTATATTGTTACCGGGGGCAGCTCCAAATTCCAAGACCAATTGTAAATCGCCTGTTTGCTTGGGGTTGAGGTTTTGACTGTCAGCACATCCATTGGCCACATTGTCAAACATGAACAAGGTACAATTTTTAGCTTGGCCCCAATCTTCTAGTTCTACCATGTTGCCTTTCTTTTTACACCAGGCACCACTGGCTTGCAGAAAACGGAAGTAGCCTAGATTATCTCGGGTGCCATTGTTGTGCACTAACTGGAGGGTTTCATAAGGGTATTCTTCTCCTCTGACAATCTGTTTAATGGAACTCAGACCAAATTTCTGGAAACAGAATGGATCTCGGGTCACATCTCCATTGAAGGCACGGCTGTCCAGTAACCCCACAATCAATCGGTCAGGTATTCTGTTTTGAAACAGGTTGGGGATATCAAAGCGGACCAGGTTGTTTTGCATGCTGAAAGTCCGGATTTCACTGCGGACGGTCGGGTAAGCCGCCACTTGGCCTTCATTGTGTCTTTTGCTAGAGATACTCTGGTAGATGGCGTCATTCAAACGCAGTTGACAGAGATGAAACCGTAGTTTGACATCGCCTTCTAGTAATCGGCCAGCTAGACCCACTCCATTCAAAAACAGGCTGGGACCATTGAAATGAAATTTCATCTTGATTTCGATGCCTGGCACCAACAATTTGCCAGTGTGAAAGACTTCCAAGTGCGGGGTAAACACTAGACTGTGGGTGACACCTCCAGCATACTTGGCCACTTCAGCTACCATGGCGGCCAAGGCTGCTTTGTGATGGGCGGGGAGATCCCGGTAGTCATTATGTGGTGCTGCACTGTTGGTATTGTTGGCAGTCCATCGGGGTGGGAAATCCACTTGATTGTACCATCCTTGGGGTCCTAACACGGTCTTGCCATCTTCTCGGTCATAATTCAGCAACGTTTCTAGGTAAGCTTTGTAATGATACGTGTCGGATTGTGGACTGATCAACGTGCCATTCAACTGCAAGTCAATTTGTTTGATGATGGAATGGGCCAAATTATTGACGGGCCACAATTTCTCCGCGGCGTCCAAGTTCCCGGCATCCTCCTTTTTCAAACTCAATTCCATGGTAAAGTAACTGCGTCCCAAATCCACAAAATCGTCCAACCCCGGTATGATGAATTCCATAGGATTGATACCCGTGGTGGTGGGTTGAATGGTGACCATGCGATAGGCATTGATGCTAATGTCGGTCGGTGGCACCTTGAAAATCCGTAACGCGGGGTTGACGGTCGCTTCGGAACGCTCGTGAGCCGGGGCGGTTTGCGTACTCACGTCAGGCATGTTTAACGTCGTCGAGTGGTACCCCGTCGTCGTCGTGAGGGGTTTTTATAGCGTCGTCGTCGGGCTAAACGTTGTCTCAAATCAAACCCGGGGACTCTCATCACCTCGGGACTTAACCATCCACCACGTTGTCGTCGCATGAGTTTCCAAAACGGATACAGTCCACCCCATTGAGACAACCCTCGATTACTACGAATCCGTCGAGGTCGTGAATGCACGGGTTCCATTAGACTCCCAAAATATCACGTGCACGTTTGGTTTGTTTGGGAAATAAGGCCGTGGCTACACGCACGGCGTCTTTCACGTTCTTCTGATTCAACGCTTTCTTGGCTTGTTTGGTGATTTCCTTTTTAAGGACTTGTTCGGCTTTGCGTTTAACACCGCGTGTCAAACCCGTTTCCAAGCCTCTCTTGATATTACTAGGCAATTTTAAAGGATTTCGCGTCCTTATAAGACCTTGCAACCCCCCACGCATCAGATCCGTCACCAACCCTTTGCCTTGTTGATCATACCACTCGTCGGTTCGAAATCGTGTCAAACTTCCCCCACGCATGGTGCCTTCTTCTTCACCAGGGATAAACGTTTTGTTTAGGCTTCATGGGACTCCCCTTTTTATACCGTCATCGTCGTTTTTTCCGAAAAGCGGCTTCCAACCCTTTTTTAGCCCCGTAACTCGCGGCACCACTTGCAGCACCCAACGCCACAGCTTTTCCTCCAGCGATCAAGGCTGGAATGAGGGCCGCCAGGGGCAAGAGACCCCCTCGTTGCCTTCTTCTTCGTCTCCTTCGACGCACTCTTGTCTTGGGCATCTTTGTTTGTTTTCACAACCCTTGTTTTCTTTTTATACTCACATGACGTTGCACGTAAACGATTCCCCCGCCCACCGTTTGCGTTTCCCACTTCGCATTTCTTCCATACGTTTCTTCGTTGATCTTAGGTAATTCTTTTTGGCTAACTTTTCTACCCCTTTGGTGATGGACCAAGCGGCCTTAGGAATCCCGGCAATCACCGCGTTGACCCCTTCCCCCGCTTGTGGACGCTGTGGTCGGCGTCGTCGTCGTCGTCGTCGTCGTTTCGGAGGCATGATTGATTTGGGTTCCCTTCTCGTCTCTCTTTTTTATGTCTTTTTGAAGTGTAACGTGACAATGGTATGACCTTCACCAAACTTGACCAAGTCTCCTCCGGCACCAATCGTTTCAGCCACTTGAACGTGAATCATTTCCACCACCTCGTTACGAAGAGACATGTAATGAATGTGCAACGGTTCAAAATACAGGGTGCCTCGTCCTTCTCGCTTGTACTGGATTTCACGCAACAAATCGGTCACGCGATTGCCCACCATCATACTGCCTGCCACGTCAGAGTACACGTGCAACGATCGGGTGGGTTCACCCACCACCGTCCGAAACGCCGTATTCAAGTTGGTGAAACGCCACCCACAACTCATACTCAATTGTAAATAATCCGGTAAAATCGCACGCACCGTCCAAAAGACCGCGTTCCCCTGACCGTCGGTGACATCCTGCCAATCGCTGTTGTTGGTGATGTCGGGGACTTGATCCCCCAGGAATTCTTGCTGTAAGTTCGGGCCCAACACCAATCCACTGCTAATTTTACGTAACCATCCCATCTTGACCGCCAACTTGGTGTAGATGGTAAGGACTGGTGTTTTGTTACCACAATGACAGACATTCGTGTTGTCGATGAGCAGATCGTCGCCTTCCCACTTGAACTTGACGTACGTGTGTTTGCCTTGATCGTTGGTAAACCGGCCTCCTTGAATGGCCGTTTCCTGGCGTCGTTGTTCCAAATGGGCAATCGTGGCTTTCATGAAACTCACGCCATCCACCACCCAATCCAAATCTTGAACGTCTTGGATGAGGGTTTGCGCCGTGCCTATGCGCGCGGCCATGGTGCCATCGGTTTTACCCGGGGCGGGATAAGTGATCTCCCACGACGTCGCTAGGATGTACCCATCTTTCTTCACCAACTCGTACAAATTGACGCGGGTATCCGGTAAGGAAATGGCACTCAACCCCACTTGCCATCCACCTCCCGTAAGCTGTAACGGTTGAGGTAAACGAATCTTGAAGGAATTGGCTTGGTTGTTGGGAAATTCACGTCGGTTGGCATGACTGGGTAACGTCACGTAAAACGACATGTTGTCTTTCTTCTTCACACCACCACTTCCCTTTTAAAGTGGAGGGTCAGGAGGGTACGCCCTTCACCAAATTTCACCAGATCCCCATTAGTTTCGGCCATCTGGGTTTCCACGATTTCCACCACTTCGTTGCGTACTGGGATATATTGAATATGTCGAGGTTCAAAGTGGGTGGTATTTTGAGGCTGGTACTTGATTTCTCGTAAGAGATCGGTGATGCGACCCCCTACCATGCTGCTGGTCCCTACATCACAATACACGTGCAAAGGACGCGTGGAGGGAAATTCCAACGAGGGACGAAAGGTCTTGTTCACATTCACAAACCGCCAATTACACGTCATACTCAAGTTCAGATAATCCCCATCCACTTTCCAAAAGGCGGGCTTGTTGCTGCCATCCAGGACATCGGTCGGGGTGGGAATGGAGTCCGTATGAAATTCTTGCAAGAGATTCGGACCCAATCGATACACGCCCGTCGACACTTGTTCAATCCATCCCATTCTCAGAGCCAAGGTTCGGCCCCATAACACGCGTGCTACTTGTCGTGTGTAATCCACATTGACGGTATTCAACAACAAATCCCCTTCGGAGGTCCATTCAAACGTCGGGTACAATTTGACACCATTGTCCTCGGCCCATTTGTTGAGGGGTACGGTTTGTTTGGCACGGCTTTGCTCGTAACGGTACACCAGTTGATGAAAAAAGTGCGATCCCGTCAACGAGGCCATCTCCTTTCTCATATCTCGTCCGTACACAGTGAGTTCGCGACGTTCATGGTACCAGTGATCGTTCCCAAAATCGTCTTTGGTATACACCCGTTCGTGCCATCGTACGTACAACAGAGGATGGGAATCGCCCACGCCTCCTTCTTCCGCTACCACGGGAATGGTGGGTAAGGATAAACTCACCATGCCTACCATCCATCCTCGTCCCACAAATCGGATGGGTTTAGGCAATCGGTTTCTGAAATGATGACTCTTGTTCCCAGGAAACTCTTTGGTACTCGCATGACTCATCAACGTCACGTAAAACGAAGAGTTGGGCACCAATGTCATTGTTTTTAGTCACGTCGTCGTCTTTTGGGTGGGCTTGTCTCTTTAATCTTCAGTTGTCGTTTGGGTGGGCTTTTCCTCTGGGGTGGTTGGAGAGACGTGACGTCTTGACTACGAATCCAACTATTGTACTTGTCGGGCCACCCTTTCCACTTGACCAACCAACGATCTTTTTGTCGCTTAAGTACCTTTTCAATGCGAAACACCTCGGACACATGGACTTTTTGTAAATCCTCTTCATAAAACGTACCTTGGACGGGGGTATCATCCCATTCGTGAATCTTATACGTGGGCACAGGGCCCGGGATCACACGATGCACCACAAACACTTCTTCGGTCCAACCGGGTAAATACCCTTTTTCAAAGGTACGATGAATCTTATTGAGACGGACACGATCTCCTACTTTGAATTTAGGTTTTTTCTGGTCTTTCAGCCGTTGGGCATACAATCGTTTCCACACGGCTTCTTCGTTGTCCCACCTCACGTCTTGAGGGGCCATACCAATACTTCGATGCCGGGTGGCATTATAGCCTTGCACCAACTCGGGTAAGACATCGTCAAACTGTAAGGTGTTGGCCGCGGTGAAATAACGGTACAACCGTTCTTTCAAGGTGCGATTAAATCGTTCCACCACACTGGCTTTCGCATCCCCTTCGGTCGAAAAATGTTGAATGCCTTGCTCGTCAAGCCATCGTTGAAAGGTCCGATTATAAAATTCTTTCCCTCGATCCGTTTGCAATCGATTCGGGTGACGTCGTCCTTTCAAAATCTTGTCAAAGGCATGGACCAACGCCACCCCGGTTTTGTCTTTCAACGGTTGGACCCACGCGTACTTGGACAACACATCCACGACCGTCAACAAGTAGCGTATACCCCGATTATACTTGGCCAACGGTTGCACTTCCACTAAATCCGCGACCCATTGATCATCTAATCCTCCTACAATGACGGGGACGGTGGGAAAACGACGACGTCGTGGTTTATGTAACGTATAGGCCAAATCCCGTTCCAAAACCCGTTGGACTTTTTTCAAAGGGATACGATGGGCTTTAGCAAACCGTTGCACCCCACCTAAACTGCCGGGGGCTCGAGGATCGTGGTAACGATTCAACCATGATGGGGAGACCTTTTTCTTTCGAGGGGCCATACTTTTTGGCATTCATCCCATAAGGTCGATATGGTGGGGACCGTGTGGGGATGCGCCTTTTGAATGATTCGATACCATCGCCATGCCTCTGGGTGAGCTTTTAACCATAAGACAAACACCACCCATCGATATAGGTTACGGTCCACATGAGTTTCTTCAAACAGGTGGAGAGGATGCGTGTCCTCGGGACAACGGGGTATGGGGATTTGGGTGCCGGGTTGATGATCATATAAGACTTGACAAAGGGTTTGATGACATTGCCATTGCCCCAGGGACAAGACAGACTCCCACGCATCACATACAGACTCCATGGTGACATTGATAAAAAATTTTATTCGTTCTCTCATTTTAAAAGAGACCTAGACGGCCATAACTGACGGTCTCTAGACCTTTCTGCCAGTTCTCCACACTGTCACTGTACTTGGGGGGTGGTGGTGCCGGAGCTACCATCATTTCTTGACGGTTCTTGAGCTCTTGAATTTCTCGTAACAATTGTTTCTCATAGTCTGTCAGGGGTCGTTCTCGTTCCACGTCCTCTTTCCTTTGGACTCGAGGGGGCGGGCCAGGGATGTCATAGCCCCTCTTGGGATATCCTTGAGCATCACGGGTGGGTGCTTCAGCTTGTTGGTCGGCTTTTTTGGGAGGGTTGTCATGAAACCACGTCCAGTACTTGGAACCCAAGGGTTGATCGGCCCATCGGAAGAAGCCACACGTTTTCTTGGAACAAGTCAGAAACAAGCGATCGGGGTTCTGGGTCGAATGACTCTGTTGTAGCGTAGCGGGTTCACGGCAAAAGCATTGTAAACCACCCCACATATCCAACACTTCTACATGAGGTTGACTATACACGGCTTTCATATACTCCAGAACTTTATCTTGCCCACAAAACAGCAAACACGGTTGCATGGGACATTTCACATACTTCCATCCCTTTTGAGATTCTCGGGCCTCCAAACGCACCTCATGGTAAGGACATACCATAGTGTCCACTGAACTGGGAGGATCATACACGGTCGTCAAGGTGAATTGAGGTGATGGGGGTGATTGCTCCACCATGTCATTCAATTCTTTCATCATATCTTCCACAGCAGCTCGGGTGTCTTCCACCACGTCGCACACCACAGGATCACAGTCCACGGGCGTCATATGTTGAATGCTCTTCTTCTTCTTCTTCTTCCCCTCTGGGGGATGGGTTGATTTTCTCTTCCGATCGGTGGACATCGTACTCAAAGGTGGATGCCACCCCTACCGACCCTGCCTTTTTATACCTTAGACCCTTGACTGTCATTGGTCAGCTTCTCCTACCCATATAAGGACTTGTTATCTTCCCATTGGTCAGCTTGTTCAATCCAAATAAGGTCCTCTTGTCTTCCCATTGGTCCGTTGTCCCTATTTAAGACGGTCCCTTGGTCACTAGATCTTCATTCTCAAAAGCCATGCCCCCTGACATCATGATCGGAGAACAAGATCTCGGTGCCTTGGAACTGCAAGTGGGTCATGGCCATGTGGTCTATACAGGGGGAGCCAAAGGTACGGATGCCCTCGTGGAAGAACAGGCCAAACACTTTGGGATGCAACTAGAAGTCCTGGTCCCCCCGAACCATCCTCGATCCACTTTCATCACCCCTTCTACGGTGGAAGTCCTGATGCTGGCCAACCCCCATCTTCACCAGGCAGCGGAGAAACTAGGCAAAAAAATGCCCAGTCATTTTTACACCTTGCAATTGCTGCAACGCAATTATCAATTGGCCAAAAAAGCCCATACCATCTATGCCTTTGGCATCTTGGAACCGGATCATAAACGCGTGAAAGGAGGCACTGGTTGGACGGTGCAATTGGCTATGGATCAAGGCAAACCCGTCTACCTGTTTGACATCCCCAGTCAATCATGGTACCGCTCGGACCATTACTACCAAGTCAATGAGAATGCCGCCACCCTGGTCACTGGCAGTCAATTTGTCCCTTGGGGACCTAAAAAGCCCACCCTACATCAAAGCAGTGCTATTGTGGGATCCCGGGATGTGGACGAGAAAACCCGAGCCGAAATTCAAGCCTTGTTCAACCGCACCTTCTGTCTACCCGAGAACATTGATCAATTACGCATGGAACTGGAAGACTTTCATTTGTAATTTCTTAGTTTTTACTTTTGGAATTGTACATAGCTTTTCTTTTTTTTAATTTTTACTTTTTATTTTTTTTCCAATTGTACATAGCCATTTTTATTTTTTCAAATTGTAGATAGCTTTTTTCAATTGTACATAGGAACGCCCCACCCGCGTGGCAAAGAACACAGACCACCCATTGTAACATCAACTCTTTTTAATTAAAAAATTTTAAAAACTGACAACACTGAGTTTGCACGTGGATCATAAATAAATGTCTCTTGACTCACAGTTGCCTTGACTCACAATAAAAACTCAACGGGAAATAAATGTTCATTGTTCTTCCAACACGCCATTCACTATCTCCACCGCCTCCCTCTCCATCTCCTCCAACCATTTCTTCTCGTCCTCTCGCTGTCTCTCCACTTCTTTAAAAAAATAAACAATTTGCTGCCAACGGTCCCCCGCATGCACTCGTCGCAGGTTAGCACCCAGGTAATGGTCCAACTCTTTAAAATCCTCCATGGTGATGATCCAAAACGTAGGATCCATGGTGTATACCAGGCGCCGACAAATAAACGGGATGATCCGCTTGGCCAGGGTCCTGTGCAGTATCTTCACGATCTCTGGGTGTGGCCCACGGGGGTGACCATTCTCGGTCTCCACCACGTACAGCACCAACATGCGAATGAAGGCCGCCACGCGATGTTTATTGAGGGGGCGCCACGCTTCTTCCCTCCTTTCGTACACTCGCCTCGTGTGGCGGTCCAAGGGGGTCATCTCCGGCCCTGCTCTCCTCCTCAAGTACTCTTCTCCACTCACGTTCATGTCACTGCCCAGGGACCCCAACCGCCTTCTCGTTTCAGCCATTTTTGGTTCACCAAAGAACATAAGTCAACACTGACTGAACTCAAAGCTAAGAGTGACGTCCTGGGGCCTCCCTTGACTTATATACCCCGATCCGCGCAATGCACCATGGTCTATCTAAGGAGGGGGGAGGGGGGTCCCCCCACCCTGTCCCCTCTCAAAGCATCATGGGTCTTTTCTCTCATTGGCCTATTCCCTCCCACGTGACCCTTTTGGTTCTCTATAAAAAACCCCCTGTCCCATTCCATCTTTCACACTCAATGGATGATCCAGTCCTCAGTCCAGAAGCCCAACAAGTGATTGATCGTCTACGAGCCTTATTATCTCGACTCGAAAAAGACTTGGAACAGATCCGCTTCAAAGCTTCTTATTTTGAACTGCTCCGACTTCATAGTCAAAAACAACTCAGTCGGAACGAATTGGCTTTATTAACTTTGAAAAACTTCTACCGGTGGTGAATGGGTGACAAACCCGACACTCCTAGCAAGGTCAGCCCTCAAGCCCTGCACATCATTGAACGTTTGGGAGAGATCCGAAAACAAATCAATCACCTGGTTCAACCTTTACGTTACAAGATCACTTTTCAAGAACTGTGCCGACTCCGAAAAGAAGGGATCATCACCACCGTCGAGTTTCAACTCTTGACCAATCCACTGTTTGATCCTTTCACCGATCCTTTCGCCTGATGGCTCAACCCCCACCATGTGTGATTTGTTTGACACCTCTCGCCAATTATACCACGTTGAGGTGCTGTGGTATTCCTTGTCATGTCGCCTGTGCCAAGCAACAGAACCATCAGCCCCGCCTATGCTCTACCTGCCACGTTCCTCTTGTCGTCCAGGAAGTCCTCCATGAAGACTGGAAAGAAGACCCGGATTTTATGCAGCATGTCAAGGACGATTGGAAAAACAATCCTATCTGGTATGGCATTTGCTATGAGAACAACCACGCCCTCCAAGGATTCTGGGGAGAACTGCGCGATCCCTATGAGCCTCACCGCAAAACCCTCTACTTTCTGGGTCACACCAAAAGCCTAGCCATTGGACGGATGAAAACCTGTATCAGCTTCGCGTAAAAAAAGGACACCCCCATGTTTGGACATTGAACTCGATTTTTTTCTACTTGTTGTCAAATAAAAGATGTTGATATATGATTTACATTAAACTATTTTCTTTCCCCGCGCCTGCCCATTAAGGCTCGCAAGATCAGATGAAGAAAAGAATACCAGCTTTGTTTTCTCTCACTTGTTGTGAAAAAAAAAAAGTTGACAATAAATTATTTTTTTTTATTTTCTTGTTTTTTTTAGACTCAAGGACCACCCTCGTTCCCACCATTGGACTTTGGACTTTGAGCCCACGTTTTCTCAGCGGTTTTACTTCCCCTTGAGCCCACGATCGATTTTTCCACCTGGGCAGCGGTTTCCCTTTCCAAATCACGTGACTTCCGGTTGCATGAGCCCGCAATCCCTTTTTCCGACTCGTCAGCGGTTTCCCATTCCAAAACACGTGACTTCCGGTTGCATGAGCCCGCGATCCCTTTTTTCCTTACTGGTCAGCGGTTTCCCCCTATTAAAAAAACACGTCACTTCCGGTTCCGGTCATGACGTCACCGACCAATCAGAAGCCTCCATTTGTGCCATACGGACGTACATTACTACTGACATAATACCGCAAAATAAAAATTTTCCATGACACGTGAACGGAACATATATCTTTCATTTTTGTGAATGATCTTTTTCTGAGAACTCATCTAGTAATATATTTCTCGTAAAATAACACAAGATAGATAAGAAAGTAAGAATGATGCCAGTAACTACCTGGGTTGTTTTGATCAGCTTTGTTAGGGATTGCCTCTGCAATGGAGTCATCTTCCTCTGGGAAATCTTGTTCGTCTTGTTCTTCGTCGATAAAAAAAGAACACATGTTTAATTTACTTATAACAAATGAAGTCGCCATTTTTTTTGCAGTGATTGAACTTTTCCTTTGTGTAGATCAGTACGCTGAATCTATTTTGATTTATTTCTTAGTACATGACGCTTTGAATTTGGACCCGTTTCGTTTTTATCTTCTAGCAAGACTTCTTCTGTACTGAAAAGTCTGTAAATCCGTGCAAGTCATATATTATCATGGTAAAAACCTGGTTCACGCTTACAATAAGTATGCTAAGTTGCTTTTCTTTAAATGGTCACACCTTACGATTTTATTCACAGAGGCCATTAAGCCAGAACCACAGAGTGCAACACAACAGTAAACAGCACTACAGCTAGAAGCTGCTACTTGAAAATTCCCAATAAGAATTTGAATCGCAGACTCAAAAATTAGAACCACCTTACATCTACTGCATAATAAACAGGATCACAAGAAAGTTTAGCTCAGTCGGTTTCCCTTGAATTTCCTCTGGAGTACATCCCCAGTCTGAAAACTTAGACCTCAGTGTATCGATGAGTCACTGAGTTGAACGGCCCATAACGAATTATAGTCCGCCATTTTCAAACTGTAAAAGTTGCTGTTTAACAGGTAACGTAGATCCAACACGACTTTCCAAAAATGCATACAGCACTCAAAATACCTTAACAGCTCAACGAAGCAGCTGTCAGTGCTAGCAAATTCAGTAAAGGAGGAACGGAACGAACGACGACATAGCGAACAACCCAATTTAACTTTTTTGGCTGGATGTTAACTTCTCCATATTTTGCTAAAAAATCATTTTTTCAATGTGTTAGGCACTCGTTAAGGAAATCAATACCCTGAAGGCTATGAAAAAGTCAAATTTCACTCAACAAATTGAAATCCAAATACCTGGTTTGTTTTCATCGGCATGGTCAGTCATTTCCTCTTCACTGGAGCCATCTTCTTCCTCGGATTGTTCTTTGTTGTCTTCTGACGGACAAAATATGCAGTTTAGTGAGCATCATATAGACTCGCAATTGTTAACTTACTGAAATGGGAAAATTATATTTATTAAACTAATCAGAAGGAACATATGGAACTTGGGGTTCAAGGGAACCAAAAAGCCAGTAGGAAGACAAAATGAATAATTTTCGGCACGAGATCAAAAACCGAACAAGAATGGCAACAAGAACAAAAGGGGAGATGGTGCAACTTTTCAATTCAGCTTGTCAAACTTTAGGATTTCATCCACACACTGGAAATTTAGAACGGCATTGTGCTACAGAATAAAAAGCAACAAATGAAAATCCTGCGTACTGCTCAGTTGCTTTCATTTGAACAGAATAGAATTTAACCACCGGCTTAAGCCTGAGTTGTACAGCACAATCACACCACCTCATGAACGTACTTCAGTAGCGTTGCTTTACATGGTATAACTTAAGGATTTCACCCACAAACCTAAACGTTCTAACATAATAACCAGCACTACGGGAAAGTACTGCTCACTTTAGAATTTCATCTACAGACTCAAAAGTTAGATAGAACCACCTTGTTCACCAAAATAAACCTTTCCACATGCAAGAAAGTACTGCTCACTTTTAAAGCTCAGGGTTTGAATGGTCACACTTAAGGAGGCTCGCAACAGTTTTTTTGGCCTTGGAGTGTATCTTTTGAAGTCAACTGAAATTTCGCATAGAAGATAAACTTCGATTTTCCTGATACTACACCACCTTTTCAACAAATGATCAAAGATTATTTTCTCACTGGTTTCCTAGCAACAGCTGTCACCATAGCAACGGTAATGGACAACCCCTCATTTTAAATAATGTCGAATATCTCGAAAACTAGTCAGACACTTTATGACGAAACTTGAACTATTTGAACTACTTAACCTACACAACTTGTATGCAAAATTAGGAAAAAATCTGTAAGAGCGTTTTCACGTAAATCATGATTTATTTTCTACGGGCTGATGATCATTCCTGCAATTTTCTGCAATATTTCAAGAAAGATAAAACTTAGCACTTTCTCTTTTCAGTTGAAGGATCTTTTATGATATCAAAACATTCTTAATGTACATTGAGCTTCCTAGGTGGCTGCGATTTAAGATATTTATATTTAAAAACTGCTAAAATGCAGCACAAATCAGCCAAAAAGTCCGTAATTTGCATAAATAGAAATATTTCTAAACTGCCCTTACAGATTTTTCTCTTGAATTGATTGACGTTAGAATAATAATTCTCTTTGATGTTCCAGCAAGTTTTAGGCTGAATAAACATTTCTGTTATTAGATACGAAGGCTGAATCTCGGTCACGTTTCCGTCGTTATTAACTTTCAACGAGCAACAGTATTATTTTGCTTTTCCTGGTCTATTTCACGGTTATTCACGTGCAATGAATATTTATACACGCTGCGCTTGTGTCTTCTCGTGCATTTATATTTCCTTCTCATAATAATAAAAAATTTTCGTCTTCTTAGCTTCTTCCTGGAGACTCTTTGCCATTATTCTTTAAATACTGACTGACGTTTTAGCTTTTTTAAATTAGGGATTGCATACATGTTAACGCCCACGATGGCATTACACTGGGGCAGAAAAATGACGAGAAACAAGCACAGAAGACGAATTTTTTTTATTATGACAAGGAATTATAAACGCACGAGAGGACACAAGCGCAGCGTGTGTTAATATTCATTGCACGTGAATAACCGTGAAATAGACCAGGAAAAACGAAATAAAACTGTTACTCGTTGAAAGTTAATACCCTGAAGGCTATGAAAAAGTCAAATTTCACTCAACAAATTGAAATCCAAATACCTGGTTTGTTTTCATCGGCAGGGTCAGTCATTTCCTCTTCACTGGAGCCATCTTCTTCCTCGGCTTGTTCTTTGTTGTCTTCTGACGGACAAAATATGCAGTTTAGTGAGCATCATATAGACTCGCAATTGTTAACTTACTGAAATGGGAAAATTATATTTATTAAACTAATCAGAAGGAACATATGGAACTTGGGGTTCAAGGGAACCAAAAAGCCAGTAGGAAGACAAAATGAATAATTTTCGGCACGAGATCAAAAACCGAACAAGAATGGCAACAAGAACAAAAGGGGAGATGGTGCAACTTTTCAATTCAGCTTGTCAAACTTTAGGATTTCATCCACACACTGGAAATTTAGAACGGCATTGTGCTACAGAATAAAAAGCAACAAATGAAAATGCTGCGTACTGCTCAGTTGCTTTCATTTGAACAGAATAGAATTTAACCACCGGCTTAAGCCTGAGTTGTACAGCACAATCACACCACCTCATGAACGTACTTCAGTGGCGTTGCTTTACATGGTATAACTTAAGGATTTCACCCACAAACCTAAACGTTCTAACATAATAACCAGCACTACGGGAAAGTACTGCTCACTTTAGAATTTCATCTACAGACTCAAAAGTTAGATAGAACCACCTTGTTCACCAAAATAAACCTTTCCACATGCAAGAAAGTACTGCTCACTTTTAAAGCTCAGGGTTTGAATGGTCACACTTAAGGAGGCTCGCAACAGTTTTTTTGGCCTTGGAGTGTATCTTTTGAAGTCAAAATTTCGCATAGAAGATAAACTTCGATTTTCCTGATACTACGCCACCTTTTCAACAAATGATCAAAGATTATTTTCTCACTGGTTTCCTAGCAACAGCTGTCACCATAGCAACGGTAATGGACAACCCCTCATTTTAAATAATGTCGAATATCTCGAAAACTAGTCAGACACTTTATGACGAAACTTGAACTATTTGAACTACTTAACCTACACAACTTGTATGCAAAATTAGGAAAAAATCTGTAAGAGCGTTTTCACGTAAATCATGATTTATTTTCTACGGGCTGATGATCATTCCTGCAATTTTCTCCAATATTTCAAGAAAGATAAAACTTATCACTTTCTCTTTTCAGTTGAAGGATCTTTTATGATATCAAAACATTCTTAATGTACATTGAGCTTCCTAGGTGGCTGCGATTTTAAGATATTTATATTTAAAAACTGCTAAAATGCAGCACAAATCAGCCAAAAAGTCCGTAATTTGCATAAATAGAAATATTTCTAAACTGCAGTTACAGATTTTTCTCTTAAATTGATTGACGTTAGAATAATAATTCTTTTTGATGTTCCAGCAAGTTTTAGGCTGAATAAACATTCCTGTTATTAGATAAGAAGGCTGAATCTTGGTCAAGTTTCAGTCGTTATTAACTTTCAACGAGTAACAGTTTTATTTCGTTTTTCCTGGTCTATTTCACGGTTATTCACGTGCAATGAATATTAACACAGGCTGCGCTTGTGTCCTCTCGTGCGTTTATAATTCCTTGTCATAATAAAAAAAATTCGTCTTCTGTGCTTGTTTCTCGTCATTTTTCGGCCCCAGTGTAATGCCATCGTGGGCGTTAACATGTATGCAATCCCTAATTTAAAAAAGCTAAAACGTCAGTCAGTATTTAAAGAATAATGGCAAAGAGTCTCCAGGAAGAAGCTAAGAAGACGAAAATTTTTTATTATTATGAGAAGGACTTTTTGGCTGATTTGCGCTACATTTTAGCAGTTTTCAAATATAAATACCTTAAAATCACAGCCACCTAGGAAGCTCAATGTACATTATGAATGTTTTGATATCATAAAAGAACCTTCAACTGAAAAGAGAAAGTGTTAAGTTTTATCTTTCTTGAAATATTGGAGAAAATTGCAGGAATGGCCAAAATGAGCCCGTAAAAAATGAATCACGATTTTCGTAAAAACGCTCTTACAGATTTTTCTCTAATTTCGCATACAAGTTGTGTAGGTTGAGTAGTTCAAATAGTTCAAGTTTCGTTATAAAGTGTCTGACTAGTTTTCGAGATATTCGACATTATTTAAAATGAGGGGTTGTCCATTACCGTTGCTATGGTGACAGCTGTTGCTAGGAGACCAGTGAGAAAATAAACATTGATCATTTTTTGAAAAGGTGGTGTAGTATCAAGGAAATCGAAGTTTATATTCTATGCGAAATTTTGACTTCAAAAGATACACTCCAAGGCCAAAAAAACTGTTGCGAGCCTCCTTAAGTCAAAAGTTAAAACCACTTAACATGAAACGAGTGACCTGCCTGCGCAAATTTGAGTCCGTTGTGGACAGATTTACAGAAGCAACTTCAACTTGCTAGATATTGTAACTGTAAAGCTTTGAATCCTGAATTACGTTGATACTTAGATGCGATGATACCACAAAATATTAATGTATCTAATTTTCGATGAAACGTGAACAGAACATATATCTTTCATTTTTGTAGTTGATCTGTTTGTGAGAAATCATCTATATTTCTCGTCAAATAACACAAGATAAATAAGAAAGTAAGAATGATACTAGTAACTACCTGGATTGTTTTCATCAGCTTTGTCGATGGTTTCTTCTGCAATTGGGTCATTTTCATCTGGGAAATCTTGTTCCTCTTGTTCTTCGTCGTCTTCTGATAGAAAAAAATATATTTAGTTTACTTGAAGGCGCAATGTTCTGGCGAGACTAAAAATATCGATTTTTGTAAAGCAGTATGCTGAATCTGTTTTGATTAATTTCTTAGCAAGTTTAAACACTTAATTTGGATCAGTTTCTTCTTTAGCTTCTAGCAAGACCTCTTCTGTACTTATAAGCCACGTGCACTGTGAAGGATCCATGCAGGTGATCTATTATCATGGTCAAAACCTCGTCCGTGCTTACAATAAGTATTATTAAATTAAGTGTCCCGCGTGTGCGGCCGCGCACCCAAGAGATGAGAGGCGCGCGAAAACGGTCACGCGGAAAATGAGAGTTGAGCGCGACAGTAGAACACGTTCTGCGAGGGAACTCGAGGCGCGGGTGTCGACCAAACGATCACAGTTTCGAACTAGCCGGACTGCTAGCGCTGCTTTCGCCAGCTCATTCCTTCAGTTTCACTCCTCTCGTTCTTGCTATCATCTGCTGTAAAACTAGTAAATTCAGCTAAACAAAAGCAACGGAAAGGAAACATGACTTGGTTAGGATTACGGACATTATCGATAAAAATGAAATGGTCTTACTAGAGACCAAGAGCAGAACGGCATTGAATCGAACGCAGTTACAATGGAGAAAACAACAATTTTAAGGCTTTTCTTTTCACACACATTTCGCTTGAGGCCTACCTTTGGCCTTCACATCAACCTCTGGATCTTCGACAGAGACTTGATCCGATACAGAATCTTCAATTAATTCTTCTGGATCAGCTGCTTTTTGAAGTTTACTCTGGGTACCTTCATCAGAAGAAAGCTTTTCATCAAATGGATCTGCATTTAACAAAGTAGCAACTGCAAGGAGAACAGCAATCCCTCGAACAACCGCCGTCATCTTACTGTACGATATGATGTCTTTAGATTGAAAACACTCCTTTGTAAAAGGTTTTAAACAGGAAAAAATCCCATGGTGCAATTACAATTTTATTTCGTCACTAAAAGAAAAGGTAAATGACGTTTTCAATAACTGCTCGATATGAAAAATTTAAAAGTAAAGGTCAAGAGGTTTGTTTTTCATGGAAACGTAATTGATTTAAAAGAATGAATTTTAATGCTAACGTTGTGACACTGCAATATTGAGATCGAGAGCCTGTTAACAGTCTCCTAAGCACCTGAAACGGTGCTTACCGTGTAAGCGTATACATTTACATGAAGCCTCAGCCCACTTTCATTTTGCTTATTTTTATTCCCTGCCTCTCCTAGAAAAGCTTTTTGGGCTTCTATTGCTGTAGTGGTCTTTAGGTAATATAAATGACTCCAAACCGTGGACTGCGTCTATTTTGGTTTGGGATTGAAACGAGGCAAACCGAAGGTCAGAGCATTAACAGACATTAAGAAAAAATGCGGTAAAAAGGGCTAAAAAGGAGGAGTACATTAGTAGTAATGTAAGTCTGTTGGGACAACTGAGCCTCGTTTTGATGTCTTGGCCTCGTTTGGATGGGGCCTCGTTTGGATGCACCCGGAACCGGAAATGACGTCACCGGAACCTGAAATGACGTCACCGGAACCGGAAGTGACCCGAAATCACATGATGGGAACCGGAAGTGACGTCACCGGAAGTGCCCCCAAAACCGGAAGTGACGTGTTTTTGAATGGGAAACCGCTGAGCAGTCGAAAAAATCGATCGTGGGCTCAGGATGGAGCAAAACCGCTGAGAAAACGCGGGCTCAAAGTCCAAAGTCCAATTTTTGCAGCAGGGGTGGTCCTTCAGTCAAAGAAAAGGCATTTTATAAGTTGGAAACAGAATATTTTAATGTGGAAGAAATCAAATAATCCATGGCTTGCAGATGATGAGAGTTCCATGTCACAAGGGGAAGCAGAATCATAGCGTCTTTAATAATGGAGGAGACGATATGCTTTTCGAGGAGTATTGGATGAAATAGTGGAAATCCCATGTTGCTGCCATGGTCTTGGATGCAAGGTCTATGTTGGTAGGAAGGTGAGATGGACTCTGACCTTCATCAAAGCAGTGCAATCCAGGGGCAACCCGATCCGGCCTTGGGTCCTTACCTTGGAGTTGATGGCTCAAGAGAAAGAACACATAATTGAACCAATGAAAGAGAAGTAAATGGAGGTATCCTATTAGTTCCTTGTTTAATATGAACCCCGTGGTTGGAAGAATAATATCAATCAGTCCCTCGGAGGAGGAGGAGTAAATGGAGGCATTGCTATTAGTTCCTTTTTTTTAATATGAGTGTTCCTATTCCATTTCACGTAATCCTATTACGTTTGATGAGTTCCTATTTCACGTAATCCTATTACGTTTGATGAGTATTCCTTTGAGTTCCTTTTGATAATATGAGTGTTCCTATTCCATTTCACGTAATCCTATTACGTTTGATGAGTTCCATTTCATGAGTTCCTATTTCACGTAATCCTATTACGTTTGATGAGTTCCATTTCATGAGTTCCTTTTGATGAGTGTTCCTTTTGATGAGTATTCCTTTTAGTTCCTTTTGATGATATGAGTGTTCCTATTTAATGAGTTCCTGGTCACACCGACATCCCAGAGTAGTTTGGATTCATCCAGTGTCAAGTCCTACCTCCAATTGGCTCCCAAGGCAGCAAGCAAGCAAGTCACAGCCACAGATGACGGTGATGGGGTTGTGGAAGGAATGCTGACCAAAAGACAACATGACCGAACAAGAAAAACAAAGGTACATCCAGGATTATTACGAGCACGCAGGAGTACACACTGAGGAAGCCAATCAGGTTATGGTACTCTTAGGAAAGCATCTCATTGGTATCCATAAGGATATGTCTTGAAGGTGCCAGGATCCACGACTCTCTTATCGTAGACCAGTTGGTAACGTTTGTAATCAGGGAAGGTGTAGAGTTGGTAGTGTTTGGGATCGCGCACAATCTGGTACGCTTTGATCACTTGGGTTTGGCGGGGTTTGAGGAGTGGCTTCTGGATTTCATCCAGGACATTCTGACGCATGATGTGGTAGTTGAGTTGGGTTTTTCCCTCCCAGTTGAGGCGGAAACCCCGCACCTTGCACTCCACGTGACCATTCTGGGTTTGGTACCCATAGTTCTTGGGACCACCCGAGACAAATTCTACGATGTAATCCTCCTTGTCCAATTCACTCGTAAAGTCCCCGAGGTAATTTCCGAAGGATGGGTCGCCTTGTCCTTCGTCTGTGTAATAGATGACGGAATCTGTGTCGTAGTAGAGGACTCTTTCCCCCAGCTTCTCTAAGGCGGCATAGAGTCGGAGTCGGGCCCAACAGGTAGTGAAACAGGCCACGAAGATGTTGAGGTTAGGTGAGACAGGGATGTCTTCGTCTTGGTAGGTGTAATGCACTTCCACCATGTCGTCGTTAATGACAGAGACATGTTTTACTTCCACAGTACCTGTATTTAGGAAACGGTGGAAGGCTTGAGGGTCATCAAACGTTTGGACTTGGGTCTTGTTAAGACGTTGTCCAAACTCGCCCCACATGGAATTGAGCATCATTTTAGCCAGAGTACGCAGCCCCGGGTTGTATTCGATTTTGTCATACTCCAATTGGATGCCTTCATGCTGGTAGTACTCTTCTATGTACCTTTGTTTGGCTTCCTCATTTTCTACCCCGGCGGGCCACCCACTGGCTTCTTGCTTAATTTTTAACCAGGTGTTGACGTAGTCTTTGAAGAGTCCTTCACACGTCTCGTCAAAACGCCAGACCTCATAGATGTACTGGATTTCGTACCCCAAGTCCACCGCTTTAGATAATTCCGGGCTGCACCATGTCCCAGTCAAGGCCCGCTGTTCGTCGGTGTGCATGCATTCTGCGCATCTATCTAAAGGTCTTTTGGGCATCTCTTGTTCCACACAGGCGGCACAGAGGGGAAAAAGGAGTTTTCCCTCATGACGGTAAGGCAGTACTGGATGGTAGAGGTGACGTGGCGGCAGGACTTTGCATTGGACGAGGCCAAAGTAGAAACTGATGTCGGTGTGCCCCGGTTGGGAAATGAATGAAGGATGCCCTTTAGGGTAGACACAGGTCTTGTTCACCCAAGGGTACAAGGAGGTGACATCGATGTAATGTATTTGTTGACCGGGCGTCACGCGATGGTACAGTTTCACGGCATTGGTATGACCCCCGCAGAAAGCGTCGCGTGGATTCAAAGGTTCTGTAAAGTCAAGGGTCCCCAGGTATGTTCGGATGTCCAAGGAGGTGTCTTTGAGACGGGACCAATCACATTCCCACATTTCCACGACTGTGAACCCTCGCTCTCTAAATTGTTGGATCCTTTGCTGGGTGGTCTCGTAGACATCTTGCATGGTTCGTTCATAGTGGCGTAGATGGCTTTCGTGACGAAGGGGGAAACAGCGAGGACACCCATGCCAGAAACACCCGTGAAATTCGTAGACGGTGTTGGTACTGCCATCGAAACCGTCGACATGGAAGTCAGTGCCAGGGATGCGATACTCGCCGGCATTGCGGGCATGTTGAATGGTCTGTTGTTGTTGGGCACACCAGGTTAACCATTCCATGGCCACCTTGGAATAGTTGATGTTGTTCTTCCAACCACGAACGGGTTCACTGGCAATACTGTTGGGGATCATGCGATTCATGCGTAGATCCCGGTTACAGGCAGAAGCAATGGTGATGTGGTCGAAGGGGTTGAAGCCCGTTAGGGTTTCAAACAACCGTTTGAATGTTAGGCATCCTTGTTTCAAGAGACGTACATCCGATTTGCAGTACTCAACCAGTTCTTTGCGGAAGTCAAAGAGTTTATCGCGTTGCTGTTGATGCCAGGTTTCCAAGGCTTGCTTGCCTTCGGGGGACATGGTTTCAGGCATGTAGTAATCAAGGGCCGGGACGGGTCCTACGTAGTTTTGATGGTCTGGATGATTGAACTTGTGGGGGAAGTACCCTTTGCAGAGTTCTGTCAATCCAAAGGTTTTGGGAAACGCTGATAGAGGCATCTGGAAGAAACTCAATGAGTCGATGAAGCGGATACGATCGTGTTGGACTTGCAAGAGTTTACATCCGTTCCGGAGTTGTTGAACGATCCGTTTGTCACCATAGTATTGATGAATGATAAAGTAGCCATCGTACCCTTGGAAGTTATGGGCCAACACATTGACTTGGCGGGTATCGTTGAGTGTCAAGGTATCCAGCCATTCCAGGAAATCTCGGACGCAATGGTTGCCAGGGAAACACACGGGTTGGTCGTCGTCTTCGGTTTCGGCCACGACGAGATTAGCGATGTGTTGTTCCTGGGGCTGCATCGCTTCAATATCAAAGAAGACATGAAGGGGTGGTCTGTCGTCGTCGCCGTCGTGTTCATCGATTTCCTCGTCCATCTCGCTGGATTGTAAGGTTGGAAGATCTGCGTTCGCCCTACGTTTAGCGCGAGGCCCTCCAGACCGTTTCCTCTTTCTTTTCTTCTTGTCTTGAGTGGCTATTTGAATAAAGCAACGATGGGTTTCACCGTCCACGTACTCATGACAGGAGGGGCAATCAATATACCCACATTGATGTTTTTCAATCTTGTCTAATCCTACTTCCTGCTTGCCACATTTAGGACAGCGACGGCGCCGAAAGCAGACGGAGGAGTCTAGGTTGGTCACGGGTTTGCCGGCGTGGTCCTTGACGAGATGCATTTGGAAACAGGTGTCTCCAAAAAAGTCCCGATGACATTGTTGACAACGTTGAGTGGCTTTCTGGCCTCGAGGGTAAGCCTCCAGGAAATCAGGGCACTCTTTTTGGCAACAGGCCCTGCAATGACCTTTTTGTTTGGTGCATCGATGACGTCCCTCAACCTCATAGGGTTTCCAACAATGGGCACAGACGTAACTGGACCCGAAAAATCCGGGTAAACGAGTTATGACATCATAATGGCCTTTCTCGTGCAACAGGATTAATTGTTTGTCTTGAAGGGGACCAAAGGTTGTGATGTGAAAAGAACGGTCGGCATCCACCAACAGGATCTGGTAACCGGCCAGGGAAGGAGTGGTACTGAATTGGGTCAAGGCATCATAGCCACAAGGGCCGAAGGGTACGTTGGCCTCGTGATGAAGCAGCAACGCGAGTTCTTTTTGGATTTTCCCTCCTTGTCGAATGGTGTTCCATTTTGGGTGATTGTCCAAGCGAGCTTTGGCGGTGACGAGGGCTCTGGCACAACAGAGATCATCCCTGTTTTGGATCTGGATAATGGAACGTTTCTGGCCTATTAAATTTCGGAGAGGCTGATGTCCGGGTTTGATCTGGCGTCGGCTGCCGGTTCCTTGAGGGGCATGATGGACTTGAGTAATGGATACTTGAAAGGAGTCGTCCATTTCAAATTGTTCATTGCTATTCAAGGCTTGTGCTAAACGGCGGAACAAGGCCTCGACACGGTCCCCGCCTTGACGCCATTCTCCTGCTCGTAATCCCCAGCCCTGAAAATTATTATGGAGTCTGTTGGAGGCGATAGTGAAGTAGAGGCGATCTTGATCGTGGAGGGCAGGCGTTGTGGTGGTCAACACTTGATTCACGGCGCGACGTAACCCCTCTTGGAGAGCTTGAGTAATGTTTTGACCTGGAATGAAATTCCCCCTTTGGAGTAACTGGGTATTGAAATGACGTTCACGCACTCCCAGACGGTTGCTCAAACGATCGACATAGGGTTGGAGTTCAAACTCGAAGACACCCTCCGTATTGGCATCCAAACCTCCACCAGTTTGTTGAAGGAGATGGGTTTGAAAGGCACGTTGCCGTTCGAAGCGATCCAACGCCTCTTCACAAATGTCATCACTGTCCACCATCTCATCAGGGGAATTTGCTGTCGTCTCTTCTTCTGGCTCTGAATCGGACATCTCCAGGCCTAACAATTGTAAGGTCTCTTGGCGGCCGAGGCCACTGGGCCCCGCTTCCTCCTCTTGGCGAGAGGACATGATCAGATGAAACTTGGTGGTGGCCGGTGCTCGGCTTTTATAGGGATTAAAGTCATTCCTCGCAAAGTATTGTGGGGCAACGAGGGTGGGGGGACCCCCCTCCCCCCTCCCTAGATAGGCCATGATGCATTGCGAGGAATGATCCCAGAGACTATAAAACAGATCGACCCTCGAGGTGAGTCATCTCAAAATGGACTCTGACCATGAGAAGCTGCTGGAAAGATTTGAAGAATTTGAAGTAGATGTAGAAGTGGAAGAGATCTTGGGGAAAGTCAAGAGGGAGTTGCTGTTGGAGGACGAAAGCATTCGTGAGTTTGCAAAAAGGTTAAAGGTACTGGAACCCGAAAAAGTCGAAGCCCAGAAACGCCGAGCAGAACAGGCGGTTCCTTTTCATCAATATTGCTACCTTCAGATGACCTGTGACTGGTTCATCGAGGGTCTCGACTATTGTTGTGACTACTGGCGGTACCAGTTTAAACGGCCAGCCACACCTCCCCCAGCACCGCCACCATCGCCCCATGTCTGCCGGAAACGAGGGCCACCGTCGCAGCCACCGTCGCAGACCCCCAGTGAACTACCAACAAAACAACGACAACTATGAACCCCACGACGACCCCGACGACGATGACTATGACCCCCACGACGACGACGACGACGACGACGACTATGAACCCCACGACGACGACGACGACGAGGACTACGAACTGCCCAACCTTGAGAGTAAACAACTGCAGCAACTGACCGCTCAAGCGAGGTACCGGGCCAGGCATCCCGACCGAGTAGCCGCCACTCAACAACGTCAGAGCAAGGTACTCCGAATGAGGGCCAAATGTAAACGGTACCGGGCAAAAAACCCAGACAGCGGAAAAAAGTACCGAGAAAACAATCGAGAGTTCATCGCGGTGTCCAAGCAGTGTTACCGGGAAAAACGTCGTAAACAGGTGGCGGCGGCCTGCAAGCGCTACAGGGCAAGGTATCCAGAGCGCGTGGCGGAGGCCCACAAGCGTTACCGGGAAAGGAATCGAGACCGCTTGCTGGAGTACGAGAAGCGCTACCGGGAAAAACATCGAGCCCAGGTGACGGAGAGGCAAAAGCGCTACCGGGAAAACCATCGGGAACAGCGTTTGGCGTATGAGCAACAATATCGGGAGACCCATCGAGAGCTGTTGAGGGAGAAAGAGAGGTGTCGTCGAGCCCGCCTGGTGGAGAAAAAGAGAACTCGAGAGAAATTGAAGGCCTTAGGACCTTTGACACTAACCATCCCCCTGACGGATTGTTTGAAATCCATTCCTGTGACGGCGTATGTGAAAGCTTTTTGTGACTCGCTGGAATCTGTGGATACTAACGTACTGCCCACGGAGAATGACTCTCATACTCTGCTTGATTTGGATTCAGGGACCATGCAAGTCGCGGAACCCCCTGATTGGGAGAACCTTTCGTGTTTGCAGGACTTATTGAAAGACATGTCACCCGATGATTGGCAGCAGGTCATGAACGATGTCGAGGACTTTGATGTGGAAGCATTGGTGCCCCCTGAAGACCTCGTTCATGACATGTCACCCGACGAGGGCATTGATTTGATGTATGATTTGGTGTCTTAACCCTCGTCTCAGTATTTTGGCAGAACATTGAACTTGACAACTCGTGAATCAAATGAGACATTTTCATTTTTTATTACTCAACATGTAACTGGGGTGTCATTAAATTTTACAATTTTAAACGTTTCTTGGCTTGCATGATTTTTTTGACCACCCGTTCCGTCTTGGTTTTCTTGCCGGGTAATCGATCAATGGCTTGAATCATCTTCGTATCGGCTTTCCATTTATCTTGTAAATTCTTAGCACGGCTGTAATCAATGTCGTGTTGTTTAGCAATCTGGTCCAAGCGATTGATCCCGGGATCCCCACGTTTCAGACGTTTGGCCAAATGCGTGCCAGGGCCCATGTATTGATACCCAGGCCAATGAAATTCCTTCCCGGTCTTAGCGATCCATTTTTGGACATCCAAGGCTCCTCCTCGTTGGGTGCGTTTCCGTCCCCTTCTCCTCCTCTTGGTGGGCATGTTTAGTCACTGTCGTCGTAATCCAATCGACGTCGTAACTTTTTGCCTTTGGCCCAATCTTCCCAACCGGGTAAGGGTTTCAATCGTTCCACTTCTCGTGCGGGTCCTTTGCCTTTGCCTTTGCCTTTCGCGAAACCACTTTCGGCTAAATGCTTTTCCCAAGTCTTGCGTCGTTCTCGCACGGCTTCTAAACGCGATTGTAGATCCCCTCGACTGATGGATGGGCTCCCTTTCTTGACAATGGGAATCTTACTGGTGGTCGCTGCTCCTTTGCCTTTCTTGGTTGCAGGGGTAATGGGAGGTTTGGGGGTGGACGGGCTGCCTTTTATCATGCGCTTCAACCATTGTTCCACGGGTCCCGTCACCAAATCCCCGGCTTCTTCCTCGCCTTCTTCACCTGGCGGACCACCCGGTGCACCAACCCCCACCCCACCAGGAAATTGACGAATGCGTTTGGTTAACTTGGTCAATTCTTGACTCAATGGTTTGGTTTGAGCATTGACCAAGGCTGGGGGTAATTGGGGATTGGCTAACAAGACATGTTTTTTGGCGGTGAGCGTTGCGGCTTTGTTCAACAAGGCATTTTCGGTGAGTTCTCCTTTGTAATATTGAATGAGTTGCTCCAAGTCCTGGTGGGGAATCATGTAGACCTCGTCCATGGTCTTCCAATGCACGACAGCTTTCACAACAGGTGATATTTATGCTTCCAATAAGAGTCTTTCCATGTCTTGACACGTTAACGAACACATTGACATAACACCTCGTGAAGTCCTTGAAACAACCCGCGTCCTTTTTGTTGGACTAACCACTGACGACGTTTTTTCACGGAATGTCGACGACGTCCCAAATCACGTAGTACCTTTTTATAGGGTTGAAGTTTAGCCAGCATGGGTGGGGTGACGGGAATCTTGTTTTTTAAAAAGTTCAAGACCAGTTCACTCACAGCATTGATTTGATCGGCATTGGCATGTTGTAACAACTCTTGACGTTTGGAACCATTGGCTTCTTGTAACATGGACCGTAAAAACGGTAATTGACGTCGAAGACGTTGCATCCTTTATCGGTGACGACGACGATACCGTTGGTTGGCTTTTTGAATCGTGCGTTTTATACGGTTATCCGTTTCCAAGGCCACGGCTTTCCCCAATCCTACCATGGCGGGGACCAATAGATTTAAAAAACCGCCTCGTTGACGACGTCGTCGTAATCTTCTCCTCCTCACCATGGACGGTTCATCAATACACGTTGCAGGGCTTTGTTTTGTTTGATCACGTCTCGCGACTCTTTATAGCCTTGACGGGTATTGCGTTTGAAATCTTGCCACCAACCCCCACCTCGTTGTCGGTAATGTTGTACATTATCGGTAATGCCTTTCAAGGCTTGACCGCCCAATTTGCCTAAAGCGAGTCCAAACCCAGGTGCTGGACCTGATAGAAACATACTCATGCCATGGGCAATTTTATCCACCAAACGGGGTTTGCGACGAATTAAAGCCCCTCCTCTTTGTTTCCTTTTTCTGCGTCGTCGTCGTCGTTGGACGGCCATGGTTCTAAGAGTGTGGGACTGGGAGGGAGTGGCTTTTTATCTATCCAATAGTCTTTGGGTCTCAAGGGACGAGGACATCCATCCACATAGCATAGGGCTTCCACGGGTTGGTACACAAAATGACGATGGTAATCTTGCACACATCGTTTGGGTAACGGAGGGGTGAAATCCACAATGGTATCATCCAAGGTTTGCATCTTGATTAAAAACCGTTCCAGATCCTCTAAGGGAACACCACGCACATGGGTTTTCAATTCGGTCAAGGCTTTGGCATAGGTGGTAAACGCAAATCGACTCATGGTCACTTTAAATCGGTATTGTTTAAAATCGTTCCATCCTTTGACCACGGTGCCCACCGCCGCCAAACAGGCTACCAACGTACTGTTTTCCAAAAGGGGTCCGGCAATCATGCCGGCGGCCATCAGGAGTAATGCCATGCCATTGAACAAGGCATTGATACACTTGTAATGATTCAACATTTTTCGATAACACCACCATTGTTGATGATAAAAAGCATACAAGGAATCCATGCGTTGTAATAATTCCGGTGGGAATCGAATACCATGCTGTTTCGATCCATTCAATAACGACACGACGGTTTTCATCCTCACGGCGAAACGCGGGACGAAGACGTTTGTACGCTCGGTGCTCCTCCCTGTTTATAACTGGTCACAATGCTATTGGTCATGGTGACATTAGCAATTTCACGTCCTTGGGCTAATTGTTCTTGATCTTGTAACATCATCCGTAAACGTCGTTGTAAATCCGCTTGACGCAAGGTACGAGGGGGTGGACTCCCAGACGTCCAAGATCCTCGAGGGGTAGCTGGATTGGAGGCAGGTGTCAAAGGTGAACCGGGAAAAAGTCGTCGTCGTCGTCCGCGTCGTCCACCGCGCCGTCCACCACGTCGTCCACCACCTCCTCCACCACCACCTCCTCCTCCACCACCTCCTCCACCACCTCCTCCACCTCCTCCTCCACCTCCTCCTCCACCAGCACCACCAGCACCACCTCCACCACCACCAGCACCACCAGCACCACCTGCACCTCCTCCACCACCCCCAGCACCACCACGCCCACCACCACCACCACGCCCACCACTACCACCACGCCCACCACTACCACCACGCCCACCACCACGTCCATTACCATTACCCCCTGCACCCGCTGCTGTCCGACCACTTGGCGCTGTTCGCCAACCAGGTGGACTTCTCGGGGACTCTGGGGTGGTCTGGGGGCTATGGAATGAGGGTGAATGGGATGCTCGACTTCCTACCCCAGCAGGGGAAGAGGCCTGCACAGGGGGCGCACCATCTACATCGGGCCAGCCGGCGACTGTCCTGGGGGAGGGGAGACTTGATAAAAACTCATGGAGGGCATAGGGGTGAATTTCCTCCATGGCAACGTCGAGAAGGCCTTGGTCTCCCGTCATATACAAATCTTGGAAGGCCCTTGGGGACATTTGATTACTGGTGGTCGCCCCAACACCCGCAGGGGCCACGGTATCGTACGATTGCGGAGGTTGACGGTCATCATCATCGGCCATGGTTGCTTTCTCTTTTTTCCTGTTCAAAGGGTGCCTTTATAGTCGTTTTTGATAGGTGCGAGTCCATCCTTCGTCTTTTAAGAGGTGACTCAACAACCGTTGTTGATCGGAGGAGGAGGGGTGTAAATCCAAGACCAAATAGCCATACGGTCGTGTGGTGGCTTGATGAAACGTCTCCAATGTGTCTTTCCAAGTGGTAGGAAACGATTGAAGCATGACATTGCGTACCCCTAATTGATCTCGGGGGTTCTTGAACGCCACAATGTAATGGGCATTGCGGGAAATACTTTTAGCATATCGACCCACGGGAAACATGTCTTGACACAAGTACAGTACGGTCACCCCTTGATGATGTGAATGTTTGGTGAATAAATCCAACACGCGTTTATCGTGACTGCCTTCATCCATTAAATCATCCAAGACCAGGACCCCATGTCCTTGAGGAAACCATTGGACCAACGCCTCATGATCGGGAATGCCTTCGTGAAACACCACCCCTTGATCTTGCATGCCTTGAAATCGATCTTGCCAAGCCCCATAACAATAATGTAGTTGGGTCGGTGGACTTTCAAACAAGTGGGGGTTCTCTACCAAGAGTTTTTCCGTAAACACGGTTTTCCCACATCCCGAAGGACCCACGACCAAGATAGAGGAGGGGGTATGAAAACGAAACGGTTTCCCCGTTTGCATGATGACTAACTACCCTTAGAAAAAAAAGGCACCTTTTTATGGGAGTCGGTGGGACTCGAACCCACGCACGACTAAGGCTCTACCGACTGAGCTACGACCCCAACACCACTTTTTTCCAACATATTTTATTTAACCATTACATTGATGATACGGATGACAACACAGTTGATACCATCTGGCTTCTTGGCCTACAATCAATTGTTGAAGGCGTTGACCCGCTTGATGGTCATTGCTTACATAATCATGATCCGAAAACTCATTTAAAAAATCTTGCAAGGTTCGTCCACGGGCTTTGGCTTTCAAGTACAGCAAGGCGTAATCACCACAACTCTTGCTTGAAATGGCTTGGAGGGACTTGCCATTGGTCACCACATACTTCCAATGTTGGACAATCCAATCTCGTAACGGGGTGGCTTGCACGTACGTGTCCAAGGGCAAAGCATAACTGTCCAGGACTTCACACACCTTTCCATCCGTCCACACCGCTAACCAATGTTGTCCCGGTTGATCGTGTGGGTCCGTATTCACAATGTACCCTTGGGGTTGGGTCTTGACAGGAGTCTTGGGTAAACGATCACAGGCCACCGTCCCGTAAAAGACAGGGTTCAATTGGGGGTCGTCTCGGGCTAAATAATCCAATTGCACATTATTCAAGGCCACATGTTCCATCTTCAGTGCTGGTAAATGTTATACAACACGGCTCCGTTCCTGTCAATCTCCAGCAAGTTCTCAAATTCACCATACACGAGTACGGTTATATTGACACCGGGTTGGGCTCCAAATTCCAAGACCAGTTGTAAATCGCCTGTTTTCTTGGGGTTGAGGTTTTGACTGTCAGCACATCCATTGGCTACATTGTCAAACATGTACAAGGTACAATTTTTCCTGTGGCCCCAATCTCCTAGTTCTACCATATTGCCTTTCTTTTTACACCAGGCACCACTGGCTTGCAGAAAACGGAAGTAGCCTAGATTATCTCGGCTGGCATTGTTGCGCACTAACTGTAGGGTTTCATAAGGGTATTCTTCTCCTTTGACAATCTGTTTAATGGATGTCAGACCAAATTTCTGGAAGCAGAAAGGATCTCGGGTCACATCTCCATTGAAGGCTCGGCTGTCCAACAACCCTACAATCAATCGGTCAGGTATTCTGTTTTGAAACAGGTTAGGGATATCAAAGCGGACCAGGTTGCCTTGCATGCTGAAAGTCCGGATTTCACTGCGGACGGTCGGGTAAGCAGCCACTTGGCCTTCATTGTGTCTTTTTTCAGATAAACTCCTGTAGATGGCGTCATTCAAACGCAGTTGGCAGAGATGAAATCGTAGTTTCACATCCCCTTCCATCAATCGGCCAGCTAGACCCACTCCATTCAAAAACAGGCTGGGGCCATTGAAATGAAATTTCATCTTGATTTCTATGCCAGGCACCAACAATTTGCCGGTATGAAACACTTCCAAGTGGGGGGTAAACACTAGACTGTGGGTGACACCTGCAGCATACTTGGCGGTTTCGGCTACCATGGCGGCCAAGGCTCCTTTGTGATTGGCGGGGAGATCCCGGTAGTCGTTATGTGGTGCCGCACTGTTGGTGTTGTTGGCAGTCCATTGGGGTGGGAAATCCACTTGATTGAACCAGCCTTGGGGTCCTAACACGGTCTTGCCATCTTCTCGGTCATAATTCAACAAGGTTTCCAGGTAAGCTTTGTAATGATAAGTGTCGGATTGAGGACTGATCAACGTGCCATTCAACTGCAAGTCAATTTGCTTGATGATGGAATGGGCCAAATTATTGACGGGCCACAATTTCTCCGCGGCCACCAAGTTCCCGTTATCATTCTTTTTCAAACTCAATTCCATGGTAAAGTAACTGCGTCCCAAATCCACAAAATCGTCCAACCCCGGAATGATGAATTCCATGGGATTGATACCCGTGGTGGTGGGTTGAATGGTGACCATGCGATAGGCATTGATGCTAATGTCGGTCGGTGGCACCTTGAAAATCCGTAACGCTGGGTTGACGGTCCCTTCGGAACGCGGATGCGCTGGGGCAGCCCCTTCAGAGTAGGTAGGGGTTGCCACGCGTGACATCACATTCGGCATGGTTAACGTCGTCGTCGTCGTCGTCGAGTAGTGGTACCCCGTCGTCGTCGTGAGGGGTTTTTATAGCGTCGTCGTGCTAAACGTTGTCTCAAATCAAACCCGGGGACTCTCATCACCTCGGCACTCAACCAGCCACCACGTTGTCCTCTCCTGAGTTTCCAAAACGGATACAGTCCTCCCCATTGAGACAACCCTCGATCACTACGAATCCGTCGAGGTCGTGAATGCACGGGATCCATGTTCACACTCCCAAAATATCTCGCGCACGTTTGACTTGCTTGGGAAACAAAGCACTAGCCACACGCACGGCGTCTTTCACGTTCTTCTGATTCAAGGCTTTCTTGGCTTGTTTGGTAATTTCTTTTTTGATGACTTGTTCGGCTTTGCGTTTAACACCGCGTGTTAACCCTGCATTCAATCCTCTCTTGATATTACTAGGCAGTTTTAAAGGATTTCGCGTGCTTTTAAGGCCTTGGAACCCACCACGCATGACCTCCCTCATCAACCCACTGCCATGTTGATCATACCACTCGTCTGTCCGAAATCGTGTCAAACTTCCCCCTCGCATGGTTGTCTTCTTTGTTCTTTCACCAATGTCTATGCTTCACGTCACCCCCTTTGTCTTTTTATACCCTCTCTCATCGGCCTTTCTTTTTCTTCCGAGTGGTCGCTGCTTCGATGGCTTTTTTACCACCGTAACCCGCCGCACCACCCACCACTCCCAACGCGGCGGCTTTCCCCACAGCCATCAAGGCTGGCACGAGAGCGGCCAGAGGCAAGAGACCGCCTCGTTGCCTTCTTCTTCTTCGACGTGCTCTTGTCTTTGGCATCTTTGACTGACCATCCCCTTTTTCCCTTTTTATGTCTTTTTGAAGTGCAAGGTGACCAGGGTGTTGCCTTGGCCAAACCTGACCAACTTATCCTCGGTGCCAGACGTTTCGGTGACTTGCATTTGAATGATTTCCACCACTTCATTACGAAGCGGTAGGTAATGAATGTGCAACGGTTCAAAGTACATGGTACCTCTGCCTTCCCGCTTGTAATGGATTTCACGCAACAAATCGGTCACGCGATTGCCGACCATCATACTGCCTGCCACGTCCGAGTACACGTGCAACGATCGCGAGGGATCTCCCACCACTGAACGAAACGCCACATTCAAGTTGGTGAAACGCCACCCACAACTCATACTCAATCGTAAATGATCCGGTGAAAACGCACGCACCGTCCAAAAGACCGGGTTGTGCTGATCGTCGTCCACATCGTTCCAATCGTTGTCAACGGGTTTTGTCATGTTGGGGATTTGATCCCCCATGAAGTCTTGTTGTAAGTTGGGTCCCAAAATCAACCCACTGCTAATTTTACGTAACCATCCCATCTTGACAGCCAACTTGGTGTAGATGTACAGGGCTGGCGTGTCGGTTTTGCAATGACAGACATTGGTGTTGTCGATGATCAGATCGTCGCCTTCCCAACGAAACTTGACGTATCTGTGTTTGCCTTGATCATTGGTAAACCGGCCACCTTGAATCGCCGTTTCCTTGCGTCGTTGTTCCAAGTGAGCAATGGCGGCTTTCATGAAACTCACGCCATCCACCACCCAATCCAAATGTTGAATGTCATTGATGAGGGTTTGTGCACTGTCTCTTCGCCCGACCGTTTCCCCGTCTTTTCCACCCGGTTTGGGATAGGTTTGGTCCCAGGTCGTCGACATGATGTACCTATCTTTTTGCACCAACTCGTACAAATTGACGTGCGTATCCGGTAAGGAAATGGCACTCAACCCCACTTGCCATCCACCTCCTTGTAACCGTAACGGTTGAGGTAAACGAATCTTGAAGGAATTGGCTTGGTTGTTGGGAAATTCACGTCGGTTGGCATGACTGGGTAACGTCACGTAGAACGACATTTTCTCTTCTTCTTCACACCACGACTTCCCTTTTAAAGTGGAGAGTCAAGAGGGTATGTCCTTCACCAAATTTCACCAGATCCCCATTGGTTTCGGCCATCTGGGTTTCCACGATTTCCACCACTTCGTTGCGTACTGGGACATATTGAATATGTCGAGGTTCAAAGTGGGTGGTGTTTTGTGGCTGGTACTTGATTTCTCGTAAGAGATCAGTGATACGACCACCCACCATGCTGCTGGTCCCTACATCACAATACACGTGCAAAGGACGCGTGGAGGGAAATTCCAACGAGGGACGAAAGGTCTGGTTCAAATTCACAAACCGCCAAGGACACGATAGACTCAATTTCACATAATCCCCCTCGACTTTCCAAAAGATGGGTTTGTTGGCGGCATCGCGGATATCCGTCGGGGTGGGAATGGTGGAAATGCCTTGAAATTCTTGCAAGAGATTCGGACCTAATCGATACTGACCGGGGGACACTTGTTCAATCCATCCCATTCTCAGGGCCAAGGTTCTACCCCATGACACGTGCGCTACTTGTCGTTTGTAATCCACATTGGTGGTATTCAATAACAAATCCCCTTCGGAGGTCCATTCAAAGGTCGGGACCAATTTGACGCCATTGTCCTCGGTCCATTTGTTTTTGGGTTGGGTTTGTTTCGCACGGCTTTGCTCGTAACGGTACGCCAGTTGATGAAAAAAGTGCGATCCCGTCGAGGAGGCCATCTCCTTTCTCATATCTCGCCCGTAGACAGTGAGTTCGCGACGTTGATGCCACCATCGATCGTTGCCTTGATCGTCTTGGGCATACACCCGTTCGTGCCATCGTACGTACAACAGAGGATGGGAATCGCCCACTCCTCCTTCTTCCGCTATCACTGGAATGGTGGGTAAGGATAAACTCACCATACCCACCATCCATCCTCGTCCCATAAATCGGATGGGTTTAGGCAATCGGTTTCTGAAATGATGACTCTTGTTCCCAAGAAACTCTTTGGTACTCGCATGACTCATCAACGTCACGTAAAACGAAGAGTTGGGCACCAACGTCATTGTTTAGTCACGTCGTCGTCGTCTTTTGGGTGGGCTTGTCTCTTTGGGTGGGCTTGTCTTTTTCCTCTTGGGTGGTTGGAGAGACGTGACGTCTTGACTACGAATCCAACTATTGTACTTGTCGGGCCACCCTTTCCACTTGACCAACCAACGATCTTTTTGTCGCTTAAGTACCTTTTCAATGCGAAACACGTCGGACACATGGACTTTTTGTAAATCCTCTTCATAAAACGTGTCTTGGACGGGGGTATCATCCCATTCGTGAATCTTATACGTGGGCACGGGTCCCTGGATCACACGATGCAGCACAAACACTTCTTCGGTCCAACCGGGTAAATAGCCTTTTTCAAAGGTACGATGAATCTTGTTGAGACGAACATGATCTCCCACTTTGAATGTAGGTTTCTTCTGACCTTTTAATCGTTGGGCATACAATCGTTTCCACACCGCTTCTTCGTTGTCCCATGTCACGTCTTGAGGGGCCATGCCAATACTTCGATGACGGGTGGCATTATAGCCTTGCACCAACTCGGGTAACACATCGTCAAACTGTAAGGTGTTGGCCGCGGTAAAATAACGATACAACCGTTCTTTCAAGGTGCGATTAAATCGTTCCACCACACTGGCTTTCGCATCCCCTTCGGTGGAAAAATGTTGAATCCCTTGCTCGTCAAGCCATCGTTGAAAAGTCCGGTTGTAAAATTCTTTCCCTCGATCCGTTTGCAATCGATTAGGGTGACGTCGTCCTTCTTTCAAAATCTTCTCAAAGGCATGGACCAAGGCCACCCCGGTTTTGTCTTTCAACGGTTGTACCCACGCGTACTTGGACAATACATCCAACACCGTCAACAAGTATCGTATACCCCGATTATACTTGGCCAACGGTTGCACTTCCACTAAATCCGCGACCCATTGATCATCTAAACCTCCAACAATCACGGGGACGGTGGGAAAACGACGACGTCGTGGTTTATGTAACGTATAGGCCAAATCCCGTTCCAAGACCCGTTGGGCTTTTTTCAAAGGGAGACGATGGGCTTTAGCAAACCGTTGCACGCCTCCTAAACTGCCGGGGGCTCGAGGATCGTGGTAACGATTCAACCATGGTTGGGAGACCTTTTTCTTTCGAGGGGCCATACGTTCTGGCATTCATCCCATAAGGTCGGTATGGTAGGGACCGTGTGGGGATGCGCCTTTTGAATGATTCGATACCATCGCCAGGCGTTCGGGTGGGCTTTTAACCATAAGACAAACACCACCCATCGATACAGGTTGCGGTCGACATGGATTTCTTCAAAGAGGTGGAGAGGATGCGTGTCCTCGGGACAAGGGGGAATGGGGATTTGGGTGCCGGGTTGACGATCATATAAGACTTGACAAAGGGTTTGATGACATTGCCATTGCACCAGGGACAAGACAGAATCCCACGCATAACACACAGACTCCATGGTGACATTGATAAAAAATTTTATTCCTACTCCTTTTTAATACATTAAAAGAGTCGTCCACAGCTGATGGTCTCTAGACCTTTCTGCCAGTTCTCCACACTGTCACTGTACTTAGGGGGTGGTGGAGCTGGGGCTACCATCATTTCTTGACGGTTCTTGAGATCTTGAATTTCTCGTAACAATTGTTTCTCATAATCTGTCAGGGGTCGATCCTCTTTCCTTTGGACTGGAGGGGGGGCCAGGGATGTCTACTCCACGTTTGGGATATCCTTGAGCATCACGGCTTGGCGATTCAGCTTGTTGGTCGGCTTTTTTGGGGGGATGGTCATGAAACCAAGTCCAGTACTTGGGACCCAAGGGTTGATCGGCCCACCGGAAGAAGCCACACGTTTTCTTGGAACAATTCAGAAACAAGCGATCGGGGTTCTGAGTCGAATGACTCTGTTGAAGCGTGGCGGGTTCACGGCAAAAGCATTGCAAACAACGCCACATGTCCAACACTTCTACATGAGGTTGACTATACACGGCTTTCATATACTCCAGAACTTGATCTTGTCCACAAAACAGCAAACACGGTTGCATGGGACATTTCACATACTTCCATCCCTTTTGAGATTCTCGGGCCTCCAAACGCACATCATGGCAAGGGCATACCATAGTGTCCACCGAACTGGGAGGAGGATCTTCGGCATACGTCACCATGTATTCAGGTGGGGACACCATATCATTCAATTCTTTCATCATGTCTTACACTGCAGCTCGGGTGTCTTCCACGACCTCGCATACCACAGGATCACAGTCCACGGGCGTCATAGTTTGAATAGTCTTCTTCTTCTTCTTCTTCCCCTCTGGGGGATGGGTTGATTTTCTCTTCCGATCGGTGGACATCGTGCTCAAGGTTGTTTTCACCCCTACCGACCATGCCTTTTTATACCCATGCCCTTACCTGTCATTGGTCAGCTTATCCTACCCATTTAAGGACATCTCATCGTCCCATTGGTCAGCTTATTCAATCCATACAAGGACCTCTTGTCTTCCCATTGGTCAGCTTTTCCCTATCCAACTAAGGGCCTCTTGTCTTCCCATTGGTCCGTTGTCCCTATTTAAGACGGTCCCTTGGTCACTAGATCTTCATTCTCAAAGCCATGCCCCCAGACATTGACATGATCGGAGAACAAGATCTCGATGCCTTGGAACTGCAAGTGGGTTATGGCCATGTGGTGTACACCGGGGGAGCCAGAGGCACGGATGCACTCGTCGAAGAACTGGGTTAACAGTTTGGGATGCAAGTCGAAGTCCTAGTCCCCCCGAACCATCCTCGAGCTACCTTCATCACCCCGTCGACCGTGGAAGTCTTGATGCTGGCCAACCCCCATCTTCACCAGGCAGCGGAGAAACTAGGCAAACAAATGCCCAGTCATTTTTACACCCTGCAATTGCTGCAACGCAATTATCAAATTGCCAAAAGAGCCCATACGATCTATGCCTTTGGCATCTTGGAACAGGATCATAAACGTGTGAAAGGAGGCACCGGTTGGACTGTGCAATTGGCTATGGATCAAGGCAAACCCGTCTACCTCTTTGACATACCCAGTCAATCATGGTACCGCTCGGACCATTACTACCAAGTCAATGAGAATGCCGCCACCCTGGTGACTGGCAGTCAATTTGTCCCTTGGGGACCTAAAAAGCCCACCCTTCATCAAAGCAGTGCTATCGTGGGATCCCGGGATGTGGACGAGAAAACCCGAGCCGAAATTCAAGCCTTGTTCAACCGCACGTTCTGTCTACCCGAGAACATTGATCAATTACGTCTGGAACTGGAAAACTTTCATTTGTAATTTTTAGTTTTTTATTTTTGGAATTGTACATAGCCAATTTTTTAGTTTTTATTTTTTTTTCAATTGTACATAACTTTTCTTTTTACTTTTTATTTTTTCAAACTGTAGATAGCTTTTTCAATTGTAAATAGAAGCGCCCCAACCCGCGTGACAAAGAAAACAGACAACCATTTGTAAAAAAACATCAACTCTTTTTTTAATTAAAAAATAAAAACTGACAACACTGGTTTTGCACTATGGTCATAAATAAATAAATGTCTCTTGACGCACAGTAGCCTTGACTCACAATAAAAACAAAATGTTCAAGGAAATAAAACACGTCGCACTTGGTTCAGTCTCACTTCCCTCTGCCTCCTCTCTTGCTCCTCCCGCTCCTCCTCCCGCCGCTGCTCTCGCTCCCTCGCCATGTCCCCGAAATAAACGCGAATTCTCTGCCATGGGCGGCCCGCATGCACACGTGGCAAATAAAGTTCAAGGTCGTTATCGACCTCTTTAAAATGGTCGAGGGACATCGGCCAGTGCCGTTCAAATCGGGAGCGGTGTCGCATCCGGTCCACCCATGGGATGATCTTGTCGACCAGGGCTCTCAGTAGGGCTTCCACGATCTCCGGATGTGGCCGGCCCTCCCGTTCTCCATTTTCCGTCCACACCATGCAGCGTAAGAACAGTTCAAAAAAGGCAGCCACGCGCTGACGGGTGAGGGGGCGCCAGGTTTCCTGCTGTCTCTCTCGCATCACTCTGGTCTGCCTCTCCACAGCCGTTCGCTCGGGCCCCGCTCTCCTCCTCAAGTAGTCTGCTCCTCTAACGTTGATCTTACTGGCTAACGAGCCCAAGGGCTTTCTTGTTTGAACCATTTTTTCAACACAGCAAGAAACATAAGTCACCAAGGACCGGCTCAAAGCTAAGAGTGACGCCCTGTGGCCTCGCTTGACTTATATACCCGATTCGCGCAATGCCTCATGGTCTATCTAAGGAGGGGGGAGGGGGGTCCCCCCCACCTCTTCCCCTCTCAAAGCATGATGGGTCTTTCTCTCATTGGCCCATTCCCTCCCGCGTGACCCTTTTGTATCTCTATAAAAAAACCCCTGTCCCATTCCATCTTTCACACTCAATGGATGATCCAGTCCTCAGTCCAGAAGCCCAACAAGTGATTGATCGTCTACGAGCCTTGTTGTCTCGACTCGAAAAAGACTTGGAAGAGATCCGCTTCAAAGCTTCTTATTTTGAACTGCTTCGACTTCACAGTCAAAAACAACTCAGTCGGAACGAATTGTGTTTATTAACCTTGAAACACTTCTACCAGTGGTGAATGGGCGACAAAGCCGACAAGATCAGTCCTGACAAGATCAGTCCTGAAGCCCTGCAAATCATAGAACGTTTGGGAGAGATCCGAAAACAAATCCTCGACCTGGTCCAACCTTTACGTTACCAACTCACTTATCAAGAATTGTGTCGACTCCGAAAAGAAGGGATCATCACCCCCACCGAGTTTCAACTCTTGATCAATCCACTCTATGATCCTTTCGCCTGATGGCTCAACCCAACCCATGTGTGATCTGTTTGACACCTCTCGCCAATTATACCACGTTGAGGTGTTGTGGTCAACCTTGTCATGTCGCCTGTGCCAACAAATGTCGACAGAATGGTCAGACCCACCTATGCCCTAGCTGCCACGTTCCTCTTACCGTCCTTGAAGTCCTCCATGAAGACTGGAAAGAAGACCCGGAGTTTGTCCAGCATGTCAAGGACGATTGGAAAAACAATCCTATATGGTATGGCATTTGTTATGACAACGAGCACGGCCTGGAAGGATTCTGGGGAGAACTCCGAGATCCCTATGAGGGTAATCGCAAAACCCTCTACTTTCTGGGTCGCACCAAAAGCCTAGCCATTGGACGCATGAAAACCTGTATCAGCTTCTCGTAAAAACCCATGTTTGGACTCGTTTTTTTTTCTACTTGTTGTCAAACAATACGAAGGATCAATAAAAGATATTCCATGACACTTTGTTGTTGTGATCTTTATTGATTCTCTACACAATCATGTTCGTTGACTTTTTCTGGAAAGTTCAAGGGTAATGATAGTTCTGCCTTCTTTGAAAGGAGCCGGCTGCAAATCAGATGTTTGAATATCCATGGCAATGCTGTCAAAGATGGTTTTGCCAAGAGGAAAATACATCCGTTGCTTGGTATCAAATTGATGATCGGTATTGCCGGCATCCAAGGTACGTAAAAATCCCTTTTCTTGAGTTCCCACAATGCTCTGTGACACCAGATCCGTGTAAATCATCAATTGTTGTTGCCCTTGTTGGGGTTTGACCGTTTGCGTACTGGGAAATACTTGTCGACTGAGATTCGGACCCAAGAACAAATAATAATTGAAATCGGGGTGGGTAAAGCTGATGGATACAATGCCATGCGGTGGATATTTGTTGACAGGACCGATGGTTGTTTCCCATTTGTGGCGATCGTCGTAATCCACGATATTTTTGACCAGATAATTTTTTTCTTGGATGACCAACTCACTTGGCGTTCCATCTTTCACCAGACCCATCAGTTGAGCGAATTTCCATTCCATTTCAAATTGCATGTTCGCTGGTATCAGTACATACAGGGAATCTAATTCGGGGGCGATGCTTGTATTGGTGATTTTCACGTAGGGTTGAGCCAGGTTGAGAGCAGCTAGTTGTTGTCGTTTAGCCTGATCGTCCACCTCCATTTTGGTTATATCCATCATGACTTCCATGTGTTGTTTTTCTATTTCGTACGCAATGGCAATCCATGCTTCTTTCAAATTGTAGTAATACCCTGGCGGTAAATGGATTTGTTTGGTCACTTGAATGGGAGCCGTTCCATCCGCACGTTTTGGTATGTATCTGATATCTGTTTTCATCCAATGTTTTTGACTATCTTCTTGCGTCCAATTCTGTTTGGTTTGATCTTCCAATTGTTGATTAAACCCCGGGTGTGAGATATGAACCAAGGCCGCTTCCCAATCATCTTCCACCAAATAATATAAATGAGGAAGTCGAGCCGTAAATTTTTGTCCCGTGCCTCGTGCTTGATCACTGATCAGGGTGATGTAAAAACTCATGGTGACAATCCTAACCCTTCTAGTTGCCTTTTTATACCTATCCCCGCTGCTCCAATTGGACTTTGGACTTTGAGCCCGCGTTTTCTCAGCGGTTTTGCTTCCTCCTGAGCCCACGATCGATTTTTCCGACTGCTCAGCGGTTTCCCATTGAAAAACACGTCACTTCCGGTTTTGGCTCACTTCCGGTTTCGGTCATGTGATTTCCGGTCACTTCCGGTTCCGGTGACGTCACTTCCGGTTCCGGTTGCATCCAAACGAGGCCCCATCCAAACGAGGCCACGACATCAAAACGAGGCTCAGTTGTCCCAACAGACTTACATTACTACTTACATTTGAATAACAAATAAATCGTAATGCATTCCTTTTTTATAAGTTATTCCAAAAAAGTAGAAAACAAAATTCTCATCCTATCCTCAGCAGTTACATCATATCTCACAGTTTCTGTGTAATGGGCTCCTATCAGTGAAGACCTCGCCGGTTCAGGGCGTACTTCACCGAAACGAACAAAACACTGTAATTCTTTGAAGTTTCGATGTTATAAATCAAACAATGCTCATAAAAGTACCCTTAGACTATTAAAATTGCTTTCATTGCTTTGGAGAACAATTTCTCCGTGAATATTTTTAGAAGGAATCTACCTCGCAGTTTGTTCTTTCGTTCGTTTGGGGTTTTTTGTGAGGAGTTTGTAATGTTTAAAATTTTGTGGATTCGTCATTGTGGGCAAACAATTTGTATGTTTACACTGTACGTTTTCAATAGTAAAACCGTTTGCTTGCGTCCACAGTGCGGAAAACATAAACCGCAAACTTTTGCAGAATATAGAAATAAAACGATCTTTTTGACTCATGTCTGTGTTAATCAAAGCCAATCAGCAATTAAAGTTATGTTAAAATGTAAAAAGAAAAAAAAACAAAACAAAAAACAATGTAAATGCTGCATTCATGTTTTTTTTCTCTTCAACCCTCAATGAACCTGAACCCCCAAAACTGCTTTGTCTGAGCTCTGTTTACTGGGCAACACGAAAAACGCATTATTGGCACTGTATGGCTATGGCCCATGGTGAAAAATTATTGATACGTTGTCTGGCCCATTTAAGGTGAGGGCAACAAAAACGCAAACAGCAATAAAAAAGAACAAAAAAAGAGAACCGGACTGGGAATGGGAAGGTGGAGGACAAAAGCACGTCTTGATCCGCGGCTGACTCGAGATGAATGAGGGCACATGGTACGCATGATCATGTCACTAACACATAAACCATAGAGGGGGATTACAGCAATGTTAAAAGTCCTCCCCACAATCCTCCGCTTCACGTAAAGTGTTAGTGCAGGCAAATATTTCATTGGTGGTGAATTTACACTTAGCTGTCAGTCTAGTTTGCAGGCACTTCACTTAACAAATAATACAAATTCAACATAACGAGCTGTTTGTGGCCGTGGAGTTGAACTGTGGTGTACAGTGAAACAACTCCAGCTAGAGGTCAGAGAGAGACGGAAACTAGGGACCTCAAGATTTCATGTCCGGTGCAAACATAACTCGGCCACGTCAGCCTGCGTCAAGAAGTGTCCTTTTTCTTTCCTGCCACAGGAAGGAAGTACTAAGACTTTCGCACTCCGAGCTAATATCTCTAAAAATACCTCACAAAGGGTAACTATAACCAGCAATAAATTAACCGCAAGCAGCAGACCAAAGAAAAATATCATGTCGTCATCTGAATATCGGACTTTTTGGCATTTAGGTGTATATATGCAGATTCTACTGAATTACGCTCACTAAAACGTAACAACAAGTGCTTGCTGACATTTTAAAACGGCCTGTCGAACACGCATATTTGCCACTGTTTTCTTCAAGTTCGCTTCCAACATTATTGAAATAATTTTAAAATTCATCTTCAACGACCATTCCTTGCATTTCAACAACTGTAGGCTGCGCACATTAGTACTATACTTGTGTCATGATCAAAAGGGAACAGATTGAACGTGGGTACGCGCGAGTGAAACACGCTCACGAACGTAACAACTCAAAACGTGCTTGTGTAATTAGACGAATTAGGCTTTTCGTTTCATGCCACTGTTTAAAACATAGACCGGTTGAAAGATAAGCCTTATAACTTTTGGCAGTTGCTAAATCCCTCTTAATAAAATTAAAAGCGCTGACAAGCTGGTAGGGGATTTATAATTAGGCAAGAATACCCGTTCTTTAACAACAACAGGATGACAACGGAATGCGGAAATTATTCAGCCATTTAGATCCACGCACGCTCTCCCTTCGTGCTCGAGTATGTTTGTTACTGAAAACTTTGCAAATAACACTATTTCATCTGAGAAATACTACACATTCTCTCCGCCTTTTTCAATTTTTAGCCTCTTCAAAGGCTGTGTTCGCAAGAAAGCTGGCGGCTAATCATAGTACTGTTGTCGAGTGAGAAGGAAATCACGTGCGCTCATTAGAGGCACTCAAGGAAAGTTAAAGGTTTTATTACTACAACTTTAATCAAAACGAAATTAAAAAGTGATGTGCACTGGCTTAGTGGTCCATGGGGTTGGACTGATATCAATCTCAAGGTTTTCTAGATCAAATTTGTATATGGAAGTTAAATAAATTGCTCTGACGAAAGCGTGTTCGCAAATCTTTACGTGAACTGAAAAACACCCTAGTGGGTCTTCGTGTTGTCCGTAGCCACCCCTGCTGTTTGCGCACTTTATCTGCACCTTCGCAACAAAGGTTTTTTCGGACTTCTATTGTTCAGGTGGTCTCTAGGGAATACAAATAATCAATATCTGTCCACTGCGCATATTTTGTGGGATTGAAAGAGGCAAATCAAAGGTCAGGGCTTCAAACACGTCAAGAAAAAAAATGCGGTTAAAGAGCTAAAAGGGCGTGCACACTCAATTAAGAAATTGTATCTCGTTCATGAATCATTCAAAACAGAAAAAAAAATTCAGCTTATCTTCAGCAATTACGTCTCATGTTTCTGCGTACTAGATTTGTCATGAAGTAAGGACTTCGTTCTGTGCATGCTACCCTAACAAACACAATATAATTCTTTGCGGTTTCGTTGTTATGGTCAAATAATTCTTTTAAATGAACCGTTAGGCTAGAAAAATATTGCTTTTTATTCCACTTGAGAAAAATCCGTTCGTGAATATTTTCAGAAGCAACACTATTCGCATACAACTGTTTGAACCATTTGCACTTCAGTTTGTAATAAAAATTTTTTTTTGCAAGAACGTTCAGGCTGAGATTGGTAAGAAGACAATTAGGATGAAATGCAGTTAAGAACGTCCTGTCTTTATTTGCTCATATATGTTTATAGTTAACGGACCAAGATATGTCCGCATTATCTCACTAAAATACTACACCAGGTAATTTGCGAAAATCGGATGTTCAATTTGAGCTTGGTGATCGATTTATCTCACACAAGACGAAGATGACGGTCTTTACAATTAAGCTGTAAAGAAACTTGTTTGTTTCCAGAGTGCGGAAAAACTATACATCAAATTAAACGTTAGATTTTGTGAATGTTTTCGAAGTAAATCTTTGAGTTTGACCGAAAGTTTTACCGATGGACAAGATTAAATGTGAACCAGAAAAACTAATTCACAGACCGAAGACGAGGTTGACTATAAACATTAATCAACTTAACTAATTCGTCACTCGTAAACTTTCATGCATGATTTCGAGCCATTGTAACCCGTTTCACTCATTCAGGAACTTTGCCTTTAATACAGAACCTTGCTGCCGTCACAGTCTCGAACTCCCACTTTCTCGAACAAAACCAGCGCAGGTTAGTGTTTGCTTCGCTTGAGAAAATAAGGGTTAAGTTTCCGCAATTTTCATAGATTTCTCAGCTCAGTTTCATCGTATAACAAAGTATTTTATCGACAACACTGAGGTTAAAAAGGAGTATATCAAAGAAAAACATTCAGTAATCCGATAGTCTTGATTGACTTTGTTGGTTGTGTTCTTTTCACATTCATTGGTAGAACATATTAAAATCTAACCCCCCAAAACACTTGTGCCGAACAATCGGCGAATGCGGAAAAACAATGAAAAGCTTTATTTTTGTAACGTACTCTGCAATCAGCCCTATTTCAAACTTAGTGTTTTCTAAATAAATTCTTGAATTTCGTTGACACTTTCACCGCTACTAACAAGACTGAATAAAGGCTCTCATCAGGTATAAATTTTATGTTTTTCTTGAGTGTTCAATAATACCGTTCATGTACGAAACCGGGAAGGTTGTAAATTTCATTCGGCTACATTTTTAGAAATAAACAGCTTCACCCTGACAGCGGAAACTTAAAAAGAGTAGGAAAGAAAGCTTAGTTTTATTGAAGATATATTAACTCATCAAGTTCTCTCTTTTCATCAACCTTTGTTGATTTCTTCCTATGGCAAAATAAACGTCTAAATGTTTCAACAATTTGTCTCCTTGACAATTAAGTGACGTTTGCGCTCCGTCATCCGTCATCCGTTCCAAACTGCTGACTTTGATGATAAACTCCACTCCAAAGGACACATTTTTTATATTGTGAACCCCAATTGAGTAATAAACACATTTTGTAAGCCAAAAGTTCGGCTTTGCTCATGTCATTCGCCTCTGACATTATTGTCACTGCAAGAACGTTTATGATATTGATCTGTTTTCCAGTAATCAGTCCCATTATGACTATCCTAATTGATATTGTTTGATAGTTGGAGATACCTAATAATTAAAAACAATATTCTTAGCCCTTTATACCTTATACGAGTGCCAGCTGCTGAATATAATTTGTGCTCTGATTTAACTTCATCATCACGGAAAAGTGCTACAAAGATTCAGAGATATAGCCCCCTTGTACCGCACAGTAAACTGTCCTAAGTAACGTGAACTTATTAACTAGGGCAATACAACTCAACTTTACAACAGCTGGAACGTGCGCCACATACGTAATAGTATATAATTAGGCTTGTCGTTTCATAGAGCACTCTAAAAACACAACCTGTTTAATTATAAAGAGCAGCCAGATAACTGTTTTTCATCGATAAATCCTCATAGTGAAGGGTGTTGTTAAAATAATTTATCAAAGACAAACAAGTAAGGGATTTATCATCTTGGCAAAGTTATTCGTTCTTTAACAACAACGGGGTCTGGGTTACAACGGAATGCGGAAATTTGGCGGCCATTTAGATCTGTGCGTCACTGCTAGCACGCTTGCTAAAGACATGTCCTTCGCGTACGAGAATTTCTGCCTTTAAGCTGTAGCAAAAACGTGTTTTATTCTCTACGGTCGTCGTAGCAGGCTGATCATTCCGGTGAGGCAAGGAAGAACCACCCATTCCAGTTTTTCCTCTTTTGCGCGTTCTCAGCTTTCTATCTCGCGAGGCCTGTTTCGCGAGAAACCAGGTCGTGAGACCTGTCTCACTGGCTATAAACAACAACGAGGATGAAGAGACTGCTCCCAGACTACTGTTAGTCTGTTACGCAGATCCGTTTATGCAATAGAATATAGGGCAAATAAAACTAAAGGTTTCGCTTCTATCGCAGGGGCTCCCTGGCTTTTTCGCTCGGCATCTGCTACGCTGACTAAATCAGGTCAATTTAGTTTACATAACAGAGGAAAAGTAATGTCATAAACAAGACGCAAAGTGAGTGTTCTCGCTTTAAATGATTGCCTCGCACCATGACGTGGACGGTCTGACTCATTCTATGCTGTGTTGTTTGTGACTGAAATTTCACGCAAAGCAGCTATTTGATCAGAGAAACCCGGCATATTCTACCCACGTGGCAGTCAATTTTCAGCAGATTTCGAAGGCTTTGATATTTTCTTAGCCTTTCATTATGATATTTTCATTTGTCATTTTATCTTCAGCAGTTACATCTTATCTTTCTGTGTAGCAGAGTCCCTAATTAGTCCGAGGAATTCGTTCATTACGCTCCAACGAAAGGAGAACCTTATGATTTAGGTCTCTGTGGTTTCGTTATCATGATTCACACAGTTGCTTTAAAAGTACAAATTGGCTTTGTTTCCTCACACACATTCCTCTAGCAGTCTAGTCCAGGAGTTCTAGTCCTTTGGTCTTCACACTAATCGCTGCATCTTCAACAGAGACGTAAGGGACAAAAGTTACTGGCAAAGTAGACGCGCAGATGAGTTAACAAACAGACATTGTCATAAAGATTGAGATATAAGTGCATGGCGCTAATTATCAAACAATTTTTCAGTTTAACCTTTTGGATTTTTCCTCTCTTTCTCGCTGGAACTAGAACTTTCACCTTCACTGCTCCAATAGTCTTCAGATCTGTCCCCTAAGTGAAACAGGTAAGGGTTATTCTTCTCCCAGGAACGTCTGCCTGACGTGTTTGGGACAAAAAATCATTACACATCGCGTTCGTCCACAAAACGAATGCTCAACGCGAGATCAAGACTCTCCGCGTAGTCCACCATGACCCTGCGCGAGGGATATCCACGCGGAAAATATTTTCGTCATGTGATTGGCTTTTGCCTGATCCTCTTGGGACTCCACGATCTGTGAGTCGATCTAAAAAATTACCTGAGAGGCATTACCTTTGGACTAAGACTTTATGGGGGATATACTCTCTTACCTGATAATCTCTTGTCAAGACTTCATTCAATGCATACTGCACCGAATCAAAACGCTGTAATTCTTAGTTCGTTGTTAAAATTAAAAGTACCCTTAAAGTATTAAAATTGTTTTCATGAACCTTTCCAGAAAAATCCCTTCGTAAATATCTTAAGAAGCAATCTTAATAATAATAATAATAATATATAGATTTAGCCAAGCCTAAAAGCAGAGCCCCCCTTTTTGTTTTGTCTGTTTTTTGTTTTGTTTTTGCTGGCAGTTATTAATTTGTGAAAATACTCTCATTCAAGTCGTCAAATTAAAAAAAAAAAAGAAAAAAAAAGAAAAAAAAAGAAAAAAAATTACTGCTCCCGCAGAGTGTCGAACCCGGCTCGTCAGCGTGAGATGCCGATGACTAGTCCACTAGGCCATGTGCGCTTGACACCATTTCACATGTTAATTTTAATACTTATTTCTTTCTTCGTGACAAGCTGCGAGTATCAGCATGAAAATTGCTGGTGTTTTTCCTGGCAAAATGTGTTCGAAACGCCGTAAAAACCATGGTTGTGGAAAGAAAAAACCAAAAAGCACTAGCTCTGCTATATTTGGCGTCGAAACCGCTACGAAAAGCTGCGAACTCAAGCGGTGTGCCGACCGAGTTTGAACAGAACCGACGAGGCAAATTTGAACTTTTTGCCTGAACTTTATCGCCTAATTTCTTTTGCCTAAATTGAACGTTTCTCCTTCCACCAAAAAGACAACTGAGTGTTCTTTTGAACTTTTTTTTTCCATTAACAAATTTGTTTTTGACTTTTGTTGTCTTTGCTTGTTTTGCTACAACGCGGGTCAACATGCGATTTCGAGCCAAAAACACACGGAATTCAGCACAGGGTTATATCCAGTGTATGAAGTGTATTGGTAGCCCTCTGGTGCGGACGGACGGACGTACGGACGGACGGTCACGTGACTATTACGTCACTAACAAAATTTTTTGGCTTGATAGGTTACCAAATTTCCTTAGCAATGGAGCTCCGCTGACGCGCTAGCGCGCTGGCTCCGCTAATAATAATAATGATAATAATAATAATAATAATAATAACAATAATAACTTTATTTCAGGAGGGTAAAACACATTACAGTTAAAAACTGACGAACCTGTGGCCCTCTATAAAATGTTACATAACATGTTTAAAAAAATGAAAGAAAATGCTAAATAAATGGAAAACTAAATATAAAAGGTAAAAAAGGAGATGAATATAATAAGAGTAGTTTACGGTAAAATGGTCTAGGTCAGCGTTCATAGCAGCAAAGTGACTTGTATACGCTCTCATAAAAGATTCAACATTAGGGCAGTCTTTCAGTTTATCTGGTAGCGAGTTCCAAAGTTTAACAGCTTTGGCGATAAAAGTACGCCCTCCCTCAGTTTCCTGATTATACCGCGGGCAGTAAAAAGTTTTTCTTGAGTGACGGGTTGCTCTGGTGGAGACATCACTAATCCTAGTAAGTTTGGTTTCTAAGTATTCCGGTACCTGCCCCTGAAGCCGCTTCATCAGTAGCACTGATTAACACAGGTGTTCATCACATTTCTTTCATTCTCTCGTTTGTTTAGTTTTTTTTTAAGACTTTTTTTTGTAAGAACGTTGACGCTGAAATATGCGAGGAGAAAGGTTAGCTTTGGCTTTCTTCGGTTGTGCTGTCTCACATAGACAAACAATTTGCATGTTTACACTGTACGTTTTCAACAGTTGGCATTTAGTCTGTATATATATGCAGTTTAATCTTAATTCCCTGCTAGAAGATGGAAAGCAAAATAAACAAGAAGTGGGATGTAAGTGTCAGAACTTGCTGAATGGTGTTCACTAAAATGTGACGACAAGTGCTTGCAGACATTTTAAAACGGCCGGGCAAGCAGGCTTATATTGGCCACTGTTTTCTTCTCGTTCGCTTCCAAAATTATTGAAATAATTTGAAGCTTCATCTACAAAGACCATTCCTTCCATTTTAACATATTTTGTAGGCAGCGAAAAATAGTGCTCTTTTTGGGTCATGATGGAAGGAGAACTCGGTTGAACGTGGGCCGCACGCGAGTAAAACATGCCTACGCGCGTGATAACTCAAAACTTGCTTGTGTAATTACTGTACATGTTAGGCTCTTTGTTCCATGCCACACTTTCTGAACACGGACCAGTTCAAAGACAAGCCTGGTAACTTTGGCAGCCAATACACCCGTATTAATGAAGGGTGCCGATAAACTAATCCACTACACAAACTTTTTGAGGAATTATCATCTAGACAACGTTACTCGTTACTTAAAAACAACAGGATGACGACGGAATACGGAAATTTCCTGGCCACTTAGGTTCGCGTGTCCACCGCGACTCTTCCTTCGTGCTCAAGTACGTCGCACATAGCAGCTGTTTCATCGGCTGAGAAATACTACACATTCTTTCAGCGTGCATTTAATTTTTAGCGGTGATTTATCCGTTGGATAGCGCCATCCAACTTTTGAACGAATCGGTCCTGGATGACAACAGAATGCGGAAATTTCCCAGCCACATGTTTAGATTCGCGTGTCGATCGCGACTCTTCCATCGTGCTCAAGTATACATATTCACATACATAAACTTTATTTATGTATGTTACACTTGTTACTGAAAACGTCGCTAAAAGCAGCCGTTTCATCTCAGAAATACCGCACATTCTTTCAGCGGGTATTTAATTTTTAGCGGTTTTAAAGTCAGCGTGGTTGCAAAAACACGTTTGAGTGTTAGGCAAACCATGTGCGTTCATTGGAGGCCCTCAAGGAGAGTTAAAGTTGTTATGGCAACGAGAACTTTAATCAAAACACCAACCAAAAGTAGTGGGCACTGGCGTACTTACGGTGGCCCACAACTGTCACGGCAAAACAAAAAGTCACGGTACTACAAACTTTACTCACGGCAAGACAATGTTATCTGACGGCAAAACAAAATTAACTCACGGCAGAACACCATTAATTCACGGCAAAACAAAGCTAACTCACGGCAAAACAAAGTTAAACTCACGGCAAAACAAAGTTATACTCACGGCAAAACAAAGAAAACGAGTTGGTCAGCGGTTGTGCACTTGAAATGGTACTTCGTGTAACAGTAACAAACTACTCACTCAGGAAACCGCCATTTTTAGTGCAGTGTCCCTTTCGAGCTCACGATGTTTTGCAGCGCTTGTGGTTCGCTAGTCGATCAAAATGCCAATATTTTTGTACGTTGACGTTTTAAACCTAAGGTTAGAAGATTCAAATGAGGAAGAAGATTCAAGCAATGAAGCTGAGGTGGAGATAGATGAAGAGACCATTATCAAATATTATTTTCAACGTGGTTTTAGTTATGAAGAAATCATTCATTTCCTTGCTAAGCGTCATGACCATGAAATAAGTTACAGCACACTTTTAAGGCGATTAAAGACATATGGACTCTAGAGAAGGGATTTTTCTAAGGCGGATGATTCTGGTGAGGTTTTAGAGGCAGTTAGACAACGTATCATTGAGATTATCCATGGACCTGGATCATGTGGGGAATACAGAACGGTATGGCACACCTTAAAGATGGAAGGTTTGAATGTTCCTCGTATAATAATACAAGATATATTAAAAGAGGTAGATCCAGAAGGTTGCCAGTTGAGGAAAGCTCACCGGTTGAAGAGAAGGACTTTTCACTGCCTTGGCCCAAATGATACCTGGCACATAGATGATTATGACAAACTGAAGCCCTCTGGGTTTCCCATACATGGGGCCATAGGTGGCTTCAGCCGGAAAATATTATGGCTTGAGGTTACTAGGTCCAACAACTCACCAGATAACATTGGGACTTACTTCTTAATCACTGTAAAGGAATTGAAGGGGTGCTCTAAACAGCTAATTACAGATCTTGGCACTGAAAATGGGTTGGCAGCATCAATGCAGTTTTACTTTCATGATGATGCTGATGCCCACCGTTATGTCTCATCACCTAGAAACCAAAGAATTGAAGGGTGGTGGTCGTTTATTCACGGAACCGGTCAACATGGTGGCGCAATTTTTTCCAAGATTTGGAATTTGAGGGTGTCTTGGACTCTTCTTCTGAACTAAGTATGGAATGTTTGTGGTACTGTTTTGCACCTGTTCTCCGGAAAGACCTTGACATTGTTAAAGAACACTGGAATAGCCACAGAATTAGGAAAAGTAGGCACAACACTGTTCCTGGTAGACCTGATTCACTCTTCTATTTGCCTGAGCTTCATGGGGCTGTTGGAAACCTTCTGCTTACTGTTCCTCAGTCAGAAATTGATTATGTATCTCAGCACATAATTCAGAGGAGAAGTGTTAATGAATATCAAGATTACTTTGATTATTCTAGAAATGCCCTCGGAATCAGCCTTCCAAACGACTGGTAAGAGGCAGAGAGACTTTATCGCAAACTTTTAACTGTAGCTATAAATGGTGCTTAATTTCTCAAATTCATTCTAAAATCACTTGAGATATTGTTTGAGACTTTTCATTTTAAACAAGTTATGCCTTGTTTTTAGTCCAAAATCACACTCACTGTCAGTTGGTGTTAACATTACTGTGCAATACATGTATATCTGCCATAAAGTCAATCATTGAAGGTTACTGCTTGGTTGAAAAAGATTCTCGTTAAAGAAAAGTGACTCAAGAAGACTTCATGATCAATATATAACATTAACTTCATTTATTGTTCAAATTGATTTCCAAGACTGTATGAGAACTGTATTTGTCTTATCAATAACCATAACATGAGGCCACTCTTGTTAATGAAAGACTTTTAAGCAATTTCAAAGTTGATATGACAGCTGCATGTAACATTTCAAAATTTGTTTTCAGTAATAAAGAACTCAGCACTAGATTCTGGCTTTCTTTAAAGATTGCTTAAAAACATACACAAAAAACATGAAGAGTAAAAAGAGCTGAAAATGCTCAGGTAGTTCGTGAACATGTCATAAATAAGGGATCGTTCATTTGTTATGAGGTAGGGGGGCCTGGTGGTATTTGAGGAGGGGGGGGCATGAAAAATATGGCTTCAAAGGGGGAGGGGCAGCCAAAAAATATGGTCTGTAAGGGGGGGTCACTGAAAATAATTATACTTGCAAGTGTTGTAATGAGGGCTTCTGTAGTAGTTAAACATTTTGCCAGAATGCCCAAAATAACATTCCTGAGGTTCTCAAAATTCAAATTTTCCCGGGGAGCTTGCCCCCTGACCTCCCTACTTTGTTATGTACCAAACGCCATTAACTCAACCCAACAACATATTGGTTACAAATGCAGTCAACTCATACCAACAAAAGGCATCCACGATAAACAGTCGAGGCTTGTTAAATTTTAATTTCACTTAATAATTGTTTTTTTTTGGGGGGGGGGAGGGGGAGGCAACGAAAAAAAATTGGATTTCGACGGAGGGGACAGGTAAAAATTTTCGATGAAGAAGGGGGGGCCATTATATATAACAGTGACTATCTATCAAATCCCACCAGCCCCAACCCCCGCCCCCCGTAAGCCCATAAAAAATGAACGGTCCCTAACAAATGTCTTTTTAACCCAAACAACTAACAGGATTTAAACTTTAACCTTTTTAAAACTCTATAACAGTGTTAATAACTGCGAGGATCTTCTTTACATTTATTTCTTCATTCCGCAGTTCAAATATATGAATATCATATATTCATAATTTCATCTTCATCTTCCCCGGGTATATAACGAACCAATTTAATGACCAGCTCCCAGTTGGCTTGTTAGCTCAATTGGTTAGAGCGCTGCACCGGTATCGCAGAGGTCAGGGTTCGAGTCCCGGCAAGCCTGATTTTTTCAGGCTTTCTTTTCGCAACTGCAGAAGTTGCGTTAATAACTGCGAGGATCTTCTTTACATTTATTTCTTCATTCCGCAGTTCAAATATATGAATATCATATATTCATAATTTCATCTTCATCTTCCCCGGGTATATTACGAACCAATTTAATGACCAGCTCCCAGTTGGCTTGTTAGCTCAATTGGTTAGAGCGCTGCACCGGTCTCGCAGAGGTCAGGGTTCGAGTCCCGGCAAGCCTGATTTTTTCAGGCTTTCTTTTCGCAGCTGCAGAAGTTGCGTTAATAACTGCGAGGATCTTCTTTACATTTATTTCTTCATTCCGCAGTTCAAATATATGAATATCATATATTCATAATTTCAGTGTCATAACCGTTATGAAAACATCATCTGATTGTCCGCTAAATCTCCTCGCAGTGGTCCCAGATGTAAAACCATTCTTACAAAAAAAATCTTAAACGATATTAAACCATACCAAAGGATTGTCCCTTGGATAGTGCTAACAACATGACTTCATTGAAAGCTTCCTGAGTTTTCATGTGTGCTACAGGGAAAGTGACTTCTTTTGCACAAGCTCTGACTACTGGGAAACAAATTTGGTGTTTTGGATTCCTAATAAGACAATCTGAGCAAATTTGACATTTATTGATATTTGTTCTTCACTGATAGGCTTGTGCTTCTGGCCAGTCAACCAGCCCAAACCACCTGCTGGTGTTAGGTCAGGAAGGAGCAACTCTTCCTTTGATCCTGCAGCTTCCTTGCCTGTGTCCTCACAACTTGCCATTGCCTCTGCATACCCCGAACAATTAACATTTGGATCATCTTCAAGGCGAAAGAGGAAATCTTGAAGGAGATCCATTGTGGACACTTCAATTTTCCTTCGTGAGCTTCCTTCCTCAGCATGTTCTGGGTGCAGTGATGAAAACAAGTAATTTGCATCAACTGCATCATTGTTACCTGCATCTTTCACAAAGAGTGGCTTGCAAGCTTCTGGATGGGTTTGGATAATGTTTTCATACCATAGGGATGTAACCCATTCAGGAATTCCTTGAGGTAAACAAGCCTCTTGGTCACTAAACTGATTGCTACAGAACTTAGGATCTCTTCATTGTGAGAATTGTCGATAGTTCCTGTGTAGCCATGCTCAATAATAGTGTCGGTGTGTGCCATTATGTCATCTTTAATTGCATTCAGTAGTTCCCTGTCAGATGTCGTTAGATGCTTTTAGTGTCAAGTTGCTGGAGAGGAACATTTGAATCTGCCATTAAGCCATAGACACTTTCCTCCAGGAAACATGGTACTGGCCCACCTTGGGCTATACTTGCAGCCACAAGCTCTCCACGGGCTTTGAAGTTTCCATAAAGTACAGTGTGTTGCCCAGTTTTCGTACACTTTAGTTTGTAATCGCTATATCTTTTCGTCTGTCTGACGAAAATTTCTGAATTTTCTATTAAAGATAGCCCATTTACTTACCTTCAATATCTAAAACGATTGGCCGCTTGATCGACGTACGTTCAAAATTATGCCATTTTTCCCGAAACTCCAAAGTTGCCCAGTCTTCGTACACCTGGCCCAGTTTTCGTACATCGACAAAACAACATTTCTCCACGAAAACGCTCGACGCAAACTGATATGTCAGCCACCCTGCTGAGTGCTTGTCGTGTTTTCTCTTCGGTTTGTGAATAAATATCGACTTAGCGACCAAAATTTGGCGTACAAAGCAAATGGTTATTCGGGGGGTGGATGTTTAATCGATCCTGCAGTGTTGATTTTTTGGTCCCTCACTGTTGGGCGGCTTTTCTTACGCTCAATCCACTGTCTCGTACGTCATTTACTGCCTTGGTAAAGGTAGTTGACAGGTTACTATTCTGCGTATTACAACTCTTAAGAAAAGGCCTGAATAAGATTCGACGTTTTCCTTCCGTTTCCGCTTACGCCTTTAGAATAGCAAACTCTTTACTTCCGTTTCCGCTTACGCTTGCTTTTCTTACCTACTTTTGTAAATGTTTATTAGAATCACAACGGAGTGAAAAAATCAGTAAAACCGGTAAGCTAACGATATTTCACGGTGTATGTCAACATTCTATGCATAGACATCTACCTTAGTTAATTATTTGACGATTTAGATTGTTTGCGTGGGATTACGTTTATTAAATATTCGTGACCTTTGCGTGACCTGGATGTAAAGCGTCGCTGTTATACCACAACAAATACAAGTAGTGTATCGTACTTTGCAAGGATTGTTGTGTAATCTTTGCTGGACTTGCGACCTATTAGTTTTCGAACGGTAAAGTTTAAAATTCAGTTCTTTAACTTATCTAAAAATAGGTTTTGAGAAAGGCGCAGCTAAGTGTACGAAAACTGGCACAGTAGGTCAAAATGTATGCAAAGATTCTCACCGCTAAAATTCAGGAGCAGTTAAATTTAAGCTGGCGTTGAAAGTTTTTCCATTCACTTTCATCTTTTGTCTATCATCTGTCCAAAAATCATGAAGTTCCTTGCAAAATTACCAGCAAAACGGGCTATTTGTTCATCTACAATACCTTTACTGTGCAGTGAAAAGTGCAAATATTAGCCGCTAAGCTTTTACTCACCTCGAAAGAAATTGTCCGCACTGACCTGCCTCTTCGTCAAAAAGCCCGGCAAAACCGGCAATTTATAGCTGAGATGTTCCTTTTACTTTTGGAATTCTTCGGTTGACGAAGATTTAAATGACCGACGAAAATAATCAAATAAAGTTCTTTTTGTACGAAAACTGGGCCCGTACGAAAACTGGGCAACATACTGTACATGGAATGTGGAATCCACTGGCTGCCCATTTGGGAAGATGACAGAGCCAATGTTAGGAAGAGTGATTACGCAAAGAACTCCTCTGCCATTGCCCCAGAATCAATTCCTTGTTCCCCACTGAAGTGGACTCTCACAATTTTCTTTGTGTTACCAGTTCTTTTTCACTTCTCTGCTCCATGTTGAGAGTGTCCTGTCTAGTGGGGCACCTCTTTAGATTAAGAAACGTACCTTTACCACAGCCTTTGTAAAAGGTGGCATTTTGATCGACTAGCGAACCACAAGCGCTGCAAAACATCGTGAGCTCGAGGTAAGGGACACTGCACTAAAAATGGCGGTTTCCTGAGTGAGTAGTTTGTTACTGTTACACGACGTACCATTTCAAGTGCACAACCGCTGACCAACCGCTGACCAACTCGTTTTCTTTGTTTTGCCGTGAGTATAACTTTGTTTTGCCGTGAATTAACTTTGTTTTGCCGTGAATTAATGGTGTTCTGCCGTGAGTTAACTTTGTTTTGCCGTGAATTAATGGTGTTCTGCCGTGAGTTAATTTTGTTTTGCCGTCAGATAACATTGTCTTGCCGTGAGTAAAGTTTGTAGTGCCGTGACTTTTTGTTTTGCCGTGACAGTTGTGGGCCACCGTACGTACTGGTGTAGTGGTCTACGGAGAAATCGATATCAAGGTTGCAAAATTTCACGTAAACTAAAGTTTACGTAAACTGAAAAACACCGTAGTGGGCCTTCGTGCCACACGTAGTGGTCCCTGCTGCTTTCGCATTTTATCCCCGCCTCCGCTAGTAAGGGTTTTTTAATGTTTTATATTGTTGTGGCGGTCTCTGGGAAATACAAATAATCAAAATCTGCCCACTGCGCATATTTTTGAAATAAAAAAGAGGCAAATCAAAGGTCAGGGCTTAAAACACTTTTATAAAAAATGCGGTAAAACACTAAAAGGGCGTTTACATTTAAATAAGAAATAAGTCCTGTATCCCTTTCATGAGTCATTCAAAAACGAACACAAAACAAAACAAACTTTTCAGCCTGTCTTCTGCAGTTATGTCTCATCTTTCTGCGTGCTAGATTTCTCGCAAAGTAACAACATCGTTCTGTGTATGCTACCGAAACAATTTGCGGTTGCAACAATTTGCGGTTTCGTTGTTATGGTCAAACAAGGGTTTTAAATGGACCCTCAGGCTAGTAAAATATTGCTTTTCTTTCCACTTGAGAAAAATCCCTTCAAAATATTTTTAGAAGCAGGTTTGTTCGCATACAACTGTTTGAACTGTTTTTTTTTTCTTTTTGAAAGTATTTTTTTTAAGAACTTGTGCATGGTTGGCTAAGAACGGCCAAGGAACTTCCTCGTAAGAAAACAATTAGGATGAAATGTAGATAAAAATGTCTTCATTTTGTCCACATATTTTCATAGCTAAAAAGTCCAAGATGCGTCCACATCATCTCACTGAAATACTGTACCAGTTGATTCGCGAAAATCGGATGTTCAGTTGGAGCTTGGTGATCAAAAGTTATTTTACACCAGACCAAAAATGACGGTATTTACAATTTTTCCCTAGCAAACACTTGTTCCTACTCACGGAACAGAATGTGGAAAATCTATAAAAAGCTTTATTGACGCAACCAACTCTGCAATTAGTTTCATAATATCAAATTAAAGGTCAGATTTTTCGAATATTTTCAAAGTAAATCTTTGAAATTCTGCGATAGTTTTACCGACGGACAAGATTGAATGTGGACCACAAAGATTGATACACAGACCAAAGACAGGGTTGACTATAATTAACAATCCATATCATGCTCAAGACGCTGCATACCAAAAATAAAAATAAAAACTTCAGAAGAACTGAATCCACTCATTTATTTAAACTAATTCGTTTACCGGTGAACTTTCATACACGATTTCGACTCATCGAAACCCGCTTTACGCAATCAGAAACAATGCTCTAAATGCAGAAGTTTGCTAACTACTCAGGTTTGAGCTCCATCTTTCCCGAGTGATTTTTCTTTTCTCTTGAGTGTTCGAGATTGTTTGTTTACAAAACCGGAATTTATCTGAATGCCATTTTGCAAACTATCGATGAACAAACAGAACTTTCATCTCAGAGGACCCCAATTACAAAATTAATCCACAGAATCAAAAGTTTAATTGAATCTCCCTTTTTTAGTGTAGTAAACAACGAATGCAGTGTTCAACGGCTTTCATAAATGTTTCGATTTGACTGGACACACGTTAGGATTTGATGCACTAACATGAGAGTTTGAACCACCCCGTACATCAAAATAAACAGCACCACAGGAAAAGCCTTTTATTGAAAAGTAATACTTAATGTTAGCTGGCTGTTTTCGGCGAGCGCAAGGAACGAAGAGAAACCTGAACTTTTTATAGTCCAACATAGTCAAGTTTCCGTGTTAGGTTACTCCTGGCAGTCATTTGATTGCGTTTAGGAATTTTCATCTCCGAGCCCAATTTTCGCCCCCCCCCCCCCACCACCTCCATTTTTTTTTATTAAAGCGGGTGTCTCATTCATATATTTATCCCTTTTACCAAACGCTTGTTTAGGAATGATTGCTTTGGCTCAGTTGTGCATGGTTGGCTATTCCGAAACAATAGCTTTCAATACTGAAAGTTTTGTTGTCTCGTTATAATATAAAAATAACAGGTTTTAATTGCACCCCATCGTGCCAAATTTTCAATGAAAAATATTCAGTAATCTAATGCCTAAATAGTTACGCTTGATTTTCTTGATTGTGTCAATCAGTTTGCATCAGACATCTGTGAAACGTATTACAAAATCTAACTCCCCAAAACACTAGTGTCGACCAACCGGCGAACGCGGGAAAGTTGCGACCTACTCTGCAATTCGTCTATTTCAAATTCAGTGTTTCCTAAGTACATTCTTGAATTTCGTTGGCACTCAGCACTACTAACAGTACTGAATGAAAATTCTTATCGAGCAATGTTTTGTCTTTCTTATGTGTTCGTTAATAGCGCTTTCGTGTATGAAACCGGAAAGAATGTAAATTTCATTTTACAAAATAATGAGCAATAAACCGCTCGATAGTGTGACTACGAAAGAAATCTTAGTCTTGTTGGGGATAAAATTAGTGTGTTCTCTCTTTTCATCAACCTTTGTTCCATGTCTTCTTACAGAAAAACAAATGATGGTAAATTTTCACCAATGCGTCTCCTTGACAATACTGACGTTTGTGCTCTCTTGACCGACGGAAGCGTTCGGGATATATGGATATATCGATTGAAAAAAATTATCTTTAAACTGGTTGTATATGTAGAAAGTTCAATGAAACGACAAACCTAATTGTACTAATTACACAGCAAGTTTCGAGTTTTCGCGCAGCGTTTTACTCGCGTGTGGCCCACGTTCAATCAGTGCAAAATGTACAAACAGATGCTGGGTTGCAATGCGGAAATTTCGCGACCGTTTAGATTCGCACATCGATCGCGCTTGCTTAAGAGATATCCTTCGTACTCGAGTGTTGCTACCTTTTGTCCTTAACAAAAGAGTGTCTTATTCTCTGCAATCCTCGTGGCAGGCTGATTATTTCGGTAAGGTGGGAAAGTTCCACTCTGCGAGTTTTTCCTCTTTCTCGCGTTCTCGGCTTTCTTCCGCGACACCTGTTGCGCTGGACTGCGCAATTCAAAGGTAAAGTCAAGGGGGGACCCACGCACGTCTAACGCTATAAACAACAAGGAAAAGAAAGAGACATACTCCCAGACAACCGTTATGCAATAGAAAATAGGTGATGCCCTAACCAAGACGCGACGTGCTTGTAGTGTTCTAGCTTTAAATGAATTCCTTGCCGCATGGAATGAAATCGGTAAATCTGACTCTATGCTCTCTGTGAAGTTTTTAGCCGACCTGAGGAGCACTGCGTATTCTCTCCACGTCTATTTAATTTTTAGCGATATACCTGAAGGCAGTGATCACGAGCATGCCGTCGGCTTTTCTCTTAAACGCAAATCGTGATCACGAGTGTTCATTAGAGGCACGCGCTACCCGTGCTAAAACTTTAGAGGAATCGAAGTTGTTTCAAATCAAAATTAAAAGGTGAAGCCGGTTAATTGTCCAGTGGCCGGGTCCGACGTGAGGTGTCGATGAAAGATTTTGACTAACTGCGCTAAGGAAGGCATCCAAATTTTAAACACACATTTCGTGTACAGAAATTCGTTTCCACAAAGACAAAAAAGTTACAAATAAAACTGAAAGTTTCGTTCCTTTCGCAGGAGCTTCTTGGCTTTCTCGCTTGACACCTGTTGCCGTTGACACCTTGACACCTGTTAAATCAGGTCCATTTAAAAATTTATACAACACAGAAAAACTCGTGTCATAAATAAGACACAAAGTGATCGTAGTGTTCTCCTAAATGATTTCCTCGCATAAGACGTCAGATCTGTCTCAATCTACTAGATGATGTTTGTCTATATATATAGTACTAAAAACTTGCTGCAAAACAGCTATTTTATCTGAGAAACACTTTATTCATGTGGCAGTTAATTTTTTAGCGGCTTTCAAAGGCTATGATTGCGAGTAAGCAATCAGTTTTTGTTAGAAAAGTATTGTTTTGGTTCTTGTTCTCTCAACCTCATAGCTGGCATCATTTTTAAGCAAGGAAGTTCTAGACACGTGTGCAAGCTCTACACGCGAGAACGCACGAGCGGAATTGTATGGAGGAATCTCGTGCTCCAAAAAAAAAGGAAAGAAAGAAAAAGAAGAGACTGCTTCCAGACTATTTTTATGACGCAGAACCATGTATGCAAGAATAAACAAGTCACGTCAAGAGAAGACAATCTTCTGTTATAAAGCACCACGAAGGAATGAATGTGGAAGGAATGTGGCTTGGCAGCCTAAAACAAAACAAGGGCAAGCGATCCCCCTTTAGTATCTCGTGGCCAGAGAAATACGTAATTGCTCTCGGTGTTGCTTTCGCTTACGACCCGGCGGTTAGCTGCAGAATCAATTTCGAAGAAAAAATTGTATCACTGAAAAAGACTTTAAACCGGTGGTCAGCGAGAAATCTAACTTTAATAGGAAGGATATGCATTGTCAAGACTCTCGCCATCTCCAAACTAGTCTATAACACATCTGTTCTCTCAGTTTCATCCAACATATGTAAACAAGTCAACGATATTTGCTTCAGGTTCGTATGGAAAATGAAGCCGGATAAAATTAAACGGCACACTCTTATTGGTCCTCTTGATAAAGGCGGTCTTAACATGGTTGACTTTGTTATGATGGATAAATCTCTTAAGGCTGCGTGGGCAAAGCGATTATGTGAAGCTGGAGATAGTAAATGGTGCGCTGCCTTCTCCTTGGCCACAACCCACCTCGGTGGCACTTTCCTTTTCGAATGTAACTTTGATATACATGACTTAAATCTGTCTTCAGAATTACCCTCCTTCTACAAAGAAATACTTTCGGCTTGGCAGGAGATACACTCCACAGACCCCTCATCTGCTGACGAATACGGAAATGAAATCATTTGGAACAACCGTTTTATTAGAATAGATGGAAAACCGATCTTTTTTCTGTCATGGTATCAAAAAGGTGTGATTAAAATACGCGACCTTCTGGTAGATGGTAGGTTCTTGTCCATAACCGAATTTCAAGATAAATATGGTCTAAAAGTAAATTTCTTAAAATATGACGGCCTCCTCTCTGCAATCCCTAGTGGGTGGAAAAACTCCCTTTTAAATCCTAAGCAAATACCCTCCAATATGGCTGTCAGAGATAACCTAACCCCCTCTAATGTCACTGCCAAAATTGCTCGCGAACTTTTTGTTTTGAAAGTTCTTAAATCCCCAAAAATAGAACTAGAACTAGTCGGAAAAAACTTATCCCCGAAAGCTATCTACCAATTGCCTTTTAAAGTCACAGTAGAAAACAAACTAAGATGTTTCCAATACAAAATCATTCATGGTATTCTTCCTACAAACAAATGGCTTTTTATACTGAAAACGTCACCTCGCTGTGAGCGCTGCAACTTTCCCAACGAAACTTTGGTTCATCTTTTGTATGAATGCCCCATTATGCAAAGTTTTTGGCGTGAAATTGTTAATTGGTGGAATGAGAAACGATCGGAGAATCGTTCCTTAAGCGTGACGGATATTCTGTACGGCTATAAACCAGACTGTACTAAGTTTTACGCCTTAAACCATGTTCTAATCATCGCAAAATATCACATTTTCCAGGCTTGGTTGGATAACAGCCCCCCAAGCTTTGAAATGTTTCATCTCGTTCTCAAAGATAAGATCCTTTGTGAAAGCAGAATCGCTTTTAAAAACAACACCTTGTCGAAATTTAGATCAAAATGGACAACATTATGCGCTTTAGCCCCTCAAAATGTTTCCACATAGAATGTGCCACCTGCTTTTTTTTTTTTTCTATTTCTTTTTTTTTCTTGTTTTCGTTAAAATTGTAATTAAATTAATCTGTTGTAAATTAACTCTGTACTTGTACTTATATGTAGTGAAACGGTGTAATTTTTTCTCTGTATTATCAATATTTTATCTGTTTTTTGTACGTCTTTTTTTTTTCAACATTCAATATTGTAAAGTCTTATTTTCTTCAATAAAAAAATTAAAAAAAAAAAATAAAGCACCACGAACAACTAGTGGATGTGAGCGCTCTCAAAATGGTTTAAATATTATTAATTATTATTGGTCATGTCGTAAACAAGAAGTAACAGTGCTTGTCTATGATGTCACACTACAGCTAGTTGACCTGTGTAACACTGCCTATGATGATCTCCGCGTGTACTGATTTAATTTCCAGCAATTTAGGCTTTGGCCGCGAACAGACTATTTGCCTTTTCTTTCGTGTAATCTGGAATGAGAAACAAGTCACGCGCGCTCATTAGAAACAAACTGTGACTGCCCTGTGCAGAAACTCGTGGGAAGTTAAAAATGTTGCGATTAACGACCACTTAACGCAAAACAGAATTAAATAATGAAGAGCATTTCAATTATTTGCTTGTTCACTACATTCTTATACTGGCTAGAATCAGATTGTGTGTTTCATGAAGGTGGTCGAGTAGTATGTAGTGAATTAAATGAATACCACCTGACTCTCAGAGGTTTATTTTCTGATTTTAAACCCCCCACATATTAAAAAAATTTTATTTACTCACATATTTATTAAGTGGGAGTTTTAAAAAAAGAAAATAAACGGCTGAGAGTCAAGTAGTATTAAATTGACCCAATTTATACTAAAAATGAAAAAAAAATTTATAATTATATTAGATATTTGTGAGATAGATGGCTGCCGGATTCAGCTACTGTCAGGTTCTCGAAGCAATTCAAAACCTACCGTCTGAATTACGTGAGATGATTTTCAAACATTTGAAGAAATATGTGTATTGAAAATAACACAATGGCAAGTTGTCGACTTAGTCTCTTCACTATAAATCTGTTTATTTGGTCTGCTTTTGGTTTATTGAGCTGTTATGTTTATGGACCAACAGTTGTTACTAACTTTCACACAGTTTTAGTATTTATTGAAGCAAACACTCATCTGATGCTCCAATATCTTTTTTATACAGGATTGTTTATATTATCTGTGTCAGTAATAACGAAAATTGCATTGGGATCAGATCTCAACATTCGATCACCAATTAATATTGTTATTCAAGAAAAAAATGAAACATCTCATATTATTTTAAAAATTATTTTTAATTATAGAATCACAGAAAAAAATTTTTTTTAATTAGAGAAATACATATCTTTGTTATATCCAAGTTGCAATGTCTATACTTCACATAAACATTGAAGAGCTTTTGAAAGAACTTGATCCAGCAACGTTACAAGCTTTAGAGCAATCACTTGCAGAGGACGCTCCTGCTGTTAGAAAAATTATTCATAACATATTGGATGAACCTATTTCTGAGAAAGTGGAGAAGAGTTTAGATAAACCTTTAATTCCTAAAACTTCCCAACCGACCGCTCCTCCTCGTAAAAGAAGGGGGAGAAAAACACAAGAAATTTTGAGGAATTTTGATCCAATTTCTCGAGAAAATATCCGAAATGTTACAAACTATCAGAATGAAATTCTTGATTTATATGATAATAACGAATATGAGGGAGAAGAGGTAAGAGGGCGCCGTTTCATTCGATGGCGCTTCATTCGAGGACTTGAAAGAGGTCTTACATCTGATTTCATGACAAAAATACGAGAGAAAGTTAAAGCATCTTTTTACGTTAGACATATTTTTTCATATCAGCTACGTAATATTGAAGACGGTTCGTTAATGGTGATGTACACAAACAAAGGTTCGCCTTGGTTTGAAGGTTTTTCTGATGCGGAGAAATGGTTGAGTGAGCGGGAGAAGGTACGCCAGGACCCTGACAACATAAATAGATCGGACACAAAATGGGTGTTTGAAAACGACTTTAATGTTGATATAAAGGTTGTACGTGATCGTCAACCACTTTTAGGTACAGGTCCCTTACCCAACTGGCTGCGTGATTGTGCGCGTGGGCGTGCGGGTCCAATGATTGCTCTTGATACTTACCAAGATAATTTATGTCTTTGGCGCTGTATTGCGGTACACCGAGGTTCAAGACCAGATCGAAGTACAACGGCAGCACGGGAACTTGCTAAGAGTTTCTTCAATCTCATAGCTACTCCACAAGATTGCCGAAAAACATGTTTAGATGAGCTTGATGAGGTTGAAAATCCGTGTATATGAGCCTGAACGTATGGAGGATGGTGAAGTGGTATGGCATCTTAGAAGGAAACCACCAGCCAAGTTAACAAATATTTTTGACAATTGGAATTTACGAAGGGCATGCTTTCGTTATAAAAGATATTTCAAATCTTGCAAAAATTTATGCATGTGTTCATTGCCGTTCAAGATTTACTCAAGCTTGCAATCTTCAACGGCATACCCAAACGTGTGCGCAAGGAAAAACTGTGATTGATTGTCCGGCAGAAAGAGTTGAATTACCACAAACAGCTTTTGAGAAAGCTTTTTATCCAAAACATTCATCTTCTCTGGAATCTCTTCGTTGGCTTGAACAAGAAGCAGCACTTCGTAAAATTCACATTCACCACGCTGCTTGCGGGCATGGAGGTGAAAGATGGGTTGAGCGTGCTCCTGTAGACGGTTATAACCATGAAACGAAGACTGTTTTTCAATATCATGGATGTCACTGGCATGGATGCCGAAAATGTTACCCTCATGATCGAAATAGAATTATTGATCATCATAACCAAACACGAGAAGATAGATTTAAAGTAACTGTTGAACGTACACAAAATCTTCGAGCTGCTGGCCACCATGTAATCCAGGCATGGTCTTGTGAAGTAGGAGAAATAAATATTGAGTTACCAAAGACTCAAATACAAAGTTATCCACACGCTATATTGTATGACTTCGAAGCATACGGAGATAAAAATCAGAGGAAAGAACCAACAGGAATGTTAACTATCGAAAATACACACGTACCAATCTCTGTTAGCATTGGTGACACTTTAGACAGAGAACCTACCCATATCTGTGAAAGAGACCCTGCGGATTTGGTTTACAAGTTTATGGAAGAGCTGGAGAGACGTGGGAAAAACATTCGGGACCAAGTAAGAGCAGCGTTCATACCTGACGATATAAATATGCTTACAAAAGCACAGCGCCTCAAAATAGAAGAATGGTGTAATCAGGTGCCAGTTCTTGGGTTTAACTCCAGGCGATATGATTTGAATCTTATCAGAGAACATTTCGCGGAACGTTTATCTGATACAACTGGTAAAGTAAGAGTTGCAAAAAATGGAAACAAAATTATGTTCATTTTGACTAAAAGCTTTCGCTTTCTCGACATCATGAACTACTTAGGTCCGGGTACAAGTTATGAGAAATGGGTGAAAGCCTACGAATGCGAAACTGTAAAATCGTGGTTTCCGTATGAATGGTTGATTTTTGCGGTCTTCCGAAATATGAGGATTGGTATTTGAAGCTGAAGGGTGGTTATGTTCTCACGCGGGATGAATGGGATGGGTGCCAGCGTCTGTTCAAAGAAAAGGGTATGTGTACTTTCGCAGACTGGCTGCGTTACTACAATAATCTCGATGTAGCTCCTGGCCTCGAAGCACTGGAAAAGATGCGTGCTTTCTACACTGATAAAGGAATCGATATTTTGAAAGACGCTGTTAGTATCCCAGGTGTTAGTTTACATTACTTGCTCCGTGGATGTGTTGAGAGGGGTGCGGATCTTTACAGCCCAGGCAAAGAAGCGTATGATATGTTGAAAGAAGCTGTTGTCGGAGGTCCGAGTCTTGTTTTTGCAAGATACCATGAAGTTGGAGTCACGAAGATAAGGTCTCATAGAATAGCGGAACCCCGTTTTTGTAAAAATATCGTGGGTTACGACGCCAACGATTTGTACTTATCAACCATGCTTAGAGACATGCCTTGTGGAAAAGGAATGGTTGTGCATTATAATAACGAAGCTGCCTCTCCCATACTAACACAAAGGCTCAAAGATGGAAAATGGTTCGGATTCGCGGAAGTAGATATAGAGATCCCAAAAACCTTGTGGTCAAAATTTGAGGAGATGTGCCCGTTCTTTTACAACAAAGAGGTGCCTGTTGAAGTTGTGCCTCAACATATGCTTGACTACCTAACACACACGAAGCGGAACCGCGGAGACGGAAAGAAGTTAGTGGGAGCATTGTCTGCAAAGAAAGCCAAGATGGCCGACGGACGCGTTGTACGAGCTGCGTAAATTTTCGCTCCGGGGAAGCCCAGATAGGCTGCGACATTCGAAAAAAAAGCGTCGTCGAAAACTGAAATAACAAGAGCTTAATATGGAAAATACCGTGTGCGTTATTCTAACTTTTTGATGTCGAAACGGCAGGTTCGCTCGCCGAGTTGTCTAGAAAACCCGTCTCCGAAGAGAAATAGACTAAAGAGCCAAGAAAAATCAGAAATGAGTTCGGGCAAGGATTCCGAAGACCAAGTATCCTTGAGGATCATCATGGACAAACTAACCTCCATAGAATCAAGAATGGAAGACAATTTCTCACAATTGCACTCTCAAATGTCCGAACTAAGGTGCGTGTTCAAAGTACAAATTGATGGACATAGTTTATGATATAATAGAGAATGAGCTAAAGTTAAGCACCGAAAATATCAAGTTTCATGCAGTACACCGTGTCGGTAAAACAGCGTCCCAAACTGATCAAGACAACTCTACGCCACCGCGCCCACGACCGATAATCGCTAGATTTGTTAGCCGAGAACACACAGAACAAGTTCTATCAGTCAAAAATCGGCTTAAAAGATCCGAAAGGTATGAAAACGCCTACATCACCAAAGATTATGCTCGGGCAATACAAGAGGAAAGAAGATCTTTAATTAAAGCTGTTTGTCGCAAAGGAAAAGGGACGAGAAGCTAAAGTCATCAACCGAAGCCTGTTTATTGACAACCAAATGTATGACATTAACTCTATTCCGGCCGAATTTAAACCAGTAGTTGATTGAAATCCGTGCCAACCAAGGTATGTTTTGTTTTTCCCTTTTCCATCGCCGAACGGCGAAAGATTCCATACAGCCAAACGAAGTCGCTGGGTATTCCCTGGACTTCCAACCTCCTCGAAGATAATGTACGTAAATGTATTTGTGTTTATGTGTAGGTGTTTTAGGTTTGCATATTTTATGTTATTTAGCGATGTTTTTTGTACCAACTTATTTTCTGAATGTTTCTGTCTACCCACAATGTATTCCTCGGATCACTCAGCTCAGAGTAATAACAATGTATTTACGCCTTCCAAGTTGCACAGGATAATTGCTCTGTACTGACGTTAAACGTTAGAGGGCTTAGGAATCAGATAAAAAGAAGGAGTATCTTTAGTTATCTTAAAGACCAAAACTGTCAGTTTTATTTTCTGCAGGAAATTTATTCCGAGCCAAACGATGAAAAAATTTGGAAAAGCGAGTGGGGTGGTGACATTTTTTTTTTCACACGGTTCTACTCATAGCAAAGGGGTCTGTATTCTCATAAACCCTTCACTCAGCTTAGCGTCACCAATCGAAAAGTCCAGCAAAGATCAAGAGGGAAGGATCGTTTCAATCAATCTAACCCTTGAAAAAGTTAATTTTTCGCTGTGCAATGTCTATGCTCCGAACGATTCACAACAACAACAAGTGTTTTTGCATAACCTGAATGAATTTTTAATGTATAACACGGATGTAGAGAATCTCATTATAGGTGGGGACTGGAATGTCACACTACAATCACTAGACAAAAGAGGCGGCATCCCATGGAAAGCATCTACCTATAGGGACAGCCAAATTTCAATGATGGAAGAATTAGAACTAATCGATGGGAAAAACATTTAGACAAGAGCACCTTTCTAGCCGTAGATGCTTTCCAACTCTCGCCCAATACTGTAATAGACCTACTCAAAATGAAAAACAAGGATTACTACTGGCTCCTAATTAACAAAGACAATCAAGAGATAAAAGCTGAAGTGAAATGGTCTCGAGACTTGCATTCGGAAGAATTTAGACTAGATGATCTTTTCAGCCGTGTTAAAAATGTTTGCAAAGAAAATAAAACGAGAGAATTTTATTTCAAACTTATTCATAGAATAGTGGTGACCAAAAAAGAACTTTTTTTCTTCGGTATAGAAGACGACATGTTTTGTTTATTTTGTCAAGAACCTGACTCAATAAGTCACACTTTCTTAAATTGCCGCTGGTCAATTCAGTTCTATTCGGAGGTTATCAAGTGGTTTAACAAAGAAAATGACACCACCTTCTCGCCAAGCCCCGTAGAAATACTGTTCGGGAAAAAATCAAGCAATTGCTCTCAAGGCTCGTTTAAATTGTTAAGGAAATTTATTATACACTCCTGTTTGCCAAATACTATCTATATACACAAAAACTACTCAAAAAAGAAATAAACACGAAAGAGTATATTAGGAAACTCACTTTTAAATATCAAATTGAAAAGCTATTTTGAGCAGTTATCAACGCTGTTCTCCAGCCCTCCCCACTACTCTTACTGTTAGTCATAAGAAGAATACTGTGTGGTAAACACTCCCTTCTGTCTTTCTTTAATTTTTATGTATGTATTCTTATTTTAGCGACGTATGTAATGTATCAAGTAATTCTACTGTAAATAATGTCACTGTATTGTATATTATTATTTAAAAATAAAATAAATAAAAAAAAATAATAATACAAAAATAAAAAAAAAATTGTCTGCAAAGAAGATATTATTATACGCTCCTCTACTTAGATGGTATCTTGAGCATGGAGCAGTGATCACAAATGTTTATCGAACGATTGACTATCAACCAACAAAAATATTCACATGGTTTGTAGAGCAAGTTACTGAAGCTCGTAGAACTGGAGATAACGAAAAAAGCAAAGCGCTGCTGGCCGAGATATTCAAGCTGTTAGGAAATAGTGGGTACGGGAAGCTTATCGAAGCCTTGGAGCGGCAAACAAACATCATTTACACTAAAGACGAAAAGGTAGTCGACAGAGCCTTGCGAAGCGCATATTTTAGTGATCTTGACGAGATCGGGCAGGCGTATGAGCTGGAAAGCCGAAAACCCCGGATCACAATCAGAAGACCATTTCAGGTAGGAATAGCTGTATATCAACTGGCAAAGCTTCGAATGCTTGAATTTTATTATGATTTTCTTGACAGGTATTTTGACAGAAAAGATTTCGAATTGATTCAGATGGACACAGACAGTAATTATATGGCAATCAGCGCAGAAAAGTTGGAAGACATCGTCAAACCGGAGCGGCAAAAAGAATTTGAGGTAAAAAAACAAGAGTGGTTAGCTTGGGACAAGTGGAGCAGTCGGACCCTGGGCTCTTTAAACTCGAGTGTGAAGGCAGCAGAATGATTGCACTCTGCTCAAAATGTTATTTCGTTGACGAATCTGAGGGCGAAAAAAAGAAGTTTAGCACAAAAGGAATATCTAAGAAGCAAAACGAGATAACCTGGCAGCGTTTCAAGAAAGCTTTGGAAGGCAGCAAGGACATAGCAACTAATAGAGGTTTCAGGATGCGGGACGGGCAGATTGTTACGTACAAACAGCAGAAGCTGGGGTTGAGCGCTTACTACGATAAACGCTGGGTATTGGAAGACGGTATTCACACAGAACCGATCGAGTGTCATTGTTAGATTGCCGGTGGTAGCTGTGTATCTGGAGGAACAACCAAAAGGTCTTCGCGGACAAACCAGCGTTTTGGTCCGTCAAACAAATAATAGATAACCGGTGCGTCTGGTTTTATCATAATCTTTTCAATCTCGTAAACATTAAAAGACCAGATTAGGTCGGTAGCTCTTCGCCGACCACCTTCAAGTTCACCCGGTTGATAGAGATAGCGAACACTTAAACCGGATGGGAGCTTCTTTTCCTTTACACCAACAGGTCTCAAATAAGGTGTCGAGGATTTGGATGGAACAGTTTTCTCTTTGATGGTATCAACGGGTTTCTGACCGGTCAGTCGAGTGACTTCTTTATTCAAAGCTGAAATAACAACGGGCAGTCGGGCCACCCATTCAGTCGATCTTTTCTCGTCTGGGAGGCGCATTTCAACCCCATATTGGTGTCCAAACAGTCGTTCAGCTAGGGTGCGGTTGAATCTTTCAACGATAGCTTGATCACGGTGAATATCCACACGGCCGCGTCTAACCTCGACATTATGTTTCGAAAGAAGTTGGTTCAGAGCGCCCATAAACTCACGACCAGGATCGACCTGAAGCAGTTTCGGCCATTTTAAAGGACCACGACTATAAATCCGTTCCAGAGCAGCTGCAACTTCTCTAGCCTCTTTTGTGGTCAACGGTTCGGCCTCTTTGTATCGAGAGGCCACATCTACCACTGTGAGAGCATATTTAAAAGTTTTACGAGAGCGTGGTGGGCGATCGTGTGGGAGATACAGAAGATCGGCTTGGTGAACTTTGTTTGGAACAGGAACATCAAATTTCGGTCTTGGAATGTACCGTGGGGCTGGTAAATAAACCTGCCAAAGAGCTTGCTTCATCAACCAGTTTTGAGCCACATCTTCCGAGACTTTCGCTGCCTGGACTAATTTTTTAATTGCTGCAAACCCTTTCCAATACCCTTGCGGGCTGTAATAAATTTTTGACAACTTATTGAAAATACGCGAGCTCATTGTATACCATACATAATAAAAAAAATGGACGACCCGTTTGGTTGTTTGCAAGGTGTTAACATTTCGTCGAAAATGATTCAAGAAATGTTGCAAAAAAAAAATGAAATAAGCCTGTTATCAAAAAAGATTAATCGTCCTTCATGTGAGGAGCAAATAGTTTATGTGGTGAATGAGTTCTGTTGTGAATGTCCAAAATGTTGTAGAGTGTTGGAATGTGATGATGATGAACAGTTTCAAGAAGAAAATCGGGGAAGAAGTTTCACTGCAACTAATTTTCGTTTAAAAAATGTTTTGCGGAAATGGAACATTGACAAAATATTTTCTTCCAGCGAGGTAGATTTTCTTGGTAACGTTATTGCTCAATTTCAGGAGATGTCCGGCAAGTCAGTGAACTACTCCTGTTTTCTACACAATTATTTTGAAATAGTAACTTCTGAATGCTGGCCCAACAAAAAAGAAATTATGGAATCTATTTCTCATCACCTTCCTAAAAACTTTGCAAGCAGGCGGCGCGCAAAACAGAAGTTTGAAAAGTGGTGGTCAAACAATTAAGGTTCTTCATACACATTTTCATATTTGCCTGTTTTCGGATTTTTCACCAAACGCATGACAGTACCTTTTTTTGGATGAGTCCAGAATTTCTTGCTTGTGACACCAGTTGGTCCCGTGAAAGCATTTTTGGCAATATCACCTTTCCAATACCGATCGAATACAGGTTTTGTGGAAGGAATCATTTTTTTTGTCAAAGTTTCAGCAAATTTTTCTGCATCCAATGGTTTATCCAAAACACCAGTCCTTTTTTGTTGTTTCAAACCCAACCCTAACTTTTGTTTAGCATTGATTGTATTTCTTGCAGCTGCATGACCCCACTGCCTTTGTTTGTAAGGAACTGCGTCAAGAGCCTTCACCATTTTTTTATCCGCTTTGTGTTTGCATTTTTTGAGATTTTCACCGTATTTGTTTTCACGGTTGGAACAAACATCATAATCAACATCATGTTGCATAGCAATCGCATCTGTTGCACCTGTTGGTTTCTGATATATTTCCAAGATTTCACCCGTTTCTGGATCGTATTTCACCTGCTTTTCAAGAGGATTGTATGGCCCTGTAAAATTATGCCCCGGAAATTTCCCAATTGCTGCATGTATATCAAACCCAGCTCCATCCAAATCAGGTCTGTCAGTTTTGTAACGTTGGTTTGGTCGAACTTTAGTTGAAAGTTGATCTAACATTTCACTTCCAACGTTTTGAATGACTGGGCGGGCTTTGTCAAAAGTGTAATTTATTGCTTTCTTTTGCAGTTTTGGGTCTCTCATAGCTTCAGAAGCGTAATATCTTCCAGCTTCAACACTTTTTTTCGCAAGATATGGGATTCCTTTTGTAATAGCAAGATCACCAACTGCCATAGCAACGTCGCCGAATATTCCACTGCCCTCCGCGTGGGAAGGCTCACCTAGTTTCCCGGCATAAAACGTGTTTTTGTTATTCCGCAACTAGCGCATTTTGCCTTTAAGAGTTTTCGATTGTTCTTTGTGATTACAACTTTTTCACTTCCCTGTACATTAGGCGTATGCCGCTTTTCTTTCACACAGTACACTTCCATTGCATATATATTTTCAGAAAAATAATTTTTCACTATTTCCTCGTTTTCAAGTAAATCATTGGAGAACATTTTCAAAATATCGGCAAAACTTGTTCCTTTATTTCTTTCATTTAAAAAGAGAAGGCAGTAGTAACCACATGTTCCCATTGAATTTGGTTATCGTTTCTGAAAAAATGTGTCATCCCAGGCATTGACATTTCTTTTTCCCATTCCAAAGGTGGTGGAAGCCCAGATGAATCGAAATACTCGTAAGTACCTTCGTCTTTGGCAGGCCAACAACATACCCAATGAGTTCCCAAACTTCCAAAATCATCCAAGTTGATAATGCATGGGGAATGAAACAAGGGTTTTGTTTCATTTCTGCTAAAAATACCTTTTATTCTCAGGTCAATGTTGGATAGTGGTTTATCTTCAAATTTTAGTTTTTTTTTTAATGATAATAATTATCCCAAGTTCCGAAAAAAGGTGGAGGTTGAATTTGCATTCCTTTACCTTTAGGAGGTGGTGGTAAAGGTGGTGTTCTTCGTTGTCGTGTGCGTGATGGTGGTTGAGTTTGCATACCTTTTCCGATTATTTTTCGGACTAAATCAAGGGCCAAAGGTACTCCGATAGACGCCAACATACCAAGGAAGCCGCCGTATTGTGCGCCGCCTCCTTTTACTAAACCTTTTCCAACAAGATATTTTTCCACCGCCTTTTTCTGAGTAGGAGTCATTTGCTGGACAAGTTTATAAAGCTCAATTTCCTTCGGCCCAAAACCTTTTCCAAATATCTTTTTCAGCACCTTTTCAGCACCGAAACTCAAACCTGCACTTGCTAATGCCCCAAGGGCTGGCTTTATCAAAGGTCGTGCCAAACCTAACATAGCAGAAAACAAACTTCCACCACGCTGCGCAGTATTCTGAATCTGGGTCTGGCTTAAGTTTATTTCCATTCCTTTCCCTGCCGCTGAGGTTTTCTTCAGTCGCGAGATTTGAGTAGCAGCGAGAAGGAGTTCGTCACCGCGCCCAATTTGACCAGGTTTAACTCTCAGAGTAACAGCTGTCTTCGAAACATAAGCTTTTTGAAGTTTCTTTTTCTGACCATCGGTCAGTGCGATTTTATATGGATGATAAGTTGTGCTCATCGTGCGTGTATATTATATTCAGATTTTTTTCATTTGACAAGAACAAGTTCATTACCAAGCGGATTCAGAATAAATTCTTCTTCAGTCAAAACCGCGGCGAAGATTTTGTAATCATAAGCGTTAGCAGCTTCGTTAAGTCTGCATTCAAAATTAAGTGTTTGTGGGTCCCCTGTCAAAGTTTCTTTGGCATCTCGCAAATCGAAGTAGATTATTGAGTACAACTTCTCAAAGTTGGTGACTTGAAGTTGAACACCGCTGTTGTAATCGTCGTTTCTGTATCTGAATTCCATCAAATCATCCAAAATTCTTAGTTTGTAATTATAGTTGTAATCAACATTAGGGTAAAAGGTTGTTCGCATTCTAGTTTGCAATTGTGCAATCTTGCCGAGTTATCACCATCGAGATCAAATGTGTCAAAAATATAAGGGTTTTGTGTGTAAGAATTTTTTTTACGAGATTGTTGAAAGAATATGAAGACATGCTTTGGGTTTCTGTGTTGACTCCCAATCGTAAACGTACCATTCGAGTCCCTTTTGTCACCCGAAGAATACATATTTTCTTTCAAGTATTTCCGTTGGGTTGGTTTCAAGAAATTTTCATTGATAAGAGTCTGCCCTTTACCAGTGACATGTAATTGTGGGACCCATAACTCGAATTTATGAATAACAATCCTTCGAGCTGTTCCATTATTTTGGTAAATCATTTCTCGGTCGTCTTGCAAAACAATTTCAAACTCAAGTTGCATGGGTGGCAGCAGCTTGTCTGAAAGACTTTCAAAAAAGGAGTATCTGTTCAATGGAATCTTTGTCTGCACCATCTGACCACCATGTGATAGAAGCGCTCTTGCCCTCATTCCAAGATTCGTCGCATTTGCATCAGTCGCTGTGGTGGCATCATTGTCAAGATACCAAAAATGATTTTTTGCCACGCTTCTTGAATAATCATCCGAAATATCAAGCATATTTTTGATAAAAATTGTCTTGTGAATATTATTTGCATTGTACAATTCTTTTCCAGTTGAATTGATTCTCAAATTTTTAATCATGAAAAAGAACCATTTATCGGAGCTGATTCGGTATCAGCATCAACATTAACTCCATTTGCTTTTGCTTCAAACTTAAAATCAACTAGGAAATAGGCTTTGTACCAGTCATAAAAATTGTTTCTGTCATTCACATTGAATTTGTAACGATTCTTCTCTTGAAATTCACCATTACCAGGTAATACGATAGCGTCTTGCAAATTGAATTGGATATATTTTCTTTTCTCAAGATATGGTTGAACTCTGAACATATCGACAAAGTTTTTTTTTTATTTAAAGAAAAAATATATGCGCTTAAATTTCATTCACCAAAATTCGATTCAATTTTAAAAGAGCATCATCTGATTTTTTCGGTACTTGGTTTTGTAAAATGTTTTTAAGTTTATTTTTCACATCCTGCCTCATTGGTTTTTTCTTTCTCTCTTACAATATTTTACGTATTTGTTTTGAACCTTTTTCGGCAACAATTTCACCAACTTTTTGACTAGTTTTTTCAGCGATTGTTTTTGCGTTTTTTTCGGTTGTTTTTTTTTGCCACATTTTTCATATTGCTTTTAGGTACTTCACCAATGGTTATAAAGGTGTCACGTATCACACCCGACCCTTTGTATTTATATTTTAAAGTTCCGGTTTTTCTATCAAAAAATTTTGACCACTCGCTCGGATGATTCATGGTGTATATTTATAAAACAAAATTCTCACTCTTTTTTAATCATTACTTTGACCATGATATCAATCTCGTTAAGATCCAAAGTACCACTTTTTCCATCAGTTACTCTAATATTTACCGAATCGATATTTTTTTTGTCCACAGGATGCCATTCAAGCAATTGCTCTTTTATTTCAAATGGATAACTTACTTGAAGATTTGATGTTGAAAAAGAATATATAACATCGCTTGGAATATTGTTTGATACCCTGCTGATTAGATCACAGTGGATGACCACCCAATCAACACCTCTTGTAATATCTGGTAGTTTTCTTCCGACACTATCTCCACTCAAAGTCTCTTTTTCATAACCAATTAAATCAGCGAAAGATCCAAGAGATAAGTCAAACTCATAATCATCATGAATTAAAATAACAATTCTGTAAACCGTCATATCGAAATACAAATTAAAAATGAAAGCACTTTTGTCATCTTCCGGAACTACCCTACCTATGTGATTCTGAATAAAACGGTTGATGTCTTTGTAACCATACATTCCATTTTTAAAAGTTAAAGTTTTCCAATCTTTTTCAGTTTTTTTCTTCCAGGGAATTTTATTATTATCATAAGCAGCATCAATATTGTACCATGAATAACTCATTGAAATATTTTTTAGCGCTGCTTTATAATTTCCTGAATCTAAAAAACTAGCTGATGGAAAATTGATTGTAAAATTATGTGAAACATTACTTTTTCCATTTCTTTGGAGTTTTGCCAGGCTTGAGATGAGAATAAGATCAAAAGACATTACTGAAGTATATAATCAGTGATAATTTTTCTTTTGTTTTTTATCGATTATGCCGAGTTCAACTAGTGAATCAAGCAGAGAAAATACCTGTTTTTTAAGTTTTTTTGAGTTCTTTCCTGCTTTCATTGATCCAATGCTCAAGTAAAGTTGGTTGATCAATTTTTCAGCTTCATCAGTGATGCCACTTCCTTCGGTTTCCCAATCCTGTTTAGAAAAGTCATCTTCATCGTCAGAAAGTTCAAAAGCAGATCTTCGGCTAATGACAGCTTTTTCAAAAGGAGTTTTGGTGATTTCTCTTTTTTCCGGTTTTTTTGGTGGTTTCAATTTCGCCTTTTTTTTCTTGTAATTGTGTTGATAAAGGTTGTGTCCTTTTAAGTAACTTTTCTGCATGTTCTTGATGTGCCTGAATTGTTTCGCGTTTAAATACCTCAGCTGTTATATCTTCCATATTTTTCCATAGAAATAAGATCCTTTACTTTTTACTCTGTAATTTGGGAAATAAGACTTCGTCCAGTTCTAAGCCGGTTTGATGTTAATTTCTTTGTTTCTTCTTTGGAAGATCCCGGCATAACAGTTTCTTCCATCAGGGGTGGGGGTGGTAATGGATAATCATCAAATTCTTGATATGGGTTGGTTGTGATGTTGGTACTATAGGTGTTGTGGTTGTTGTGGGTGTTGTTGGTGGTGATGGTGCTGGAGTTGGTGCATCCGGTCTGAATTCATCACCAAACGGGTTGATTTCGTCAAATTCATCCATTGTGTAATCAGGAGCTTCCTGCTCATCCTCTTCTCCTTCTTCTTCTACATTATCGCTGCTATTTTTATCAAGCCTTTTTGTGATTGGTTTAAAAAGTTCTTCTCCTGAAAGCTGACCAAACTCTTTGTTTATTTTATCCATTCTAAATTTTTGGTGAATTTCTTCTGTTTGTTTATCCAACACCGTTTTTTCTTCAGCCAATTGTTGCCATTTTTTTACTGACATATTTCCAGCGTGAATATATAGAAGCGAAAAAAATATGAAGTTCACATATTTATCATTTCCCTCAGTTTCTTCCAAGAGTGCCTACAAACAAGGTCACCCTTGTTTGCCAGATGATTTTTTCCGGATGCTAATTTGTGGACCTAGTAATTCTGGCAAAACAAACTTATTACTGAATATGATTTATAACTTATTGATGTTTGATAAAATCTACCTCTTCTCAAAAAACCTGCACCAGTACCAATACCAGGGTTTTTTGAAGGACTTTGCTGAAATAATCAACCCCAAGGTTGGTTATGAGGTTATTGAGGCTTGGGATGATGATGATTTTCTTTGTGAAAGCAACCAAAACAGCATCATTAATTATTTTATCAACGGGCGGCACAGAAACTGCTGCGTATTTTATCTCTCTCAACCCTTGCACCAAGAGCTTGGTAAAACCAGGGTTTTACCCTGGTCCAAGCCTGGTTAAAAAACCAGGGTACCGTGGTTCTTAAACCAGGCTTACCAGACTCAAACCCTATGTGCAAAAAAGTCTGGTAACCCTGGTTACCCTGGTTATTTAGAAAACCAGGGTTACCAGACGTACCAGGGTAACCCGGGTTTAACCAGACTCTGAGAAGTCTGGGCTAACCTAGGTTACCCTGGTTACCCTGGTTACCCTGGTAAGTCTGGTGACCCTGGTTTTCTAAATTACCAGGGTTACCCGGGTTTAACCAGGCTCTTAAGGTCTGGGTTGACCAGGGTAACCCTGGTGAACCTGGTTAGCAAATTTTACTGAAAACCAGGCTTACCAGACTCGGACCCTATGTGCAAAAAAGCCTGGTTAACCCCGGTTTCCCTGGTAAGCCCGGTAACCGTGGTTGTCTGAATAACCAGGGTTACCCAGGTACATTATTTTTGACCATAACATCTGGGTCAACCCCGGTAACCTTGGTTCTTCTAAGAAGCCTGGTGATGCTGGGAAATTTCAAGAAAGCATTGGACACCAGTAAACTGAGGCTTGTATCCAATGTTCAAAAAGAGTAAAAAGCACAGTATCCTTAACTATGGATAACATGGATATAGTCCTGGGCCCAGTTGCATTAAGCAACTTGAGATTAAAAGGGCTTTTTTTGCATCCATTCCCTTTGTTCTGGAGGATTTCTTCATGTTCTCTTTGTGTTTCCTATAAAGTACTCTACTCTATACTCACTAATCTGTCTTCGGCCGAGTTATCCGCGATACTGTTGGATAAATGGTTGCAGAAAATTCGCACTTAATCTTAAGTTATAATTCGGTAAATTGTGATCGTCCGGGTGAGTGTAGTCCTGAGAAGGACTGTTTGAGGTGACATTGACTGATGTTTCGACAACCTGAGCGGAAGTCATCATCAGAGTCAAGTGAACTGTAAATCGTCAGGAGATGTTATAAATCTCTGGTCGTTGTCCTGATTGGTCGACGAACTCGTGATGTTATTGGTCGTCTGTCAGTTAAGCCGTGATGTTATTGGCTGTGAAGACTGTAAAAGTGATTGGTGCGTTTCGATCCGTCTTTTGTTAGTCAAATGTCCGTTGGTCTATTGTTAGTCAAATGAGTCAGTTTGTCTATTGTTTGTCTGTCTTGTTATTGTCGGCAATCAGTCGTTTGTAAGGTGCAGGTAGCTGTTGGCAACGGTTCAGTGGTGTTTGTTCTAAGTTGGTAAACCAGCTTTCCAGAGTGATTCGTTGATAGTAGTCCGTACTGTAGGTAACGCATTCAGCAGAGTCCCAGTCGATTCTGTGGTTTGTTTTTAAATGGTGCTCGGCAATGTAATTGTTGATATCACCATTTCTAGTCGCTCGTTTGTGTTCAGTCAGTCGGACGTTCAGATTTCTGCCGGTCTCACCAATATAAGTGGCCTGGCAGTCGCAGCATTTGATTTTATAAACTGCTCCCCGTCTGTCGCTCGGTTCGTCTTTGTCTTTAACGTTCGTCAGTAGCTGTCGTAAAGTAGTGATAGGTTTGTGAGCAACGCGGATGTTGTAGGGTTGTAGGATTCGTGCGATAGTTTCAGAAGTCCCTTTGATGTAAGGTATGGTTGCAGTAGTGACAGGTGTCGCGTTAGTGTTCGTAGCGTTTGGTTCGGAGTTTCTGTAAGTGTTGTGTCTAATAAAGTCCCGGTTGTAATTGTTCTTGTTGAAAACGTTGTCTAAGTACTTGTTTTCGTCCGTTAAGCTGTCAGGTGAGTCACAAACTAGTTGCGCGCATCTTGTCAGGGTCCGTATAGTCGTAGCTTTGTGAGAAGTTGGGTTGTAAGATGATTGGTCGAGTAGTCTGTCAGTATGTGTCGGTTTTCTGTAAATTGTCGTCCGTAGTTTGTTATTGTCGCGGGTAACTAAGCAGTCTAGAAAAGGTATTTTACCATTTTCCTCGATCTCCTTAGTAAACTGTATGTCGGCGTTTTGTCCGTTGAGGTGTTCGTGAAAATCGTCGATTTCGTCTTTGTGTACGGCTGTAAAGGTATCGTCAACGTAACGTAGCCAGAGTGGTAGTGTTCGTTTGTAAGTTGCGAGGGCTAGTTCCTCGATGTTTTGCATAACGATTTCTGCAACAACAACGGAAACTGGTGAGCCCATAGCTGTTCCGTGCAACTGTTTGTAGTGCTTGCCGTTGTACTGAAAATACGTAGAAGTAAGACAAAGGTTCAGTAAGTCCATTAAGTCGTCTGTAGGTAGCGGTAGTTCAATAGTAGAGTTGTTGATGGCGGTCTCAGTGCAGTCTAGAGCCAGTTGAAGTGGAATACTGGTGAACAGTGATTTCACATCAAAAGACACTAGTTTGTAGTCGTCAGGTACTTGTACTGTCTTGATTGCGTCAATAAAGTTCTCAGTCGACTGTAGTTTGTGTCGTGATTCGTCCTGACGATTTACAGTTCACTTGACTCTGATGATGACTTCCGCTCAGGTTGTCGAAACGTCAGTCAATGTCACCTCAAACAGTCCTTCTCAGGACTACACTCACCCGGACGATCACAATTTACCGAATTATGATAGGACTCCTGGGTTCAAACCATTTACAATCTTAAGTTACTTTATGGAGCCGGGCCCTGGTGAACTAAACGCAAAAACTAGGAGTTACACAGTACATGTATCATGAAAGGCCCACATGTACATGTGCACACACAATTACTTAAAGAGCCAGTGTCACCCAAAGTGTTTTGTGCGCCGAGGTACATTTTTCATATATGAAAAATACACCATTTTCTTGATTGTCGTGAAGTCTGATTTGTATCTTCTTCCATCACTGCCATTAGCGATCCGAAAGCACTAGTGTGAATTTTGACTTGGCATTTAAGTGTCGCCGTATGGATTTCGTTGTATATTTCCGAATTCTGAAGTGTTTTCGCGGTGGAGAAGGAGATCTTTAAATTGGATGCTTCGTAGGGTTCAGGAAAGTTGAGGCGAAGGCCGAGTCTTCCGGGCTCTGCCAAAGTTGTACAGCTAAAGGAGTCCGTGTATCAGTAGCGCAGGGAAAGAAAAACATCTACGGGTTTCAGCAATAGTACTGACAGTGCGTTTGCCAAAATAGTGCTACATTCGTTGCCGAATGAAAACAGAAGGAACGTTAATTTACCACAAAATAACAGTAGCTACGGGCTTGCTCCAAAATAATGCTTATGATCATGAGCTTGTGCTGTTTTGCTTAATTATTCCTTGTGTTCACTGTCTGTTTATGTTTTATTTTTACAAAAAGCATAAGTGGCTATTCTGGTTTTGCGTCCATCGACATCGGTCGATGCGATTAATCGCGCAATCAATCGATCAGACTGTAATAGATCCATGTATACACATTGAATGCAAACTCAGATCTTGAGTAGTTTTCTCCAGTGACATCTAGCAATGAAGATGTCAATATTCTTACTACTTGTTTTTGTCTTATTATTTTTATATCGAGTGGAAGTGGCTACTCTGGTTTTACGTTCATCGAGATCGATCGATCGATCGGTTGTTATAAAAGCTCCATACGCGTTGACTACAAAGTCAGATCTAGAGTTGTTTTCTCTGGTAACATCTAGCGAGGAAGATATTACTATTTTCAGGGGCTACTACTGTCAATATCAGCTTGCTGAAAGGCCAGTGCGGCAGGGTATAATTTGCGAAACGTCCGGCAAATGTGCCAGCCAAACTTCAAAACAAAAGCACAACCGCGCAAAGCACTTTGGGTGACACTGGTTCTTTAAACAATACTGCACCAGCATACTTAACCTAGTTGATTAAATCTTCAAGTACAAGGTATACATTGTAGGTTGTAATGAGAAATGATAAAATATAAAAAAAATAATATTTGTCCAGGTTTATCCTGCATTCAAGACTACTACAGCAAACCCCAAGCCCAGTGTACATTAAATGTACATGTACACTGTATGACGCTTTGTATTCTATGCCAGTCACTTTGTGGCCACATTCAGTTTACCTCAGAATGTCTATTTTTTAACAAATCTCCAATATCAGTTAAAAGATAAAATCAATTTAATATTTACAGTGTATCTGTGCATATGAGGCAAAACCAAATGAAAAGAATCATTGAGTAACAGGGAGTATACACATTCACTGATTTTACATTTACGGTCTTATCTGTTTTGGCTGCCTTCATTTCACTTGCGGTTAACAATCTTCTGAGTTCAGTCCTCTTATGGCCTTATACATGTAGACGTGGTCCTAGAAAAAAATATTGAGAGGAAATTAAAAAAAAGTTCTAGGCATGTCATACACTCAACATTATTAGGTTGCAATGTTAATTTTCAATAACATATATAAAGGTTCATGTAAATTTACAATAATATTATGAAGACAGTTCAAGCAGTGAACAAAATTAGTAAAAGGTGTAAATATTAATTTAATGACTTTTAGTCAAGTATTGGGTTCCAAAGCTGTGGAGTGGCAAAATAAAAAAGATTTCTTAAAATAAACTGTCACTTTATTGGCATCGACAAACATCGTAAGCATTACGGTGATAGTCCATTTCAAAACCTTAATAACCCTGATCAGAATACAATTTTCTAGTACACCATAACAGAACACATCCTGTTTGCATGTATTGTACTCAGTGAATACATGATGATCCGGTTTTCACATGTTCATGTACTAGGTTCCAACAAATCTCCAAAAATGATGTGCCTATTGACTGAGTGAGAGGACTAGACAGGAAAATATATGGCTTAAGGTCATGGTGTACAGACTGAGCACAGCGAGGTCTGCGTGCCACGACCGGCTTGTCCTAACTCTGTCAATACACATTTATCATACCACCAATTTATGCTACATGTAAATACATGCATTTTTGAAAAATTTCAAAACTATGCTTAAAAATACTCAAAGCATGTTAAAGTGCATGTGTGTGTTGAATGAACCGATGATGTGTGCAAGACTGGACGGCTTTTTCCAGACTGGCTTGCATCAACCCACCTGGCCCTACACACATCAACTCAGAATACATCTGTATCGTATATAATACACTAGGAGAGAACTGTTGTCCACCCATCATGGAAAAACGGCTTAGTTACAAAAAGCCAAAACCACACCACTTCTATACTTTCCTGGCAGGGATGTGCAACACTGTACCATGGCTGTTGATGTGTGACTACTTTCAACTGCTTATGCAAATGGATGTCAGTTTTCAAGATACACTGTATCATGTTGTTGAGTGGTGAATTGTTCATGGGTACAGCTAGTTTTTTTTTATAATATTGTGTTGGCGGGGATGTACGGTGGTATAAGAAGTTGAGTTATCAAGTGACTGAAAAAAGAAAATGGTGGACATGAAATTCAAAGCCCAGATGCAAGGAAATACAATGTACGCTACTATTGTAGTTTTAACCCTGTTATCCCAAGCAGTTAGCCTCTAGTGGTCTAACATGGTTGTAACTGGGTGTAGATGTTATGTATTGAAATGAAATGAGACCCCAAGAGAAGCTGAACCTGAGGTGTTCCCTATGCCAGTCAGGAGTTCTAACCACTACATGTACAGTAACCTACATTGTACAGAATGTAGATTACATAGGAGTCTAGACGTGAGCTACAGGTGTACAGCTGTATTGTAGGGTATTACTTACAGTACAAGGTCACCATACAGTCAGATGCCTTCAACACTGCCCTTTCTAGCACTATGCAGGACATGATACAGTATGAACCTAGTAAGATGACCTACTTCACTAACAGTTTTCTTGTAGATTAGTACAATCATGTAGCTGGAGTGCAGAAGGTCATGGGTATGACTTCAGTTAGGGATTTAACTTCATGTTGAGCACATGTATCATCATTCTTTTGGTTAATAAATGACCAATCTTAATTATTTACAACATCAGTAATTATTTTACAATATTAATAATCATGGCTCTATATCAGCAGGGCTTTTGTTTCAGTGTACTGTTCGGGATTGTGGTTTGTCCACAATAATCTAGTATTCATGTCTTAAAAATTCAAGCATTCAATGATCACCAAGGAGATAATGTCTTCATATGACATGAATCCATATGCCATTCTGTCAAAACCTTTAAAAGGAATGCCTGCAACCAACGCCCAATACACTGTACATGTACACGTCCTTTGTTTAAAGAAAACAGATCTACATGTAAGCAACACAAATTTGAAGCGTAACATGAGGATTCTAATGTATACAGCTAAAACGTTGTCTGATTTTACAGCCTGGAGCTTACACGAAGAGACCGAAAGGTAGTATGGGTAGCTGAAAATCGTTTGTGATTCGGCTGTAATTTCACAGTTGTCGCTACCCTAGGAGGGGTGAGAGTACAATAAACACTTGCCTGTGTGATTTAATTGGTGTAGGGGTGAGCCACAGCTAAGTTTGGTAAATTTATTAATAGATTACCCATAGCACCTTGTGGTCTTATTGCGTAGGTTTTCCGACAACGTTAATTGTAGCTGTATGTTTGAGTAACTTACCTGACCATGTGTGATGCATTCCTTTGCTATGTACAACATGCATCAAGAAACTGTTTTGCTGTAGAACTTGGAGTCATACTGATACAATGTGTACTAATGTAGAAACCTGATGAAAAATTTTGAGAGTAAAATTAATAAATGGATTATAAAAAATAAACTTACTACTCACATACATGTAGCTATAAAGGTGAATGCAAATCATACTTTAATTTCATCTATACCACAGTACATGAACTACTTTACAGATCTCAGGAGATTGTTGAAGGAGCAGTGTACATGTAGATGTATGAGGTTCAGGTTTGAACTGAAATTTAACTTCTATATAGGATGTAACTAAACAGCACCAGTCATCTAGCCCAGTTGATTGTGTGATTGACCTTTCAATAATTTTGCAAACAAATCAAGAATAAAAAAAATAGTGTGATAAAATACATGTACAGTAAGTTAATATTTGGTTCTCGGCAAAAGTGCAAAAAACTCACTGGAGACAGTTTGACACACTGAACACCATCCCCTTAAAGCCAAATAATTTTTTTCCTTCAGCCCTTGCTTTAGGTCAGTAAGCACATAATTTTTTGAATTAGGAAATAAGCCAAAAATTGAAAAGTTGCCATTTTGAAGGCTGTTGTCCCATAACATGATTGAGCAGTTTTGATGATTTTCAAAAAAAGTTAACATTCATGAGACACTCAAATGCCCTCCTGGATTTATAAAGTTCTTTCATCTACATGTAGACTACTCCAAACAAGTAGGTACATTGTTTTCATAATGTTTTCTGCACACTACAGGTGTAATTAGTATATCACATGCCATTCACCTCCGAGCACAACAGTGGTCACCTCCACAATTTTTTTGTCCATATCTGATAACAAGTTACCTGTACCATTTGCTGTGGGGCTGGATATTAACTTGTCTGGCATAATAATATTTATTATAATTATACTAAGAGAACCATTATTCACCCTAATGTCTGTGACATGTAACATTCATTCCATGAGCATGTATGTACTGGGTATAGGGTGGTAAGTAACCAACAAGGTTCATAGCACAAAGTTGATTAAAATCACCTCATATCCTGAACGAGCACAACAGAATTAAAGGAGAACTAAAGCCTAATTTCAATGAAATTTTAAATAAATCTCTACACAATTTCAAGTACTTTTCCAAGCATGAAAGGTGTTCACGGAAAACAATTTTTCAAAAAATCCGCGCTAAACCTTCATACCCGGTCCGCCATCTTGGCTTTGTACCGCGGTAGCGGAAACTGTCAGCGGATTGGGATGTGACGTCATATCGTGATTGCAGAAGCGAAGGAGGTGACGCTCACTGTTTTGCCTTGCATAGGAGTTGTCTGTGTGTTCTCGAGCCAATATTTAACTTTCATTTCGGAATATTTTACGACCATATGATGTCTTCCGTTCATGAGGAGGAGACTGCTTCAATTTCTAGTGAACTGAGTCTTTCTAGCGGCGACGAAAGTGGGGAAAATGAGCCCATAAATGTAAGCTTAATCAGGCCTTACCAGTTCGAGCCGGAGTTTTCGTCGGGTGAAGAGGTAGAAGACATCGTACATCCACCAGAAGAAGACGATGAATCCCGTACCACAAATTTAGACTGGTAAGAGCTACGAAACTTGTTCTGAAACAGTCGAAGTTCTGTGATATTAATGGCCAAAGGCAGTTTTGATTTAGTAGGACGTGAGTATGTCAGGTATGTGGTAAAACCCGAGGTATTTGTGAATAAAAGAACATTGTAAACCGGAGGTGCATATGGCGTTTGTTTACTTGTGAAAGATTTAGCTTATTGGCATTTCCAAATTTTGTTTTGGCCACACACATCTTTTGCTAACGCATCGCTTTGAACTCATCGTTACTTGGCTGTCTAATTAATAAGCAGCTGGTGTGTTCAAACAAAGGGAAGTATATTACGATAAATGCCCTGGATAAATTAGATCAACCAAGACAAAACTAACAGATACTCGCCTATAGAAATCTCTATTAACGGTATACATTTCAAATTGTACGCCTTTTGACTATCTCTTGAAACTCGGCAAATGTTTACTCAGGTGCACATGTGAAAATTGTCAGCGATTGCCAACTGCAGCTGAATGCCAGTGTTGCTTAGAGTTTCCACAGATTGTGGCAAAGAATAAAGAGGCTGTAGAAGTTGGTGAATGTGAGCAACCACCATCTTGTATCACTGAGCATCCAGGTTTTCAAGCTGTATGTCTCAACAGATGGGTGTTACAGGCAGCCTGGTATCAATATAAGCAACAATATTACCAATCCTATGATGGTCCAGATCACAAACTTAGCAGACATATTGCATACCGCCAACTTGTACGCTGGTGCTGGGGAGTTATTGGCAAGGAAATTAGGGTGCCGTTGCCCTCATGTGCAGTTTGTTGTATTCGGGCACACTTTCCCCCTCCAGGGCTGGAGGAGGAGTTTTTATTTGAGGGATTTCATTTTCCTGATGAGTAATCATAATAAAATTTGCCCAAATTTTTTTTTGACAAGTGGTGAATAATTAACCTCGGGGCGGTTAAGTGGATATCCATACCCGGTCACAAACAATACGAGGAAAGGTGTTTTTATTGTATATACCACACGTGTTAGATAAGCAAAATTGCAACAACCAGTCTTTGTCTCTGTCAGAGTATGCAAAACTTAAGTGTCTTTTCATTGACCAGAAGTGAATAGCATATGCTATCTCAATTTTGTGTAGCTGTTCTAGGCCCACAAAAAATATATATGTTTTCATTACCCATAGGTTTGGTATATACTAGCAAGATACATTTCCCAAGGGAAAAGTATATCTTTTGACCACAGTATCACTATTGTAGTTACAGCATACAGACTGTATAATCTCATTTCCTTATCAATAACATTCAATTCCTACCCCCCACTATTATCTTTAAGTATCCTGCAGAATGCCTCATTTTTATAGATTAATCAAAGGCATGTGAATAGGTTCATAGTAAATAATCAGGCTTAAACTTTATCACGAGTTTGAAACTTGGAGAGGGATCTGGGTGCCGGAGTGCAGGACAATAGCCTTAAAGCAATTATTTTGTTTCCTCATGGTGTATTGACCTTTCCTAGTTATTTTAGTTTCTTGAATTGTTCCTAAGTGAGGGAGACATATAAAAGTGACAAGGATGCTCATCTGAATTTTTAAGTCTCAGGATAGGATACTAGGATAGTTCTTGTATGAATGGTCACTACATAAGAACAGTGTTTATTATTATGTCTATCTGAGGAAGCCTAAATACACAAACTGCAACCCTTGAAGGGTATCCTATGTCACATTAGCTTACATTTAGTTTCCCTTTGCAGTAATACTTTTAAGCCCCACATTTTTTGACCACCTTTGCTCCATACAACTGAAGTACAGTTGGGAGACAGTTCAAGCCTTTTATTACTCCCTCATTACAGAAAGGTCTCCTCTATGAAATATTGATGTTTTAAACAAACAAAAAAATTCTCAATTCTTGTTAGCCTTAGATATTAAATGTTAATGTGTGCATCTTTAGTGTTTTTCCCTTCGGTGAATCCAGTGGGTTTTAAACAAATGTATGTGGGTGCAAGAGAATAGAAGGCCCAAATGCCATATATCATTTTTAAGTGTACGTGGTCAGTGGCTGTACAATTGACCACCCAAGGATTAAAAGCTTTGTTTGTACAAAATGCTCTTAGCTGAGTTGTTCAAAACATGGTTAGGTAATCCAGGATTATTACTGACCTTGAATCAAGTAAACTAGCCAATCAAGGGAGACTTCTTTAACAGGTTTTGTCCCTTCAATTTCCTTCTTGTGTTTTTAGCTGAAGTCTAAAAGTAGATTTTTCAAGTACTTCCCTTGAACAAGAGAAAATAAATTCTCGTATAACTTTAAATCCTGGATTACCTTTTCCTGGCTACAGAATAACCAGGCAACAAACTGGTCATGTTACCCATACTTTGTGTGTCTACTTATCTGTTAAACCTAGACCGGTGTGCTTCGACAAGTTCTGGTTTGCTCGGCGCAACAGTCCCTGAAATGTTCTTTGGGAGGTTTACTGCCTCTGGCTCATGATCCACTCCTCCTCTGTGGCAAGCTGTTACAACATGAGCCATTAAACTTTCAACATGGGCATAGGACTTCTTCTCCTTAATGGGCTTGACCACCCACTGTTTTTGAGTCTTGGGAAAGCTGACTTTGTATCTGGCTTCCCCACTGCGTGTCCCAGATTGCACCACTGCCTGCTTCCGTCCAGTGTTGGCATTGTGGTCCAGGGCTGTGAGTTGTGTGCGTGCTACCATGCCTTTGTGGGAAAAGTGCTCACGCTTGGGGCAGTATTTCAGCTGTTCGGAATGGTACACCTCAACCTCTCCTGTGTGACAGAACTCTGTCAGCTTCTCGATATCCTTCAGAAGTTTTTTGTTTAACACCACTTCTTCAAGTGCAATGTATGCAGGAGTGTCAGGCTTAAACCATTTCTTCTTCCGAGCCGCAGCAGTTGTCAGCCTTGGGTGACAGCACTCGTGAAAGTGGTTGTAGCCACTCCACTTGTGCTTGTTGGTGACGTGGTGGAGAATCGACTTCCACTTTTCCCGAAGGACATCTGCATTGCCATCACATGTTGCGGAGCACCACCAGAGATGATTTGATACCGACCGTATCCAGGGAAAGAGGTTTTCACAGCCTTTGACTTTCGCTTTTTTGGTAAGCTGTTTCACAACCCACTTAGATAAGTGCCACACATCAAACTGGTGTTTGATTTCTTTGTGTTCTTTATTCATGGCACTGGAAATTGAGGTGTGGCGATCTGTGGCAATTCTTCTAATTGTAACATCTTCAGCTTGCAGCTCTGCAAGGCAGCGCTCAAACCCTTCCTTCTCCATTGCATTCGATGACGTCACTTCAGTTACCTGTACTAAACTAAAATAGGCAACTTTTCCTTCATCACTCATCATAGTGTAGGTACAGTATTTGGCACTGTGGCCAGGACTGTCACAACGTCCATCTCCAATTAAATTCACTGGCCCATCCCTTTTAATAGCTTCTAAAACAGAGGATCTCTCTTCAATCCAGAATCAATCCGGGAAACTTGTGCAGAGGTTTCTGGGGTGATATCCTTTGCACCATTATTTCCAGGGTCAATGTTTACTTGGATTCCTATTTCAGCATATGTTTTAACATCAGTTTCTGTTGAAACTGAGTGAGTGATGCGGTACCTGGCTCCCACACAACACTGGGTACCCACATTAATTTTGGTTTTCTGCTCACTTGGGTAATCTACAAGGGTGGGCCCTTCACAGCTGTCACTAGTTGGTGGCTGCTCATAGTTGCATGCACCCTTTGTTGGAGCTGGGTTTATATCTACGAGGATGGGCCCTTCACAGCTGTCACTTGTTGATGGCTGTTCGAGGTTACATGCACCCACAGATGGTGTTGGGTTTTTATCTACAAGGATGGGCCCCTCACAGCTGTCACTAGTTGCACCCTCACTGCTGCTGGCATTGTTTTCTTGGAAATGTTGCAAAACCTTTGGGTGAGCAAAAATTAGGAAAAAATTACAAAGAAGAACCATTTCACAAATTGGTCCTCTTTTGAACTGCTGTTTATTGAAGTATAGGGTATTCTCATAAGAAGGGAAGAACACATTTTCAAAAATAAAATGTATGGTGTGGTTTCCAAAAGCTGTCCTATACAAATAAAGGATACCCAATTTTAAAGGTAACTGTTTCTTTCAAGCGACTTGCTTGAGAAGTGGAAATATAACAGCTGCTGGATTAGGATATATAAGCTTAAATTAGCAATAAATAATACTACCCACATACACTAACAAAACAAAAAGAAAACACAGAACAGCAGCCTTTAAAACTGTTTAATCAAACCATAATGTTATGTAAGCTTGTACACATTTGGATTCATCTTGTATATCTGTACCATTGACGTGCTCAACTCACCTCCCGTCTTAAGTCTTCTGAACGGCGCTGCTCTGCTCGAGCCTCACTACTTGGTCTAGGTCGCTTCGGTTGAGGACCGAAAGAAAACAATGAGGGAACTGAGCCGGGTATAATGTTTCTTTTAAACTTCGTGTTCGGCATTAACTTGGCTTTAAGATCATTTTCGAAGCAGTCAGGAGTGAAATGATCGCTACACACGTAGCTGTAATCCAGTGGAGGAAGGTTCTCTCTCCTGATCCTCGCTAACCACGCTCTTTGCAATCCTAAATCTTTTAACGGAATGCGATGAAAAGTCACTTTTGACTCTTTCGTCCAGTAGTTATTGCATCCAGGAACGCAGCAGTGAGGCATTATTATTCCACACCAACAATATATGAAAACTACAAGATTCACCGTGTAAATATTTATAAGATCGGACGAAGAACCTCGTGCTTGAAAATGGCGCTTCACGATATGACGTCACGTGAAAAACCGCTGACGGTTTGAGCTACCGCGATCAAAATTCAAGATGGCGGGCTTTGATCACGAATTTAGCGAACTTTGGCTTCACTTTTTTCGGAAAATTATCCATCAATGTGGTTAACTATACCTGCCAAAATATTTACTTTTACGTAATTATTGACTTTCATTTTTCTTAAAATTACGCTTGAGTTCCCCTTTAATAATATTCCTTTATTAAATCTCAACTTTAGTTATCTTTTCTGAATTATGGGTGGCTGTATTTTGGACAAGCTTCTCACTTTTACTTGGACGACATGCTATTTTGAATGCCATGGTACTTGGCATGCAGTTTCCATGCATGCAGTAAAATCAAATTTAAGGTGCCAGTGCATGAAGGGACATGTTGAAATTTGTGTTGCATGAGCTCAAAAAGCACCAGTAACACACCAAAGGGTGTCACATGTTGTTGCAAAAATGTAAGCACCTTTCAATTTCCTCTCTGCTAATGTTCCTGCTACAGTACATGCCTTTAGCATAACAATTGCAGTGTCACTCTGCTGTGTGTCTCTATGACACGTCCCTGCAACATGTCCCCTCATACCCTGGCACCTACTCTATACAAAAGGAAGGAATTCAATGCCTGAAATTGAGAATTTAGTGTATTACTACTATGTGTATAGGGTCTCCACTGTGAGTCTGTCATGGATAAATTACTGTTTAGTATTTAGGCATACATTGGACATTAGGTTGGGATGAAAGTTCACAAATCTGGTGACCATTTTAGAACTGTTGATTGCAATGAAAAACTCCCATATGCAAAACTCTCTTGAAAAGAGGACTTTGAGAAATGCACACATTTCCACCTTATGCCACTAGAATAAAAATGCTATGGTGTCAAGACCTGGAGTTGTTACTATTCAAATAATATCAAATCTGATCATGTTAGTACACATCACTATCTTTGCTTAAAAAAAATCAAGAAATCTCATAAACCGTTAAAGAACTCACTAATTGGCAAATTATGCATGTTTCATTTCATGTTTACTCCTCTTTGACGAGTGATTAAAGAAAAATTTAGGCTTTCATTGTATTCAAGTTAATGTGTACACGTATCTGGGAGCAATTTCAGAATACCCGGCCACTTATTTACATATCTCTCAACGCTTTAAAAAACGAGGCATATAGAAACAAAAAGGTCCATTCAAATTCAATGAGATGCAAATAAGTGGCCGGGTATTCTAAAATCTATTCGGATTTGCGAAGTTCTGATAGTGGTACGTCGACTACTTCTTGGTCGGTAAACGTTTCTTTTACTACGCCGGGCTTATCACACTTTGATGTGAAAAGTGTAAGTCACAGAATGCCACATGTGTGAACAATGGCTTTCGTTGTTATTTGATACCACTGTCCCACTTGGGGACAATTTCACAAGGCCGTTTTTGATTATGATTTGCAACGTGCAAATTTGCACAGTGTAAGCGTCGCTTACACTGTGTGTTAAAGCTTGTTACACTCATTTGGCAGAATGTTACAAAGAAAGGAACTTTAAGCCCTCCATAGAAAATTAAATGTACATGAAATGTTTGTCATACCAGCTACGTATTATGAGGAATGAGGTTACATGTACTCACCGGCCTTGAAATCGATCGATCAGTCCGTTGGTAATTCAGTCCGTTCATACTTGAATCGAGCATTCATCAACCATCTTTACAATCATCTTCCAACAGAGCACGTTCTGAGTTGAGCCTTGTTAATCGTAAGCGAAAATAATCTAAAGAATAGCGTAATAAACCACTTTCACGTACGATAACCCGACACAATTGCACAACCCCATTTTATTTGAAACTCGCCGCCGGTTACCCAGCTATGCGACCGGGCCGCTTTCAAGGGGTCATGTGATTTACAACCGCACGCTCGAGAATTGCAGGCGCAAGTAACCGGTGAATGCTGGAGGATAAAATGTGGCTGGTTTTCTCCGTGTTTGTGTGCGCCAGAAAGTGAAACGTGGATAGTTTTTTACTCCAGTAGTTGAAGAGTTGTGGGATTCGATGCAGAGCTACCCTCCCTTACACAAAGGTACAGTATTAATCTTAAATTTCTTGAATAGATTCTACCTCCTCTTTGGCGGCCATTTTGGTTCGTTCGGTCCGGCTAAGTTCAGAAAAGTACATGTAAGTTACTCGGCCGAGTTTGGCGACCAGACATAAATGTCCAGTGAAAAAAGTGAGCTTCATTTGCAACATATTCGAATTTTACCTAATAAGTTGGATTTTTGCAAGAATATAGAATAATAATTAATTCTTAGATATTGACTTTTCTTGCAAGTAAATAGGTCGAATAAATTTCAATGACTGTGTTATAGTCAAGCAGCACTCTCGTTCTGCAGCCAATTGGAACGATCTTTACAACAGCTTGATATACAGTGTCGCCTCAGGACAAACGTTCGTTACTCAAACGAACATAGACAGGCTAAATTAGAATCTATCTGGCAATCCATTTGCATGTCACTGAATAAGAATGGTCTCTTTTGTTCATAAAACATTAATACACAAGTAAATAAGTGGCTGGATATTCTAAAATTTCTCAATCAACATTACCTTCTGTAAAATCAAAGTGAACCAGTTTTGGTGTGAATTTTTATCAACTTACCGATATTGTGTTTTTGCATTCCTTCTACCATGAATGAGTTGGGAATTATTAATTTAGGATAACCTTTATTGACATGTCACTTTTTGGTCATATAAGAAATAATGTACATGTGTCAACTTCAGATTTTACTTCCAATTCAATTTCTGGTGGTCTGCAATAGCAGTACTGTCAAGTTCTATTAGTTGAAACTGTTATTTAAACATACTTTAGCGTGCATGGTTGCTGAAGGAAAGTATTTATTTGGGGCCTCTTTGCATGGATTTCCTGTCTGGATGAATAACCCTACTTTATTTATGTTTTATTTATTCATTTATTTTGTTATTTGCTAAATACTGTACATACAAGATGGTCACCCACCAACTGTTTCAGTTTTGTAACTAAATGGTGGCTACATGTATACATAAAGGACAAGACAAGCATTTTAACCCTTTTTGGGTGAGAAATCTAATAAACTAGGCAGTCCACCCACTCTTTCATATAGAGATGGCCCTTCAAAGACCTTTGCAAGTCACTGAGTAGGTGTTTCTAGTTACAGTTCACCAATCAACTTCTGTTATGTTACAGTACTTTTTTGCCTCAAATTTTGTCAGTGGCTGAGAATATATACTATACACATGTGCATGTATATACGGGTCCATTCAGTGACTATTTGGCTTGTTAAGCATACAATAGTATTTTTCACTGTTTAAAAATACACCATTTATTAGGGGCTACATGTACATAATTATAAGAGCATGCAAAAGGTGTGCATGTAGATGCCGTACCAAAGGCACTAGCTACTCCTATTCCTCTGAGGGGAACTGTACAATATGGTTGCAGTTTTTGGTTATTTCCCTTGGTATTTTATTTATGTTTATTTTACTTTGTATTTTTTTGCAGGTGCATTTGTTAAAAACTGAAAACAGTACTTCCAAGTCTAACAGGGAATCCTTGGCAACAAAGCAGATAAGAAATATCACAACATTTGCAGTTCAGGGTCTATTTAGATAGTCTGAGTTTTGCTTATGCTGCTGGTCTGGCATATCATTGGAAATATTGCAACGAGTTCACTTCATTTATCATTGCCTCTGGCTATGATTGTCGTAAGGTTTTAACACATTTCAAAATCCTCCAGCATTTTTAATGCCATGCACGACAGACATGAGAAAGTTTTAGCTTTTATTTGCATGGAACAACTTGCATTGTAGGCTGTTCGTTAGCATGTCGCATACAACATAGTCTAAATTGGCCCTTTATATGTACAGTGTACTTTTGTTACTTTTTCAATTAGACCTGAAACTGAACAGAACAGAACAGAGGCATTAGTTTAAACATGGAGCAATCCTGTAGGGTGAGACACTTTTGCTTGGATCACTTGTTATATGTACACATTAAGCCACATTAGCAGTTCAGACATATTTGTAAGATTTTTACATGATGAAACTCAGATCAAAATGATAAGTTTAAAATGTTCGTTTAGTCATGGACTTTTGCCACAAAAAGTTATAAATGAGGAAAAGAATCAAGAGGCAAACAAACCAGGCTCAAAAGAAAACTGGGGCTGTGAAGGAAAGAATGTAATAATTAGAAATCAAGTTCAGCTAGCATGATGAAGGTGGCAACCAGCATAATGACACATCAAAATAAACCAAATTGAAGTCAACATGTACACACAATGTACGTCGTTCTCTTTCCAGATTTTTTTTTGTGGAAACACCTTTCTATCTTGCGTGTAATGGTTAATACATGTATTGAATGAGATCAAGTAACTGAAACTACAGCCCACCGAAGTTATACCTTCACAGATTCCTTTCATTTTTGCGTTGTAGGTGAAGTGACAAAAATGAATAGTTATGAGAAAAATCATTTTTTCAGTCTAAAGCTTCAGTTTATTGCGTGATGATGTAAGATATCAACCAGTGGCAAATTGACTGTTTTACATAACTTGATAATTTTTCATATCTTTTGGCAAAAAAAAAAAAACTCTAAGCACAAAAAAATACTTTTCAGTTAAGTTACATTGTAATGTACATAAGAGATTTTGGGGGGCATATCTTTTTAATTTGTTTTTGACAAATGCTATCAAAATTAGATTGAAATATAATATGTACTTGTAATATCAAAGTACATACATTGTAATCACTACGCAAGAGCTTGCTTTGCAGTTGTGCGTGAGTGGCAATTGTGCATGTGTTTTTAAATTCTAAGTGAGCAGCTCCTAAACCAATTTGATGAAATTCAGCCAAAGTTGTAATATAGTTTTTCAGCAATACCATGTCCGCAAATTTGAATTTTCCTTCTATTTGAAAGGTTTAGCTTTTTTTCCAGGAGTACATGTAGTGCCTTTTATCTCTCAGCCTTACATTGTGAATTTTTTATTTTATTTGAAAGTTTTAGCTTATCTTCTTAAGGTACAAGTAGTACTTTTTTATCTCTAATCCATACTGACACATGGAACTTTAGCAGCTTACAAACAAACACAGATGCAAACACAGATGCAAAAAATCTGAATTACGGTTTGTGAGACCGCTGCATAAAGAATCAAATCCAGTGGCATTTGGAAGATGTACAGGAGAATTCATATTTTTTGAAAGAAATTAAATTTTTAACCCTCTACTAGAATTGTTAAGCTTTAATCAATGGTTTGTACAAGTGTTTGTCAAAACAATGGACGTTACAGTAGCCTGTATGCAGACGGTCCTATGGAGTGGCTGATGACTTAATAGTCTAGCAATGGAAACATTTTTGGTTCCTCTGCTGAGTTTGATTTGCAGTCGTAAAAGCTCTGGCTGATAAGTATTATTTTGCAAATGTATCAAGTTCTGTAAAGTATCTTAATCAACATCTTCAGACGAAAGTGCAATGCAACACTTTAGTTTTAACTGTATTTTTTTTTTGTTTGGCTCTTCTGTAGAGACTAAAATATTTCAGCCAACCAAAGTAAAATTTTGCAAAGTACAGTGTGTGTACCTGTAAATGTGTCGAATGTCACAACCATTTTTAATCCCTAGGCCGTCACTTGTCAAGCTGAAAAGTCATAAGCCATCTTAGAGTTCAGTTAATGTTTATAGGGTTGCTCCATGTTTAAAATCGATTTGGTATTAGAAAGTTTTGTTAAGATATACATTGTATAATCAATATTCACTGTACGTTGTTGGTTTTGGTGGTATGGCAATTGTAGTGCGTGTTTATATTTTGTACACTGGCCATTTGAATTTCCATAGAATATGTATTAGAAATTGCACTACAGTTTGCAATAAAAATTATCATTGAGGCACATAAGAATTGCTTGGACCGTTTATCAAACACTGTTAACCAAAAGCCTGGAAAGCCCAGGGAAACCTGGGCTTCTAGGTTTTTGAATTCTTAGAACATTGGGCTTGAGGCTTTTCAAGTACTGTGATGTTTTCCAACCACACTAACCAGGCTTTTCAGGTGCATATGATGTGTTCGAACCAGACTTTCTGGAAAACCCTGGTAAAACCAGACAAACAAGGTTTTTGAGGTATTGGTTTTGAACCAGACGTACCAAGAAAGCCTGGTTAAACCAGGCTAACCAAGCTTTTCAGGTAATTTTTTCGAACCAGACTCGCCATAAAAGCCTGGTTAAACCAGACTAACCTGACTTTTCGGGTTATAATTTTCGTCCCTAAACCGGCCTTACCAGGCTTCTGTGGTACAATACAACCAGGCTTACCCTAAAAGTCTGGTAAAACCAGCCTTACCAGACTTTTTACCAGACTTGTTTTCTTCACAAAAGCCTGGTAAGTCTGGTTGAACCAGACTTGACCAGGTTTACCAGACTTTTTACCAGGCCCTTGGTGCAAGGGAAACGTTTTACAAGGTGCCAAAAGACATCCGTGTTAACTGCAGCCATCTTTGTATTTTCAGATTAGATCCAAAAGAAAACAAACGAATTGCAAACGAAATAGGTGTGGATCATAACACTTTAGATCGCGCCACCGATCCATTTCCTTTACTATGACAAACCCAAAAAATCAATTTAAAAAAATTTTGATGAAGATATATAATGGGGTATATTAACAGTCAAATAGGTGGAACTAGCCAAACGATGAGTGAAAATGTAAAAGAGGGCCCTCCTGGTCCAGGAGGTCCTCCTGGCCCTAAGGGTCCTCCTGGACCGAAGGGTGACAAAGGTCCAGCGGGACCACAAGGTCCTTATGGACCGAGGGGTGAGAAAGGTGAAACGGGACAACAAGGGCCGATTGGTCCTCAAGGACCTCAAGGCCAAAAAGGTGATAAAGGTGATCCTGGGCCTAAAGGTCAAGGATTACAAGGACCACAGGGTGATAAAGGTGATAAAGGTGATTCTGGGCCTCAAGGTCAACAAGGTCCACAAGGCCCACAAGGTCCACAAGGACCAAAAGGCGACAAAGGTGATCCTGGGCCTCAGGGTAATAGCGGTTTTGCTGACATTGACATGAAAAATAAGTACGATATTTTACGATTGAAAAGCAATCCTTATCCTATCCACGGTGATCTTTCAAAAGTAATAAACTATCAGGACACGAGAAATATCTTTCTTTCAAAAAAGGAAGGCGGAAAAATGGAAGCAAGCATTCATATGAACAATAACAATCTACAACGTAAAAGACCCAGTACAGGCAGATCAAGCAACAAACAAAAAATATGTCGATAATCAGCTTGTGAAAAAACTGGATAAAGATGTTGATATTGATATGAAAAATAATTCGATTGTAAATCTCAAATTTCCATCAAATCAAAAAGACGCCACCAGTGTAGAGTTTGTCAACAAAAGACTTAGTGAAACACAAAAAAATTATCTCAAATTTGATGGCTCTAACAGAATGACTGGAGATTTAAATTTAAATAATAATAAAATTATTAACTTACAAACTGATTACAAAGATTCGAAATCCGCAGTTAATGTTGATTTTATGCAAAATGAAATAACATCTATGAGAGATCTTGTCAGTCAAAAAATTCATGAATCCCATATCACTAGCTCGGGACAAAAAAGGGACGCCTTCAGATACTTGATGGAAGACAGTGATGAATCTTCAAGTGAAAACAATATTGAGGTTTTGGGCATCACAGATTTTTCTGATTCTCCACATCAAATAAATAAAAAAGCTTACTCTCTCAAACTCCTGTTTGAAAAAGGCTCACCCAACCAGTACCAGTCACGCCTCGGTTTTAACTTATATAAACTTCCGGTCGGTTATTACACTATGGTTGTAGAATGGTTTCCACCGGAAATGAATGAGTTAAGTGTGACACCGCAAGCTACGACGATTTCAATTTCCAATTATACAACCAAAACATTCGAGAAGTACACCAAAACAGTCATCAATTTTCACAGATGGGGTAGCTCACCCCCGCAATACCTATATCTCGATCTGCACGGCACAGTTAGTAATCCATCATTAATGACAATTGGTCATCTAATTGTTTATGGTGTTAAAGAAACAATTTCAAGCGTTGATCCAAGTGTCTATGACACCGCTTTTGTTATTGAAAACGGAAAAATGTTAATGCAAACAGATTTGTCTTTAAACGGACATCGTTTGCGTGGTTCCGTTCATTACATAAATGGAATTTTAAATACGAAAAATGGGAACATTTTTATTGAATGGTTGTGATAAAATAATCATTCCAAATCATAGCCACATATTAACTATAAAAGTGCTCTATTTCAACCTCAAAAAACATTATACGCCTATTTTTTTCAAAATAAAACACAGTTTCCATTTAAATCAATCAAACACCTACAATTCAACCGAAACAACTCAATTACAGACAATAAGTATTAATTTAGCACTGGGGTTTGCTCTTATGTCTGTGGAATTAGCTTCGGATGTAAAAAATGAGGAACTGTTACTGTCGATTGAATATAGAGTGCCATAAACATTTTACATTTATTATATAGCACAATGCGGGACATTTTCGAATTCAACCATATCGACCAAACACTTTATGAAGAGAATGTTAAACTTCTGAAAGATTTATATGCTTATTACCACAAGAAACATTATGGCTATGAAAAGTTGTACCGCGGTTTTCGAAGAAAAAATTTTGTTTGTAATCTTTCAGCTGGCAAATTAATTATTAGTGCCGCAGTAGCCGGAGGAATTACGTTGAACCCTGTTGTCATGGCAACTTTAACTGGTGTTGGTCTTACTTTGAAAGCAGTGGCAAGCCTTAAGAAATATGATAAGAAAACAGAACGAGCAAATGATACCCGTATCGAATACCAAAAAATCCTTGATGAGATTCGTTTTTACCTCAGAGGCGAAGCTTTCGACGAAAAGGTCTTTCTTGATAGTTTAAAAATGAAAGATAATTTCATCATTGATCATTGCATGGAGATTCCTCCATCTATTTCTAAAAAGTATGATAAAAAGTTCGCTCCGTTGTAGATTTTCAAAGTAATTATATATGCTTACAAAATGATTGCAACTTTACAAGCTATTTGCTATCACCTAGTTGAGCTTCTCACACCCCCCAAAATTAGGCAAATACGATTTATCACTCGTGAGTGTGTTTCAAAAATATTGTTACCAACTCGTGATGAAGATGGTTACCCCATTTCAGGCCAAGATGTGGTTCCATAATACGATTTTCCACGCTTTCCAAAAAAGTACACACTATTAAACAAATGTATACCAATTATATTCTTACCATGGATGTCTACACAGATCACACACAATCTCACAAGATTTCCTATCAAAAGATGTGTTATTTGATACACCAGATTTATCTGTTGAAGAAAATTTCTCTGACAAAGAAGAATGGCCAACAGAAGAATGTTTTCAAATTATTGAAATTTTAAAATGGAGAGATATTTCTGATGGAATATATAGAATACAAAATGTTACATACCGAAAAGGTAAATTTGGGAATATCAGCTGTTTTAACTTTAAAACCAAAAGGTAGTGAAAATTTTCGTGTATGGGCTCCAAAACGGCTTGTTGAAGACCTTACATATTATCCTTATCGATTTGTTAATAAAATGGGTATAAAAATGTCTGATGAAGGTAATGAATATTTTGTTTATAAATTAATAAAATAAATTAATGATTATGATAAACTTCTTCAAATACATCAGTGCAAAATTTGACTAAAGTCATATCATATATTGAAACTGGGATGGTTATTTCATGTAAGATTTCTTCTTGTTTATAACAAGGGTAACAACACCCTCCACAACAACAATGCATATAAGCTACACACACCAGAATATGTACAAACCGCTGCCTTTCAGGACAGAAAGGTTGTATTGAAAGCTCATCGTGAACCAGTTCCCAACCCAAAACCGCTCGCTCTCTAAGTTTTATGGCGAGGTAATGTTTGTAAATCATCTCACGAAATTCAGACGGTAGGTTTTGAATTGCTTCGAGAACCTGACAGTTGTTGAATCCGGCAGCCATTTATCTCACAAATATCTAATATAATTATAATTTTTTTTCATTTTTAGTATAAATTGGGTCAATTTAATACTGCTTGACTCTCAGCCGTTTATTTTCTTTTTTTAAAACTCCCACTTAATAAATATGTGAGTAAATAAATTTTTTTAATATGTGGGGGGTTTAAAATCAGAAAATAAACCTCTGAGAATCAGGTGGTATTCATTTAATTCACTATATACTACTGGTCGCCATTACATCTGTTGTTTTATCGGCTTATTTATTGGAAATCGGAACACGTATTTAGTGCCATGCCTGAGGTCGATGCCTTGTGCTTCGCTCTCGGCTAAATAAGCGCCTATCATGCAGGCTAGGCCTGACGAAATATACTGTGGCTTGTGCCAAGCGCGAAGAAACGTATTCTGAGGGCTGAGGGAATTGGGAAAGCATGTAACAACTAATGAATTTCAAGCGCGCGAAGCATACAGCATACACCGTGTGCCAAGCGCAGGAAAACACTCGTAAATCAAGTCTTGATTGACTTTGGCTTTTTCACTGATTGGCAGAAATAACTATCTTCTTCGCTTTGGTTAGCTGGAACACTGCTCGAGATATTTGGTACGGACATAGCTCTTAACAAACGTGAGGCAAAAATTGCTTTCAATTTGAAAGCCTTTGGAATATGATCTTTATTTGCTACTTTTAAAGCTAAGTTTAAAGGAAATTTAATTTATTGTTTGAAGACACTTGTGGACACTTTTAACTCCTTTTTCTATGTCGAGATTATTATACTGTTTTACTTTACGTTTAGAGTTCTCGTTTATCGAAGACTTTCCGTTTTGGAATCTAGGAACCATAGATTTACTTTCCTCTTTTAGCGAACCTGTGGAATCCCCGAAACCCCGTGCCTTAAGAACAGTCCGCGAGATTCTTCAAACGGAGGTAGCTGGGAACAAACATCAGTCATTTGCTAGTTTTAAAGTTTGCAAGAAATTTAACTTATCATATGAAAAGACACTTCTGCACACTTTTCAAAACGTTTTCTCTGTGGAAATTACAACACTGTTTCACTTTACGTTACTTTACTTCTTCTCACTTTGCGAAGATTTTCCTTTTGGTCGACTAGGAGCCATTGATTTACTTCCCCCTTCCTTTCTTAAACCTGTAGATCTGACAATGTCCGACGTAGCCGTCACACTGAGAATCCCCGAAAAGACGTGCGTAGGCTCTCTCCGCGCTCTGTGCCTGTCCGCGGGTCCAACCCATACCAAACACAACTCCGGGGCAGTTCATTCCAGGAGGGACGTAGCGTGTGTTGCAGCGAGCATAATAAGCGTTTTTGATCAGTTTTACACCAAGCTTGACTGCCACAGCGACAAACCAGGCAGGAATGACACCGCCGGACTCATCGAGTGCAGTGGCAAGAAGAACTAGGAGGACAAGGAGAGTAGCTGGAAAGAGCTCCATCTTCCGGTGGGGTGTCTTTCTACGTCTTGAGTGCTCTTGTCTAGGCTTCTGAAGCTTACTACTCTTGTCCTAAAGGAAACAGCTTTCAATGAGGAACTAGACCGCACCGCAAAGCGGTGTCATTTCTAATACAGTAATTCTCGTCCATTGCACATGTATTTTCGTGCAAGGAACGCCTACTACTTTGGTGCATTTCATTGGTGAATCGGCCATCCTTTTAAAATTCTAATTCCATTTTTACTAATAGACCACCACAAGATTTTGAAATTCGGCTAGATCAGAACAAAATATCGAGAATACATAACTTTAATTAATGAGCACATAAGTACATTTTCTGATTTGGACGAGTAAAATACGTTACGATTTGAAGAAGCAGCTCGATGCAACGAGTGTTTGGAATTTTTTGCTTATAAAGCCAAACAACCGACTATACAAACGACTGGTTCTCGCGTAGCTGGGAAAATTTTATTACCTTAAAGCAGAAGACGTTTGCAAAGGTCGAGTTTTATTTCTCAGTGTCAGCAGCGAATTTTTGTGTTCAGTGTGGGGGATTTAAATTTGCAAGCGTCAATTTTGCAGTTTAGAAAGATTCGAGGTTTTGGGGAGAAGGATTTGATATTTGATCCTTTACCGAAAAATGTGAATCTAAAAGCCCTCTCAGTTTCGAAAAAATAGAGGTCTTGCGAGAAGAGGAAACTCAGTTCCACGAGGTATAATTTATAACCTGCGTTATACGTTATTGCCATTTCTTGGAATTTTGGTTGTTGCCAGAGTCAGCTGGAGTTACCATTTGTCTATCGTTTGAACTTATAAGTGTGGATGTAGTCCAGCAGTCAGTGAAGTTAATTTTCGCCAAATTTGAAACCAGCGAGATATCAGTGTATGCAGACAGGGAGAACATTGATGTGGTGATACTTTTTGGCTACCAGTATTTTGTGCCTTGATCACGAACGTAGCGCCGGCAGCGAGTTTTAAAATACAAGTAATTTGACTACAAAGTTAGAGTGAGTACTGTAAACTTATTTTGCCCCATTTTGAGGTTTTCTTTTTTATGTTCTATCGATGAAGCGAAGTAAAGTTTAGATGGTTCGCTTTTAATGAATTGTATAAAAAGTAAGGTTCATGTCAGAACAGGAAGACCGTTTCCGATTAAGAATTGATGTTTAGAACAATTTCACTGATTTCAAGAGACAGTCCAATTTACCGCTAGTTTCGTAAAACGTACAAAGCTGGAAATGCGTAGCATATGCCGCCAAACTTTCCTCAAGATCCAAAGTATTGCAACTCATCTAACTCTTCTGATGTCAAAATTCACTGAGCTGTGCCTTATAATCTTCACCGTCTGAGAAGGTGAACGCTCTACAAATTTTGGTAATGTCTACTGAGGCGCTTTTACCAAGTAGCATCTAGTTGTCCAAGAAAAAATGTCAAAGTCAACAAAAACTGCGAAGGTGTTTTACAATTTTTCCCCAAAGCGAGAAAAAGGCGCCACTGCGTGAGAGCTTACAGAATCTGCCTCACAATATATACGGAATTAGTAGGTTGCACTTGATAAAACTGTCCTGTTTGCTTTAAGCAAGTATTTGCGTAGTCTTGTCTGACTTTAATTTAACGCCTGTTCTGAAATCGATCGTGAAACAGATCAGACTTTTTCTTCCTTATTTTTGTTCGCCTACTTAACAATTGCTCTGAACATAATTTTACTATTTTGTTGACGATGTGCTCGTCACGGTCGCTGGTTTATGGCGCTCGTGAAACCACGTGCTATGCTTTACAGTATAAAATTGGAGGCAGCACACGTAACTAGTTATTAGATTATTATAGAGAGGAAGCAATGGAACTAAAACTCAATGAAATCGCTCCAGAAACCACACAGGAGACGTTAGTTAACAGGCAGAGGAGTTCAGGTAGGGATTTTTTCTTATTGCAAACTCGTTTGTATTTTTAAATTGAAGTAGGAATCGTTTTTCCCCATACAAATCCTTATAATTTCGCTGTTACGCAACGGTCGCCGAGACGCTCAAATTACAACACTCAGACAACGCTGAACAAAGGCCACACGGTCTATATCACTTATAGAGCCTGGGGGTACCTGTAGTTTTAAGTATCAAACATGAGGGATTTTGATTACTTGCCCTAGGGAAGGCGTTTACACTGAAGAAAGTTTACATTGAATACATTTGTTTACACTTTATATAAAAAAGGTTCAGACTTTGGGTCCTACAACAAAATGTCAGTGGGACCACTGGTTTCACACCCTGTTCTGTTGAGACCTCTCTTTTCAGACCCCTATTAAGAGACACCAACTTGCATGGAACCCTGCTGAGCGAGTCGTTTTATCCAGTGGGTACATTTTTAGTTCTCCGTTTATGTTTACAAGTTCCTTTAATATTTTATTACTTTTAATTTTTTCCCTTAAAACGTACATGACACATGTAGCTGTTAAGTTACAAAATTCAGCGAGATAAAATGCTTGTTTTTACCAGTGTCTTGTTTTTACATGAAAAGATAAAGTCCGGGATACAGACTATATAGATTCAAGTCGTAGAGTTCGATCTGGTAACACCCTTTCAAAAGGTTCACTTTTTCAAGGATAGACTACAGTTTTCCTTAAGGTGTTTTTTACTCATCTACGCTTCTCAGAGCCGAATACTTCTTTAATTTGTGGTGCACGTTTTTTATCCCCTAAATCTGCGAATATCACAACCGCCGAGATTGCACCTGCGCCCTGCAAAGCGTTTAGCTGAGGACCGGGCCGCTCTGTAGCTACTTCCAGCGCCATAGGCACGTGATCGGCGGCATCGATTGCCACTTGTACTGCAACGAGCGTAATACCAGTTATTTCTCAGCGTTTGAATGTTGAGATTCCGAGCAACCTCAATAAAAAAGAACTCAGAAATGGAGTACACAGGGACACCAATGACTGCTTCACTGGGCACAGAGGTCATCAGAATCAGGAACGCAGCAACAGCAATTGGAACAAGTTTCATTGTGCTGACAATGCTTGTATTCCTGGAACGGAGAAAGCGATTTACAATAAGAACCTTAAATTAGGACAAAAACTTTCATGGCAGGTCCGATCATGAAACAATTGCAATGTGCAATTGAAAAAGATATCTGTCTCCAAGAAAAGGATTGGGAACTTTTGAGACTCCCGTGTTCTGTGTCAAATTTTCCTGAAAAAAAAAAACCTGAAGTTTTGCATCACGGTTTTCACCCTTTTAAAACGGCAGGAAAAATACACGAACAGGCCTCTTTCAATACGCTTACACTCCCTTCCAAGCGAAAATGTGCTGAAGATCATCATTCTAAAAACATCACGTAAAAAGGCTAAAATTACTGCAAAAAAAAAACGAGGAGCTGACGGAATGCTGTGAAGTACCATGCAGTATTTTTCATTTGAAGTCAGGAGTTGTGCCTTTCACAACAAATTGTGCTGCGCATAGGTTGTGTCGAGCTTGAACGCGCAACGTGTTTTCTTCTTTGAGTATTTATTGAGATTATTAGCCTCATGTTGTCTTGCGAATATGACCTTTAATTTATTTAATTGAATGAATGAATGAATAAATGAGTGAATGAACTTTATTAACTTTATTATGCTTTTGTAAGTACTAGTTATTACTGTAAACAGGGTAATGAATTTCAATGACATTTATCTTTCAAACTCTGCCTTGTCATTCTGAAAGCGTCAGGCGTGAGCTTTGTATCGATATCAGTGCTTATTATCATAATCTCCATTTTTATTTTGTTAACTAGTGAGTCACAAGTCAAAAGTGTGAAGAGTTCGTGTAGTTAAGCCGATTACAGACACGAACAGAACAGCACTTTTAAAAATTTGTTGGTAACTACACTATACGACGGTAAATTTTAAAATATTAGACTAAAAATAAAAATAACTTTAAAAGTGAGTGTCAAGTTCTAAGTCAAGTCGCGAGAGACAATATTATTAAAAAACATCGCTTAACTAAGGCACGACTTCTGTATTATTCTTAAAACGGTGCCTCAGTCTACTCCGTGCTAAGCTTGCATCTTGATGAGAAAAGCAAAGTAAGGCTACTTTTATGAATCGAATTAAAAAGAGCTAAAAATCCAGAATTTTTTTAATGTGTACTTGATATCAATATTTTCCACTTTTCATGGCTCGCTGACAACAAGTTAGTTAAATTTTCTTTTCCTGATGATGGTTAGCTGACCTCGTCAGTTAAATTTTGTTTTGCAAAATAACGGTGGGAAACAAACTAAGCTACTGTAACTGTAACGCTCAACAAGTTTGGAATTAAATGGTGGCACCTCAGAATTTCACCTACTGCAACTAAAAACTTCGAGCTGTAGCTTCGTAAAGTGTTTTATGATAGTGCCGAATTAATTACACACACCTAAACACGAAATACATCACAATATCAAAGTCTCGTAGTCACAAATCTATTTGCAAGACTCAGGGCAGTAATATATTGTTTAAACTAAAAAGAAAACCATCTCGACACGTGAAAATTCGTCCCAGAAACAACCGGGTAGAAACCGTACCCAGGCACTAAAATTTGTGTTTTAACCGTTTATCTATATAATCCGAGCAAGCAGAAAATGACAGCAGGTATTTTGCTTAAATGTTCTCCTTGAGTGGCTCTGCAACAATATCATTGCAAATCATTAACAATCCAGGCACGTACATTTGTTTCTTACGTTTATCTACACTATTTTAAAACTTCGGACCTTGCTGATTTAAACCCATTTACCTGCATTGTGCAATTTTTATTTTTACATCTCCCTGTAAAGTTGAAGTTCTTGTAGTTGTTTTTAGTTTAAAGATCGGTATGTAATGATAACAGAATTTTCTTTCGATATATACCCCTTAAAACAGGAGACTGCATGAACTGACTATAGTGAAACATGGTAAGAGTATTTTAACGTCGATGAGCGCATATAAGGCTTACTGACTTAAAACGTAGTCAAACGATTGTTCAATAAGCAGTTTATAACTGAAATCCGAAAGAAAAAAAACAAACAACGCTTGGCCCGCAATAGAAGAACAGTATTACTAAATTGTACCTGTTAATCTGCAAAAGATAAGTTCATTGAGGAGAAAATGCACTTAATAATTTACCTGGAATACGCTCAGGTTTTTTAGAAGCTTGTGTTACAGAGAGAGATAAAGCAGCTAAGGGTGTGCTGTTGTGAAATTAGCAGCGAAGTGCGCACTCTTTCGATAGAAACGCTAAGTTGTCACCAAGTAGGCGGGGCCACCAAAGTGTAGAAAGCAACAAGCGAGCGATTTGGCACGTTTTGTACAATATCGAAGATATTGTGATTTGTCCTGGACTATGACCTATGACACTCGACTATATCTTAATTTGAAGTCAGGAGAAAACCTACTTGACCTAACTGAGTGGGTATGAAATGCACCGTTGTTAGCCCTCCCTCCTTCCCCCCCCCCCCCCGGGGATAGCACTCAAACTAGCAACCTTGACTGTGCGTAAGCCAAACCAGAACCAAAAGTAATGGTTTGCATTGAATTAAATTTGTTTGAGCGCTTAAACCAGTACGGTTAAGAATGGTGTGATCTTATTCAAACCGAATAACAAAGAATTTGCTTTAACTTGACGAAGGCTTAAGATACAGAAGGGGTGTCACCGTGTCACCGTGGTCATGATTTCACTTGGCACTGTTACATTAGTAACAACCTTTTTTCAGTATCCGAGCCAAATGAAAAATTTAGAAAAGCTGTTACGTGCATAATACATGTCTAATTCAGTGCGACACAGTTGAGCGTGCAATGCCTGTATGAAGAGCCCAAAGCAAGCGATGTGATGTGATGTGCCGCGTAGCACTTCGTAATGAAATTAGTAAAGATCCAAAGTGTAGGCATGAGTGCTCCCAGCTTGGCTCCGTAGCTCAGTTGGTAGAGCGACGGTGTCCTAATCCGGAGATCGTGGGTTCCGCCGGGGTCAAAGATTTTTCTTTGATCCTGGCTCTCATTTCTATTCAGGTTCTGATTTCTTTCAAGCCTATGGCCCGGGAAAATTATGTAGGGCAGTATTGCTCAGTTCTAGCACTCATACATACACTTTACATCTTTACTAATCCCAAAGCAAGCGACCCGACTGGGAGGTGTTTTTAGACATTGGAACAGGGAAGCACAATGAAATCCGATGTTACCAAAATGACCCAGAATGTACCGAGTGACATTGGAGTGAAACGCAACGCAACAGAATAGTTAAAAAACCAGAACGGCTAATTTTAGTGTCATTTAGGTGGCCGTCTGAAGATGAGTCCACCTCATTACGATGTTTAGTATCGCCTCTATTTAGTATTTAGTGTCGGATGTGGATCAATGCACGCTTAAGAAGATACAGGGAAAGCCATGTGCTTCTTATCTGCAACTATATCGCATCACTTTGTGTATTGAACTTCATGTCTTTTTAAAAAAATATACAACAGTAGTTATCAGCCATGGTCACTGGGAAGTTGATTTAAGATTGAATGCGTAACAAAGTTCTTGTGTAAGTTTTTCAATACTTCTGGCTAGGATTGTACAGATTTTTCAACGATATATTTTTAATACGTTCCTTGGAGAAGGCTGGTCCGTTTCTCGCCGCCGAAAGTCCGATAACTTACCGGACCGAATAAGTATTTTTCTACACGTATATTATATCGGTTGGTGGTAATTACTAGTGAGAACTTGCAGTGTCTTCCATAAAATTAGAAAGAGTTTTAAATTTAGCTTTCAAAATAAAAATGGAGTCTCTGTCGAACACACACAAAATAGTTTTCGGGTCTAGTAAGTTGTCGGGAGCTTCTCGTTCGCTAGCCTGTAATGCAGTCAAATTTCCCGCTCAAAACCCAAACTGCACCTACTTGCCACCATCTCTACACTCACTTCCAAACTTTTCGCCGAACGACAATTCACTGCATTCACATTTTTTCTATAATCATAGACTGTTGAAGACGGCCTTTTTAGACATAAATTTGTTATTATCTGTGAAGTTTTTAATTTTCTGAATTATGAAAAGTCGTGTGATTTGACTCGTAAATGAATATGACTTCTCTAACAAAAAGGCAAACCGTAACTAAATTGCACAATTTTCATAACAGCGGTATGTAACTGTGGCTGCCATAGTTACATAAAGGTAATTTGGTTCCTGTGATATATATTTAAAACAATGCTTTAGAAGAATCCCTTTATGGTGGTGTGTCAGGAAGAGTAACCGGTATCATGGTGCATACAATAACCATAACCACTGGGCTCATGAATGTTATGGCACCTTCACAGATAAAAAAAGCCCAATAGAAAGGGCTTAAAGAGCTACCCAGTTCAATTCAGTCATGCCCACACTTTACCTTACTGACAAGATAGAAGTGAGAAAAACAAGTTCTCAGATGCGTTTAAATACGGAGCCCTTGGTTCATGGTCGATTATGTAATGTGTTCAAGAAAGACAGTGAGAGCATAAAAAATAATGGAAATGCAGAGAAGGGACGTAAAGTCTCCCCTTCTCAGTGGAAACAGTTAGTTAATGCTGTAAAGGGGGCGTGAATAAATCGCATGCGACAATGGTAATCAAAAAACGTCTAACCTAAATCGGAAACAAATACTTGTAGGATCTCTTTTTGTGGACATGCTGTAAATACCCCAAGTGTTTTAGAAACTAACCAGCCCACCTAAGTGGTTTGTTTTGATACACTTGGAATCAATATTTGCCAAAAAGAAGCATGTAGAATTCTATTTCAACTTGCCAGCCTCGTTTCCATGAAGGAAACCTTTCTGAAGGAAAGTACCGAAAACTAACTTGCGTGTCACGGTCCCCCGTATGATCGGATCACATTTCACCTCCAAAATTGGTTATTTATGCCAAAAAGAGTATGTGTGCCAAATTTGGTACTTTCTTCCAGTCTATAGCGATGTTTCCTTAAACGACCTGACTATTTTATTTGTAAGGACTACTAGTAATTTTAGATATCTGTTTACTTTTGCCTCAAATTGTTCTTGTAAAGTATTCAGTAACTTTCGTTTTTGAGATTGTAATTAACTGCATTCTGGTAATACTATGTTAGCATCCGTCGCCATAATTTCAATTCCAACTTGTAACGTTATAATTTTATTGAGGAGGCCTAATTAACATACTAAGCTTCACAGTTTCCTTTAGGCCTCCTCGCCACTGTTGCCATCACTCTTTCTTCTTTCTTTTTTCCTTCTTCATTATCTTTGTATTGTTGTCTGTATTGTGGCAAAAAATAAAACAAAACAAAAAATAATTTGCAGACATAATGCCTCTCAAGGTTCTCATAAATCGTATCTTTTCTAGCGACATTAAACTTTGGTCACAAAACAACAATAACCAGAACGAACGTGTAGCTGAAGATTTCTCAAGGTATGGATTGCATAAATCCCAAAACCAATTCACGTTCTTGAAAAAGAGACTGCAAATATCTTAAGCCCCTATAACGTACTCATGTCCTTTCACAGATAAAAAGAAACAAGGTTGACAAGCTGGTGGATTAGGAATTCATTTCGAAGACCCTGACCTCCAAACGATCTTTCTATATCTCCAAACTATCTTCTGAGAAACGTCATTGCAAACAAACACACAAAACCACAACACCAAAGTCTAGTTGTGCTGCTGAATTTAATTTAAGACATTTAAAATCTTAACATCAGTCATTTGCTACTTTTAAAGTTTGCAAGAAATTTAACTTATCATATGAAAAGACACTTCTGCACACTTTTCAAAACGTTTTCTCTGTGGAAATTACAACACTGTTTCACTTTACGTTACTTTATTCTTCTCACTTTGCGAAGATTTTCCTTTTGGTCGACTAGGAGCCATTGATTTACTTCCCCCTTCCTTTCTTAAACCTGTAGATCTGACAATGTCCGACGTAGCGGTCACACTGAGAATTCCCGAAAAGACGTGCGTAGGCTCTCTCCGCGCTCTTTGCCTGTCCGCGGGTCCAACCCATGCCAAACGCAACTCCGGGGCAGTTCATTCCAGGAGGGACGTAGCGTGTGTTGCAGTGAGCATAATAAGCGTTTTTGATCAGTTTTACACCAGGCTTGGCTGCCACAGCGACAAACCAGGCAGGAATGACACCGCCGGACTCATCGAGTGCAGTGGCAAGCAGAACTAGGAGGACAAGGAGAGTAGCTGGAAAGAGCTCCATCTTACGGTGGGGTGTCTTTCTACGTCTTGAGTGCTCTTGTCTAGGCTTCTGAAGCTTACTACTCTTGTCCTAAAGGAAACAGCTTTCAATGAGGAACTAGACCGCACCGCAAAGCGGTTTCATTTCTAATACAGTAATTCTCGTCCATTGCACATGTATTTTCGTGCAAGGAACGCCTACTACTTTGGTGCATTTCATTGGTGAATCGGCCATCCTTTTAAAATTCTAATTCCATTTTTACTAATAGACCACCACAAGATTTTGAATTCGGCTAGATCAGAACAAAATATCGAGAATACATAACTTTAATTAATGAGCACATAGGTACATTTTCTGATTTGGACGAGTAAAATACGTTACGATTTGAAGAAGCAGCTCGATGCAACGAGTTTTTGGAATTTTTTGCTTATAAAGCCAAACAACCGACTATACAAACGACTGGTTCTCGCGTAGCTGGGAAAATTTTATTACCTTAAAGCAGAAGACGTTTGCAAAGGTCGAGTTTTATTTCTCAGTGTCAGCAGCGAATTTTTGTGTTCAGTGTGGGGGATTTAAATTTGCAAGCGTCAATTTTGCAATTTAGAAACATTCGGGGTTTTGGGGGGAAGGATTTGATATTTGATCCTTTACCGAAAAATGTGAATCTAAAAGCCCGCTTAGTTTCGAAAAAATAGAGGTCTTGCGAGAAGAGGAAACTCAGTTCCACGAGGTATAATTTATAACCTGCGTTATACGTTATTGCCATTTCTTGGAATTTTGATTGTTGCCAGAGTCAGCTGGAGTTACCATTTGTCTATCGTTTGAACTTATAAGTGTGGAGGTAGTCCAGCAGTCAGTGAAGTTAATTTTCGCCAAATTTGAAACCAGCGAGATATCAGTGTATGCAGAGAGGGAGAACATTGATGTGGTGATACTTTTAGGCTACCAGTATTTTGTGCCTTGATCACGAACGTAGCGCCGGCAGCGAGTTTTAAAATACAAGTAATTTGACTACAAAGTTAGAGTGAGTACTGTAAACTTAGTTTGCCCCATTTTGAGGTTTTCTTTTTTATGTTCTATCGATGAGGCGAAGTAAAGTTTAGATGGTTCGCTTTTAATGAATTGTATAAAAAGTAAGGTTCATGTCAGAACAGGAAGACCGTTTCCGATTAAGAATTGATGTTTAGAACAATTTCACTGATTTCAAGAGACAGTCCAATTTACCGCTAGTTTCGTAAAACGTACAAAGCTGGAAATGCGTAGCATATGCCGCCAAACTTTCCTCAAGATCCAAAGTATTGCAACTCATCTAACTCTTCTGATGTCAAATTTCACTGAGCTGTGCCTTATAATCTTCACCGTCTGAGAAGGTGAACGCTCTACAAATTTTGGTAATGTCTACTGAGGCGCTTTTACCAAGTAGCATCTAGTTGTCCAAGAAAAAATGTCAAAGTCAACAAAAACTGCGAAGAAAAAGGCGCCACTGCGTGAGAGCTTACAGAATCTGCCTCACAATATATACGGAATTAGTAGGTTGCACTTGATAAAACTGTCCTGTTTGCTTTAAGCAAGTATTTGCGTAGTCTTGTCTGACTTTAATTTAACGCCTGTTCTGAAATCGATCGTGAAACAGATCAGACTTTTTCTTCCTTATTTTTGTTCGCCTACTTAACAATTGCTCTGAACATAATTTTACTATTTTGTTGACGATGTGCTCGTCACGGTCGCTGGTTTATGGCGCTCGTGAAACCACGTGCTAAGCTTGACAGTATAAAATTGGAGGCAGCACACGTAACTAGTTATTAGATTATTATAGAGAGGAAGCAATGGAACTAAAACTCAATGGAATCGCTCTAAATCGCTCCAGAAACCACACAGGAGACGTTAGTTAACAGGCAGAGGAGTTCAGGTAGGGATTTTTTCTTATTGCAAACTCGTTTGTATTTTTAAATTGAAGTAGGAATCGTTTTTCCCCATACAAATCCTTATAATTTCGCTGTTACGCAACGGTCGCCGAGACGCTCAAATTACAACACTCAGACAACGCTGAACAAAGGCCACACGGTCTATATCACTTATAGAGCCTGGGGGTACCTGTAGTTTTAAGTATCAAACATGAGGGATTTTGATTACTTGCCCTAGGGAAGGCGTTTACACTGAAGAAAGTTTACATTGAATACATTTGTTTACACTTTATATAAAAAAGGTTCAGACTTTGGGTCCTACAACAAAATGTCAGTGGGACCACTGGTTTCACACCCTGTTCTGTTGAGACCTCTCTTTTCAGACCCCTATTAAGAGACACCAACTTGCATAGAACCCTGCTGAGCGAGTCGTTTTATCCAGTGGGTACATTTTTAGTTCTCCGTTTATGTTTACAAGTTCCTTTAATATTTTATTACTTTTAATTTTTTCCCTTAAAACGTACATGACACATGTAGCTGTTAAGTTACAAAATTCAGCGAGATAAAATGCTTGTTTTTACCAGTGTCTTGTTTTTACATGAAAAGATAAAGTCCGGGATACAGACTATATAGATGCAAGTCGTAGAGTTCGATCTGGTAACACCCTTTCAAAAGGTTCACTTTTTCAAGGATAGACTACAGTTTTCCTTAAGGTGTTTTTTACTCATCTACGCTTCTCAGAGCCGAATACTTCTTTAATTTGTGGTGCACGTTTTTTATCCCCTAAATCTGCGAATATCACAACCGCCGAGATTGCACCTGCGCCCTGCAAAGCGTTTAGCTGAGGACCGGGCCGCTCTGTAGCTACTTCCAGCGCCATAGGCACGTGATCGGCGGCATCGATTGCCACTTGTACTGCAACGAGCGTAATACCAGTTATTTCTCAGCGTTTGAATGTTGAGATTCCGAGCAACCTCAATAAAAAAGAACTCAGAAATGGAGTACACAGGGACACCAATGACTGCTTCACTGGGCACAGAGGTCATCAGAATCAGGAACGCAGCAACAGCAATTGGAACAAGTTTCATTGTGCTGACAATGCTTGTATTCCTGGAACGGAGAAAGCGATTTACAATAAGAACCTTAAATTAGGACAAAAACTTTCATGGCAGGTCCGATCATGAAACAATTGCAATGTGCAATTGAAAAAGATATCTGTCTCCAAGAAAAGGATTGGGAACTTTTGAGACTCCCGTGTTCTGTGTCAAATTTTCCTGAAAAAAAAAAACCTGAAGTTTTGCATCACGGTTTTCACCCTTTTAAAACGGCAGGAAAAATACACGAACAGGCCTCTTTCAATACGCTTACACTCCCTTCCAAGCGAAAATGTGCTGAAGATCATCATTCTAAAAACATCACGTAAAAAGGCTAAAATTACCGCAAAAATAAAACGAGGAGCTGACGGAATGCTGTGAAGTACCATGCAGTATTTTTCATTTGAAGTCAGGAGTTGTGCCTTTCACAACAAATTGTGCTGCGCATAGGTTGTGTCGAGCTTGAACGCGCAACGTGTTTTCTTCTTTGAGTATTTATTGAGATTATTAGCCTCATGTTGTCTTGCGAATATGACCTTTAATTTATTTAATTGAATGAATGAATGAATAAATGAGTGAATGAACTTTATTAACTTTGTTATGCTTTTGTAAGTACTAGTTATTACTGTAAACAGGGTCATGAATTTCAATGACATTTATCTTTCAAACTCTGCCTTGTCATTCTGAAAGCGTCAGGCGTGAGCTTTGTATCGATATCAGTGCTTATTATCATAATCTCCATTTTTATTTTGTTAACTAGTGAGTCACAAGTCAAAAGTGTGAAGAGTTCGTGTAGTTAAGCCGATTACAGACACGAACAGAACAGCACTTTTAAAAATTTGTTGGTAACTACACTATACGACGGTAAATTTTAAAATATTAGACTAAAAATAAAAATAACTTTAAAAGTGAGTGTCAAGTTCTAAGTCAAGTCGCGAGAGACAATATTATTAAAAAACATCGCTTAACTAAGGCACGACTTCTGTATTATTCTTAAAACGGTGCCTCAGTCTACTCCGTGCTAAGCTTGCATCTTGATGAGAAAAGCAAAGTAAGGCTACTTTTATGAATCGAATTAAAAAGAGCTAAAAATCCAGAATTTTTTTAATGTGTACTTGATATCAATATTTTCCACTTTTCATGGCTCGCTGACAACAAGTTAGTTAAATTTTCTTTTCCTGATGATGGTTAGCTGACCTCGTCAGTTAAATTTTGTTTTGCAAAATAACGGTGGGAAACAAACTAAGCTACTGTAACTGTAACGCTCAACAAGTTTGGAATTAAATGGTGGCACCTCAGAATTTCACCTACTGCAACTAAAAACTTCGAGCTGTAGCTTCGTAAAGTGTTTTATGATAGTGCCGAATTAATTACACACACCTAAACACGAAATACATCACAATATCAAAGTCTCGTAGTCACAAATCTATTTGCAAGACTCAGGGCAGTAATATATTGTTTAAACTAAAAAGAAAACCATCTCGACACGTGAAAATTCGTCCCAGAAACAACCGGGTAGAAACCGTACCCAGGCACTAAAATTTGTGTTTTAACCGTTTATCTATATAATCCGAGCAAGCAGAAAATGACAGCAGGTATTTTGCTTAAATGTTCTCCTTGAGTGGCTCTGCAACAATATCATTGCAAATCATTAACAACCCAGGCACGTACATTTGTTTCTTACGTTTATCTACACTATTTTAAAACTTCGGACCTTGCTGATTTAAACCCATTTACCTGCATTGTGCAATTTTTATTTTTACATCTCCCTGTAAAGTTGAAGTTCTTGTAGTTGTTTTTAGTTTAAAGATCGGTATGTAATGATAACAGAATTTTCTTTCGATATATACCCCTTAAAACAGGAGACTGCATGAACTGACTATAGTGAAACATGGTAAGAGTATTTTAACGTCGATGAGCGCATATAAGGCTTACTGACTTAAAACGTAGTCAAACGATTGTTCAATAAGCAGTTTATAACTGAAATCCGAAAGAAAAAAAACAAACAACGCTTGGCCCGCAATAGAAGAACAGTATTACTAAATTGTACCTGTTAATCTGCAAAAGATAAGTTCATTGAGGAGAAAATGCACTTAATAATTTACCTGGAATACGCTCAGGTTTTTTAGAAGCTTGTGTTACAGAGAGAGATAAAGCAGCTAAGGGTGTGCTGTTGTGAAATTAGCAGCGAAGTGCGCACTCTTTCGATAGAAACGCTAAGTTGTCACCAAGTAGGCGGGGCCACCAAAGTGTAGAAAGCAACAAGCGAGCGATTTGGCACGTTTTGTACAATATCGAAGATATTGTGATTTGTCCTGGACTATGACCTATGACACTCGACTATATCTTAATTTGAAGTCAGGAGAAAACCTACTTGACCTAACTGAGTGGGTATGAAATGCACCGTTGTTAGCCCTCCCTCCCTCCCCCCCCCCCCCCCCCCGGGGATAGCACTCAAACTAGCAACCTTGACTGTGCGTAAGCCAAACCAGAACCAAAAGTAATGGTTTGCATTGAATTAAATTTGTTTGAGCGCTTAAACCAGTACGGTTAAGAATGGTGTGATCTTATTCAAACCGAATAACAAAGAATTTGCTTTAACTTGACGAAGGCGTAAGATACAGAAGGGGTGTCACCGTGTCACCGTGGTCATGATTTCACTTGGCACTGTTACATTAGTAACAACCTTTTTTCAGTATCCGAGCCAAATGAAAAATTTAGAAAAGCTGTTACGTGCATAATACATGTCTAATTCAGTGCGACACAGTTGAGCGTGCAATGCCTGTATGAAGAGCCCAAAGCAAGCGATGTGATGTGATGTGCCGCGTAGCACTTCGTAATGAAATTAGTAAAGATCCAAAGTGTAGGCATGAGTGCTCCCAGCTTGGCTCCGTAGCTCAGTTGGTAGAGCGACGGTGTCCTAATCCGGAGATCGTGGGTTCCGCCGGGGTCAAAGATTTTTCTTTGATCCTGGCTCTCATTTCTATTCAGGTTCTGATTTCTTTCAAGCCTATGGCCCGGGAAAATTATGTAGGGCAGTATTGCTCAGTTCTAGCACTCATACATACACTTTACATCTTTACTAATCCCAAAGCAAGCGACCCGACTGGGAGGTGTTTTTAGACATTGGAACAGGGAAGCACAATGAAATCCGATGTTACCAAAATGACCCAGAATGTACCGAGTGACATTGGAGTGAAACGCAACGCAACAGAATAGTTAAAAAACCAGAACGGCTAATTTTAGTGTCATTTAGGTGGCCGTCTGAAGATGAGTCCACCTCATTACGATGTTTAGTATCGCCTCTATTTAGTATTTAGTGTCGGATGTGGATCAATGCACGCTTAAGAAGATACAGGGAAAGCCATGTGCTTCTTATCTGCAACTATATCGCATCACTTTGTGTATTGAACTTCATGTCTTTTTAAAAAAATATACAACAGTAGTTATCAGCCATGGTCACTGGGAAGTTGATTTAAGATTGAATGCGTAACAAAGTTCTTGTGTAAGTTTTTCAATACTTCTGGCTAGGATTGTACAGATTTTTCAACGATATATTTTTAATACGTTCCTTGGAGAAGGCTGGTCCGTTTCTCGCCGCCGAAAGTCCGATAACTTACCGGACCGAATAAGTATTTTTCTACACGTATATTATATCGGTTGGTGGTAATTACTAGTGAGAACTTGCAGTGTCTTCCATAAAATTAGAAAGAGTTTTAAATTTAGCTTTCAAAATAAAAATGGAGTCTCTGTCGAACACACACAAAATAGTTTTCGGGTCTAGTAAGTTGTCGGGAGCTTCTCGTTCGCTAGCCTGTAATGCAGTCAAATTTCCCGCTCAAAACCCAAACTGCACCTACTTGCCACCATCTCTACACTCACTTCCAAACTTTTCGCCGAACGACAATTCACTGCATTCACATTTTTTCTATAATCATAGACTGTTGAAGACGGCCTTTTTAGACATAAATTTGTTATTATCTGTGAAGTTTTTAATTTTCTGAATTATGAAAAGTCGTGTGATTTGACTCGTAAATGAATATGACTTCTCTAACAAAAAGGCAAACCGTAACTAAATTGCACAATTTTCATAACAGCGGTATGTAACTGTGGCTGCCATAGTTACATAAAGGTAATTTGGTTCCTGTGATATATATTTAAAACAATGCTTTAGAAGAATCCCTTTATGGTGGTGTGTCAGGAAGAGTAACCGGTATCATGGTGCATACAATAACCATAACCACTGGGCTCATGAATGTTATGGCACCTTCACAGATAAAAAAAGCCCAATAGAAAGGGCTTAAAGAGCTACCCAGTTCAATTCAGTCATGCCCACACTTTACCTTACTGACAAGATAGAAGTGAGAAAAACAAGTTCTCAGATGCGTTTAAATACGGAGCCCTTGGTTCATGGTCGATTATGTAATGTGTTCAAGAAAGACAATGAGAGCATAAAAAATAATGGAAATGCAGAGAAGGGACGTAAAGTCTCCCCTTCTCAGTGGAAACAGTTAGTTAATGCTGTAAAGGGGGCGTGAATAAATCGCATGCGACAATGGTAATCAAAAAACGTCTAACCTAAATCGGAAACAAATACTTGTAGGATCTCTTTTTGTGGACATGCTGTAAATACCCCAAGTGTTTTAGAAACTAACCAGCCCACCTAAGTGGTTTGTTTTGATACACTTGGAATCAATATTTGCCAAAAAGAAGCATGTAGAATTGTATTTCAACTTGCCAGCCTCGTTTCCATGAAGGAAACCTTTCTGAAGGAAAGTACCGAAAACTAACTTGCGTGTCACGGTCCCCCGTATGATCGGATCACATTTCACCTCCAAAATTGGTTATTTATGCCAAAAAGAGTATGTGTGCCAAATTTGGTACTTTCTTCCAGTCTATAGCGATGTTTCCTTAAACGACCTGACTATTTTATTTGTAAGGACTACTAGTAATTTTAGATATCTGTTTACTTTTGCCTCAAATTGTTCTTGTAAAGTATTCAGTAACTTTCGTTTTTGAGATTGTAATTAACTGCATTCTGGTAATACTATGTTAGCATCCGTCGCCATAATTTCAATTCCAACTTGTAACGTTATAATTTTATTGAGGAGGCCTAATTAACATACTAAGCTTCACAGTTTCCTTTAGGCCTCCTCGCCACTGTTGCCATCACTCTTTCTTCTTTCTTTTTTCCTTCTTCATTATCTTTGTATTGTTGTCTGTATTGTGGCAAAAAATAAAACAAAACAAAAAATAATTTGCAGACATAATGCCTCTCAAGGTTCTCATAAATCGTATCTTTTCTAGCGACATTAAACTTTGGTCACAAAACAACAATAACCAGAACGAACGTGTAGCTGAAGATTTCTCAAGGTATGGATTGCATAAATCCCAAAACCAATTCACGTTCTTGAAAAAGAGACTGCAAATATCTTAAGCCCCTATAACGTACTCATGTCCTTTCACAGATAAAAAGAAACAAGGTTGACAAGCTGGTGGATTAGGAATTCATTTCGAAGACCCTGACCTCCAAACGATCTTTCTATATCTCCAAACTATCTTCTGAGAAACGTCATTGCAAACAAACACACAAAACCACAACACCAAAGTCTAGTTGTGCTGCTGAATTTAATTTAAGACATTTAAAATCTTAACATCAGTCATTTGCTACTTTTAAAGTTTGCAAGAAATTTAACTTATCATATGAAAAGACACTTCTGCACACTTTTCAAAACGTTTTCTCTGTGGAAATTACAACACTGTTTCACTTTACGTTACTTTATTCTTCTCACTTTGCGAAGATTTTCCTTTTGGTCGACTAGGAGCCATTGATTTACTTCCCCCTTCCTTTCTTAAACCTGTAGATCTGACAATGTCCGACGTAGCGGTCACACTGAGAATTCCCGAAAAGACGTGCGTAGGCTCTCTCCGCGCTCTTTGCCTGTCCGCGGGTCCAACCCATGCCAAACGCAACTCCGGGGCAGTTCATTCCAGGAGGGACGTAGCGTGTGTTGCAGTGAGCATAATAAGCGTTTTTGATCAGTTTTACACCAGGCTTGGCTGCCACAGCGACAAACCAGGCAGGAATGACACCGCCGGACTCATCGAGTGCAGTGGCAAGCAGAACTAGGAGGACAAGGAGAGTAGCTGGAAAGAGCTCCATCTTACGGTGGGGTGTCTTTCTACGTCTTGAGTGCTCTTGTCTAGGCTTCTGAAGCTTACTACTCTTGTCCTAAAGGAAACAGCTTTCAATGAGGAACTAGACCGCACCGCAAAGCGGTTTCATTTCTAATACAGTAATTCTCGTCCATTGCACATGTATTTTCGTGCAAGGAACGCCTACTACTTTGGTGCATTTCATTGGTGAATCGGCCATCCTTTTAAAATTCTAATTCCATTTTTACTAATAGACCACCACAAGATTTTGAATTCGGCTAGATCAGAACAAAATATCGAGAATACATAACTTTAATTAATGAGCACATAGGTACATTTTCTGATTTGGACGAGTAAAATACGTTACGATTTGAAGAAGCAGCTCGATGCAACGAGTTTTTGGAATTTTTTGCTTATAAAGCCAAACAACCGACTATACAAACGACTGGTTCTCGCGTAGCTGGGAAAATTTTATTACCTTAAAGCAGAAGACGTTTGCAAAGGTCGAGTTTTATTTCTCAGTGTCAGCAGCGAATTTTTGTGTTCAGTGTGGGGGATTTAAATTTGCAAGCGTCAATTTTGCAATTTAGAAACATTCGGGGTTTTGGGGGGAAGGATTTGATATTTGATCCTTTACCGAAAAATGTGAATCTAAAAGCCCGCTTAGTTTCGAAAAAATAGAGGTCTTGCGAGAAGAGGAAACTCAGTTCCACGAGGTATAATTTATAACCTGCGTTATACGTTATTGCCATTTCTTGGAATTTTGATTGTTGCCAGAGTCAGCTGGAGTTACCATTTGTCTATCGTTTGAACTTATAAGTGTGGAGGTAGTCCAGCAGTCAGTGAAGTTAATTTTCGCCAAATTTGAAACCAGCGAGATATCAGTGTATGCAGAGAGGGAGAACATTGATGTGGTGATACTTTTAGGCTACCAGTATTTTGTGCCTTGATCACGAACGTAGCGCCGGCAGCGAGTTTTAAAATACAAGTAATTTGACTACAAAGTTAGAGTGAGTACTGTAAACTTAGTTTGCCCCATTTTGAGGTTTTCTTTTTTATGTTCTATCGATGAGGCGAAGTAAAGTTTAGATGGTTCGCTTTTAATGAATTGTATAAAAAGTAAGGTTCATGTCAGAACAGGAAGACCGTTTCCGATTAAGAATTGATGTTTAGAACAATTTCACTGATTTCAAGAGACAGTCCAATTTACCGCTAGTTTCGTAAAACGTACAAAGCTGGAAATGCGTAGCATATGCCGCCAAACTTTCCTCAAGATCCAAAGTATTGCAACTCATCTAACTCTTCTGATGTCAAATTTCACTGAGCTGTGCCTTATAATCTTCACCGTCTGAGAAGGTGAACGCTCTACAAATTTTGGTAATGTCTACTGAGGCGCTTTTACCAAGTAGCATCTAGTTGTCCAAGAAAAAATGTCAAAGTCAACAAAAACTGCGAAGGTGTTTTACAATTTTTCCCCAAAGCGAGAAAAAGGCGCCACTGCGTGAGAGCTTACAGAATCTGCCTCACAATATATACGGAATTAGTAGGTTGCACTTGATAAAACTGTCCTGTTTGCTTTAAGCAAGTATTTGCGTAGTCTTGTCTGACTTTAATTTAACGCCTGTTCTGAAATCGATCGTGAAACAGATCAGACTTTTTCTTCCTTATTTTTGTTCGCCTACTTAACAATTGCTCTGAACATAATTTTACTATTTTGTTGACGATGTGCTCGTCACGGTCGCTGGTTTATGGCGCTCGTGAAACCACGTGCTAAGCTTGACAGTATAAAATTGGAGGCAGCACACGTAACTAGTTATTAGATTATTATAGAGAGGAAGCAATGGAACTAAAACTCAATGGAATCGCTCTAAATCGCTCCAGAAACCACACAGGAGACGTTAGTTAACAGGCAGAGGAGTTCAGGTAGGGATTTTTTCTTATTGCAAACTCGTTTGTATTTTTAAATTGAAGTAGGAATCGTTTTTCCCCATACAAATCCTTATAATTTCGCTGTTACGCAACGGTCGCCGAGACGCTCAAATTACAACACTCAGACAACGCTGAACAAAGGCCACACGGTCTATATCACTTATAGAGCCTGATGGTACCTGTAGTTTTAAGTATCAAACATGAGGGATTTTGATTACTTGCCCTAGGGAAGGCGTTTACACTGAAGAAAGTTTACATTGAATACATTTGTTTACACTTTATATAAAAAAGGTTCAGACTTTGGGTCCTACAACAAAATGTCAGTGGGACCACTGGTTTCACACCCTGTTCTGTTGAGACCTCTCTTTTCAGACCCCTATTAAGAGACACCAACTTGCATAGAACCCTGCTGAGCGAGTCGTTTTATCCAGTGGGTACATTTTTAGTTCTCCGTTTATGTTTACAAGTTCCTTTAATATTTTATTACTTTTAATTTTTTCCCTTAAAACGTACATGACACATGTAGCTGTTAAGTTACAAAATTCAGCGAGATAAAATGCTTGTTTTTACCAGTGTCTTGTTTTTACATGAAAAGATAAAGTCCGGGATACAGACTATATAGATGCAAGTCGTAGAGTTCGATCTGGTAACACCCTTTCAAAAGGTTCACTTTTTCAAGGATAGACTACAGTTTTCCTTAAGGTGTTTTTTACTCATCTACGCTTCTCAGAGCCGAATACTTCTTTAATTTGTGGTGCACGTTTTTTATCCCCTAAATCTGCGAATATCACAACCGCCGAGATTGCACCTGCGCCCTGCAAAGCGTTTAGCTGAGGACCGGGCCGCTCTGTAGCTACTTCCAGCGCCATAGGCACGTGATCGGCGGCATCGATTGCCACTTGTACTGCAACGAGCGTAATACCAGTTATTTCTCAGCGTTTGAATGTTGAGATTCCGAGCAACCTCAATAAAAAAGAACTCAGAAATGGAGTACACAGGGACACCAATGACTGCTTCACTGGGCACAGAGGTCATCAGAATCAGGAACGCAGCAACAGCAATTGGAACAAGTTTCATTGTGCTGACAATGCTTGTATTCCTGGAACGGAGAAAGCGATTTACAATAAGAACCTTAAATTAGGACAAAAACTTTCATGGCAGGTCCGATCATGAAACAATTGCAATGTGCAATTGAAAAAGATATCTGTCTCCAAGAAAAGGATTGGGAACTTTTGAGACTCCCGTGTTCTGTGTCAAATTTTCCTGAAAAAAAAAAACCTGAAGTTTTGCATCACGGTTTTCACCCTTTTAAAACGGCAGGAAAAATACACGAACAGGCCTCTTTCAATACGCTTACACTCCCTTCCAAGCGAAAATGTGCTGAAGATCATCATTCTAAAAACATCACGTAAAAAGGCTAAAATTACCGCAAAAATAAAACGAGGAGCTGACGGAATGCTGTGAAGTACCATGCAGTATTTTTCATTTGAAGTCAGGAGTTGTGCCTTTCACAACAAATTGTGCTGCGCATAGGTTGTGTCGAGCTTGAACGCGCAACGTGTTTTCTTCTTTGAGTATTTATTGAGATTATTAGCCTCATGTTGTCTTGCGAATATGACCTTTAATTTATTTAATTGAATGAATGAATGAATAAATGAGTGAATGAACTTTATTAACTTTGTTATGCTTTTGTAAGTACTAGTTATTACTGTAAACAGGGTCATGAATTTCAATGACATTTATCTTTCAAACTCTGCCTTGTCATTCTGAAAGCGTCAGGCGTGAGCTTTGTATCGATATCAGTGCTTATTATCATAATCTCCATTTTTATTTTGTTAACTAGTGAGTCACAAGTCAAAAGTGTGAAGAGTTCGTGTAGTTAAGCCGATTACAGACACGAACAGAACAGCACTTTTAAAAATTTGTTGGTAACTACACTATACGACGGTAAATTTTAAAATATTAGACTAAAAATAAAAATAACTTTAAAAGTGAGTGTCAAGTTCTAAGTCAAGTCGCGAGAGACAATATTATTAAAAAACATCGCTTAACTAAGGCACGACTTCTGTATTATTCTTAAAACGGTGCCTCAGTCTACTCCGTGCTAAGCTTGCATCTTGATGAGAAAAGCAAAGTAAGGCTACTTTTATGAATCGAATTAAAAAGAGCTAAAAATCCAGAATTTTTTTAATGTGTACTTGATATCAATATTTTCCACTTTTCATGGCTCGCTGACAACAAGTTAGTTAAATTTTCTTTTCCTGATGATGGTTAGCTGACCTCGTCAGTTAAATTTTGTTTTGCAAAATAACGGTGGGAAACAAACTAAGCTACTGTAACTGTAACGCTCAACAAGTTTGGAATTAAATGGTGGCACCTCAGAATTTCACCTACTGCAACTAAAAACTTCGAGCTGTAGCTTCGTAAAGTGTTTTATGATAGTGCCGAATTAATTACACACACCTAAACACGAAATACATCACAATATCAAAGTCTCGTAGTCACAAATCTATTTGCAAGACTCAGGGCAGTAATATATTGTTTAAACTAAAAAGAAAACCATCTCGACACGTGAAAATTCGTCCCAGAAACAACCGGGTAGAAACCGTACCCAGGCACTAAAATTTGTGTTTTAACCGTTTATCTATATAATCCGAGCAAGCAGAAAATGACAGCAGGTATTTTGCTTAAATGTTCTCCTTGAGTGGCTCTGCAACAATATCATTGCAAATCATTAACAACCCAGGCACGTACATTTGTTTCTTACGTTTATCTACACTATTTTAAAACTTCGGACCTTGCTGATTTAAACCCATTTACCTGCATTGTGCAATTTTTATTTTTACATCTCCCTGTAAAGTTGAAGTTCTTGTAGTTGTTTTTAGTTTAAAGATCGGTATGTAATGATAACAGAATTTTCTTTCGATATATACCCCTTAAAACAGGAGACTGCATGAACTGACTATAGTGAAACATGGTAAGAGTATTTTAACGTCGATGAGCGCATATAAGGCTTACTGACTTAAAACGTAGTCAAACGATTGTTCAATAAGCAGTTTATAACTGAAATCCGAAAGAAAAAAAACAAACAACGCTTGGCCCGCAATAGAAGAACAGTATTACTAAATTGTACCTGTTAATCTGCAAAAGATAAGTTCATTGAGGAGAAAATGCACTTAATAATTTACCTGGAATACGCTCAGGTTTTTTAGAAGCTTGTGTTACAGAGAGAGATAAAGCAGCTAAGGGTGTGCTGTTGTGAAATTAGCAGCGAAGTGCGCACTCTTTCGATAGAAACGCTAAGTTGTCACCAAGTAGGCGGGGCCACCAAAGTGTAGAAAGCAACAAGCGAGCGATTTGGCACGTTTTGTACAATATCGAAGATATTGTGATTTGTCCTGGACTATGACCTATGACACTCGACTATATCTTAATTTGAAGTCAGGAGAAAACCTACTTGACCTAACTGAGTGGGTATGAAATGCACCGTTGTTAGCCCTCCCTCCCTCCCCCCCCCCCCCCCCCGGGGATAGCACTCAAACTAGCAACCTTGACTGTGCGTAAGCCAAACCAGAACCAAAAGTAATGGTTTGCATTGAATTAAATTTGTTTGAGCGCTTAAACCAGTACGGTTAAGAATGGTGTGATCTTATTCAAACCGAATAACAAAGAATTTGCTTTAACTTGACGAAGGCTTAAGATACAGAAGGGGTGTCACCGTGTCACCGTGGTCATGATTTCACTTGGCACTGTTACATTAGTAACAACCTTTTTTCAGTATCCGAGCCAAATGAAAAATTTAGAAAAGCTGTTACGTGCATAATACATGTCTAATTCAGTGCGACACAGTTGAGCGTGCAATGCCTGTATGAAGAGCCCAAAGCAAGCGATGTGATGTGATGTGCCGCGTAGCACTTCGTAATGAAATTAGTAAAGATCCAAAGTGTAGGCATGAGTGCTCCCAGCTTGGCTCCGTAGCTCAGTTGGTAGAGCGACGGTGTCCTAATCCGGAGATCGTGGGTTCCGCCGGGGTCAAAGATTTTTCTTTGATCCTGGCTCTCATTTCTATTCAGGTTCTGATTTCTTTCAAGCCTATGGCCCGGGAAAATTATGTAGGGCAGTATTGCTCAGTTCTAGCACTCATACATACACTTTACATCTTTACTAATCCCAAAGCAAGCGACCCGACTGGGAGGTGTTTTTAGACATTGGAACAGGGAAGCACAATGAAATCCGATGTTACCAAAATGACCCAGAATGTACCGAGTGACATTGGAGTGAAACGCAACGCAACAGAATAGTTAAAAAACCAGAACGGCTAATTTTAGTGTCATTTAGGTGGCCGTCTGAAGATGAGTCCACCTCATTACGATGTTTAGTATCGCCTCTATTTAGTATTTAGTGTCGGATGTGGATCAATGCACGCTTAAGAAGATACAGGGAAAGCCATGTGCTTCTTATCTGCAACTATATCGCATCACTTTGTGTATTGAACTTCATGTCTTTTTAAAAAAATATACAACAGTAGTTATCAGCCATGGTCACTGGGAAGTTGATTTAAGATTGAATGCGTAACAAAGTTCTTGTGTAAGTTTTTCAATACTTCTGGCTAGGATTGTACAGATTTTTCAACGATATATTTTTAATACGTTCCTTGGAGAAGGCTGGTCCGTTTCTCGCCGCCGAAAGTCCGATAACTTACCGGACCGAATAAGTATTTTTCTACACGTATATTATATCGGTTGGTGGTAATTACTAGTGAGAACTTGCAGTGTCTTCCATAAAATTAGAAAGAGTTTTAAATTTAGCTTTCAAAATAAAAATGGAGTCTCTGTCGAACACACACAAAATAGTTTTCGGGTCTAGTAAGTTGTCGGGAGCTTCTCGTTCGCTAGCCTGTAATGCAGTCAAATTTCCCGCTCAAAACCCAAACTGCACCTACTTGCCACCATCTCTACACTCACTTCCAAACTTTTCGCCGAACGACAATTCACTGCATTCACATTTTTTCTATAATCATAGACTGTTGAAGACGGCCTTTTTAGACATAAATTTGTTATTATCTGTGAAGTTTTTAATTTTCTGAATTATGAAAAGTCGTGTGATTTGACTCGTAAATGAATATGACTTCTCTAACAAAAAGGCAAACCGTAACTAAATTGCACAATTTTCATAACAGCGGTATGTAACTGTGGCTGCCATAGTTACATAAAGGTAATTTGGTTCCTGTGATATATATTTAAAACAATGCTTTAGAAGAATCCCTTTATGGTGGTGTGTCAGGAAGAGTAACCGGTATCATGGTGCATACAATAACCATAACCACTGGGCTCATGAATGTTATGGCACCTTCACAGATAAAAAAAGCCCAATAGAAAGGGCTTAAAGAGCTACCCAGTTCAATTCAGTCATGCCCACACTTTACCTTACTGACAAGATAGAAGTGAGAAAAACAAGTTCTCAGATGCGTTTAAATACGGAGCCCTTGGTTCATGGTCGATTATGTAATGTGTTCAAGAAAGACAATGAGAGCATAAAAAATAATGGAAATGCAGAGAAGGGACGTAAAGTCTCCCCTTCTCAGTGGAAACAGTTAGTTAATGCTGTAAAGGGGGCGTGAATAAATCGCATGCGACAATGGTAATCAAAAAACGTCTAACCTAAATCGGAAACAAATACTTGTAGGATCTCTTTTTGTGGACATGCTGTAAATACCCCAAGTGTTTTAGAAACTAACCAGCCCACCTAAGTGGTTTGTTTTGATACACTTGGAATCAATATTTGCCAAAAAGAAGCATGTAGAATTGTATTTCAACTTGCCAGCCTCGTTTCCATGAAGGAAACCTTTCTGAAGGAAAGTACCGAAAACTAACTTGCGTGTCACGGTCCCCCGTATGATCGGATCACATTTCACCTCCAAAATTGGTTATTTATGCCAAAAAGAGTATGTGTGCCAAATTTGGTACTTTCTTCCAGTCTATAGCGATGTTTCCTTAAACGACCTGACTATTTTATTTGTAAGGACTACTAGTAATTTTAGATATCTGTTTACTTTTGCCTCAAATTGTTCTTGTAAAGTATTCAGTAACTTTCGTTTTTGAGATTGTAATTAACTGCATTCTGGTAATACTATGTTAGCATCCGTCGCCATAATTTCAATTCCAACTTGTAACGTTATAATTTTATTGAGGAGGCCTAATTAACATACTAAGCTTCACAGTTTCCTTTAGGCCTCCTCGCCACTGTTGCCATCACTCTTTCTTCTTTCTTTTTTCCTTCTTCATTATCTTTGTATTGTTGTCTGTATTGTGGCAAAAAATAAAACAAAACAAAAAATAATTTGCAGACATAATGCCTCTCAAGGTTCTCATAAATCGTATCTTTTCTAGCGACATTAAACTTTGGTCACAAAACAACAATAACCAGAACGAACGTGTAGCTGAAGATTTCTCAAGGTATGGATTGCATAAATCCCAAAACCAATTCACGTTCTTGAAAAAGAGACTGCAAACATCTTAAGCGCCTGTAACGTACTCATGTCCTTTCACAGATAAAAAGAAACAAGGTTGACAAGCTGGTGGATTAGGAATTCATTTCGAAGACCCTGACCTCCAAACGATCTTTCTATATCTCCAAACTATCTTCTGAGAAACGTCATTGCAAACAAACACACAAAACCACAACACCAAAGTCTAGTTGTGCTGCTGAATTTAATTTAAGACATTTAAAATCTTAACATCAGTCATTTGCTACTTTTAAAGTTTGCAAGAAATTTAACTTATCATATGAAAAGACACTTCTGCACACTTTTCAAAACGTTTTCTCTGTGGAAATTACAACACTGTTTCACTTTACGTTACTTTATTCTTCTCACTTTGCGAAGATTTTCCTTTTGGTCGACTAGGAGCCATTGATTTACTTCCCCCTTCCTTTCTTAAACCTGTAGATCTGACAATGTCCGACGTAGCGGTCACACTGAGAATTCCCGAAAAGACGTGCGTAGGCTCTCTCCGCGCTCTTTGCCTGTCCGCGGGTCCAACCCATGCCAAACGCAACTCCGGGGCAGTTCATTCCAGGAGGGACATAGCGTGTGTTCCAGCGAGCATAATAAGCGTTTTTGATCAGTTTTACACCAAGCTTGGCTGCCACAGCGACAAACCAGGCAGGAATGACACCGCCGGACTCATCGAGTGCAGTGGCAAGCAGAACTAGGAGGACAAGGAGAGTAGCTGGAAAGAGCTCCATCTTACGGTGGGGTGTCTTTCTACGTCTTGAGTGCTCTTGTCTAGGCTTCTGAAGCTTACTACTCTTGTCCTAAAGGAAACAGCTTTCAATGAGGAACTAGACCGCACCGCAAAGCGGTTTCATTTCTAATACAGTAATTCTCGTCCATTGCACATGTATTTTCGTGCAAGGAACGCCTACTACTTTGGTGCATTTCATTGGTGAATCGGCCATCCTTTTAAAATTCTAATTCCATTTTTACTAATAGACCACCACAAGATTTTGAAATTCGGCTAGATCAGAACAAAATATCGAGAATACATAACTTTAATTAATGAGCACATAGGTACATTTTCTGATTTGGACGAGTAAAATACGTTACGATTTGAAGAAGCAGCTCGATGCAACGAGTTTTTGGAATTTTTTGCTTATAAAGCCAAACAACCGACTATACAAACGACTGGTTCTCGCGTAGCTGGGAAAATTTTATTACCTTAAAGCAGAAGACGTTTGCAAAGGTCGAGTTTTATTTCTCAGTGTCAGCAGCGAATTTTTGTGTTCAGTGTGGGGGATTTAAATTTGCAAGCGTCAATTTTGCAATTTAGAAACATTCGGGGTTTTGGGGGGAAGGATTTGATATTTGATCCTTTACCGAAAAATGTGAATCTAAAAGCCCGCTTAGTTTCGAAAAAATAGAGGTCTTGCGAGAAGAGGAAACTCAGTTCCACGAGGTATAATTTATAACCTGCGTTATACGTTATTGCCATTTCTTGGAATTTTGATTGTTGCCAGAGTCAGCTGGAGTTACCATTTGTCTATCGTTTGAACTTATAAGTGTGGAGGTAGTCCAGCAGTCAGTGAAGTTAATTTTCGCCAAATTTGAAACCAGCGAGATATCAGTGTATGCAGAGAGGGAGAACATTGATGTGGTGATACTTTTTGGCTACCAGTATTTTGTGCCTTGATCACGAACGTAGCGCCGGCAGCGAGTTTTAAAATACAAGTAATTTGACTACAAAGTTAGAGTGAGTACTGTAAACTTATTTTGCCCCATTTTGAGGTTTTCTTTTTTATGTTCTATCGATGAGGCGAAGTAAAGTTTAGATGGTTCGCTTTTAATGAATTGTATAAAAAGTAAGGTTCATGTCAGAACAGGAAGACCGTTTCCGATTAAGAATTGATGTTTAGAACAATTTCACTGATTTCAAGAGACAGTCCAATTTACCGCTAGTTTCGTAAAACGTACAAAGCTGGAAATGCGTAGCATATGCCGCCAAACTTTCCTCAAGATCCAAAGTATTGCAACTCATCTAACTCTTGTGATGTCAAACTTCACTGAGCTGTGCCTTATAATCTTCACCGTCTGAGAAGGTGAACGCTCTACAAATTTTGGTAATGTCTACTGAGGCGCTTTTACCAAGTAGCATCTAGTTGTCCAAGAAAAAATGTCAAAGTCAACAAAAACTGCGAAGGTGTTTTACAATTTTTCCCCAAAGCGAGAAAAAGGCGCCACTGCGTGAGAGCTTACAGAATCTGCCTCACAATATATACGGAATTAGTAGGTTGCACTTGATAAAACTGTCCTGTTTGCTTTAAGCAAGTATTTGCGTAGTCTTGTCTGACTTTAATTTAACGCCTGTTCTGAAATCGATCGTGAAACAGATCAGACTTTTTCTTCCTTATTTTTGTTCGCCTACTTAACAATTGCTCTGAACATAATTTTACTATTTTGTTGACGATGTGCTCGTCACGGTCGCTGGTTTATGGCGCTCGTGAAACCACGTGCTAAGCTTGACAGTATAAAATTGGAGGCAGCACACGTAACTAGTTATTAGATTATTATAGAGAGGAAGCAATGGAACTAAAACTCAATGGAATCGCTCTAAATCGCTCCAGAAACCACACAGGAGACGTTAGTTAACAGGCAGAGGAGTTCAGGTAGGGATTTTTTCTTATTGCAAACTCGTTTGTATTTTTAAATTGAAGTAGGAATCGTTTTTCCCCATACAAATCCTTATAATTTCGCTGTTACGCAACGGTCGCCGAGACGCTCAAATTACAACACTCAGACAACGCTGAACAAAGGCCACACGGTCTATATCACTTATAGAGCCTGGGGGTACCTGTAGTTTTAAGTATCAAACATGAGGGATTTTGATTACTTGCCCTAGGGAAGGCGTTTACACTGAAGAAAGTTTACATTGAATACATTTGTTTACACTTTATATAAAAAAGGTTCAGACTTTGGGTCCTACAACAAAATGTCAGTGGGACCACTGGTTTCACACCCTGTTCTGTTGAGACCTCTCTTTTCAGACCCCTACTAAGAGACACCAACTTGCATGGAACCCTGCTGAGCGAGTCGCTTTATCCAGTGGGTACATTTTTAGTTCTCCGTTTATGTTTACAAGTTCCTTTAATATTTTATTACTTTTAATTTTTTCCCTTAAAACGTACATGACACATGTAGCTGTTACGTTACAAAATTCAGCGAGATAAAATGCTTGTTTTTACCAGTGTCTTGTTTTTACATGAAAAGATAAAGTCCGGGATACAGACTATATAGATGCAAGTCGTAGAGTTCGATCTGGTAACACCCTTTCAAAAGGTTCACTTTTTCAAGGATAGACTACAGTTTTCCTTAAGGTGCTTTTTACTCATCTACGCTTCTCAGAGCCGAATACTTCTTTAATTTGTGGTGCACGTTTTTTATCCCCTAAATCTGCGAATATCACAACCGCCGAGATTGCACCTGCGCCCTGCAAAGCGTTTAGCTGAGGACCGGGCCGCTCTGTAGCTACTTCCAGCGCCATAGGCACGTGATCGGCGGCATCGATTGCCACTTGTACTGCAACGAGCGTAATACCAGTTATTTCTCAGCGTTTGAATGTTGAGATTCCGAGCAACCTCAATAAAAAAGAACTCAGAAATGGAGTACACAGGGACACCAATGACTGCTTCACTGGGCACAGAGGTCATCAGAATCAGGAACGCAGCAACAGCAATTGGAACAAGTTTCATTGTGCTGACAATGCTTGTATTCCTGGAACGGAGAAAGCGATTTACAATAAGAACCTTAAATTAGGACAAAAACTTTCATGGCAGGTCCGATCATGAAACAATTGCAATGTGCAATTGAAAAAGATATCTGTCTCCAAGAAAAGGATTGGGAACTTTTGAGACTCCCGTGTTCTGTGTCAAATTTTCCTGAAAAAAAAAAACCTGAAGTTTTGCATCACGGTTTTCACCCTTTTAAAACGGCAGGAAAAATACACGAACAGGCCTCTTTCAATACGCTTACACTCCCTTCCAAGCGAAAATGTGCTGAAGATCATCATTCTAAAAACATCACGTAAAAAGGCTAAAATTACTGCAAAAAAAAAACGAGGAGCTGACGGAATGCTGTGAAGTACCATGCAGTATTTTTCATTTGAAGTCAGGAGTTGTGCCTTTCACAACAAATTGTGCTGCGCATAGGTTGTGTCGAGCTTGAACGCGCAACGTGTTTTCTTCTTTGAGTATTTATTGAGATTATTAGCCTCATGTTGTCTTGCGAATATGACCTTTAATTTATTTAATTGAATGAATGATGAATAAATGAGTGAATGAACTTTATTAACTTTATTATGCTTTTGTAAGTACTAGTTATTACTGTAAACAGGGTAATGAATTTCAATGACATTTATCTTTCAAACTCTGCCTTGTCATTCTGAAAGCGTCAGGCGTGAGCTTTGTATAGATATCAGTGCTTATTATCATAATCTCCGTTTTTATTTTGTTAACTAGTGAGTCACAAGTCAAAAGTGTAAAAAGTTCGTGTAGTTAAGCCGATTACAGACACGAACAGAACAGCACTTTTAAAAATTTGTTGGTAACTACACTATACGACGGTAAATTTTAAAATATTAGACTAAAAATAAAAATAACTTTAAAAGTGTGTGTCAAGTTCTAAGTCAAGTCGCAAGAGACAATATTATTAAAAAACATCGCTTAACTAAGGCACGACTTTATTATTATTTAGTAACTGTAGCTAACTTATTCTTCAAACGGTGCCTCAGTCTACTCCGTGCTAAGCTTGCATCTTGATGAGAAAAGCAAAGTAAGACTACTTTTATGAATCGAATTAAAAAGAGCTAAAAAACCAGAATTTTTTTAATGTGTACTTGATATCAATATTTTCCACTTTTCATGGCTCGCTGACAACAAGTTAGTTAAATTTTCTTTTCCTGATGATGGTTAGCTGACCTCGTCAGTTAAATTTTGTTTTGCAAAATAACGGTGGGAATCAAACTAAGCTACTGTAACTGTAACGCTCAACAAGTTTGGAATTAAATGGTGGCACCTCAGAATTTCACCTACTGCAACTAAAAACTTCGAGCTGTAGCTTCGTAAAGTGTTTTATGATAGTGCCGAATTAATTACACACACCTAAACACGAAATACATCACAATATCAAAGTCTCGTAGTCACAAATCTATTTGCAAGACTCAGGGCAGTAATATATTGTTTAAACTAAAAAGAAAAACATCTCGACAAGTGAAAATTCGTCCCAGAAACAACATGGTAGAAACCGTACCCAGGCACTAAAATTTGTGTTTTAACCGTTTATCTGTATAATCCGAGCAAGCAGAAAATGACAGCAGGTATTTTGCTTAAATGTTGTCTTTGAGTGGCTCTGCAACAATATCATTGCAAATCATTAACAACCCATTCACGTACATTTGTTTCTTACGTTTATCTACACTATTTTAAAACTTCGGACCTTGCTGATTTAAACCCATTTACCTGCATTGTGCAATTTTTATTTTTACATCTCCCTGTAAAGTTGAAGTTCTTGTAGTTGTTTTTAGTTTAAAGATCGGTTTGTAATGATAACAGAATTTTCTTTCGATATATACCAGAGCCTTAAAACAGGAGACTGCATGAACTGACTATAGTGAAACATGGTAAGAGTATTTTAACGTCGATGAGCGCATATAAGGCTTACTGACTTAAAATGTAGTCAAACGATTGTTTAATAAGCATTTTATAACTGAAATCCGAAAGAAAAAAAGAACAAACAACGCTTGGCCCGCAATAGAAGAACAGTATTACTAAATTGTACATAAGTTCATTGAGGAGAAAATGCACTTAATAATTTACCTGGAATACGCTCAGGTTTTTTAGAAGCTTGTGTTACAGAGAGAGATAAAGCAGCTAAGGGTGTGATGTTGTGAAATTAGCAGCGAAGTGCGCACTCTTTCGATAGAAACGCTAAGTTGTCACCAAGTAGGCGTGGCCACCAAAGTGTAGAAAGCAACAAGCGAGCGATTTGGCACGTTTTGTACAATATCGAAGATATTGTGATTTGTCCTGGACTATGACCTATGACACTCGACTACATCTTAATTTGAAGTGAGGAGAAAACTTACTTGACCTAACTGAGTGGGTATGAAATGCACCGTTGTTAGCCCTCCCTCCCCCCCCCCCCGGGGGATAGCACTCAAACTAGCAACCTTGACTGTGCGTAAGCCAAACCAGAACCAAAAGTAATGGTTTGCATTGAATTAAATTTGTTTGAGCGCTTAAACTGGTACGGTTAAGAATGGTGTGATCTTATTCAAACCGAATAACAAAGAATTTGCTTTAACTTGACGAAGGCTTAAGATACAGAAGGGGTGTCACCGTGTCACCGTGGTCATGATTTCACTTGGTACTGTTACATTAGTAACAACCTTTTTTCCGTATCCGAGCCAAATGAAAAATATAGAAAAGCTGTTACGTGCATAATACATGTCTAATTCAGTGCGACACAGTTGAGCGTGCAATGCCTGTATGAAGAGCCCAAAGCAAGCGATGTGATGTTATGTGCCGCGTAGCACTTCGTAATGAAATTAGTAAAGATGCAAACTGTAGGCACGAGTGCTCCCAGCTTGGCTCCGTAGCTCAGTTGGTAGAGCGACGGTGACCTAATTCGGAGATCGTGGGTTCAAATCTCGCCGGGGTCAAAGATTTTTCTTTGATCCTGGCTCTCATTTCTATTCAGGTTCTCATTTCTTTCAGGCCTATGGCCCGGGAAAATTATGTAGGGCAGTATTGCTCAGTTCTAGCACTCATACATACACTTTACATCTTCACTAATCCCAAAGCAAGCGACCCGACTGGGAGGTGTTATTAGGCATTGGAACAGGGAAGCACAATGAAATGCGATGTTACCAAAATGACCCAGAATGTACCGAGTGACATTGGAGTGAAACGCAACGCAACAGAATAGTTAAAAAACCAGAACGGCTAATTTTAGTGTCATTTAGGTGGCCGTCTGAAGATGAGTCCACCTCATTACGATGTTTAGTATCGCCTCTATTTAGTATTTAGTGTCGGATGTGGATCAATACACGCTTAAGAAGGTACAGGGAAAGCCATGTGCTTCTTATCTGCAACTATATCGCATCACTTTGTGTATTGAACTTCATGTCTTTTTAAAAAAATATGCAACAGTAGTTATCAGCCGTGGTCACTGGGAAGTTGATTTAAGATTGAATGCGTAACAAAGTTCTTGTGTAAGTTTTTCAATACTTCTGGCTAGGATTGTACAGATTTTTCAACGATATATTTTTAATACGTTCCTTGGAGAAGGCTGGTCCGTTTCTCGCCGCCGAAAGTCCGATAACTTACCGGACCGAATAAGTATTTTTCTACATGTATAATATATCGGTTGGTGGTAATTACTAGCGACAACTTGCAGTGTCTTCCATAAAGTTAGAAAGAGTTTTAAATCTAGCTTTCAAAATAAAAATGGAGTCTCTGTCGAACACACACAAAATAGTTTTCGGGTCTAGTAAGTTGTCGGGAGCTTCTCGTTCGCTAGCCTGTAATGCAGCCAAATTTCCCGCTCAAAACCCAAACTGCACCTACTTGCCACCATCTCTACACTCACTTCCAAACTTTTCGCCGAACGACAATTCACTGCATTCACATTTTTTCTATAATCATAGACTGTTGAAGACGTCCTTTTTAGACATAAATTTGTTATTAGGTGGCTCTACCTGTGACAATCTGCCGGTTGTTGAGTTCCTCAGGTTCTTTAGCTACCCACTGGTTCTAATAAGAATACGAATAAAAGCGCTAATGCCGGTTATCTTTAATCTGTGAAGTTTTTAATTTTCTGAATTGTGAAAAGTCGTGTGATTTGACTCGTAAATGAATATGTCTTCTCTAACAAAAAGGCAAACCGTAACTGAATTGCACAATTTCCTTAACAGCCATAGTTACATAAAGGTAATTTGGTTCCTGTGATATATATTTAAAACAATGCTTTAGAAGAATCCCTTTATGGTGGTGTGTCAGGAAGAGTAACCGGTATCATGGTGCATACAATAACCATAACCATTGGGCTCATGAATGTTATGGCACCTTCACAGATAAAAAAAGCCCAATAGAAAGGGCTTAAAGAGCTACCCAGTTCAATTCAGTCATGCCCACACTTTACCTTACTGACAAGATAGAAGTGAGAAAAACAAGTTCTCAGATGCGTTTAAATACGGAGCCCTTGGTTCATGGTCGATTATGTAATGTGTTCAAGAAAGACAATGAGAGTATAAAAAATAATGGAAATGCAGAGAAGGGACATAAAGTCTCCCCTTCTCAGTGGAAACAGTTAGTTAATGCTGTAAAGGGAGCGTGAATAAATTGCATGCGACAATGGTAATCAAAAAAACGTCTAACCTAAATCGGAAACAAACACTTGTAGGATCTCTTTTTGTGGACATGCTGTAAATACCCCAAGTGCTTTAGAAACTAACCATTCCCACCTAAGTGGTTTGTTTTGATACATTTGGAATCAATATTTGCCAAAAAGAAGCATCTAGAATTGTATTTCAACTTGCCAGCCTCGTTTCCATGCTGAAGGAAAGTACCGAAAACTAACTTGCGTGTCACGGTCCCCCGAATGATCGGATCACATTTCACCTCCAAAATTGGTTATTTATGCCAAAAAGAGTATGTGTGCCAAATTTGGTACTTTCTTCCAGTCTATAGCGATGTTTCCTTAAACGACCTGACTATTTTATTTGTAAGGACTACTAGTAATTTTAGATATCTGTTTACTTTTGCCTCAAATTGTTCTTGTAAAGTATTCAGTAACTTTCGTTTTTGAGATTGTAATTAACTGCATTCTGGTAATACTATGTTAGCATCCGTCGCCATAATTTCAATTCCAACTTGTAACGTTATAATTTTATTGAGGAGGCCTAATTAACATAAGCTTCACAGTTTCCTTTAGTCCTCCTCGCCGCTGTAGTTGCCATCACTCTTTCTTCTTTCTTTTTTTCCTTCTTCATTATCTTTGTATTGTTGTCTGTATTGTGGCAAAAAATAAAACAAAACAAAAAATAATTTGCAGACATAATGCCTCTCATAAATCGTATCTTTTCTAGCGACATTAAACTTTGGTCACAAAACGACAATAACCAAAACGAATGTGTAGCTGAAGATTTCTCAAGGTATGGATTGCATAAATCCCAAAACCAATTCACGTTCTTGAAAAAGAGACTGCAAACATCTTAAGCCCCTGTAACGTACTCATGTCCTTTCACAGCTAAAAAGAAACAAGGTTGACGAGCTGGTGGATTAGGAATTCATTTCGAAGACCGTGACCTCCAAACGATCTTTCTATATCTCCAAACTATCTTCTGAGAAACGTCATTGCAAACAAACACACAAAACCACAACACCAAAGTCTAGTTGTGCTGCTGAATTTAATTTAAGACATTTAAAATCTTAACATCAGTCATTTGCTACTTTTAAAGTTTGCAAGAAATTTAACTTATCATATGAAAAGACACTTCTGAACACTTTTCAAAACGTTTTCTCTGTGGAAATTACAACACTGTTTCACTTTACGTTACTTTATTCTTCTCACTTTGCGAAGATTTTCCTTTTGGTCGACTAGGAGCCATTGATTTACTTCCCCCTTCCTTTCTTAAACCTGTAGATCTGACATTATGTCCGACGTAGCGGTCACACTGAGAATTCCCGAAAAGACGTGCGTAGGCTCTCTCCGCGCTCTGTGCCTGTCCGCGGGTCCACACTGTAAAAATTGACTAGTTAAATTAACCAATTAAAATAGTTGTGAAATGCATCTGAGACAACTACTTTTTTTAGTCACTTTGACCGGTTCTAAATAGTTAAAATAACCAGGTTCTTTGGTTTGAAATAACCAATTATCACTAGTTATAATAACCACTGACAAGGTTATTTTGCCTTTTCTGTTTAGTCGTTTTGTCTCTAACATTTTTGTTGTTTTAACTATTAGAATTAGTTGTTTTAATTCGTTTATTTTTAGTTGCAATAACCAATATCTTTAGGGAAAGTAACTCAATTCATTCGGTTATTGACCATTCAAATTGGTTAAATCGACTATTTAGAAAAGTACCTGGGATGCATCTGAGACGACCCATTTTTTTTAGTTACTTTTTGTTATTTTAACTAAAAATATTGGGTTAACCAAAACTGTTATTTTAACCCTTTATATGATCAGTTGACTTGACCATTTCAGCAAGTTAAAATGACCCTTTAAAATAGATCAAGATGACAAATAGTTTTGGTTAAATGCACATCTTTATTAAGCGTTCTCTAAGACGTATAACTGGCCGTTGCTGGTGGTTGTAACTGGTAATGTTCTTTTATAGTCTTCTTCTACTGAAAAAGAATGTGCGCCATGTCAGTAGCAGCCAAGATACGTTTTTCCATTTCTGAAAACAATGATTGAAATGTAATTATTACTGAGAAATATAATAGTGATTCATGATAAATAGTTATTCTGCAAAACTAAAGCTTTCTTTGGAATTAGCCAATCTGCGTTGCATTACAAGGTACTTGTGAATAATATAACTGAATTATTATATTCTGTCCAAGTTATGGATGTTAGCCTCCTGGAACAGTTGTCCAAGGCTAAACTTTCCTGACTAAACCAATAAACTGGGTTAAAATAGGATCTCGCTCCATGAAGGTCTTGATAGGCAGAGGCAAACTAGAATGACGAATGAGACTTCGCATTGCTTTTACTCCGTTGATAAGGTTGGACCTCGCAAAGTATTGTTTGTTCAAGAAATTTTACGGAAACACTTATGCCTTTATATTTATCCTTTACCCTACATTTGACACATCTTCCAAATGTACCCTTTCCTAAAATCATGTCACTTTCAACCTCTAGCAAGCTTTTGGTCACATAATCTTGCTTCTTGGAATATCTATATATCTACTTCCTTAAAATTACTGCTGCATGGCATAAGAAACAAGTCCATTGTTGTTATCTTCCTTTGTCTTCTACCATTTGCAAAAATATCCATATACGCAATTTTCTTGGCCGTCTTACATGTTATCCTCAGGCTCAAATATTATTTTCTCGTTGACTGCTTTAGCCGAACTGGTTTTCAAAAAAGTTTTTTTTGTTTCGATTTAAACAGTTCATTCTTTATCTACTTTTTCGTTTATTTCTTTCCACCTCTGGGGGACCTGGGGAACTGAACTTGTCGCCTGCAGGTTAATTCCAGACGGAGTTGCTGCTTAAAGCTGCTTGAGTCACTGAGGGCAAGATATTATTTAAACCGATAAATTAAATTTGAATTTGGTACATCGTAGACAGAATTTAAGTAACTGTAAAAAATGTGAGCTAGGTCAATCAAGGAAGCAAGAACTCACAGGCAGACTACAGCCCAAGCAAGGGTGCCAAAGTGACAACCTCAGCAAGGAAATTGTCAGTAGGCAAGCAATTAAATCTTGCCTTGACAAAACTACGGCTTCAGACTGCTGGAGTTCAGTTTCTCTGTCTCAACCCTTATCACACTTAAAACAATCCAGTCCTTTAACTACGGTTCACGTCCTGAATTTTACAATGGCCCACAGGCAGCCTTCAGTCTCCTGGAAAGTCTGATAACCATAAACACTACAAGGTTTTCTTCTGAGGTGACTTGGAAATGACACGCATTTTAAAATCATCAAGCGTGATGGAAATTACCGATGATAAACTACTTTTTGAGACAATTCAGTTCAGCCACGATACTCAAACAGCACGCTAAACATAATATTTAGCCTTTTTTGAAACCTGAGAGGCCAATGGAAAGCAATTTCCAAGACTTCAAGACTTAACTTTTTGGAAGAAAACATTTAAAGCGATTTTCTCCTTTCTCATTGTCTAGCTATTCAACTGAAAAATGTCTGACAGATTTCCCTTGAAACAAGAGCTTAAAAACAGCTGAATGAATTTTCTAGATAATTCAGTTCAGTCACGATACCCAAACAGCACGCAAAATATAGTAATAAACCTGAGTGGCCAATGAAAAGCAATTTCCAAGACTTTTAGTTTGGAAAATGTGAAGAAGCCAATTGCATCTACCTTAGCTTTGAACTGATAATTGCAGCATTGGTTCGGGAGGAAAAGTATCAACTTCTAATCACCAGGAAAAAAGCCCAAGCAAGGCTGCCATTACAGACAACCTCAGCCAGGAAATTGTCAAAAGGCAAGCACAGATCTTGCCTTGTCAAAACTACGGCCTCCCGGTTACAGAAGTGAACTTTCCTTAATAACTGGTTTCAGTTTATATTATAATTTGATCAAAAACGACAAATTCTAACGAAAGTATCTTCAAATAAAACAATAAAATATTAACGTTTTAGAAGAAAACATTTTAAGCGATTTTCTCCTTTCTCGTTGTCTAGCTATCCAACTGCAAAATGTCTGACAGATTTCCCTTGTAACAGTTGAATGGATTTTCTAGATAATTCAGTTCAGTCACGATACTCAAACAGCACGCAAAATATAGTAATAAACAATCTATTAAACCTGAGTGGCCAATGAAAAGCAATTTCCAAGACTTTTAGTGTGGAAAATGTAAAAGAAGCCAATTGCATGTACGTTGGCTTTGAATTGATAATCGAGGCATTTGATCGGAAGGAGAAGTATCAACTTCTAATCACCACGAATAAAGCCCAAGCAAGGCTGCCATTTACAGACAACCTCAGCCAGGAAATTGTCAGAAGGCAAGCACAGATCTTGCCTTGACAAAACTACGGCCTTCGGGTTACAGAAGTGAACTTTCCTTTACTGGTTCGAGTTTATACTATAATTTGATCAAAAACGGCAAATCATTATAGAAATTATTTTCCAATGACTGACAGCTTTATGCACCCACTTCCGCTGCTAATAGGTTCGCGCGTCGTTTGAAGTCGCCGGAAATAATTATGTGACAGGCGGTAACAAATATAATTACACAAAGAACATTCATATCTTTTATAAAAAAAGTGACCGTTGGTTTAAGCGGGAAATTGTCATCGAAATAACGGCATATCCTAAAAGCTGGACTGGACCCTGGACCCTGGACTCTGGACTCTGGACTCTGGACTCTGGTTTTTTTCTCTCAAAACTTTATTTCCCCCCCCCCCCCGAAAAAACCTCTATATCCAACCCATGAAACTCCCCCTCCCCCCATAAACATTTCTCCCTTAAATATAGTGTGCGAGTTTTCAAACAAACAACGTTATTCCCCCCCCACCCACCTCCCCGAAAAAACCCTTATGTCTCCCCCTTAAAACTACCCCCTCCCAAAAAACCCCCCTCCCCTCCCCCAAATAAAAAATACAACTACATTGGAATCGATTGAACAAACACTTGTCGTCTCAATGTTCTTCCACAAATCGGCATTGAAATCGAACGACCCGACCCCAATCCTTTAAAAAAAGTATTGGGCGTGCGAACGTGATTGCATTACACAACAAGCAAAGATCAGATAAAATTCTCTATTCATCGATGCGACGTGTGCAAGCTCTTATCAGCTGCCAGTGACAATGTTGTCTACCTAAGGTGTTACAGTTACTCTTGTTTTCAGTCAAGCATAAAGTATTGTTTGTCCTTGAAATAAATTGCGTTTTTTTTAGAACGTTACTTGTTCGATGGTCATACTAAAGCTTGTTAATTGCAGCCGCTCAGAGGCTCTTTCCGACCCCAATCCTTAAAAAAAAATATTTGGCGTGCGAACGTGATTGCATTACACACTAAGCAAAGATCAGATAAAATTCTCTATTCATCGATGCGACGTGTGCAAGCTCTTATCAGCTGCCAGTGACAATGTTGTCTACCTAAGGTGTTACAGTTACTCTTGTTTTCAGTCAAGCATAAAGTATTGTTTGTCCTTGAAATAAATTGCGTTTTTTTAGAACGTTACTTGTTAATTGCAGCCGCTCAGAGGCTCTTTCCGCGCGCAGATAGGTTCTATTCACCGACACATGCAAGGCCTTGCTTACTTTTATCAACTAATCTGATAACAAGCTTTTTAAAAAGCATACGCGTAATTAACTGTCCAGACAGAGACATTGGTGTCTCAGTTGACCAAGTTTAGGTGCTGTGATTTTAATTATTTATTAGCAAAAAAACCCTTTTCTGCAGGCCATATATTATACATAAGACGATAGGTGATTTGCCGAAACACACGTAAAAAAATATTTTAACGGATAATACGGATAGCACTCTTCTTCGAGTAACAAAACAACTTCTCAACCTAAGAAAACTGACGTTCCTGTATCAGTACTCCCTAATTCATTTGTTTATACAAAATAAATTCGCAATCAATTCACCTATTTCATTTATTTTAGAAGTTTAGTTCCGGGGGAGGTTTACTCCTCTATAAAAAAATGACGGGTTGCTGTTGTACCTGTTTGAGGGTAAATTTGTGGATTGGTAGCGCTTAGGGTGCTTAAGTATAAAAAAGACTGTCGTTAAAGCTTTCGCAGTAACTTAAAAAAAATTGATGGATGTATTTGTCACTTTGCCTGTTAGGGGTTAAAATGAATCGAAGCCACGCCTACGAAGCGAGATTCTGGTGCCTTTTAGGGGCGTTTTAGAATTTGTCCTCGAGCACTCTTTTTCATTTTTATAGGAGAGTACCCCCATCGAGATTTGTTCGCAGTCAAAAGTAGTAGTTATAGAGTTGGGGGTACCAGATCATTTTGAAAATGATCTGTTACCAAACCCAACTCTATATCTACTTTCCATATGATGGTTTACATCTGATGGTATTATTTTATGGTATTATTTTATGGAATTCTATATGTTTTTATTTCATGCGGAAAACCAACGCATTCTTCCATCGCGTGACGACAGACAACAGGAAGTCTATAATTCTCGGAAAAGCAGGAAGTTTTTCTCAGAAACAAGTCCGGACATGTCTGGTGAAAACAGGAAATGACTATTTTCCAAGGTCATGAGACGGTCGCATGATATCATATGATAGTCGTATGATTTTTTTCAACCAATTAAAAGCGTACCCATAAATTTACCAGTTGATAAAAAATCTGATAAAATACAGATTTTGATAAATTTTCCGATAAAATACAGAATGCCTACCTATAGTGTTTTGGCTGCGTTTGCCATTAAGGTTTTTATTCTTGTAATTGCAGTCCACTGTGCACTTTTCTTTCGTGGTGTGTACCTTTTAGATGAAAGCTTCGATGAGATTCAAAGGGAAGAAGATAAACTCCCACATTATCTCAAAGATGACGACATAAGGAGAGTCGCGAAGCTTACCAAAGACCACTTCAACAAGACTTTGAAGGCGAGTCGCATGCTAGTGGTGTTGTTTTACTCATCGGAAGAGCTCAGTTCCAGGTTTCAATCTGTGTGTAATAGAATTCAGGATTCTATTGAGGTTATTGAGAGTCAAATGGGTAATGAAGAAGTCTTCACCTTTGATATAAACCGAGAGATTTATACTTTGGAGTCGTTGGATCTAAATGCAGTGGGGAATGCTGTGGATCGTTACATCATTGTTCTTCAAGAATATAAGAAAATGATAACATCTGAAAGATCACAGAGGAAATTGGCTGATCAAATAAGGAAGACTGCTGAAGTTAAAACTTTGAAAGAGGATCTGAAGAATAATCGTCAAAGGAGCAGATTATTGACTAATCCCTGCCAGAAGAATCAAACTCCTGCATCACTAATGAAGAGGGAGTAAAAAATGACCAGCGTGATGGGAAAGCTGTGGTACATGATGGACAATGAATTAGGCTGTGGTGTAATATCTTCAGATTTTATAATGTCCGTAAGCGAAACTATTTACTCCATTGTTGACTATATATCTTTTGTCGTCAAAACAACTGAGTGAAACTTTATTAATCTCGTAACTACCTAGTTGATGGTTGCTACTTCTTATTGTTTTCATAGTATGATGTATTTGTTTATTTTCTAATAAAACATTTTTATAGTCTTCATGCTTTATGTTGTTCTTTATAATGTTCTTTTTAATTCCATTGGCTGTTTTTCCTACTTTCTGGTTGTCTTTTATGTAACTGTACATTTTTGATCGCAAACCGACAAATTCTGTGATTGGTATTCCAGCTGCTTCATCTTTGAATTTACCGATTACCTTTTTGTTTGTCTTATCGAAATACGGCGAGTTTTCTGAATAGTCGCTGTTATCAAATCGATCTTTATCATTCCAAAAGTCTCGGTAGACATCTTCAGCTTCGATCTCATATGTCAGACTGTCTGTGTCAGTGAATAGTAGTCTGGCCTTATCACCGTACTTTTCTTTTATGTAGTTATAATGAAAATCATACATTAATGTCTTACTTAGATCAAGAATACACATACCCACATATGCCGGCCTGTTGAGAGTTAGCGTTTCTTTGATCTTATGCACTGCCACCAGATTTTCATTGAATATCTTACTGCTTACATAAGTTGGTTTAGAAGCCATTTTCAATAATTTCTTTTCATCAGTAATAAGTCTGACATCAACTCTCTTTCTTATGTTCTCCATAGTTTTACCAAACACTGAGTTATTCATTAGCTTGAAGAAGTCTTTTTCGAATGAATTTTTCGCTTGAGTACGTTTTTGTGTATTGAAGTCAATGTATTGTTTGAGCCAAGGTGACTGATTGAATTCTAATACTCTGTGAACTTTCTTTACTTTCAATCCAAGATCAATATACAGCTGCAGGTTTCTGTAGTGCAGAACATATTTTTCTTTGTCACATAATGTAGGAACCAGTTTATGCACCAGTCCTGTCGATATGTTGAACTTTTTCTGTATGTTCTTACAATATCCAGACAACATGTCATCAGTTACTTTAACCTTTTCCGGTCCTAGAGGGTAGTCGTTATGAAGATCATGCAACTCTTTGGGGTATTCTAGATCAACTTCTAGTATCAATCCTTTATTACTGTCTTCATTATACTGAGCTAAATTGATTTTATTAATCTGCTTTTCCGTCAACCATTTGAAACCACCAGTGGGTAGATATTGACTCATAGCCCAACCGTATAAATTATTAGCATCAAGGTACATAATATACTTTGAGGGTGCTTTCTCGTCGTATTCTCTCATGTATTTGTTGTTCGCTTTTCCATATCGATTTGCAATATAAGATATACCACCACGCATACCTTTTTCAATGAATTGAAACATATCAATGTCCGTCATTAGTTCTAGTTGAATATCAGTCATCTTCAACATAGCATCCCAACTCAAACCAGGTGATGTGAAATAGTGGCATGGGTCAAGTTTGTAATACTGAAGACAGGTCTTACGGAAGTTTTCAAACACGTCAGCTAATAGAAGTATATCAGACTTAAGATATAGATTATGGTATTCACCCATCGTTTGTAATTGGAATGTATTCCACACTTTTTGAGCATGACAATAATCCTCGTCTGTTATATGCTCATTATTCAATATGCTGTAAAATTCTTCTTTCGTTGGTAATTCTGTTTTATTGAATTTCTCAAAACTGTCCATGTAATCATAAGGATAAACACCTTTTCGTGTCATAAGATTGAACTTTTCTTTTTGAAATCTTTTGTTTGTATATTTTAAAGCTTCTGCTGGTAAGTTGCTGACTAATTTATCCAAACTTGAACTCATGAATTGGAAACTGTCAATGAATGTCAGATGGTTACCAAGCATGAATGCCATATATTTTTCCATATTGTTTGGAATTGCATTTATGTCCATTTTAATCTCTTTTCCGTTTTTGGTGTATGCATGTTTCTTAACAATAGCTCCAATCTCTTGCATTATAAAATGACTGTCATAACCTCTCAAATTATGGAATATCACTGGAATTTTAATTTCTTCTGGATTTATTCTGAGTTTCAGATTACAGTCTTGATGTGCTGAGCCTCTGTATTTGCCAGTAATATGACAATGATCTCTGACCCGAATGTCTTTCTCAGTATATTTTTTATCACAGATGTGACATGTTGTTGCTTTTTTGAATTCATTTTCATCCTCTTTTGTCATTCTCAATGGTTTATCAAAATGTTTTTTCATTACTTTTTTACAGTATTTTACTTCTTCTAACATATTTTCCATGAATTTGTACACAGCCTTTTCACCCCTATATAGTTGTATTGGTTTTGTATGCTTATCATCATAACAGCAAACCACTTTATAACCATATCCACAGTCTGTATGTCTTTGGTAGGCTTCGGTGTATGATTTATCACTGTCTGGTTGACATCCTTGTACCTTTTCAGTTATAGCCTCAAAATCAGCATAAATGACAAATGGCACAGGTTGCTGTTTATGAAAGTTGTTGAATTTCAGTATGTTATTGTCTTTGTCAGGCATTTTTATTGCTTGCTGACCGTTCACTTGAATACAGTTTTCTTTGTGATTGTTTAATACTCTTTCAGAACTGAAACATTGCAGACAGTACATACAAAAGTGTTTCCTCTCTTTGTGTTTTGTTTGATTATACATGAACTTGTTGAAATCCTTTATGAGAACATAATGCTTGTTTTCATTTTCAGTTACCAAAAGTAGTTCCATATGATCTTCATACTTTTCTTTGGAAACATAGATGGGATATGGCTCTTTGTTTTCATATCCGAATACGTTTATATTGATACTGTTTTGCTTCTCAATTTTGTTGTAATGTTTGACATTAACTGGAAAATCAATGTTTGAATAATCTAACTTTTCAACGTATTGTTTGTCTGTCTTTTTTATTCTTTGAGGATATTTTTCTTGTTGGTTTAAATGTCTTATGTGACACCATCTGAAACATTCATTATCCTCATTTTTCATGTTTATTAAGCCTTTAGCGCTGTTTCTCAGTTCGTAAGGCAGTTGGATATATGAGGATCCTTTCATTGGTTTGTATTTGACAATGTTGAGGTAATGTCTATCAACAGATTGGACCATCCATCCTGAACCTTCTGATATCCATTGAGCTATCTTATTCAGTATCTGTTGTTTAGACATTTGTAATGCTTCATTGATCTCCATTTGATTGATTATTGTTTGAGGTGTACTATTGAAATATGCAGTCTTAATCACTCTTTCACCATCAGACATTTTGCTAAATGTGACTTTCAATGTTTCAACGTATTTTAAGCCTTTCATTTCATTCAACAAAGTTATTACACGATGTTCTATAGCCTTTCTCGTGTTTTGCATTTGGGTTAATGGGTCTTTATTGTTTTTGATGCTGATTTCATAAGACTTAGTGTAACCTTTTAAAGCTTTGTCTGTTTGTTCTATTTTGGTTCTTGGTGTTGGAACCGGTTTTTTACTCCTTGGTGTTGGAATGGGTTTATAATTATCCCTGAATTCTGGAGGCGGTAGAATGATGTTTTCTTCATATTCTTTAGCCATCTGTTTAACACTTTTGCGAGGCGTTGGTATTGGTCTCCTTGATTTGTATGTTCTTGGTGCTGGAACTGGCTTGGTATCGTCAACCACTATGATTTTAGGCTTCTTCTCTAGCTTCAGAAGCAATTTGATAAGTTCTGATTTACTGAGTTTCTTCAAACTAGCTTTATCCATATCTATATGATTAGATTTTTCCATTATATATACTATAGGTTTTATTTTTAAGTGTCTTCAATTAGTGCGTTTAAATGGGGTTATAATTCAAATGATCCAAAGCATGGATCCTTAGAACTATATTGAAAGAATTTATTTTTTGTGTATTATGTCAATTATTTTTCTCCATGATATTGATGCAATGCTATTTTTTCGGTGCTTTATCGTCTTCAAATGACAATGCTTGCCAGCCAGTGTATAGTTACGACCTGTTTTACAAATATCACAATACCATTCTTTGTCTAGCATGTACTTCGATTTTTGTCGTCTTAAAGCATCCTTCCTCTCTTCTTCAGTTGAATACTTTGGTGGTCTACCTCGACCTCTCTTAACATTCTGATTTTCCATATATATATTAATACTATATATATATTTTTAAATAGATTAGGTGTGTTTAAACCCATTCACCAGAGAAGATGATAGCTCTATGTCTTAATAAATCGAAATCTCTACCAGTTACTACATTCATATATATTATTATTATATTGTTTGTAAATCCTTAAACGATATCCAACTGTTAAAATTATCACTGTATCCTTTCCACTTCACCAAAGCTTGTTTCTTCTTATAATCCCTCCGAATGACTTTATCAATACGGAAAACATCCTGTCTGGCTTTTAATAATTCGGGTTCATAAAAACTCCCTTGAATATCTTCACCTCTGAGATCCTTTAGTTTGTATGTGATTGGGTTTGTATGTTGTATTTCATCAATTGTAAAAACTTCCTCAGACCAATTTGGTGTATAGCCCTTATCAAACACATTTCGTTTATATTTACTTATTCTAACCTTATCACCAGCTTTGAATTTCGGTTTAGATGTTACTTGCTCCAAATTACCATACAGATTAAAGTAAACAGTCCCTTCATTCTTCTTTTTACTGGCTTCTATGGGTGTCATTTTGATAGAGCTATGTTTAGTGTTGTTATATTGTTTCACTAATTTGGGTAACATGTCTAAATACTGTGTATTACCTTGAATAGTAAACTGCTTCCACATCTTGGTTTTAATTGTTCTGTTCCATCTTTCACAAACTGACGACTTTTCCTCATTCTCAGTTGAGTACAAGGTTATTTTATTCTTATCAAGTAGTTCCTTAACATGTTTGTTGTAATACTCTTTACCTTTATCAGTCCATAAATATTCTGGTTTTCTACCTTCTTTAAGGATTGTTTTAAAAGCATTCATAACGGTTTCACCTTTTTTATCTTTTAATGGGACGATCCAACCGTATTTAGAGAATACATCTAAAACCATAAGAAGATATCTGTAGCCAGCGTTCCATCGACTGAATTTTTGCATCTCAACAATATCAGAGCACCATATCTCGTCAATGCCGTTTACTAAAACACGCCGCCGGGTGAAGTTACGCTTTATCGGTTTATGTAATTCATCAGCTAATTTTTCTTGCCAGTTTTCTTCACTCGACGGCCTTTTCCGTTTTTTGTCTTCCTTTGTTTTACACCGAGACCAAGTTTCTGCTTCGTGTTGATTAAAAATCTTGCTGTTTGTCCCCATTTTGGCATCTGTCCATAAGGTATTCCATCCAATGACTTGACCATTTGTTTGTCACATTCACCTTTGTTTTTCCCCATATCATAACAAATATCATGATGAGCTGCTATTTCATCCACTTTATTGTAAGGTTGTACGTGCCACTTTGTGACCTCTCCAGTGTTCCTATCATACTCTAGCTGTTTATCGAGAGGGTTATATGGTCCCATGTATTTATACTTTCCAGGAGTCCAGCCTGATTTTGGTTTGGGTATTTTCCCAATTAGTTTATGTATATCAACACCAGCACCATCCAAATCCTTCCTGTCAGTTTTATACTTTCTATTCGGTCTTATTTTGGTTGATAATTGATCAAGAGCTTGACTTCCGACATTTTGAATCATTGGATTCAACTTATCCAGAGCATAATCGATAGCCTTTTTCTGCAGTTTTGGGTTTCTCAAGGCTTCTGATCCATAATATCTTCCCATTTCAACCGCCTTATTTCCCAACCATGGGATACCGTGGTGAATCAATAAATCAGTACCAGTTGATGCTACTGTATCTAGTACGCCCGCCCCTTTCGACGGGCCAGCCCGTTTCCCGCCTGTTTAACGAATTTAGTCTTAGTTATTCCGCATTCAGAGCATTTGCATTTAAGCATAAGCCTCCCATTTTTAGCCTTTTCATATCGTTCACTCCCGGGTACACATTCTGTGACCCTTTTTTGTTTCACGCAATATGATCTCATATATATATGAGTTAGATTAGATTAAGGTTCAATATATACGTTCTCATATTTACCAGTTTTTGGATTTTTCACCAAACGCATGACAGTACCCTTCTTTGGTTTAGTCCAGAATTTCTTGCTTGTTATACCTGTTGGTCCTGTGAAAGCACCTTTTAAGATATCACCAGACCAATATCGGTCAAATACATGGTTGGTTGATGGAATTACTTTGCGAGTTATTTGTTCGGCTATTTTGGCTGCCTCAAAAGCTTTACCTAATGGATTTTCACCTCCTTTTTGACTTTTGACGAATTTCGTCTTAGTAATACCACATTCACCACAAATACATTTCATCATAAGTCTGTTATTTTTGGCTCTCACATATCGTTCACTCCCGGGTACACATTCTGTGACCCTTTTTTGTTTCACGCAATATGATCTCATATATATATATGAGTTAGATTAGATTAAGGTTCAATATATACGTTCTCATATTTACCAGTTTTTGGATTTTTCACCAAACGCATGACAGTACCCTTCTTTGGTTTAGTCCAGAATTTCTTGCTTGTTATACCTGTTGGTCCTGTGAAAGCACCTTTTAAGATATCACCAGACCAATATCGGTCAAATACATGGTTGGTTGATGGAATTACTTTGCGAGTTATTTGTTCGGCTATTTTGGCTGCCTCAAAAGCTTTACCTAATGGATTTTCACCTCCTTTTTGACTTTTGACGAATTTCGTCTTAGTAATACCACATTCACCACAAATACATTTCATCATAAGTCTGTTATTTTTGGCTCTCACATATCGTTCACTCCCGGGTACACATTCTGTGACCCTTTTCTGTTTCACGCAATAAGATTTCATATATATAACTTGATTACATATTTTTGAAATACCGTGCTAGAAACCTCTCATTCTTCGTCGTATCATATATGTCGAAAACTTCCAACAGATCAAAATATGATTTACCCTTATTCATCTCATTCAAAAAGTACAAACAGAAGTTGTTCTGATGAAGCAATGTTAAGTTCTTCTTTTTAGCATGATTGACCATTTCTTGGAAGGGAGGCAAACCAAAGCTATCAAAATAATTGATGACTTTGTCCTTAACATAAGTAGCCCCCCAATGGCTACCCCTCATATAACTCGGTTCAAGATTGTAAATGAATAGAGCCTGTCTATGATTATGAGGAACATTTTCATCTCTTGACAGAACATCTTTGATTGGGATATTCAGATATTTACACCATTTTATTAAATCATAATTGCTTAATGGGACATTCTTATGGAATTTTGGTTTTACAACAAAATGTTTAACAGTGGGACGTTTTTGAAGGGTGAGTTCTTGCCCAATAGTAGACCGTTGCCCTTTTTCTGAGCTTTTCTTTTGGGAGCTTTTTTTTTAGTCCCCATACCGATTGTACCGTTCGGCCAATTTCCATAAAAAGGTGGAGTTCTATACATTGGCATTAACAAACCACCATCCTGATTATCATTGGTTAGTTTTGATATAGATCTGGGTGGTCTTTGTTTCGGCTGTCCCATCTGAGGGGCACCTTTACCAGTCATCTTCTTTATTGCCTCAATAGCCAAAGGGACTCCAATTGATGCAAGAAGAGTACCTAAGAATCCACCTGTTTGTACTTTAGTCGGTTTTATATGAACACCAGAGCCTGTTTGTAGAGCATTTAATATATCCTTCTTTTGTTTGGTTGTCAAAAGATGTTTATATGTTATCAACTGATCGATTTTATTTTGTGGTATGAGAAACCCACCGGTTTGAACACCTTTTCCGGATATCTTCTTAACAATCTGAGATGCTCCTTCACTAGCTGCTCCAGCTAAAGCCGACAAACCAATGGTCTTAGCAATCGTTGGACCAAAAGTTCTTCCAAGCGCCAGAACTGTAGACAGAAGAGATCCACCTACTTGCTTTCGAATGTTTGTTTTAGAAAGTTTAATGTCCATTCCCTTTTTCAATTTTCTATTTTTATCCAATCGCTTAACTATATTCTGAGGTACGTATAGAGTGTCATTCCCAGATAGAGAGTCCTTCGTGAGCCTTAGAACTATTGTTTCTCTTTTATGATACGCGTTACTAAGATTCTTTTTCTGGTTTGGTGATAAACTAACTTTAATTTCGTATAGTTGTGTCATATAATATATGTTAGATAAATTCTCTTTTAAAAAACATATTCATTTAAATTTTCATCGATGTAAAACTTATTTATTTAAACTATCATCAATTCGTTTCCAACTGTCTTTACTACAACCTCACTCTCGTAAAATACGATGCTATGAGCTCGGACGTTTGCTGTCGGGGCTACATTGAGACGATAATGGAGAATCAACTGTTTAGGATCTCTCGTCACTACCTCTTTCTGATATGACAAATCGAAATACAATAATCCATACAAACTAGTGAAATTGGATACATTAAGCTGTGTTCCTGAATTGTAATCGTTCTTACGAAATGCATATGACATGAGATCATTAAATATCCGTATTTTAGAGTCACTATCATATTCCAGCTCTGGGTAAAAAACATTATTCCCGTATTCAAGCCTGCAGTTTGATAGAGAGCTATTAGCATCAGCTGCATTCAACTTGAAAGTGTCAAATAAATACGGACTCCTCTCTGCTTCATCATCATTTGGTCCGTCTGTCCTCTGGAGATATATAAAAACATGTTTAACGTCATCGATAGCTGGACTGATTTGAAACATATTCTGAATAGCTCTGGTATTTGCTGACTGATTGTAGAGATCTCGCATATATGTCCAGGTTGTTGGCTTGAGAAACTCTGAAACGAAATTACTATACATGCTGTCTTTTGGGATTAATCTTGGGAGCCAAAGATACAATCTCTTTACTACAACACGACCAGGGTCTGTGCCATTTGCCATGTGAATCAGTTCACTGTCTTCGTTAAATGTAAGTTCAATTGTGAGCTGCATCGGAGGCAACATTTTTCTTTCTAATTCTTGAAAAAAGCTGTATCTGTTTAAGGGAAGCATCTCATTAATACTTTTAGCTCCCCCACCACCGTTGTTTTGTGCTGCTTGGGTTAAAATACGACGGGCCTCAAAACCTGTGTTTGTATTTGCTGTAGTTCCATCAGTATCAAGATACCAGAACGAATTCTTTCCAACAGATCTACTATAATCATCACTGTATTCGAGTAAATTTTTCACATTCGTAATTCTATGTAAATTATCACTCTCGTATACTATTTTACCAGACGATTTAATAACCATATGTCTGATTAGACTGTGAGATCCGTTTATCATAGTGATGCGATCCGCTTGAGCATATCCAGCACCATCTGCCCTTTTTTGAAGCTCTTTAGTTACTTCGAAATACCCATTTAAAAAATCGAACATAGTCGACCTATCGTTGATTGTGAATCTGTAACCTGTCTTTTTCTGGCTTTGATTGTTAGCAGGTTGCTCAATGACATTATCCAAATGGAAACGAACGTATTCATATCGTTGCAGATTTTCATTTGTTCTGAAACTCATTTATATGAGTAGTTTAGATAAAATTCACTCTTTATACATTTCCCACTTATTGGATAAAATTCACTTTTTAATAACATTTTATCGTCTTAATCCAGTACCAGATATAAGTCTATTCAGAATTGTGTTGTAGTCTTCTTGTTTTGGTTTAGTAGGTTTGGTTGGTTTCATTGATTGTTTAGTTAAACCGTGTAATTTTCTCATAATAAGCTCTCCGCTTTTTTCAGCTGCTTTTTTTCCCAGTTTGTCTCCAGCATGTGAAATACCAGATTCAAGCGCTTTTTTGGCAAAAGGTTTTAAAACCTTTTCTGGAACTTTACTTAACACCCTTCCAACTGGTTTGAAAATGTTGTCAACAATGATCCCAGATCCTTTATGTTCATAAACAAATCGTCCAAGTTTTGGATGATAAATACGCTTGTATTCATACGATGACATATATAACTATTAGTTAGATTAATCTCTCTTCTCTCTTAAAATCAAACTGAATGAAGTGTCACTATGATTAAGATCTATGATTCTTCGTTTGCCATCTGTTATATATATCCGAATTTTATTAATCGTATTTTTATTGACAGGATTGAACTGTACTCGTCTTGGCTCTTGTGTGAAACTATAACTCGGGGTGAGAGTTGAGGTACTGAAACTATATATAATATCCGTTTCATCACCGTCAACTAGACTTTCGGATATGAGGTCACTATGAATATTGAGGATTTCTCTGTCTTGAGAGAGATTAGGAATGTAATCTCCAACGTTTTCACTACTAGTCAGTATTTTTTTATTGAAACCAATAAGATCATTAAAATCACTTTGAGTCAGATCTAATCTGTAATTTGAGGCAAGTGTTATTATTGTCCTAAATATCGTGTCGTCAAACTCGAGAGTGATAGGATATTGGGGGTTGGATGAGGTCCCTGTTTTTGTTTTTTCTTTGATTAAATTGTCAAAATCAACGTAATTCCAGACTCCAGGGTTAAATATAATTTCCGTCCAATTAGCACCACTATCTGTCGAATATCTTATTTTCTGATTATTGAGTTCTTTTGTCACATTAAACCAAGTAAATGACATCGAAATGATTCGGTCGAGGCCGATTTCATATTGTCGATTCGGATCGAGAATTATCGGATTGATGTATTTGATTATGAAATCACTCGGTTTATTACCATTCTTGTCTCTGACTGAATGGGATGATAAGATAAGTTGTCTATCCATTATATGATTAGTTTACATAAAATAATTTTTGTATATTTTGTTATATTGCGGCCTGTTCAAAATAGAGTTTTTTAACAAAATGTCGAGAAGTGCGACACCTGTATTCCGTAGTTCGATGCTATTATTACCAGCAACCTTTGATCCGATAATCAGCTCAAGCTTTTTCAACATTTCTTTCGGATTATTAAAAAACATTACCTGTCCACCTTTTTTTGTTTTTTTCTTCAAACCAGACCCTTTAATATTTTTCAGTCTTTGATTGTTGTAATCGATATAATCAGTAAGAACCTTTCTTGTATCTTGAATAATTTTTCTTCGATATTGAGCCTCAGCTTCAGTGATTGAACCACTATTTAATTTTTTAGTAATATCAGCCGAATAGCCAGTTAGTTTATAACGTTGATCCTTAGCTTTCTTCAGGGTCTTGGTAAGATAAGATTTCCTCTTTTTGTCATTCATATCTTCTTGTTGAAGTTGTAATTCAATATCATCATAATTCGGTATTTCAAGTTCATCCAAAACTTGGTTAATTGAATCCTCCTCGAGAATGTTATAATCAGGTCCTTCTTCTTCGTATTCAGGTGGAAGATCTTCAGGTTCATACATAAATGCTGGATCTATATACATTTGTTTTTCCCCTGATACTAAATCCTTAAGGACATCTTCATAACTTGGAGGTTTTGGAACCAATTGTTTGTCATTTTGTGGTAGAACTTGATCATCAAATAGATCTTCCAATCCATAATCAGGCACTTCATCATCAATAGCTATTCCATAATCTGGAACAGGTCGCTTTTTCTTTGGTAATCTTCTCAATGGTATTTTTGGAGATGTGAGTTCCTTTAATCCTGATGTTATAGGTTTGAAAAGTTTCTCTGCCTCAACTTCACCCATTTGATCAGATATCGTTTTTTGTTTTATTGTCTCTCTCACTGTGTTAATCTTTTTACCAAGCTCGGATCGTTTCTCAGCCATTTCTTTCCATTTGAGTAAACTCATTATATCATTTGTTTACATAAAATTTCGTATTTTGTTCGGAAAAATTAGGGTTATCATATATAAAACCGCTCGCATAGCGTGTCGCAAAGCGAGTCGCATAGCGAGTCGCCATGGTATAAAATTGTATAAACAAATGATATATGAAGATTCAAAATTACGACATTCAAGACTATGAAAACAACGATTTTGTTCAATTAAAGAGTTTCATGCCAAACCGATGTTTCAGGATGCTTATTTGTGCTCCCTCTGGTGGTGGCAAGACCAACCTTCTGCTTGATATGATCTACAGACTATTGTTCTTTGACAAGATATACCTTTACGCTCGCAATCTACAGCAAAGCAAATATAAGCACCTGTTGAAATCTTTCGAACCAATATCAAATGGGGTCGGTTATGACGTGATAGAAGCAAGTAACGATGAAATCATCCCTCTGACAGATTTGTCTGATGAAAACCAAAAATTAATCATATTTGATGACTATTTGAATACAGGTAAGAAAAATGACGAACGGATACGTGACTACTTTACCAATTCTAGGAACAAAAATTGTTGTTGTATATATCTGAGTCAAAGCTATTATGGAACCGATAAAACAATAAGACTGAATAGTTCACATTATTGCATATTCGATTTCCCATCAAGAAATGAACAATCCATGATTTGTAGAGAATTGGGTGTTAACAAAGAGGATTACCAAAAGGCTACTAAAGACCCATTCAGTTTTCTGTATGTTGATAAAATAAGAAAATCCAATGCCAAAAATTTCGATGAAAGAATATAACCCAATATTATATGAGTTATACTAACGGAATCCTTAATCACGACGACCTTCACGGACAAGGTCAGATAGGACCAAGAGGGTTGCCGGGTTTACCTGGTTCTAAAGGAGATAAAGGAGATAAAGGCGATAAGGGCTCAAAAGGTGATAAAGGGCCACAAGGACCCCAGGGCCTAAAAGGCGACAAAGGCGACAAAGGCGACAAAGGTGATCGTGGACCTCAGGGTAGTGCCAGCGGTTCTGCTGATATTGACATGCAAAATAAGTACAGTATCTTGCGATTGAAAAGCAACCCATATCCTGTCCGCGGCGATTTGACGAAGGCAATAAGCTATCAAGATATGAGAAATATCTTTCTTTCAAAAAAAGAGGGTGGACAAATGGAAGCAAATATTGATATGAATAATAATACAATATACAACGTAAAAGACCCCACACAGGCAGATCAAGCCACAAACAAAAAGTAAATCGAAAATCAGCTTGAAAAAAAACTGGATAAAGGATCTGATATTGATATGAAAAATAATTCAATTATCAATCTTGATCTTCCATCAAACCAAAGAGACGCCGCATGTGTCGAGTTTGTTAACAACAGAATTGATGACATGACACAAAAAAAGTTTCTCAAAGTTGATGGCACTAACAATATGACTGGAAACTTGAACTTAAATAACAATAAAATTATTAACTTACAAACCGATTACAGAGTTTCGAAATCCGCAGTTAATGTTGATTTTGTGCAAGAGGAAATATCAGATTTGAGAGATCTTGTCACTCAAAAAATTCATGAATCCCATATCACTACCTTGGGACAAAAAATGGACGCCTTCAGATACTTGATGGAAGACACTGATGAATCTTCGAGTGAAAACAATATCGAGGTTTTGGGTATTGTTGATTTTCCCAATTCTCCTCATCAAATTAATAAAAAAGCTTACCAACTTAAACTCTTGTTTGAAAAAGGCTCGCCCAACCAGTACCAGTCACGCCTCGGTTTTAACTTATATAAACTTCCGGTCGGTTACTATACTATGGTTGTAGAATGGTTTCCGCCGGAAATGAATGAGGTAAGTGTAACAACGCAAGCAACAACGATTTCAATTTCTAATCATACAACCAAAACATTTGAGAAGTACACCAAAACAGTTATCAATTTTCACAGATGGGGTAGCTCACCCCCACAATACCTATATCTCGATCTGCACGGTACAGTCAGTAATCCATCATTTTTAACAATTGGTCATCTAATTGTTTATGGTGTAAAAGAAACAATTTCAAACGTTGATCCAAGTGTCTATGACACCGCTTTTGTTATTGAAAATGGACAAATGGTAATGCAAACAAATTTGTCTTTAAACGGACACAATTTGGGTGGTTCCGTTCATTATATAAATGGGAGTTTAGATGCGAAAAATGGTGAAACATTTTTTTCATTAAATGGCAATTCTAATGTACTCCTTCCAGAAAAAAGCTATATATTAAATATAACAGTATTATATAAAAAAATGAGAGGCCCATTTCCACTTATTCCTTTAAAAATATTTAAAAGTGGCCCTGCGAAACTTTTCACTTCAAAACAATCAACTCAAAAACAAACAATAGATATTAATTTAGAACTACCAAATGGTCTTTTAATGGTGCAATTACATTCTCAAAATTTTATTAATGAAAAATTCTTAATGTTGGTTAAATATAGAGTGCCATGAATATTTTTTCATTCATTATATAATGTGGGACATATCGACCAAACACTTCAAAGCTGACTGATGTTTCAACATCATTTCCAGGATGAATAATCTAACATAAATATATATGAAAACAGCAACTTTAATGATCGAAATCATTGATAGTATCGAGAAATTGGTTCAAAACATCAAAAAATTATACCATAGTATTAAATTATCATTCATGAAGAAAAAAAATATAACCGTATAATATATATGGATAGTCGTAAGAATATATTCAATTGGAACCATGTTTCAGAAAAATTAACGGAAGATCAAATATCTGAGTTGAAAGCATTATACAAATTCTATCATAAGAAATACTGGCTTGCCAAAATGACATTTAAATATTTCAAAAAGGCAGAACTTGCATGTAATATTGCATCTGTTTTATTGGTAGTAACAGGGACTGTAGTTGGTGGTGTAACACTAAACCCTATTCCTCTTGGAGTGATATCCGGTTCTGGGCTCTTGCTTAAATCATATTCAGAAGCTAAAAATTACAAAAGGAAGATTGAGATGTCTAAATTCGCATACACCTCATATGAAAAGGTTTTAACACATTTACGGTCTTTTATGAGAGGACTGGAGTATAATGACAAAGAATTTCTTGATTTTGTCAAAATTCTCGATGATATAATAATTGAAATATGTCCGTTGACTGACAAATTTGAAAAGAAATACAATAAAATGTTTATTTAATAATGGATTTTATTTTATCACCTATAAGAGACATAATACTATCCCAATATTTATCGCAGAAAGCCAATGTTTTTTTCGAGATACTAATTCCAATTTGTTCATGAGGTATCCCCATCATCTTAAATATTCTTCTCATAATAAAATTAACGCTTATCATCCTTTTCCGAGTTCCATTAACTTCATTAAGAACCTTACCTATCTCGACATATATAGCATCAATCTTATGTTTCTGACAGTTTGATATTTTAATGTTATATTTTTCTTCAAAATTTAGTAATATGTTGTTGATGTGGTACTCTCTATGGTAAACAGATTTTCTTATAAATCTATGTCTATTTTCATAAAAATCAACATATTCTTTCACATAATTATATCCTTGTACGACGCCACAACTTAGACATGCTAACATCCCATCGTCGTTAATAATATACTGATTATCACAGCATAAATCTTTTTTTACTAAACGTGGTTTTTCATTAGAATCCAAAATTCTGTCACAGAAAGGACATGAAATTTCTCCTGATTCTTTCAATTCATTGTGTATATCTTCATCACAATTCATTCTATACTATTATACGAGATATTATTTTTATGTTATTACATTCTGTGCGTTTCAAACGACTTAAATTTTATCTAATTATATATATACATGAAAATCACAACCCGAGAAGTAAAAATATCAATAAATATTAATTATAATAATGGATGTACAAAAAATGTAGATCATTTAAAAGTTTACTTGGGCAATATGAAGACACCTACGCTCAATTATAAGACAGTCGAATTTATACATCCTGACGGTAAAATTGACGAAGACAGATCATATGATTGCAAAAGGATTATTGATGACATCGATGAAACAAGTGATGAAGAATACACTGACACTGAATCTAACTCTGACTCTGACTCTGACTCTGAATCTGACTCTGACTCTGACTCTGACTCTGAATCTCCTAATGCTAAATAAGTTATTCATTTTAGAGACCTTTCATAATATTTTTAAGATATAACCATGCTTTTATACCCCAAGGGAGAACTGTCTGATAGAAACAGACTTCCTGTTGTCTGTCGTCACGCGATGGAAGAATGCGTTGGTTTTCCGCATGAAATAAAAACATATAGAATTCCATAAAATAATACCATAAAATAATACCATCAGATATAAACCATCAGATGTAAACCATCATATGGAAAGTAGATATAGAGTTGGGTTTGGTAACAGATCATTTCAAAATGATCTGGTACCCCCAACTACATCAAATACATCCATCAATTTTTTTTAAGTTACTGCGAAAGCTTTAACGACAGTCTTTTTTATACTTAAGCACCCTAAGCGCTACCAATCCACAAATTTACCCTCAAACAGGTACAACAGCAACCCGTCATTTTTTTATAGAGGAGTAAACCTCCCCCGGAACTAAACTTCTAAAATAAATGAAATAGGTGAATTGATTGCGAATTTATTTTGTATGAACAAATGAATTAGGGAGTACTGATACAGGAACGTCAGTTTTCTTAGGTTGAGAAGTTGTTTTGTTACTCGAAGAAGAGTGCTATCCGTATTATCCGCTAAAATATTTTTGTACGTGTGTTTCGGCAAATCACCTATCGTCTTATGTATAATATATGGCCTGCAGAAAAGGGTTTTTTTGCTAATAAATAATTAAAATCACAGCACCTAAACTTGGTCAACTGAGACATCAATGTCTCTGTCTGGACAGTTAATTACGCGTATGCTTTTTAAAAAGCTTGTTATCAGATTAGTTGATAAAAGTAAGCAAGGTCTTGCATGTGCCGGTGAATAGAACCTATCTGCGCGCGTTCGTTATTTCAATGCCGATTTGTGGAAGAACATTGAGACGACAAGTGTTTGTTCAATCGATTCCAATGTAGTTGTATTTTTTATTTGGGGGAGGGGAGGGTGGTTTTTTGGGAGGGGGTAGTTTTAATGGGGAGACATAAAGGTTTTTTCGGGGAGGTGGGTGGGGGGAATAACGTTGTTTGTTTGAAAACTCGCACACTATATTTGGGGGAAGAAATGTTTATGGGGGGAGGGGGGAGTTTCATGGGGGAGATATAGAGGTTTTTTCCGGGGGGATATAGAGGTTTTTCGGGGGGGGAGATATAGGGTTTTTTCGGGGGGGGAATAAAGTTTTGAGAGGAAAAAAAACCAGAGTCCAGAGTCCAGAGTCCAGAGTCCAGAGTCCAGGGTCCAGTCCAGCTTTTAGGATATGCCTCAACTGAGACACCAATGTCTCTGTCTGGACAGTTAATTACGCGTATGCTTTTTAAAAAGCTTGTTATCAGATTAGTTGATAAAAGTAAGCAAGGCCTTGCATGTGTCGGTGAATAGAACCTATCTGCGCGCGGAAAGAGCCTCTGAGCGGCTGCAATTAACAAGTAACGTTCTAAAAAAACGCAATTTATTTCAAGGACAAACAATACTGTATGCTTGACTGAAAACAAGAGTAACTGTAACACCTTAGGTAGACAACATTGTCACTGGCAGCTGATAAGAGCTTGCACACGTCGCATCGATGAATAGAGAATTTTATCTGATCTTTGCTTAGTGTGTAATGCAATCACGTTCGCACGCCAAATATTTTTTTTTAAGGATTGGGGTCGGAAAGAGCCTCTGAGCGGCTGCAATTAACAAGCTTTAGTATGACCATCGAACAAGTAACGTTCTAAAAAAAACGCAATTTATTTCAAGGACAAACAATACTTTATGCTTGACTGAAAACAAGAGTAACTGTAACACCTTAGGTAGACAACATTGTCACTGGCAGCTGATAAGAGCTTGCACACGTCGCATCGATGAATAGAGAATTTTATCTGATCTTTGCTTGTTGTGTAATGCAATCACGTTCGCACGCCCAATACTTTTTTTAAAGGATTGGGGTCGGGTCGTTCGATTTCAATGCCGATTTGTGGAAGAACATTGAGACGACAAGTGTTTGTTCAATCGATTCCAATGTAGTTGTATTTTTTATTTGGGGGAGGGGAGGGGGGGTTTTTGGGAGGGGGTAGTTTTAAGGGGGAGACATAAGGGTTTTTTTCGGGGAGGTGGGTGGGCGGGGAATAACGTTGTTTGTTTGAAAACTCGCACACTATATTTAAGGGAGAAATGTTTATGGGGGGAGGGGGAGTTTCATGGGTTGGATATAGAGGTTTTTTCGGGGGGGGGGGGGAAAATAAAGTTTTGAGAGAAAAAAACCAGAGTCCAGAGTCCAGAGTCCAGGGTCCAGGGTCCAGGGTCCAGTCCAGCTTTTAGGATATGCCCGTTATTTTCTACCCGGCATGCAGTAACTAATCCTATTAGTTGAGTTTATCTTTAAACTAATAGCTTAAGTAGAAACAACCTTAGCTTCCTTTACGGGTCATTTTGTTTTATTTTCTTGTAAGCAACATGGTAAATCGAACATCTTTTCATTCAACTTGTCTTTATTTGATGTTTTACCTCTTGCAAAATGACTGTTTTGATTAGTCACAACCACTCTTAATTGGTTATATTGACTGATTTAATAAGAGTAATTTTAACCAGTCATCGAACAGTTACAATAGTTTCTGCTCCTGTGATGAGGGATCAAACGATATCAATCAGTCAACGGCCTATGAATTATTAGCCACAATCACTAGCAATCGACTGTCGGATTTACTACAAAATCTGTCACTAAAACAAGAAAGTTTGTTTATTTCCGACAATTAGATTTCATACTTATCAAATGCTCTGTTACTTTAGCTACTATTTATTTTTTAATATTTGAGTTTTAATAGCGAGCGGAATGCTCCTGTGGCGAGTTAAATACATTAATTTATACTTTACCAACTAGTAAGTCATATGTACCATGACTAATTAGTTTGGTCGTTTAGACTAATAAGAGAAGTATAGTTATCACAACTAATCTCAAAGGTTAAAACAACCTGTAGTTAAATGTAACATTAACTATTTTATTTAGTTGACAAATTTGACTGTTTAAAATAGTTAAAATGACCATTGTTATTAGTTACGACCATTTTAAATAGTCATTTTAACTAGTCAATTTTTACAGTGCAACCCATGCCAAACACAACTCCGGGGCAGTTCATTCCAGGAGGAACGTAGCGTGTGTTGCAGCGAGCATAACAAGCGTTTTTGATCAGTTTTACACCAAGCTTGGCTGCCACAGCGACAAACCAGGCAGGAATGACACTGCCGGACTCATCGAGTGCAGTGGCAAGCAGAACTAGGAGGACAAGGAAGGTAGCTGGAAAGAGCTTCATCTTTCGGTGGGGTGTCTTTCTACGTCTTGAGTGCTCTTGTCTAGGCTTCTGAAGCTTACTACTCTTGTCATAAAGGAAACAGCATTCAATGAGGAACTAGACCGCACCGCAAAGCGGTTTCATTTCTAATACAGTAATTCTCGTCCATTGCACATGTATTTTCGTGCAAGGAACGCCTACCACTTTGGTGCATTTCATTGGTGAATCGGCCATCCTTTTAAAATTCTAATTCCATTTTTACTAATAGACCACCACAAGATTTTGAAATTCGGCTAGATCAGAACAAAATATCGAGAATACATAACTTTAATTAATGAGCACATAAGTACATTTTCTGATTTGGACGAGTAAAATACGTTACGATTTGAAGAAGCAGCTCGATGCAACGAGTGTTTTTGAATTTTTTGCTTATAAAGCCAAACAACCGACTATACAAACGACTGGTTCTCGCGTAGCTGGGAAAATTTTATTACCTTAAAGCAGAAGACGTTTGCAAAGGTCGAGTTTTATTTCTCAGTGTCAGCAGCGAATTTTTGTGTTCAGTGTGGGGGATTTAAATTTGCAAGCGTCAATTTTGCAGTTTAGAAAGATTCGAGGTTTTGGGGAGAAGGATTTGATATTTGATCCTTTACCGAAAAATGTGAATCTAAAAGCCCTCTCAGTTTCGAAAAAATAGAGGTCTTGCGAGAAAAGGAAACTCAGTTCCACGAGGTATAATTTATAACCTGCGTTATACGTTATTGCCATTTCTTGGAATTTTGGTTGTTGCCAGAGTCAGCTGGAGTTACCATTTGTCTATCGTTTGAACTTATAAGTGTGGAGGTAGTCCAGCAGTCAGTGAAGTTAATTTTCGCCAAATTTGAAACCAGCGAGATATCAGTGTATGCAGACAGGGAGAACATTGATGTGGTGATACTTTTTGGCTACCAGTATTTTGTGCCTTGATCACGAACGTAGCGCCGGCAGCAAGTTTTAAAACACAAGTAATTTGACTACAAAGTTAGAGTGAGTACTGTAAACTTATTTTGCCCCATTTTGAGGTTTTCTTTTTTATGTTCTATCGATGAAGCCAAGTAAAGTTTAGATGGTTCGCTTTTAATGAATTGCATAAAAAGTAAGGTTCATGTCAGAACAGGAAGACCGTTCCCGATTAAGAATTGATGTTTAGAACAATTTCACTGATTTCAAGAGACAGTCCAATTTACCGCTAGTTTCGTAAAACGTACAAAGCTGGAAATGCGTAGCATATGCCGCCAAACTTTCCTCAAGATCCAAAGTATTGCAACTCATCTAACTCTTCTGATGTCAAAATTCACTGAGCTGTGCCTTATAATCTTCACCGTCTGAGAAGGTGAACGCTCTACAAATTTTGGTAATGTCTGCTGAGGCGCTTTTACCAAGTAGCATCTAGTTGTCCAAGAAAAAATGTCAAAGTCAACAAAAACTGCGAAGGTGTTTTACAATTTTTCCCCAAAGCGAGAAAAAGGCGCCACTGCGTGAGAGCTTACAGAATCTGCCTCACAATATATACGGAATTAGTAGGTTGCACTTGATAAAACTGTCCTGTTTGCTTTAAGCAAGTATTTGCGTGGTCTTGTCTGACTTTAATTTAACGCCTGTTCTGAAATCGATCGTGAAACAGATCAGACTTTTTCTTCCTTATTTTTGTTCGCCTACTTAACAATTGCTCTGAACATAATTTTACTATTTTGTTGACGATGTGCTCGTCACGGTCGCTGGTTTATGGCGCTCGTGAAACCACGTGCTAAGCTTGACAGTATAAAATTGGAGGCAGCACACGTAACTAGTTATTAGATTATTATAGAGAGGAAGCAATGGAACTAAAACTCAATGGAATCGCTCTAAATCGCTCCAGAAACCACACAGGAGACGTTAGTTAACAGGCAGAGGAGTTCAGGTAGGGATTTTTTCTTATTGCAAACTCGTTTGTATTTTTAAATTGAAGTAGGAATCGTTTTTCCCCATACAAATCCTTATAATTTCGCTGTTACGCAACGGTCGCCGAGACGCTCAAATTACAACACTCAGACAACGCTGAACAAAGGCCACACGGTCTATATCACTTATAGAGCCTGGGGGTACCTGTAGTTTTAAGTATCAAACATGAGGGATTTTGATTACTTGCCCTAGGGAAGGCGTTTACACTGAAGAAAGTTTACATTGAATACATTTGTTTACACTTTATATAAAAAAGGTTCAGACTTTGGGTCCTACAACAAAATGTCAGTGGGACCACTGGTTTCACACCCTGTTCTGTTGAGACCTCTCTTTTCAGACCCCTACTAAGAGACACCAACTTGCATGGAACCCTGCTGAGCGAGTCGCTTTATCCAGTGGGTACATTTTTAGTTCTCCGTTTATGTTTACAAGTTCCTTTAATATTTTATTACTTTTAATTTTTTCCCTTAAAACGTACATGACACATGTAGCTGTTAAGTTACAAAATTCAGCGAGATAAAATACTTGTTTTTACCAGTGTCTTGTTTTTACATGAAAAGATAAAGTCCGGGATACAGACTATATAGATGCAAGTCGTAGAGTTCGATCTGGTAACACCCTTTCAAAAGGTTCACTTTTTCAAGGATAGACTACAGTTTTCCTTAAGGTGTTTTTTACTCATCTATGCTTCTCAGAGCCGAATACTTCTTTAATTTGTGGTGCACGTTTTTTATCCCCTAAATCTGCGAATATCACAACCGCCGAGATTGCACCTGCGCCCTGCAAAGCGTTTAGCTGAGGACCGGGCCGCTCTGTAGCTACTTCCAGCGCCATAGGCACGTGATCGGCGGCATCGATTGCCACTTGTACTGCAACGAGCGTAATACCAGTTATTTCTCAGCGTTTGAATGTTGAGATTCCGAGCAACCTCAATAAAAAAGAACTCAGAAATGGAGTACACAGGGACACCAATGACTGCTTCACTGGGCACAGAGGTCATCAGAATCAGGAACGCAGCAACAGCAATTGGAACAAGTTTCATTGTGCTGACAATGCTTGTATTCCTGGAACGGAGAAAGCGATTTACAATAAGAACCTTAAATTAGGACATAAACTTTCATGGCAGGTCCGATCATGAAACAATTGCAATGTGCATTGAAAAAGATATCTGTCTCCAAGAAAAGGATTGGGAACTTTTGAGACTCCCGTGTTCTGTGTCAAATTTTCCTGAAAAAAACCCCTGAAGTTTTGCATCACGGTTTTCACCCTTTTAAAACGGCAGGAAAAATACACGAACAGGCCTCTTTCAATACGCTTACACTCCCTTCCAAGCGAAAATGTGCTGAAGATCATCATTCTAAGAACATCACGTAAAAAGGCTAAAATTACCGCAAAAATAAAACGAGGAGCTGACGGAATGCTGTGAAGTACCATGCAGTATTTTTCATTTGAAGTCAGGAGTTGTGCCTTTCACAACAAATTGTGCTGCGCATAGGTTGTGTCGAGCTTCAACGCGCAACGTCTTTTCTTCTTTGAGTATTTATTGAGATTATTAGCCTCATGTTGTCTTGCGAATATGACCTTTAATTTATTTAATTGAATGAATGAATGAATAAATGAGTGAATGAACTTTATTAACTTTATTATGCTTTTGTAAGTACTAGTTATTACTGTAAACAGGGTAATGAATTTCAATGATATTTATCTTTCAAACTCTGCCTTGTCATTCTGAAAGCGTCAGGCGTGAGCTTTGTATCGATATCAGTGCTTATTATCATAATCTCCATTTTTATTTTGTTAACTAGTGAGTCACAAGTCAAAAGTGTGAAGAGTTCGTGTAGTTAAGCCGATTACAGACACGAACAGAACAGCACTTTTAAAAATTTGTTGGTAACTACACTATACGACGGTAAATTTTAAAATATTAGACTAAAAATAAAAATAACTTTAAAAGTGAGTGTCAAGTTCTAAGTCAAGTCGCGAGAGACAATACTATTAAAAAACATCGCTTAACTAAGGCACGACTTCTGTATTATTTAGTAACTGTAGCTAACTTATTCTTAAAACGGTGCCTCAGTCTACTCCGTGCTAAGCTTGCATCTTGATGAGAAAAGCAAAGTAAGGCTACTTTTATGAATCGAATTAAAAAGAGCTAAAAAACCAGAATTTTTTTAATGTGTACTTGATATCAATATTTTCCACTTTTCATGGCTCGCTGACAAAAAGTTAGTTAAATTTTCTTTTTCTGATGATGGTTAGCTGACCTCGTCAGTTAAATTTTGTTTTGCAAAATAACGGTGGGAAACAAACTAAGCTACTGTAACTGTAACGCTCAACAAGTTTGGAATTAAATGGTGGCACCTCAGAATTTCACCTACTGCAACTAAAAACTTCGAGCTGTAGCTTCGTAAAGTGTTTTATGATAGTGCCGAATTAATTACACACAGCTAAACACGAAATACATCACAATATCAAAGTCTCGTAGTCACAAATCTATTTGCAAGCCTCAGGCCAGTAATAAATTGTTTAAACTAAAAAGAAAAACATCTCGACACGTGAAAATTCGTCCCAGAAACAACCGGGTAGAAACCGTACCCAGGCACTAAAATTTGTGTTTTAACCGTTTATCTATATAATCCGAGCAAGCAGAAAATGACAGCAGGTATTTTGCTTAAATGTTCTCCTTGAGTGGCTCTGCAACAATATCATTGCAAATCATTAACAACCCAGGCACGTACATTTGTTTCTTACGTTTATCTACACTATTTTAAAACTTCGGACCTTGCTGATTTAAACCCATTTACCTGCATTGTGCAATTTTTAGTTTTACATCTCCCTGTAAAGTTGAAGTTCTTGTAGTTGTTTTTAGTTTAAAGATCGGTTTGTAATGATAACAGAATTTTCTTTCGATATATACCAGAGCCTTAAAACAGGAGACTGCATGAACTGACTATAGTGAAACATGGTAAGAGTATTTTAACGTCGATGAGCGCATATAAGGCTTACTGACTTAAAATGTAGTCAAACGATTGTTCAATAAGCAGTTTATAACTGAAATCCGAAAGAAAAAAAACAAACAACGCTTGGCCCGCAATAGAAGAACAGTATTACTAAATTGTACATGTTAATCTGCAAAAGATAAGTTCATTGAGGAGAAAATGCACTTAATAATTTACCTGGAATACGCTCAGGTTTTTTAGAAGCTTGTGTTACAGAGAGAGAGATAAAGCAGCTAAGGGTGTGCTGTTGTGAAATTAGCAGCGAAGTGCGCACTCTTTCGATAGAAACGCTAAGTTGTCACCAAGTAGGCGTGGCCACCAAGGTGTAGAAAGCAACAAGCGAGCGATTTGGCACGTTTTGTACAATATCGAAGATATTGTGATTTGTCCTGGACTATGACCTATGACACTCGACTATATCTTAATTTGAAGTGCGGAGAAAACTTACTTGACCTAACTGAGTGGGTATGAAATGCACCGTTGTTAGCCCTCTCCCCCCCCCTTCCCGGGGGGATAGCACTCAAACTAGCAACCTAGCTTGACTGTGCGTAAGCCAAACCAGAACCAAAAGTAATGGTTTGCATTAAATTAAATTTGTTTGAGCGCTTAAACCAGTACGGTTAAGAATGGTGTGATCTTATTCAAACCGAATAACAAAGAATTTGCTTTAACTTGACGAAGGCGTAAGATACAGAAGGGGTGTCACCGTGTCACCGTGGTCATGATTTCACTTGGCACTGTTACATTAGTAACAACCTTTTTTCAGTATCCGAGCCAAATGAAAAATTTAGAAAAGCTGTTACGTGCATAATACATGTCTAATTCAGTGCGACACAGTTGAGCGTGCAATGCCTGTATGAAGAGCCCAAAGCAAGCGATGTGATGTGATGTGCCGCGTAGCACTTCGTAATGAAATTAGTAAAGATCCAAAGTGTAGGCATGAGTGCTCCCAGCTTGGCTCCGTAGCTCAGTTGGTAGAGCGACGGTGTCCTAATCCGGAGATCGTGGGTTCCGCCGGGGTCAAAGATTTTTCTTTGATCCTGGCTCTCATTTCTATTCAGGTTCTCATTTCTTTCAGGCCTATGGCCCAGGAAAATTATGTAGGGCAGTATTGCTCAGTTCTAGCACTCATACATACACTTTACATCTTTACTAATCCCAAAGCAAGCGACCCGACTGGGAGGTGTTTTTAGACATTGGAACAGGGAAGCACAATGAAATCCGATGTTATCAAAATGACCCAGAATGTACCGAGTGACATTGGAGTGAAACGCAACGCAACAGAATAGTTAAAAAACTAGAACGGCTAATTTTAGTGTCATTTAGGTGGCCGTCTGAAGATGAGTCCACCTCATTACGATGTTTAGTATCGCCTCTATTTAGTATTTAGTGTCGGATGTGGATCAATACACGCTTAAGAAGATACAGGGAAAGCCATGTGCTTCTTATCTGCAACTATATCGCATCACTTTGTGTATTGAACTTCATGTCTTTTTAAAAAAATATACAACAGTAGTTATCAGCCATGGTCACTGGGAAGTTGATTTAAGATTGAATGCGTAACAAAGTTCTTGTGTAAGTTTTTCAATACTTCTGGCTAGGATTGTACAGATTTTTCAACGATATATTTTTAATACGTTCCTTGGAGAAGGCTGGTCCGTTTCTCGCCGCCGAAAGTCCGATAACTTACCGGACCGAATAAGTATTTTTCTACACGTATATTATATCGGTTGGTGGTAATTACTAGTGAGAACTTGCAGTGTCTTCCATAAAATTAGAAAGAGTTTTAAATTTAGCTTTCAAAATAAAAATGGAGTCTCTGTCGAACACACACAAAATAGTTTTTGGGTCTAGTAAGTTGTCGGGAGCTTCTCGTTCGCTAGCCTGTAATGCAGTCAAATTTCCCGCTCAAAACCCAAACTGCACCTACTTGCCACCATCTCTACACTCACTTCCAAACTTTTCGCCGAACGACAATTCACTGCATTCACATTTTTTCTATAATCATAGACTGTTGAAGACGGCCTTTTTAGACATAAATTTGTTATTATCTGTGAAGTTTTTAATTTTCTGAATTATGAAAAGTCGTGTGATTTGACTCGTAAATGAATATGACTTCTCTAACAAAAAGGCAAACCGTAACTAAATTGCACAATTTTCATAACAGCGGTATGTAACTATGGCTGCCATAGTTACATAAAGGTAATTTGGTTCCTGTGATATATATTTAAAACAATGCTTTAGAAGAATTCCTTTATGGTGGTGTGTCAGGAAGAGTAACCGGTATCATGGTGCATACAATAACCATAACCACTGGGCTCATGAATGTTATGGCACCTTCACAGATAACTGAAAAGCCCAATAGAAAGGGCTTAAAGAGCTACCCAGTTCAATTCAGTCATGCCCACACTTTACCTTACTGACAAGATAGAAGTGAGAAAAACAAGTTCTCAGATGCGTTTAAATACGGAGCCCTTGGTTCATGGTCGATTATGTAATGTGTTCAAGAAAGACAATGAGAGCATAAAAAATAATGGAAATGCAGAGAAGGGACGTAAAGTCTCCCCTTCTCAGTGGAAACAGTTAGTTAATGCTGTAAAGGGGGCGTGAATAAATCGCATGCGACAATGGTAATCAAAAAACGTCTAACCTAAATCGGAAACAAATACTTGTAGGATCTCTTTTTGTGGACATGCTGTAAATACCCCAAGTGTTTTAGAAACTAACCAGCCCACCTAAGTGGTTTGTTTTGATACACTTGGAATCAATATTTGCCAAAAAGAAGCATGTAGAATTGTATTTCAACTTTCCAGCCTCGTTTCCATGAAGGAAACCTTTCTGAAGGAAAGTACCGAAAACTAACTTGCGTGTCACGGTCCCCCGAATGATCGGATCACATTTCACCTCCAAAATTGGTTATTTATGCCAAAAAGAGTATGTGTGCCAAATTTGGTACTTTCTTCCAGTCTATAGCGATGTTTCCTTAAACGACCTGACTATTTTATTTGTAAGGACTACTAGTAATTTTAGATATCTGTTTACTTTTGCCTCAAATTGTTCTTGTAAAGTATTCAGTAACTTTCGTTTTTGAGATTGTAATTAACTGCATTCTGGTAATACTATGTTAGCATCCGTCGCCATAATTTCAATTCCAACTTGTAACGTTATAATTTTATTGAGGAGGACTAATTAACATACTAAGCTTCACAGTTTCCTTTAGGCCTCCTCGCCACTGTTGCCATCACTCTTTCTTCTTTCTTTTTTCCTTATTCATTATCTTTGTATTGTTGTCTGTATTGTGGCAAAAAATAAAACAAAACAAAAAATAATTTGCAGACATAATGCCTCTCAAGGTTCTCATAAATCGTATCTTTTCTAGCGACATTAAACTTTGGTCACAAAACAACAATAACCAGAACGAACGTGTAGCTGAAGATTTCTCAAGGTATGGATTGCATAAGTCCCAAAACCAATTCACGTTCTTGAAAAACAGACTGCAAACATCATAAGCCCCTGTAACGTACTCATGTCCTTTCACAGATAAAAAGAAACAAGGTTGACGAGCTGGTGGATTAGGAATTCATTTCGAAGACCCTGACCTCCAAACGATCTTTCTATATCTCCAAACTATCTTCTGAGAAACGTCATTGCAAACAAACACACAAAACCACAACACCAAAGTCTAGTTGTGCTGCTGAATTTAATTTAAGACATTTAAAATCTTAACATCAGTCATTTGCTACTTTTAAAGTTTGCAAGAAATTTAACTTATCATATGAAAAGACACTTCTGCACACTTTTCAAAACGTTTTCTCTGTGGAAATTACAACACTGTTTCACTTTACGTTACTTTATTCTTCTCACTTTGCGAAGATTTTCCTTTTGGTCGACTAGGAGCCATTGATTTACTTCCCCCTTCCTTTCTTAAACCTGTAGATCTGACAATGTCCGACGTAGCGGTCACACTGAGAATTCCCGAAAAGACGTGCGTAGGCTCTCTCCGCGCTCTTTGCCTGTCCGCGGGTCCAACCCATGCCAAACGCAACTCCAGGGCAGTTCATTCCAGGAGGGACGTAGCGTGTGTTGCAGCGAGCATAATAAGCGTTTTTGATCAGTTTTACACCAAGCTGGGCTGCCACAGCGACAAACCAGGCAGGAATGACACTGCCGGACTCATCGAGTGCAGTGGCAAGCAGAACTAGGAGGACAAGGAGAGTAGCTGGAAAGAGCTCCATCTTACGGTGGGGTGTCTTTCTACGTCTTGAGTGCTCTTGTCTAGGCTTCTGAAGCTTACTATTCTTGTCCTAAAGGAAACAGCTTTCAATGAGGAACTAGACCGCACCACAAAGCGGTTTCATTTCTAATACAGTAATTCTCGTCCATTGCACATGTATTTTCGTGCAAGGAACGCCTACTACTTTGGTGCATTTCATTGGTGAATCGGCCATCCTTTTAAAATTCTAATTCCATTTTTACTAATAGACCACCACAAGATTTTGAAATTCGGCTAGATCAGAACAAAATATCGAGAATACATAACTTTAATTAATGAGCACATAAGTACATTTTCTGATTTGGACGAGTAAAATACGTTACGATTTGAAGAAGCAGCTCGATGCAACGAGTGTTTGGAATTTTTTGCTTATAGAGCCAAACAACCGACTATACAAACGACTGGTTCTCGCGTAGCTGGGAAAATTTTATTACCTTAAAGCAGAAGACGTTTGCAAAGGTCGAGTTTTATTTCTCAGTGTCAGCAGCGAAGTTTTGTGTTCAGTGTGGGGGATTTAAATTTGCAAGCGTCAATTTTGCAATTTAGAAAGATTCAAGGTTTTGGGGGGAAGGATGTGATATTTGATCCTTTACCAAAAAATGTGAATCTAAAAGCCCGCTCAGTTCGAAAAAATAGAGGTCTTGCGAGAAAAGGAAACTCAGTTCCACGAGGTTAATGATCTATAACCTGCGTTATACGTTATTGCCATTTCTTGGAATTTTGGTTGTCGACAGAGTCAGCTGGAGTTACCATTTGTCTATCGTTTGAACTTGTAAGTGTGGAGGTAGTCCTGCAGTCAGTGAAGTTAATTTTTGCCAAATTTGAAACCAGCGAGATATTAGTGTATGCAGACAGGGAGAACATTAATGTGGTGATACTTTTTGGCTACCAGTATTTTGTGCCTTGATCACGAACGTAGCGCCGGCAGCGAGTTTAATACAAGTAATTTGACTACAAAGTTAGAGTGAGTACTGTAAACTTATTTTGCCCCATTTTGAGGTTTTCTTTTTTATGTTCTATCGATGAAGCGAAGAAAAGTTTAGATGGTTCGCTTTTAATAAATTGCATAAAAAGTAAGGTTCATGTCAGAACAGGATGACCGTTTCCGATTAAGAATTGATGTTTAGAACAATTTCACTGATTTCAAGAGACAGTCCAATTTACCGCTAGTTTCGTAAAACGTACAAAGCTGGAAATGCGTAGCATATGCCGCCAAACTTTCCTGAAGATCCAAAGTATCGCAACTCATCTAACTCTTTTGATGTCAAAATTCACTGAGCTGTGCCTTATAATCTTCACCGTCTGAGAAGGTGAACGCTCTACAAATTTTGGTAATGTCTACTGAGGCGCTTTTACCAAGTAGCATCTAGTTGTCCAAGAAAAAATGTCAAAGTCAACAAAGACTGCGAAGGTGTTTTACAGTTTTTCACCAAAGCGAGAAAAAGGCGCCACTGCGTGAGAGCTTACAGAATCTGCCCCAAAATTTATACTGATTCAGTAGGCTGCACTTGACAAAACTGTCCTGTTTGCTTTAAGCAATTAAGTATTTGCGTGGTCTTGTCTGACTTTAATTTAAAGCCTGTTCTGAAATCGATCGTGAAACAGATCAGACTTTTTCTTCCTTATTTTTGTTCGCCTACTTAATAATTGCTCTGAACATAATTTTACTATTTTGTTGACGATGTGCTCGTCACGGTCGCCGGTTTATGGCGTTCGTGAAACCACGTGCTAAGCTTTACAGTATAAAATTGGAGGCAGCATGTACAGCGCCGCAAATGATCCCGAGACCGCAAATGATCCCCGACCTCAAATGATCCCCAAATTGGGCCGCAAATGATCCAAGGGCCACAAATGATCCCCGCAGCGGACCGCAAATGATCCCGCTGAAAAAATTTGGAATGGCGTGGAGTTTCAGTGAAGGTGAAAATACTGGAAGGTGAAAGTACTGACCAAAATAAATCAAAAAACAGAAAAATTTCTTATTGATCGAGATCAGTGAAATAAAACATTTAAAAGGCTCTAGACCACAGTGGCATAGAAGGCATGTATACACAGATCACATGGATGACCGACCAATGGTCGACGGAGACCGCGACAGTCGAGAAAGCCACGGGTTTCCAGGGCAGGGTGATTGACATCTGGCTGTGAAATCAAAGGTCACTAAACAATGTGTGAGAAGGTCACTAGACCATGTATTATAAAGGCAGTGTCCTGTTCGCTTGCGATCGCGCTTGTACAAATTGCTAAACTGGTCTCTAATTTGAATACTCTCGTCCTTTCATTGGCGTTTTTTGTTGGCGTTAATGCTGGTGGAGGTGACAAAGACCAGAAAATGAAAGTGATAAGAAAACCGAGCTAGGTTTGGATCTTGTCTTTTGTGCGTGTGGTGGAAATGCCTTCGGTATTATCCTTGGCAGCCGATGCCTTTTATCACGTAACCTGTCAAATGTGCATAACTTGTTGCATCGAGCTGGTTATACCCACCTGAGAAATCAGAAAAGTATTCTATATTGTAAATTTGAGTGTTGAAGTGAACCCATTGATTTTTCCACTGAGCATTGCTCTAGAAAGGAAACGTTAACCCGCTCGAGATAAAGAAATATATATATTTGTAGCTGGCTGGTAAAATCAGTTAACATGAGTGGTTGCAAATTTTCTCGTGACTAGCGCTCGTACTACTTGTACATGTATAAGAAAGCATTCTGTTATTCTGTTAACAGATCGTAAAGAAAATACACAAATTAAACCAGGTATATTTACAACCTGCATGCTAAACCAAAGGTACAAAAACAATTGCGACTTTATAGGACTACATTACCTAGTAACATTTTATTTATTAATTTTTTTTTTTTTGGCCTCGAAATAAAATATCTAAGTCATGATTTATGGGGCAAAAACGTGCTTTGAGGAATAATAAAGACAAAGGCTCCAGTGTCCACATTATTCCGTAGACATCACCATAGCTCTGTCCACGCCATTCCAGAGTCCACACCTTTACAATGTCATCGCCGTTCTGTTGTCCACTCCATTCCTATTATTTAGCGGGATCATTTGCGGTCCGCAGTGGGGATCATTTGTGGTTCTGGGATCATTTGTGGTCCAATTTGGGGATAATTGGGGTCGAGGATCATTTGCGGTCTCGGGATCCTTTGCGGCGCTGTACAAGCACACGTAACTAGTTATTAGATTATTGTAGAGAGGAAGCAGTGGAACTAAAAGTCAATGGAATCGCTCTAAATCGCTCCAGAAACCACACAGGAGACGTTAGTTAACAGGCAGAGGAGTTCAGGTAGGGATCTTTTCTTATTGCAAACCCGTTTGTATTTTTAAATTGAAGTAGGAATCGTTTTTTCCCCATACAAATCCTTATAATTTCGCTGTTACGCAACGGTCGCCGAGACGCTCAAATTACAATTCTCAGACAACGCTGAACAAAGGCCACACGGTCTATATCACTCATAGAGCTTGGGGGTACCTGTAGTTTTAAGTATCAAACATGAGGGTCTTTGATCACTTGCCCTAGGGAAGGCTTTTACACTGACGAAAGTTTACATTGAATACATTTGTTTACACTTTATATAAAAAAGGGTTCAGACTTTCGGTCCTACAACAAAATGTCAGTGGGACCACTGGTTTCACACCCTGTTCAGTTGAGACCTCTCTTTTCAGACCCCTACTAAGAGACACCAACTTGCATGGCACCCTGCTGAGCGAGTCGTTTTATCCAGTGGGTACATTTTCAGTTCTCCGTTTATGTTTACATTAGTTCCTTTAATATCTTATTACTTTTAATTTTTTCCCTTAAAACGTACATGACACATGTAGCTGTTAAGGTACAAAATTCAGGGAGATAAAATGCTTGCTTTTACCAGTGTCTTGTTTTTACATGAAAAGATAAAGTCCGTGATACAGACTATATAGATGCAAGTCGTAGAGTTCGATCTGGTAACACCCTTTCAAAAGGTTCACTTTTTCAAGGATAGACTACAGTTTTCCTTAAGGTGTTTTTTACTCATCTACGCTTCTCAGAGCCGAATACTTCTTTAATTTGTGGTGCACCTTTTTGTATCCCCTAAATCTGCGAATATCACAACTGCCGAGATTGCACCTGCGCCCTGCAAAGCGTTTAGCTGAGGACCGGGCCGCTCTGTGGCTACTTCCAGCGCCATAGGCACGTGATCGGCGGCATCGATTGCCACTTGTACTGCAACGAGCGTAATACCAGTTATTTCGCAGCGTTTGAATGTTAAGATTCCGAGCAACCTCGATAACAAAGACCTCAGAAATGGAGTTCACAGGAACACCAATGACTGCCTCACTGGGCACAGAGGTCATCAGAATCAGGAACGCAGCAACAGCAATTGGAACGAGTTTCATTGTGCTCACAATGCTTGGTATTCCTGGAACGGAGAAAGCGATTTACAATAAGAACCTTAAATTAGGACAAAAACTTTCACGGCAGGTCCGATCATGACGAAACAATTGCAATGTGCAATTGAAAAAGATATCTGTCTCCAAGAAAAGCATTAGGAACTTTTGAGACTTCCGTGTTCTGTGTCAAATTTCCCTGAAAAAAAAAACTGAAGTTTTGCATCACGGTTTTCACCCTTTTAAAACGGCAGGAAAAATACACGAACAGGCCTCTTTCAATACGTTTACACTCCCTTCCAAGCGAAAATGTGCCTAAGATCATCATTCTAAGAACATCACGTAAAAAGGCTAAAATTACGGCAAAAATAAAACGAGGAGCTGAAGAATGCTGTGAAGTATCATGCAGTATTTTTCATTTGAAGTTAGGAGTTGTGCCTTTCACAAAAAATTGTGCTGCGCATAGGTTGTGTCGAGCTTGAACGCGCAACGTCTTTTCTTCTTTGAGTATTTATTGAGATTATTAGCCTCATGTTGTCTTGCGAATATGACCTTTAATTTATTTAATTGAATGAATGAATAAATGAGTGAATGAACCTTATTAACTTTATTATGCCTTTGTAAGTACTAGTTATTATTTTAAACAGGGTAATGAATTTCAATGACATTTATCTTTCAAACTCTGCCTTGTCATTCTGAAAGCGCCAGGCGTGAGCTTTGTATCGATATCAGTGCTTATTATCATAATCTCCATTTTTTATTTTGTTAACTAGTGAGTCACAAGTCAAAAGTGTGAAAAGTTCGTGTAGTTAAGCCGATTACAGACACGAACAGAACAGCACTTATTAAAAATTTGTTGGTAACTACACTATACGACGGTAAATTTTAGAATATTAGACTAAAAATAAAAATAACTTTAAAAGTGAGTGTCAAGTTCTGAAGTCAAGTCGCGAGAGACAATATTATTAAAAAACATCGCTTAACTAAGGCACGACTTCTGTATTATTTAGTAACTGTAGCTAACTTATTCTTAAAACGGTGCCTCAGTCTACTCCGTGCTAAGCTTGCATCTTAATGAGAAAAGCAAAGTAAGGCTACTTTTATGAATCGAATTAAAAAGAGCTAGAAAACCAGAATTTTTTTAATGTGTACTTGATATCAATATTTTCCACTTTTCATGGCTCGCTGACAACAAGTTAGTTAAATTTTCTTTTCCTGATGATGGTTAGCTGACCTCGTCAGTTAAATTTTGTTTTGCAAAATAACGGTGGTAAACAAACTAAGCTACTGTAACTGTAACGCTCAACAAGTTTGGAATTAAATGGTGGCACCTCAGAATTTCACCTACTGCAACTAAAACCTTCGAGCTGTAGCTTCGTAAAGTGTTTTATGGTAGTGCCGAATTAATTACACACACATAAACACGAAATACATCACAATATCAAAGTCTCGTAGTCACAAATCTATTTGCAAGACTCAGGGCAGTAATAAATTGTTTAAACTAAAAAGAAAAACATTTCGACACGTGAAAATTCGTCCCAGAAACAACCGGGTAGAAACCGTACCCAGGCACTAAAATTTGTGTTTTAACCGTTTATCTATATAATCCGAGTAAGCAGAAAATGACAGCAGGTATTTTGCTTAAATGTTCTCCTTGAGTGGCTCTGCAACAATATCATTGCAAATCATTAACAACCCAGGCACGTACATTTGTTTCTTACGTTTATCTACACTATTTTAAAACTTTGGACCTTGCTGATTTAAACCCATTTACCTTCATTGTACAATTTTTAATTTTAATTTACATCTCCCTGTAAAGTTGAAGTTCTTGTAGTTGTTTTTAGTTTAAAGATCGGTTTGTAATGATAACAGAATTTTCTTTCGATATATACCAGAGCCTTAAAACAGGAGACTGCCAGAACTGACTATAGTGAAACATGGTAAGAGTATTTTAAAGTCGATGAGCGCATATAAGGCTTACTGACTTAAAATGTAGTCAAACGATTGAAGTAAGCAGTTTATAACTGAAATCCGAAAGAAAAAAAACAAACAACGCTTGGCCCGCAATAGAAGAACAGTATTACTAAATTGTACATGTTAATCTGCAAAAGATAAGTTCATTGAGGAGAAAATGCACTTAATAATTTACCTGGAATACGCTCAGGTTTTTTAGAAGCTTGTGTTACAGAGAGAGATAAAGCAGTTAAGGGTGTGCTGTTGTGAAATTAGCAGCGAAGTGCGCACTCTTTGGATAGAAACGCTAAGTTGTCACCAAGTAGGCGTGGCCACCAAAGTGTAGAAAGCAACAAGCGAGCGATTTGGCACGTTTTGTACAATATCGAAGATATTGTGATTTGTCCTGGACTATGACTTATTACACTCGACTATATCTTAATTTGAAGTGAGGAGAAAATTTACTTGACCTAACTGAGTGGGTATGAAATGCACCGTTGTTAGCCCTCCCTCCCCCCCCCCCCCCCGGGGGGATAGCACTCAAACTAGCAACCTTGACTGTGCGTAAGCCAAACCAGAAACGAGTTTCTTCCAAAAGTAATGGTTTGCATTGAATTAAATTTGTTTGAGCGCGGGTTAAACCATTACCGTTAAGAATGGTGTGATCTCATTCAAACCGAATAACAAAGAATTTGCTTTAACTTGACGAAGGCGTAAGATACAGAAGGGGTGTCACCGTGTCACCGTGGTCATGATTTCACTTGGCACTGTTGCATTAGTAACAACGATTTGTCAGTATCCGAGCCAAATGGAAAATTTAGAAAAACTGTTACGTGCATAATACATGTCTAATTCAGTACGACGCAGCTGAGTGTGCGATGCCTTATGAAGAGCCCAAAGCAAGCGATTTGATGTGATGTGCCGCGTAGCATTCCGTAATGAAATTAGTAAAGATGCATAGTGTATGCATGAGTACTCCCAGCTTGGCACCGTAGCTCAGTTGGTAGAGCGACGGTGACCTAATCCGGAGATTGTGGGTTCAAATCCCGCCGGGGTCAAAGATTTTTCTTTGATCCTGGTTCTCATTTCTAATTTCTTCTTTCAGGCCTATGGCCGGGGAAAATTATGTAGGGCAGTATTGCTCAGTTCTAGCACTCATACATACACTTTACATCTTTACTAATCCCAAAGCAAGCGACCCGACTGGGGGTGTTATTAGACAGTGCAACAGGGAAGCAGAACTGCGATGTTACCAAAATGACCCTGAATGTACCGAATAACATTGGAATGAAATGCAACGCAACAGAACAGTTAAAAAACCGGAACGGCTCATTTTAGTGTCATTAGGTGGCCGTCTGAAGATAAGTCCACCTCATTACGATGTTTAGTATCGCCTGTATTTAGTATTTAGTGTCGGATGTGGATCAATACACGCTTAAGAAGGTACAGGGAATGTCATATGCTTCTTATCGGCAACTACATCGCATCACTTTGTGTATTGAACTTCATGTCTTTTTAAAAAAAGCTACAACAGTAGTTATCAGCCATGGTCACTAGGAAGTTGATTTAAGATTAAATGCGTAACAAAGTTCTTGTGTAAGTTTTTCAATACTTCTGGCTAGGATTGCACCGATTTTGCAACTACACTCTTTTTTTTTATAAGAACGTCGAGTTTTTTTAGCTGAGGCTGAACCGGAACTGAATGTTCTATTTTTGGGGCTATTTGAGCCTGAGACGTTCTTAACAATGTTCTTAAGATTAATTGAAAAGCATTTCAGTAAATCATATTTCTGAATGAAAGAAAGAACAAATAGGTCAAGTTCTACCAATTTCCTAAAAGTTATACGTGTTTGCTTTAAAAAACATAGGCACGCAATGCGCGCAGAGCCAATGACGTTTTTTTTCACAATATGGTGAAATTTATCCTGACAACCTATGGGACTTTACATCTCCGGTAAGTCCCCCCTAAACCCTCAACCCCAACCCCCCCCCCCCCCCCCCACCACCACCAAAAAGAACTTGTGGTTATCCACTATAAAACCTGGTAATGATTGAGCAGCGTGACTACGCGGAGTAAAGAAACCGAAGAAAGCTCTTTATTTCACGGTTCTTCAAAGAACAGAGACAAAAACAAGTAAACTTAAACTTAAACTCACCGTCGAAAAATATTGCATACATAATTTAGGCAAAGATCAGTGGAAAGTTAACAATTTTACTTCAGAAATAGATGCAAGGTGCAGTTGAACCTTTTAATTTCTTACTTCTACCGGCGAATATCCAATGCTTTTCAGTGCTCATAAACGGTCAACTTTCTAAAGGGTGCCGTTTTGACGCTCTGCGTGATTTGCGTGACACGCGACTCGCTTTACTTTGTTCAATTTGTAAGGTTTCAGACGTTTCAGTCAACCACTTACGTTCTTAGTACATTGTATTGTCAAAACAGGAGTCTGCCATCAAACGGCGTTTCTTGTATCCACAATATTTTCGTTCGAAATCGGTTTGAACTAGCTAGCGTTTATAAACACGACTGAAATAGTTTTGCAACTATATTTATTTCCCCTATTGATTGAAGTTGCTTGCTTTGTAATCAAGTCGGCTATAACAATTTTCGTCTTTTTGCTTCACAAATCGACCAAAGTATGTTTACATTTGTAACTTTCCCACGGTACAAAGTTATTTTTAGCGCACGTGTTTATTTTGAGTCTCAACCTACAGCCGAATAAATTTCGTTTGCTTTGCCTTCGAACAGTACGAAAATGTTCAAATTCAGCTCGCTTTCCAGTAGATCCAACAGGTCTCTATTAGAATGCCTTGTCACATATCTGTTGTTGTTAATCTTTCGGTACTGTTTCGGTCGGTTCGAGATGTTTTAAGTGTTGCGTTACATTCCTAAGACTGAAATTCCAGCTGTCAACTATGCAAATTTGCTCAACATACGCTTTACACTTTGAGCTATGAATAACCCCGAAATAACGTTGAGTATCTTGTAAAGATTTTACTACATCCATCCTCTAATTCCTTCATCATCACTGTGACTTGGATTTTAATACTAGTTTCATTCAAGTTTTTCAGTTTTACGAATAGCTAGCAACAAGCCGCGCAATTTCCGATTTATGCATCAGTCAATTCCAACTGCGCCCATGCCCCCCCGGGCTAACCCCCGGGCATTAGCATTTTTTTTCTCTTGAATGGCAAATTCCCGGGGATGGGGACACCTTAGCTGCCAAATGCCCCGCGGTGGGGACTAAGGAAGAGGGCAAATGCCCCGCCCCCTACGATTGTACTTCCCCAATCAACACTGCAGCAGTTTTCATTTATTGCACAATGATGCCACTTTCAGCATTTTTATGTGTGATTTTTCATTTCTGTAGGCCTGCCTCTCAGTCTTCTATTGTTTGTAATGGAACTATCTGATGTTTAACATAATAATAAAGTTAGTATAAATGCCAAGCGATGATACTTTAATACTTCACAGACAACAATACTACATGAACTGCATGAAGTTGATTGTTACTTTAATGTTTTGTTTTAAACAGTTCGCTGGTACACAAAAATCTTGACATTATAAAAGTCTGTTGTAACGTCATCTGTTGTGAATATTTTAATAATATGCAAAAGTATAAAACGACGATCCCTATACACATGTTTAGAATTCAATAATCGATCGTAATAGTTTAAGAATCATCGCAACCAAATTTTGCTTAAATCCTTGTTCAAAGAAGCATGCGTTAGTCCATTCACGTTGATCGTTCCCGATCTCGCTATCTACAGTGATAGTTGTGCCTTGATAAGCAATGAAGAAATGCATAAAATCGAAAAAACCTCCACAAGTTTGTCCAGTCCTTAACGGACGATCCAATCTGCGACGAACTGCTGGTCCTTTGCGATAAAATCCTCCATGTTTGGATTTCGAGTCGGAAACCCAGTGTGTGTCAAAAGCCCGGGGGTAGGCAAATGCCCGACCCCCGGGCCGTGCCAGATTTGCTAATGCCCCATCCCCGGGGCTGACAAGGCACGCAAATGCCCCGCAGTTGCCCGGGGGGGGGGGGATGGGCGCAGCTGGAATTGACTGATGCATTATGGGTTCATGTTTTATAACACGCACTCAAAAATGACACTGCAAATTTTAGATTCGCTGTTACCGAGAGATAATCCGAAAAATTTTATGCTGTTTTACTCTAGTCTTTTCACTATCGTTATTAACTTGGGCTTTAAATACTGTCTCTTTCACTGTTAATTAGGGATCTAAGTAACGTTAATTTCCACGTTCTGTTCATACAACATCTCAAATTGGCAAGTCCGTCTCGTATTTGCTGCTGTGGAAATTTGCACTTCAGTTAAGTAAACACAGGACTACAACGCGAATAAAATCCTGCCAGACATCACTTACACAAAACAGGCATTCGAAGTAGATCCACACTTGCGAATGCAAAACACTTCAAAGCCCGGGGGACGTACTCCTATAGTATAAGCTGTATGGGTTTGTGCCGCTGATAAGGTAAGAGTTTCAGTCTCCTGGTGCACACCCCCACCCATCGTCCCACAGAATATCCCCCCAGCCTCACAAATCGTAAGACAGACGTCTCACGTATATCGTTGATTTTTAGGCTCTGACAGTAGCCATATGACGTCACTAACGTGACGTCATTGGCTAAAAATCAATGGAAGATGATTTGCAACATCACAAAAATTCTAGCATTTGGGGCCCAAATAGGCTGTAAATTACTTTCATCAAATTATTACACTTAATTTTATTCTCACATAGCTTGTCTACAAATATGAAGACAAGATAAAGACGTTCTTAACAAAATCTCAGCCTGGGTATGTTCTTAGCATGTTCGTAAAATTTTGGCCCATCCCAGCCTCGACGTTCTTATAAAAAAGGTTCTTATAAAAAAAAGAGTGTATATATTTTTAATAGTCGTTCCTTGGAGAAGGCTGGCCGGTTTCTCGCCGCCGAAAGTCCGATAACTTACCGGACAGAATAAGTATTTTTCTGCATGTATAATTTATCTATTGGTGGTAGTTACTAGTGAGAACTTACAGGGACTTCCATAAAATTAAAAAGAGTTTTAAATTTAGCTTTCAAAATAAAAATGGAGTCTCTGTGGAACACACACAAAATAGTTTTCGGGTCTAGTAAGTTATCGGGAGCTTCTTGTTCGCTAGCCTGTAATGCGGCCAAATTTCCCGCTCAAAACCCAAACTGCACCTACTTGCTACTATCTCTACACTCACTTGCAGACTTTTCGCTGAAAGACAATTCAATACATTCGCATTTTTTCTTTAATCATAAACTGTTGCAAACGGCCTTTTTAGACAATTTTTTTATTAGGCGGCTCTACCTGCGACAATCTGCCGGTTCTTGAGTTCCTCAGGTTCTTTAGCTACCCACTGGCTCTAGTAAGAATGCGAATAAAAGCGCTAATGCAGTTTTTTTTAAATCAGTGTAGTTTTTAAAAATGAAATGAAAAGTCGTGTGATTTGACTCGTAAATGAATATGTCTTCTCTAACAAGGAAATGTATACCGTAACTAAACTGCACAGTTTTCATAACAACCATAGTTACATAAAGGTAAATTTGGTTCCTGTGATATATATTTAAAACAATGCTAAAGAAGAATCCCTTTATGGTGGTGTGTCAGGAAGAGTAACTGGTATCATGGTGCATAGAACTGATAACCATAACCAATGGGCTCATGAATGTTATGGCACCTTAATTAACAGATAAAAAAGCCCAATAGAAAGGGCTTAAAGAGCTACCCAGTTCATGCCCCGCTTTACCTTACTGACAAGACACAAGTGAAGTGTAAGATAAAACGACTATGTTTATCTAGGTATAATTGACAGTACAGTGACGTACTTCCGCTAATTGTCTAGTATCAGTTTTATCCCGCCGTGTTGCAAAACAGTCAGTTCTCCTCACACGCCTTTCACTAGCTCGCTCGATTTCTGCTTCGATCTTTACTTCAATTTTCGTCCATGGATGAGGAAACACAAGCGTGGTGCGAGGCCAATGGCTTCAATGGCCACACCGTCAAATCTCTCGTTAAAGAGGAATTCATTACAATGCAGACCATTAAGGCCATGACGGCTGAAGTTATCACAAGCCTCGACTTATCAACGGCTCAACGCTGTCTTCTCAAGAAAGCTGTGCTCACAGCACAATCAGCTCCATCTCCCCCCAACCACGGCTGGCGCTGGCGGTGCCGCAGTCTCCAGCCAACTGGCCAATGAACTTGACGCCTTGGAATCGTCAATTCTAGCCCTCTCACAGAACAAGGACGGCGATAAGGACTTGGAAAAGAGTGGCCAAGGTAAGACAAAGTCTTTACCACGAGCCCACGAGGCTATTTACCTCAAGCCCCGTAGCGGCAAATCGGACGCAAAAGTCAACCCGCTTGAACTAAGCTATTCAGAGTTCATAGCTGTTTTGGACGGTTTACTTCAAAGCGGTGAGCACGTTCAGGCTCAACAGCTGTGCCGCTATTTGAAATTTTTATCCAAAAAAGCAATCGCTTTCTCCACCACGGCCATTCTCCAATTCGATGATGAGTTTCGTGGCATGGTTGCGCGTGGCGAGGCGGCTTACGACGATCATACCTCGCTTAACGATCTGCAGGCCCACCATTTTGACTCTTCGGCGGTGAAAACTAATCTCGTTCCCAGATCTCGCGGGTGGGCGAAGCCGAAGGCAAGATCTGGTCAAATCCGACTTGTACCACGTGATTGCCTGTCAGGAATGTGGCAGGCAAGTCAATAGCGCATGTCCAAGACAATTCTATGAAAATGGCAATCAAATGAATAACCAACACTTAACCAAATGAATAACGAATGCTTAACCAATTTCGTCTTTCCTGGAATGGTATCTAGCAAAGTATTTTACTAAAGAAAAAAGCAGAAGGTAATCATCAAAGCTCAGTTCGGGTAAATAATATTTATGTGATTTTTAAAAGTGTTCATTCGGCGGCTACATGCAATGACTAGACATGTCTAGGTTTTATGCAAATTTGATCGGGTCACGTAAATATTCTTACAGCGGATTCTAAAGGCGGAACATCGTTATTCGTTAGAAATAGCTTTATAATGATATGAAGAACTGAGAAGAAATCTTCTTGACTTTTGAGGCCGACTGTAAACAACGAAATGTCCCAAGAATGCATATATATGATTGCGTGCACAATGTCTAATTTGCATAAAAACAGACATTGAATTCCCTAGAGGCCCTGAGAAGCCTCGCAACACACGTTCAAATTTTAGCTCGGTGACAGCCATGTTTTGAAACAGCCAATCAAAAAAATCGAATTTTCTTACTTGACCAGATCTCGCCTTCGGCTTCGCCCACCCGCGAGATCTGGGAACGAGATTAGGTGAACACATCTAACACTCGGCCCCGAGATCGCGGTCGTCCCCGTCCAGGTAATTCACAAGCTGGTGGCTCGAAGTCTTTTGGTAAACACTGCTACAAGTGGAACGAGGATCCCAATAACTGTGCAGGGTGCAATTACACACACGCGTGTCTCGTGTGCGACTCCACGCAACACGGAGCCGTATTTCATCGTTCTCAGTCTTCCCCAGGGAAAAAATCGTCCTCCAATTGACCAGTTAATTCTCCAACGGCAGCGGCCGACTCAACCTCTTCAAACGCTATTTCTGCATCGTGCTCAAATTTATTCTCTCCAGATCATGATCTGCTCAACATTTGCTCTCTTACGCGCCATTTCGACACTTGGTGTCGAGAAATGGACTACCCGGGCGACAAAGATTTTATTCTCTCGGGCATCGCACATGGTTTTCATCTTGTCAACGACCTCTCTACTGTTTCGTCTGCGGACTGCAAAAATTATCGGAGTGCCGAAAACCCTGATGTAAAACCAGCCCTCGACAAACTCTTTCATGACAAACTTTGTTCCCATCGCATCCAAGAAGTTCCCCACAAACCGCTTCGCGTCAACGCCATCGGGTGCGTTATAAAGAAGGATTCAGGCGACCCTCGACCCATAACAGACATGAGTCGCCCTCTAAACAACTCTGTCAATGACTACATATCCTGCGAATCTTACCGCTACAAGACTATCGATGATGCTATCGCTCTCATGCATCCAGGCTGCTACTTCGCCACCGTTGACATTAAATCTGCTTATCTCTGGGTACCCGTTTATTCCCCTCATCGCACACTTCAAGGATTCCGCTGGGCCTTTAATGGATCTTACAAATTCTTTACCGACAATTTTCTCTGTTTTGGTCCCAAAAATGCGCCCAAAAATGCGCCCAAAAATGCGCAGGATTTCCTGCGCAATTACCCGTATGATGGCTCGAAAAGGCTTTGGTAACATTGTTAACTATTTGGACGATTTTCTCATCGTTGCTTCTTCACGCGAGGAGTGCCTTCGTGCACAACTGACACTTATTCATCTTCTCCACTCACTTGGCTTTCAAGTTAATTGGTCTAAGCTCTCTGGTCCATCCCAACGCGTCCAATTTCTCGGGATTCAGATGAATTTATTTACGGAGCCCTTGGTTCATGGTCGATCATGTAATGTGTTCAAGAAAGACAATGAGAGCATAAAAAATAATGGAAATGCAGAGAAGGGACATAAAGTTTCCATTTCTCAGTGGAAACAGTTAATTAATGCTGTAAACGGAGCGTGAATAATTCGCATGCGACAATGGTAATCAAAAATCGTCTAACCTAAATCGGAAACAAACACTTGTAGGATCTCTTTATGTGGACATGCTGTAAATACCCCAAGTGCTTTAGAAACTAACCAGACCACCTAAGTGGTATGTTTTGAGACATGTGGAATCAATATTTGCCAAAAAGAAACATGTAAAATTGTCTTTCAACTTGCCAGCCTCGTTTCCATGCTGAAGGAAAGTCCCCCGAATGATCGGATCACATTTCACCCCTCCAAAATTGGCTAGTTATGCCAAAAAGAGTATGTGTGCCAAAATTGTTGCTTTCTTCCAGTCTATAACAATGTTTCCTTAAGCGACCTGACTATTTTATTTGTAAAGACCATTATTAGTAATCTCAGATATGTGTTTACTTTTGCCTCAAATTGTTCTTGTAAAGTATTCAGTACCTTTCGTTTTTGATATTGTAATTAACTGTATTCTGGTAAAACTATGTTAGCATCCGTCGCCATAATTTTAATTCCAACTTGTAACATTATAATTGAGGAGGCCTAATTAACATAAGCTTCACAGTTTCCTTTAGGCCTCCTCGCCACTGTTACCATCATTTTTTCTTCTTTTTTTTCCCTTATTCATTATCTTTGTATTGTTGTCTGTATTGTGGCAAAAATAAAACAAAAAAATAAAAATAATTTGCAGACATAATGCCTCTGAAGGCTCTCGTAAATCTTATCTTTTCTCGTGACATTAAACTCTGGTCTATTTTTAAGAAAAATTGATCGAGAAAAAAAGATGAATAATACCACCAGTGACAAAACGACAATAACCAAAACGAACATTCAGCTGAAGATTTCTCAAGGTATGGCTTATATAGATCCTAAAACCAATGCACGTTCTTGAAAAAGAGACTGCAAACATCTTTAGCCCCTGCTACGTACTCATGCTGGGAAGAACAACAAGACATCACGTCTCTGATACACATTCGACGCACTTAAAAACGATCGCACATTCCGCGCGCGGTAATCCCGCATGGCCGCGCGCTACCACCAAAGTAGGACATCCTGTGACGACTAACATGGAGTCGAAGAAGATACGGGCTCTTCCAATGGTTTTTACATGAACAGTTTTACAGTTTAGTATTTCTTACATCGCCAATTTGACAATTTTATTTAGCGGCTGACAAGGCTCGAGGAGCGAAATATATACCGGAATACGGCAATTTTAACATTGTTTATATCGTTTTAGCGTTTTTAATTGCGTCGAATGTGTATCAGAGACGTGATATCTTATTGTTCTTCCCGTTATTCAAACACATTCCTAGGCTCGGTGGTCAAAACTTCTCAGAAGATAAAAAGAAACAAGGTTGAGGGGCTGGTGGATTAGGAATTCATTTCGAAGAACTCCCAAACGCTCTTTCTATATCACCAAATGTTATATTCTGAGAAAGGTCGTCATTGCAAACAAACACACAAAACCACAACACCAAAGTTTAGTTACACATAACATAATATAACATAACATAACATAACATAACATAACATAACATAAACTTTATTTTAACTCGAATTTTAGGGTAGCTGAACTACTGAATTTAATTTAAAACATTTAAAATCTTTCAGAAGGTGCAGTATCACACGTCGAAATCAAAAGATTTTCTCTTCAAAACTATTTCGGCATCTCCATCAGTCTGAAAAAAAAATTGTATAAATTAGAACCTTAAAAATGGTAAGACCCATTTAACAGCTCAAAAAAGTCAGAGTGAATAATAAATAAATAATAAATAATAACATGGCACAGATTTAAGTGAAGCCTCAAGTTTTGACCAACGCTACCCTCTCCCTGGATTAAGAGTTTGGGACCCCAAATGCTGATGGTCTGTTAGACCTGTTCCCGTAGAGTTTCTGGGAACGTGTCGTGACTCAGCCCCCCTATGAAATAAACCGCTACCCTAAAGTGGGCTCGCTGCCGCAGACAGCTAGTCCACCCGGATCGCGGAGTAAAATAAATAACTCCTTTTTCAAAAATCCAGGTATGTGTATTAGGCAAATGCACCAGTTTAATGTGCAACAATATTTTTGGCGCGGTTTAAGACTATGTGGAAAAGCAGATCTTAGCAAGGGCCATCAGAATCCAAAAAGAAAATCGGGGGTAACCAAGCATTTTTCAGAGATAATTGAGCTTAAATTTGGAAAGAAACTGCCATACATAATTTACATTTTACCACTTTTTTAGAATTACGGTTGCTTAATTATCTCTGAAAAATGCGTTGTTACCCACATTTTTCTTTTTGGATTCCAATAACCCTTGTTAAGATCTACTTTTTCCCCATAGTCGTAACCTTTGCAAAAATACATCTATATTAGGAGGCACCGTCCTGAAGGGGTTAACACACACACACACACACACACACACACACACACACACACACACACATGCACTTAGGGAGTTCTCAGGGAGTGAATTCAAACAAGGATCTAAATGTACGCTCCCACCCCTCCCCCCTTAGTCGGACATTTGCCGCCTGAGGAATGAAGTCAGTTGCAGGGCAACGAATAACGGCTTTCACAACGAGAAGCTATTTATTTGAGTGCAGAAAGGCACAGCAAACAGTTCAAAAGAGTTCACAAGGAAAAGCTATTTATTTGAGTGCAGAAAGGCACCGCAAACAGTTCAAAAGAGTTCACAAGGAAAAGCTCTTTATTTGAGTACAGAGAGGTACAACAAAATAGCAAAAATTTCACCTCGCAAATTATTATTAATCACTTATTTTAGTACATATGCTTTACTATTGCCTCCTAAAACGTAAGATGTCAGATCCAAGATGCCGCTAGCAAGTGCTTCACACCAAGTGCTCAATAGCTTAAATGCTTCTTAGTTAAATCCCTTCGGTAGCTAGCTACGCTGTGCACTTACCCCTTCCCCTCCCAGCCCCTAACCACGCCCTTAATCTAGAAACAAACCAAAAATTATTAAATAAAAACAAAGAAAGAAAGAAAAAAAGAAAGAAATTAAGACCTACTTACCTTCACACTCGTAGAACTTAATACGCATACACATGCACGCTGCCATAAAATTCCTGTGGAATGACTCGAATGTACCTGGCTTCAATAGGTTTGCCATTAGCTGATGGCAGGTCGTTGTACACAATAGTATTTTTGTCTGTGTTTCCCTGGAATATCTTACAAATAAAAGAAAACAAGCTTAAGAGTCAATACTTTTTACACATTAAAATTCTATCTACGCTTTCAAAGTTTAGAAACGGCTATACAACATCATTTCTGGTCTGATCATGGAAGAGAGGGAGATTTATAGCTTATTTTTGTTGTACATAAGTCGGTGAAGTATGATCGTCCTGTTGAGTGTAGTCCTGAGAAGGACAGTTTGTGGAAGTCATCATCAGAGTCAAGTCTTGACTAAAGTCTATGACTTCCGCTCAGTCCTTCTCAGGACTACACTCGCCCAGACGAACATACTTCACCGACTTATGATATGATTCCTGGGTTCAAACCATTTACAGTATGATTTTGCAATAATCGTGTGCGTGCTGATTCTCTTGAGGATATGCTGGAATGCTTGAGCGTTGAAATCGGAATACAAACGCACTCAAATTGCATGAAAAACAAAAGCGTTTACAATTCTCACGTCTATTGAAACGGTTATTATTCCAAAAATAGCTATTTTGAAACCTTGCATACTCTATGATGACCACTATCTACAGTCTACTCGATATATTCAAATCAGAAACTTATTAAAAGAAAAAGTTATTCCATCCGTGGAGTTGTCCGAAAATGTTGATTGTCTTGTCTATACTGTTCACAATGACTTTAATGCCATAAGAGCGCTCAATGCAGACGATATATAGCGGGGCTATTCAGTCTATTCTGTCCCATCGTGCTCAGAAGATAAGTCTTTAAGCGCCGGAGTCCGCAGAACGAGCGCTCCGCTGAGCATGATGTTGCGGGGGTGACGGCCAGAATGGACGCGACCTTCGAGAACTCTGGGGTCATCTCATAAAGGCTGTTTTTATTGATTTCTCCACGTGTGCTTTCTTGAATTAACTAAACACGGGCGTCGGTCTGCCTAGAGGCAACCAGGTCAAAGCTATAAACGGTGGGCGAATCACTTAGGGTAACGTCACCCAAAGCACAAAGAACATCTTGGTCATTTCCACTGAAACGATTCTCAATTTCGGGCAGTTGGGCGACAACAACTCTTATTTTCTATGGCAATAAAAAAAATTGCGTTATTTTCAGTATTCCCGTTATCAGGTAATCACACAAGTATCAAGAGATCTGATGGATTCCAACTCGGGAAAGAGAATGAAAGAAAGAAAGAACGAACGAAAGAATGAATGAATGAATGAATGAATGAATGAATGAATGAATGAATGAATGAATGAAGGAAGGAAGGAAGGAAGGAAGGAATGAATGAATGAATGAATGAATGAATGAATGAATGAATGAACGAATGAATGTAATCGCCAAGTTTTTCAACATTTTTCATTAACCAATGAGATCACGAGTTTATGACACTTGATTGACACCACACACCTTCATTCGACCGAAGTTGGCATGTGCACATTGGGAACGTCAGTCGTTGCTTCGTTTCTCTTTATTCGTGTATTTTTTAGTTTTCTCCCACGTGTTGTTGCCTGAATCATGAACGTCAGTCTTCTCGAAAAATCAGCCTAAGTTACAATTTCCGAAACTGGGGGGCTGCCGCCCTCCCCCCCCGGCCCGTACGCCTACGCTTGAGTTAGAAAAATCTGGAGGCTTAATAGTCCTCACAAGCAATCTCAACACGAGAGACACCAACAAGACCCCAAAGACCAATAATCAATTTATAAATGAGGTTCTGACTATCTAGGCAAAAGTTAATTATAAAGATGAAATAACCTCTGAAAATCAATTTCTTTAACAAAGCTTGTGCAGAATTTTACTTATTAGAATTAACAACTACCCCATTTTTTATCCAGAATCACGTTCCAGAAATGTGTTTTACAAGTGAAACATTTGAAAGATGGCTCAAAAAATTTCCTATCCTTAACTGACCTACAAAATAAATACAGCCTACAAAATAAATACGCTTGTCCTTTAAGGTACTGCGGACTATTGTCTGCACTTAAAAGTCTCTGGAACACAAGTAAAAATAAATGTTCTTTAAACAATCTCAAATGTGAAAGCTTTTCAGCACGCTTGTTGAAATCCAGCATAGCAAGTCCATTCTAATGTACCAAACTTATCTCGAAAAAAATGTGTCTCTCCAACCCAAAATCAACAGAAGTGGATAAAGGACTGCAATCTAAACAGTTATGAATGTATGAACTGGTGTGAGACATACCTACTAGCCTCCAAGTGTACTAAAAGGACAAGGCTCCGTCGTTCGATTTCAATTTAAGGCCGCGGGTGAGAGACTAGATCATCAGTATTCATTTATTTAAAGCGTATGCACGAAGTGCGACGAATGATAGCGACATTGCGCGAAATATTCATGAGTGAGCTCTGCAGTAATAATAATAATAATAATAATATTAATAATAATAATAATAATAATAATAATAATGAATTTATAGAGCGCTATTTCTAATGCTATCCAATAGCGCTTTACAATAGTTTTCAAAGTATCACCAATAAAATTGATAAAAACATAAAAATATCTGAAACAAGAGGAAAATAAACTAACTAATAAAATAACTAAGCTGTAAAAATCTTTGGTTTATGCATCAATGATTGCTCGTGCGTTTAATCGTGTGGCAGGAAATATTGTGCATTTTAAGTATTGTTAAATAAAAATTTTCATAATAACAATAATAATAAATGCGTTGAGCACTCGTTTGTTGTATCTGTACCGTTCTTTTTATTCTTTATCTGTTAGCTGAAACGTTAATTGCAACTTTTTAGAATTTTTCCAGCAAAACAAAACGAAAATAAAATGCTGTTTCTATCTCTATCTCGAATATTTATCAACATCACCAACTTTGTGTCCAATATTTATCAACATCTGGGTCTTTCGTAAGTGCAACTCCGTGAAGTTTTTTCTGTGTATTTATACACTGCTCCACAGACTAGAAAATAATAAAAGAGTTCGATTTCGTCGTTCTTTTTAGTTTTAGTGTTTAATTCTACGTTTAAGCGGAAAATCCGCTTTGAAAATATCGATAGTAAAATTCTCGTTCTATTTTGTGTGTGGTATAAATGTTAATTGGTTCAGCACCAATGCTTTTTTCTTTCGTTTAATTTCGACGGAAAACACACGATTTTTTTAGATTGCATGCAACCTATTGTTTGTTTCTGGAGTGTCAACAATAGCTTCTTAATTTTTATATCCATAATTTGCATAAAAAATATTCTTGGCCTAAACACTCGTGTTTCTTCGATAAACCTGCGGAAGCCCTAAAACCACCAATTTTGTGTCCAAGAATACAGAGCGGATATAAAATTTCCTGAACTGACACAGCAGACAGGTAAAATAGGTGTGTTGTAGGTTGTCACAACAGAAGCACTTTTTTAAAACAGGCTTTTTAACAGAAGTTTAAGTCTTCAAATTTAAACAAGGACGACTGTACTAATTTAAAGGCTTATAACTTTCAGTGGAACTTGAAATCATAAAATCGGCTTCTGTTGTGACACAATAGAGGTTTTAACTGATCAATTAGTGGCAAAATCAAGAAGCGTTGTCTTCTCCACGAGGAGAAAACTTGGACACGGAGTCGCGTTTTACCAAATCTTAACTTTGGAAGCTCAAAGCATTGCAAAGAAACGCAATTTATCAAAGGAAAAACAACCTTGTTGCACTTCCAACATTCCTCAAGCCCTCTATTAAGTTTTAGCGAAATCGGCTCTCAAACGATCAAGATCTAAAGTTTTTTAACGTAAGACTTCCACCAAAATTTTGCCATATAAATTTATTCATGAGCAGCTTGTCACCCGCGGCCTTAAGCTTTTACACAGACGATTGTCAACTAATGAATTTCTAACCAAAACTGGAATTAACGACAACCCACAGTGCTACTTCTGCCACCAAGAACCAGAGACACTTGTACACCTTACCTTTTCTGGTCTTACTCTAAAGTGGCCTCTTTTTGTAACTGCTTAAACGCACGGTTCACTCTATCCCAAATCCTTCCGGGAAATTGAATAATGAATATCACTGTTACATTAGGACTGATGCCGGATTCTTCCAAAAATCGCCGACAGCTGAACGTCTGTTACCTTATGGCTAGACATTTTGTATGGATTTGTAAAAGAAAAAAAAACTGCACCTCACTTTAGTTGTAGGTTTTCTACAATACCTTAAATCGATGTTTGACATAGAGGTCAAAACGACGGACTCTATCTAAAAGAAAAGGGAACTCCTGAGCACCGTATTGTAGAAAGTCATTAAAGAGAGATACTCGATCAAAAATCGATCGAACGCTCTGAAGATAATCGATCAAAATCTTGAAAGAGAAACAGGAGGCGGCAGGAAAGAGCGAGTGACAATTAAGATAAATATACTTTTAAAACCCAGAAATCCTCGAAATCTAGAAATCTAAAATTTGTGTTTGCATCAGCTACATTTCCGCAAGAGTGTTCACTACAAAAACAGCATACCTTTTCCTGTTGAAGAGAGTATATTCCTCGGAATATGACACCGCCAATGCTGTATTGTACTTTATAGCGGAACTCCTTTGCGGCCGAAGGCCGCAAGAGTGGAGCCCCATACTCATACTAAGAGGTATGCTGGTAATCTTTTATGGTCATGGCCGGCGGAATGGCTCGCAGGCGCGTGCGCCGTACGTCCATACGTCACATTTCATGACATTCTTACATGAAGCGACAGAGCTGAACAACGGCTGCGCATGTGCGTGACGGGGAGAGGCCTGGGGTCCAGAATGGTTTCAAATTTAAGGGAATTGTAGGGAACCGTCTGGGTATGTGAACATTTTCCAGATTTTTAACGTCGTTTCTACATATTTAAAGCTAACATTCATAACACATGTAGTTTTTGCCATGTTTTATGTAATGCTCGTTTCTACCTTCACGATTTTTCTTCTACTTTTTGCTATAAACGTTCAAAGTTGCTCGTGATAGATTGAAATTGTTCCATCGATAGAACAGTTTACCGGGCAAGTGGTATGTGAACATTTAGCGGATTTTCAACGTCGTTTCTGCATATTTAAAGTTAACATTTATAACACATGTAGTTTTTGCCATATTTTAGGTAATGCTCGTTTCTACCTTCACGATTTTTCTTCTACTTTTTGCTATAAACGTTCAAAGTTGCTCGTGATGGATTGAAATTGTTCAATCGCTAGAACAGTTTACCGGGCAAGTGGTATGTGAACATTTAGCGGATTTTCAACGTCGTTTCCGCATATTTAAAGCTAACATTTATAACACATGTAGTTTTTGCCATATTTTAGGTAATGCTCGTTTCTACCTTCACGATTTTTCTTCTACTTTTTGCTATAAACGTTCAAAGTTGCTCGTGATGGATTGAAATTGTTCCATCGCTAGAACAGTTTACCGGGCAAGTGGTATGTGAACATTTAGCGGATTTTCAACGTCATCTCTGAATATTTAAAGCTAACATTCATAACACAGGTAGTTCTTGCCATGTTTTATGTAATGCTCGTTTCTACCGTGGAGACTTTTTTTCTACTTTTTGCTATAAACATTCAAAGTTGCTCGTAATGGATTGAAATTGTTCCATCGATAGAACAGTTTACCGCGCAAGTGGAACATCAAAAACTATAGCCATTTCCCAAGAATCATAAGGGCAGAGACAATATCGGCAGTACAGGTGTATCTGTACCTGCTCGTTTGGAAGTGGGAGGCTATCTTGAGTATATTACCACCTTAGTTCCTTGTACAGCTGCTGCTTTAAAATTAATTGCAGCCCTGTATGTTTATTTAGCTGGAATGCCCTACATTTTACATTTTTGTGTATGATACTTGAAGAGTCGAAGGGCCGCTCCGATAAGTGTACCGCACGACTTTTCATAAGTACATAAACCCTTCCAGCAAATGAATTGACTTTTATTGAAGAAACAAAGTAAATTCCTAGGATAAAATAAAATGAATTACAATATAGCAATGAACCGAAAAGAACAGAAGGAAATGAACGGAATACAAGAGCAAACGACGAACAAAGACCGCTTACCAAATGCTGGAGATAGGAAGGAGTTCAGGGAACCAAAAAATTACACACGTTACGAACGACCGTAGAAGCTACACTGAAGTAGATCAGAATGTGGAAAACTTAATGTGAAATGAACAGAACGAAATTTACATAGCAAATTAAAATAAAAGCATGCAAAAGCGAGAAAAAACATTAACATATATAACAAAGAACAAAGGAAAAACGAATAGCCACAACATCCTGTGGGGCTAGGCTGAATGTAGATAAACGTTCAGCAAATATGCAACAATCGCATTAAATCGTTAAATAGTTCCTCAAGCTGCTTCTTCCAGCAAACATAGCTTGGAGATTGGTCTTGTAAAGGTAGAAGTGCTAGTCTTGATCTCGGCCACGCGTCCTCGATCATCAGGGCCCGGAAAAGTCTTGATAACGCGACCAAGGAGCCATCGTCCCCGTGGGGAATTGTCGTGCACAACCAAGACAAGATCTCCGATAGCCAAATTGCCTTTCTCACGTACCCATTTCTGACGTTGTTGCAACGCCGGGACATACTCACGGATCCATCGCTTCCAAAAGCAGTCAGCTAGAAATTGAGCCTGTCTCCATTGCTTCCTTCGATAGAGGTCTTCACGTACAAATGATCCAGGAGGCAGTGCAAGGTTTCGTCGCTGAAGTAAGAGATGACTTGGAGTAAGAGGTTCGCAGTCGCTTGGATCGTCGCTGCTTGGGGTTAGAGGGCGACTGTTCAGGATGGTTACAACTTCAGCAAACACAGTACGTAGAGTTTCCAGACTGACTAGCGCGTTTTGGTTTCCAAGAATCGCTCTCATTGACTTACGAACACTTCGAATAAGCCTTTCCCATGCCCCATTCATGTGACTAGCTGCGGGTGGTTGGAATTTCCACTCGGATCTTGGGCACAAGTGGTAGCTTATCTCGTCTTTAATCAGGCGTTTATTCAGCTCGTCTTGATCCCATTCTCGAATGGATTGCTGAATTTCTTTGTCTGCCCCCACAAAGTTGGTTCCGTTATCACTCCAGATTTCTTTAGGACAGCCACGGTTTGAAATAAACCTGCGGAGGGCTTGGATAAAGGCGTCAGTCTCCAGAGAACTCACGTCCTCGATATGAACGGCACGGCTGGTAAAGCAGGTGAAAATACATCCGTACACCTTGTCTGAACCCCGTCCGCGCTTCACATGGAATGGCCCAAAGAAATCCACCCCAGTATAGGTAAACGGTGGCTCGTAAGGGATAAGACGTTCTTTAGGCAGGTCGGCCATCAACTCCTGCATAGGAGCTTCGTTTCGCTTGCGGCAATTAATACACTTGCGCAGTATTTGACGGACGAGTGATCTTGCTTTTAATATCCAAAACCTCTGGCGTATGGCAGAGAGTACGTGCTCACGACCAGCATGGCCCAAGGACTCGTGATAGTGACGCACTATTATGGAGGAGATAGGATGATCTTTAGGAAGTAGCATTGGATGGATGGCATCCAATGGAATCGGGGCGTGTCGAATTCTTCCTCCCACGCGAAGAATTCCTTCAACCAGCACAGGGGAGAGATTAACAAGTCTACTGTGGCCTTTGACCTCACGTCCACTACTTAAGGATTCAATTTCTTCAGGGAAATACTGGCGTTGAACTAACTGGACAATCTTCTGCGTAGAATTTCGGGTCTCTTCAATGCTTATCCCTCTTAACTTGAGGGGAGCGTTCTTGTCCTTGATGTAGTCAATAAAGCGGAATAGCCATGCCATGAGTGTCTGCAAACGCGACCAAGAAGAACAACGTCTTAGGAACAGGTCCAGCGAAGATCCATCTGAAATGAGTGCAACGTGACTTTCAAGTCGAATTTCTTCGTCGTCATCAGGAATTTTACCGATTTTCCTAACAGGCCAATGTTCCTCGGATTGTAACAGGGACTTTGGTCCGGACAACCAGCGACAATTCGGCTTAAAGGAATGTATTTCCATCCCTCGAGAGCCCTCATCAGCAGGATTGAGAGACGTCGGCACATGTCGCCATTGCTCGGGGGCCGAAACATCATGAATCTCAGTAACTCTGTTAGCAATAAAGGGCTTGAATCGTCTCTTCTCGTTGGTGATGTATTGAAGGACTGTCAGGGAGTCTGACCAAAAGGTGACACTATGAACGGGCAGGTCCAACTCATTATGAATCAGTACGTGAAGACGCGTAGAGACCACAGCTGCCTGTAGTTCCAAACGCGGAACGGACCATTGCTTTAACGGTGTGTTGCGTGTTTTCCCCATGACGAAAGCGCAATGAACGTTTCCTTGATCATCAACGAGTCTCAGGTAGCTAACGGCAGCGTAACCATGGGTACATGCATCGGAGAAGTAGTGAAGCTGGATGTTGGTGATACTGGCATGAAAAGGGTTCCTAAAACATCTCGGAATCTTGATTTTTGCAACAAAGGGAAGGGACTCCACCCATCTGTGCCACTGCGTCAGCAGCGGTTCTGGTACACGTTCATCCCACTGGATTGCCATTCTCCATAGTTCTTGAAGTAGAACCTTTACTGGAAGAATGAAAGGACTCACAAACCCAAGCGGATCGAAGAGAGAGCTAACCATCGACAGAATGCCACGTTTAGTCGGCGGCTTGTTAGTGGGTACAACTTTAAACAGGAGAGTATCCGAGTCTGCATCCAAGTGTAGCCCAAGTGCACGTCCGATTGGTAGCTGATCAAGATCTAGATTTAGGGCAGGATTTGCTCGCTCCTCCTCAGGAAGGATGGACAGAAGCTTACGGCTGTTACTCGCGAATTTAGTAAGGTGAAAACCTCCTTCTTTCATTAATTGGATCAACTGTTCAGCCAGCCGGATCGCACTCTCTTCGTTTGGAACAGACTTCAAAACGTCATCGACATAGAAGTGTCTACGCACTATGTTGATTACTTCCGGGCTGAACCGATCTTCACTATCATCTGCTGTTTGCCGTACTGATCTGTTAGCGCAACAAGGTGACGAGGTTGCTCCAAAAATATGAACAAGCATTTGATATTCATCAGGGGGGTTATTCAAGCTGCCACTCCACCAAAGAAATCTCAAGGCGTCGGCGTCCTTGGGGAAAACCTTGACCTGATGAAACATAGCTTCTAAGTCTGCTATAAATGCAACTTTATCCTGACGAAAGCGAATGAGCACACCAGTTAAACTATTCGCGAGGTCTGGATCTTGGTATAACTGATCATTAAGGGAGGTGCCGTTGAATTTGGTAGCTGCGTCAAAAACCACACGTCATTTTTGGGGCTTGTTGACGTTGAAGACAGGATGATGCGGTAAGTACCATGTGATATTGGATTTCCTGGCAGCCTCTTCAGGAGTCAACTTTCTTGCATAGCCCTTAATAACGTAATCATCAATGACAGCTCTATACTTGGCTTCCAAGCCAGGGTCTCGAGAGAAACGCCTTTTCAGATGTTGAAGTCTGGCCTCGGCGGCAGCCCGATTGAAGGGAAGGCTAGGGACTTCCCGCTTCCAAAGTAAGCCGAACTGATAATGACCGTCAACCTTTGAGATGGTATCGTCAATAATCTTCATGGCCTTGTGATCCTCCACTGACATTGATTTTAAAGACTGCTTCTCAGTTCCATAGGACTCAACTCGCCAGAAGTCTTCGAATTGACGACTCAGTGAGATCTCCTCACAGGAAACGTGGTTAAGGTTGAACTGATGCTTATCGCTGCAGCTGACAGAACCGCCAAGGATACTCCAGCCAAGGAAAGATCTTATCGTAAATGGCTCGTTTGGTTCCCCTCTCTTGACTTCGAGTGGGAAGAAGGCCTCTTGGACATTCGTGCCAATGAGGACAGACACTTTGTTTCATAAGATTTCAGGAAAAGGCACTTGGCGTAGGTGTGGCCACTGTCCTATTCTCTTGCGAACCGAGGCGTGTTTGAGTGGAATAGTGAAATCTTTCACAGCCCAAGCGCCACAAACAGCAATCTCTCTGGGATCCTGGTCATTAATTGACGCGATTTTAAAGCTAACTTTCACACCTTGTTCCCTTTTCTCTCTCTGATTTACTGTAGAGATGAAAAGCTGACTGGCTTCACCTTTAATCTCGAGCTGTTCGATAAGGGATGGATCGATCATCGTCACATCGGAGCCTGAATCTACGAGGCCGTAAGTAGTGATACTCCTTCCGTTGTTACCAATAACCTTGAGAGGAATGATCTGCAATAGAATCTCAGAGGACTTCGCCGTAGTTGCTGTAGCACACGTACTCGATGTAGCGTTTTGACCATCTGGGGGAGCCATAGGAACAGTTGGAATAACCATGGTTTCAACATTATTGGCTTGGTGAACAACGTTTCTTTCAGGACTGGGCCTCGGAAGATGTAACAGAGTATGATGAGGTTTCCCACATTCTGGTGCCCTGCAGCGTACTGACGACTTGCATGATCTTGAGGAATGTTCAACCGAATTGATACAGTTGAAGCAAATCCGCTTCTTCTTGACGAACTCGGCTGTTTCTTCAACAGGCTTCGACTTAAACATTTCACAGCGGTAAAGCGGATGAGAACAGCCACACATTGGACAGTTTCCGATTTTTCGATCTTTACTGACTTCAGGATTGCTGTCCTCGCTGTCTTTCTTCGCACCTTCGGGAGTCAGCGTAGTAAACTTGAAAGGACTAGTTTGATCGTTTGTATTCGGCCTTTTGGAATTCGTAGGCTTTGTTTCGGTTGAAGAACTTGAGAAGAACGGGTGGTTTGCCACGTCAGCGCGATCGTTCAAGAAGTTAACGACGTCCTTGAAAGTAGGCATGATGCGCCCTTGATGTTCAAGCTTCTTCAAGTGTTCTCTAAATTTGGCTTGCACCCACTTAGGTAATCTTAGAATCATTTTCTCAAGGTTGCCCGTGTTCATTTCTCCTAGGCAGTTCATAGCTTTCAACGTGTCATACATGACTTGTGCTTTATCTGCGTAACGCTGTAAGCCTTTCTTATCTTGAGACGCTATGACGGGGCTTTTAACCAAGGTGTCAACACATGCTCGTACTATCTTGAACGGTTGACCAAAGCGATCTTGAAGGACTTGGAGTGCCTTTGCCAAGCCACCCGGAACGGACTCGTACCTCTGCACGGCTAATTGAGCAGGGCCATCGAGGAATTACAACAGCTATAGTTGTAACTTGAGGCAGCGGCACTTAAACCGGGAGCTGAGTGATGAAGCGGAACCACAGGATCATAACGATGTACAACACGCGCACCGGAAAAGTCGGCGGTATAGGACGGGACCAAAAACATGGCAGGCCCGACTGGAAATGAAGACACGCATGAAGCTGCCTCTGAAGGCCTCGGAATTTGTGAGGAGAGTGCCGTAGGAACAGCTGGAACTTGCGTTGACACGACTGGGCGCGTATAAGCTTGCGTGTACTCTGCTGGAAGCGTGTAAGCTTGTGAGGACACGGCTGGAAGCGTGTAAGCTTGCGAGGACCCAGCTGAAGGCGGGTAGGCTTTCGTGAACACGGCTGGAAACGTGTAAGCTTGGGTGGACACGTCTGGAAGCGTGTAAGCTTGGGCGGGCACGGATGGAGGCGTGTAAGCTTGCGTGGGCACGGCTGGAGATGCGTAAGCTTGCGTAGACAGGGCTGGAGGCGCGTAAGCTTGCATGGACACGGCTGGAAGCGTATAAGCCTGCGTAGACACGGCTGGAAGCGTGTAAGCTTGCGTGGACACGGCTGGAAGCGTGTAAGCTTGCGTGGACACGACTGGAAGCGTGTAAGCTTGCGTGGACACGGCTGGAAGCGTGTGAGCTTGCGTGGAAACAGCTGGAGGCGTGTAAGCTTGCGTGGACACGGATGGAAGCGTGTAAGCTTGCGTGGACACAGCTGGAAGCGTGTGAGCTTGCGTGGACACAGCTGGAAGCGTGTAAGCTTGCGTGGACACGCATGGAAGCGTGTAAGCTTGCGTGGACACGCATGGAAGCGTGTAAGCTTGCGTGGACACGCATGGAAGCGTGTAAGCTTGCGTGGGCACGGCTGGAAGCGTGTGAGCTTGTGTGGACACGGCTGGACGCGTGTAAGCTGCGTTGACACGGCTGGAAGCGTGTGAGCTTGGGTGCTCATGACGGGAAACGTGTTGACTTGTGTGGATGCAGGAAGAGTCGTTAACGAAGAGGTGTTGGAGGTAATTCCAAGTGCCAACCCTGACACAACATGACCGGAATGCGATGAAGATTTTGCATTTAACAGAAGTTCCGAATACTCGGCTTCGGCTAATTTGGCTTCTAACTCGGCTATTTCAGTCCTTTCTCTTGCTTCAGCGACGTCCCTGTCAGCCTCCAGCTTCGCCAGCTCTAGTTCGACACGTTTCTGACTCATTTCCATTTCTAAACGCTTCATTTCTATTTCAATGGATCTGTTTCGTTGCTGTTCAGTTTGTTTCGCAGCTATCGCAGCCTTGGCCCCCACAGTCCTCGTGTCGTGAAGTCTTGCGCTTGCCTCACTAAGCTTTGAAGAAGTACGACTGCTTGCGGATCGGAGAGATCTTGCTGGCGATGTCATTCCAAAATTGGCAAGATCATGAGATACTTGTTCGTTGAAATGTGTGGCGGCGGCAATTGCGTATTGCTCAATCTTCTGATCATACTGATACTTTCTCGTTTCTTGAGTAGCGTACTGAGTGTCGACTTCGTAAATTTCGTCGCTATTTTCGTCCAGGAGACTTTTACATCGTGTAACGTTTTCTTGGAAGTTACGCCACGCTTTATCCAGAGTTGACTGAAGAGACTTAACTTTGACTAGATTCGCGTAATCGACGAGAAGAATGTCAATTTGTGAGCAGGCATTAGTCATAGCCGAAACATATCCTGCACGCGACTTTCGTAGGGTGTGTAAAGATTCGTGCATGGCTCCTTCTTGAAAAGAGCTCAACATTTTCCTTCGTAAACTTGGGCGAGTGCCTGAGACCGTCGTAGCATCCACCATACAAACAAAACTCTCATTTGGAATTTACGTTGAAGAGTCGAAGGGCCGCTCCGATAAGTGTACCGCACGACTTTTCATAAGTACATAAACCCTTCCAGCAAATGAATTGACTTTTATTGAAGAAACAAAGTAAATTCCTAGGATAAAATAAAATGAATTACAATATAGCAATGAACCGAAAAGAACAGAAGGAAATGAACGAAATACAAGAGCAAACGACGAACAAAGACGGCTTACCAAATGCTGGAGATAGGAAGGAGTTCAGGGAACCAAAAAATTACACACGTTACGAACGACCGTAGAAGCTACACTGAAGTAGATCAGAATGTGGAAAACTTAATGTGAAATGAACCGAACGAAATTTACATAGCAAATTAAAATAAAAGCATACAAAAGCGAGAAAAAACATTAACATATATAACAAAGAACAAAGGAAAAACGAATAGCCACAACAATACTCATGAACGTCTTTAATCTTTAATCATGGTAATTGCCACTAGCGTTTCAAACAATGCTAATCCGGCAATGGAGCGGCCAGCGGTCGCTCAATTACATGGTATCAGAATAACAATGATGTAAATTAAATTATTGTGTTAAGTATTGTTCAAAGATACGTGGAATTTTAAAATAAACATTTTAATAATACCATTTATTGTTTTGATTGATGACTTTGTTTACGGCCTGAAACTTTCCTTCTTTTTGGTTAACAGCATTCAGTCCCTTTAAGATATTTTTGGGCAGCAAACAACATGATGGGAGTAGTAGGCAGTAAGAATCAAGATCTCCAATAATCCCCCATCTTGAGCTTCAAGCCCCCCTCTCTATTGAGCCCCCCCCCCCCCCCATGGCCACAAAATGACAGAAGGTACAGCGTGACATAGATCAGGTTATAATTGCACACTATATTCTTGATCTAAACGTTTCCAACTTGCAATTTCATATGGGACAGTTTCAGTACTTTTCTATCAAGTTCTGTTTTCAGTATATCAATGATGGTTTTGCTCATCAGGAGCCATAATCGGGGACGGAGACCGTAACTGAATACCATTTTCAGTGATGGGGCTGGCCCCATCGAAAAAGACAAATGTGCTATTTTTAGAAAAAATTGCGCCATCGCGCGTGTGAAACACGCGTGTATGTTGCGAGGATGCCTCGCAAAGAAAAAACAAACAAAATGGCGTCGGAAATTACCTTCGTTGGAGATGAAGAAATGCAGTTTTTGTCATCAGTGACAATTCCAAATCTAAGGCAAGCCCTTGAGGAGAACTTTTTGGATAGTGACTCTGGATATGAGGATTGTACAAGTGATTCCGATGATAGCAGTGAGAATATTTTAGAAAAATCCTGTAGCGAAGATGCGTCGGACATGTCGGACGAGGATTTCCCCGTTAGACGGAACAAACGTTCTGAGGGCCAAAAAGGCGTCGAACGACGAAAAAATCAGTTGAAGGCGAATCAGGCAGGAAAAGGGAAAGTACATCCCGAAAATGTATTTCCTCTGAGGACGTACAGAGATTGAAGGGCAGCCGCAAAGACCGTAAAATGATTTTCCAAGCACGTTGTGAAGAAAAGTAACCATAACGCACTGATAAATCGTTGTCACTATTTCCCCAGCAAGAAAAATAGTATCATAGATTCAAATACCGAATCAGTAAAGAACGTTTGCCGAGATTTCGCAGCGTATGTTTTCTGAAATAATGCCCGCCTTCACCGAAATGACCGAAATGTTAATAATGAAGACAAAGAATAGTGAAAAGGGCGCTTTGTTTTCAATCGAATACTCTTGCCGTGCGTTATCAATCGTCGACAAAATAGAGAACTGGAAAAACACCAAGAAAAAAACTACTTCCGTCGATGAGAAGGAGAAAGATGAAGTGAAACTTCATGCTGCCCTAGTACTGAATATGACTTACTGGGTAATTTACGAACCTAGAAGGGATACATAGCGCAGTGGACATAGCAAGGGTTTCAACGACAGAGTGAGCTTGATTTTTTTCTCCGCCAGCAACCCGGCGAGAAAAATCACTTTGCGTCGAAGCAAAATTAAGGAGAAATTACAACTGAACGTCACTGAGACACAAATGCTTGATTTCTTAGGACGAACAGAAACTGTAGAAATAGAAATATAAGCACTTAGCGCTGTGTTTACAATTTCTTTCATCGTCAACTCAATCACTTGTTCTTAAAATTTCACAAACAGTAGGTTTTATACGGAAGGCTTTGAGTTGGAAATATCGACACAAGACAAAATAAGCACAGTAAAATAGGAAAGAAGCATTTAATACAAATTGTCACACTTTTTATGGCGAGTCAGTACAAAAATCATGCAGCAGTCTGAACAAAAAGCATTAGACAAATTCAGTACCAGAAAAGGCGACATTTTTTGGCTATACCACGCAAAATTGACACTGGTTTACCTGTACTCGTTGTGGCTCTATCTGTGTTCCCTTGAGCAGCTCCAGACATTTAGGCACAAGTCGGATGCCATGTAAAATACGTTGAATCGCTTTCACAGTTGTTTGAGTGTTGTTTTTACCATTCCGTCCGTGGGCTCTAAACTGAGAACAATTGCGTTTTGTGGTTTGCGTTTAAAAAGTAAGATGGTGAATTCTAATGTTCCTCACCTCCGTAGTCTTGTTTCAGTGAGCTGCGTAGAAGTTATCGTTCAAGCTTAATTATTAATTCTGCCTTCAGTTCGATCAAACAAACTCATGATGGCTCCGTTGTCAGCGTTGTGCGAACGAAGCAATTACAAACTCTTTCATTTGGACTCCAGCAACCATAACGGGGAGATCGTACAGCGTCAATCCGCTTTGAACGACGATTCCAACAATTTTCAGGAAAACTCAAACACGTACCACATTTCAGAGCCCATAATTGGAAGATTTTTCCCAAACCTTGTGCTTGTACGTTCACTTCGGGGCAGATTCATTGATTCATTCAGCTCCGCAAAGAAACGCTGTAACACTTCGCAAGGTTTTGGCGCCTTTTCCGGTCAGTCATGTGATCGCGATCGATTCCTGTTCCCTTTTATCTGGGAGTTTCTCTCTTTTTTTCTCTCTTTCTTGATTTCATAGCAATTAGCGATTGCGTTTTTAATAATAAAAACCAGTATGTACTCGGGCATACTGGATATCAAATAATTATAATCATCTTGGTCATATCCACGTTGAACGCAAATTTGCGTGTAGCCACGCGAGTTTATGACGTTGAGGGTGGTGCAATTTTTTCTAAAAATAGCACATTTGTCTGTTTCGATGGGGCCGCGTGGACCCCGCGCTTACGGTCTCCGTCCCTGATTATGGCTCCTGGCTCATCTAGTCTCTCAAAAAGAGCTTATATGCCAAGAGACTTGTGTTCATTCAAATTTCAGGATTAGTTCCTGATTTTGGATGCAAAACTCCTGGCTAATCATGTTATCACTTTTTTGTGGGCTACACTTCAGTAGAACACATTTGTATGAGTTTGGATGGGTTTCAGTTTTAAGATTGTGCATGACAAGTGCATGAAGACTGTATCGCTATCTATTAAAGGTGACCAGCGCTCCGCAGAAAAAAAAATTGTCATCTTTCATTCCTGGAGAGTTTTAAATAAGCCCCCCACTCTATTAAGTCCCCCTTCTAGTATGCCTGAAAATAAAGAAGCCCCCAGGGGGCTTAACAGAGCATTTACGGTAATCACTGTGGGAAAGGACATTAAAAAATGGTTTATCATCAGGGTCCAACAAAGGTTTGGTAACATGCAAACAACTTAACAACAAGATGGCACACTAAGAAACTTCAGAGAATAATGGGAAAGAGTGCTACGAAGGGATGTTATATGTGAAAGTTAGGATGTGCTCTTTTCCGTTAGGTGGGATGTGGAAAACTATTGAAATCTTTGTGGCCTCAGAGGGTATAACATTGGACCCAACTGCTTACAATGTGTACATTGCAATGATATTGTATATCAGTGATGGTCTTAGGGGTGTGCACATGATACTGGTGCAACTGTTATTCTGGTATGAGTTCACCAAACTCTCTCTTGTAGCTCTTATTTGTTTACACGGTACCAGCACAAAATCTCAGACTAGAATAAGTCATACCAGTGCAGGTTCACTAAACCAGATCGAGATTTTCACTCTTGCATCATGTAAACACAGTATCATTCTTATTGTTTCAATAATTTGATTGTAGCACAAAACTCAAACCACCAGAAAACACACTTTATGTTAACACAGTACAAGTTTTCAGCCAAATCAGAATGAAAGTTGCAGTGATACCTCGTAAACACCCCCTTTGAATCAATTCCAAATTTCACACCATTGCAAGGGACGATGTGTATTATAGGGATTCTTGGTCAATAGCATCTGCCAACACTCAGTGGAGCAGAGATTACTTCATCTAATAGGTCAAAAAAGGTCAGCTTATCAACTGATTGTCCTTAACTATACATGATCACACGCAAGTACAATGTTCAAATCCCTGGCTTTGGTACTTCCTACTTCAACACCATGACAACAACTCGTTCAGCTCGATTGGCCAAATGTGGAAACGCCGGGAAATTTAAAAACAAGTTTATCCAACGATAAATGTGCCAAGGGAAATAACAAAGAAAATGAGAAAAACAGCAAAGTATCATGCAAAGGTGGAAAGCTATATAAGGCACAGGAGAAGTTAGCGAGAGGAGCTGGAGTGAACGTAGGAGAATATCTTTGTATTTCCCACCGTGACGAAGTAATGAGGGCAAACAACCGCTGCCCTTTTCCTTCACGTAATTCAACCCAACATTCAAGGGCATTGGTGCCAATACCAAGGCATCTTTACAAGCAAATAGATAAGATAGGTGCGGGAGTTCAGGATTATCAGCCAGGCTGCAAATGGTGCACCAAATGTAAGAAAATGGAAAGAAAGTTAGATTGATTCTTAGATTCAAATGAAAACTGCACTGTGGCAAAGACAAGACTGGTAAGTGTAACCATGGAAGGCTTTTTAATAACTTTTAAATTTTCAGACCTTTAGGATTTGTTTGTGTACCCTCCCCTATGCCCAATTCGTTGAGGTTGAATAAGAACAAACGGTTTACCTATGGCTGATAGATACAAATAAAGAGATACATAACTATTGAGAATTATCTACCATTTTATTACTGTTGTCTCAACACATTAAAATGACTAAAACCATTTTGAAATGTTACGAATACAACACAACTTGCAACACAAATTGTTATCATCATCATTAACATTACAAGTACAAATTGCTCTGTTTACACCTGAAATCCTAATTTCTTTCCCACAACAGGTGCAGACTTCAAGACACAATGAAAGTGGATGCTCTGGGAAAAAGAAAGTGCGACATACATTATTTCTCGTTCCTAAAGCGCGTTAAGAGGTTGACCGCAGGCGAAACGACCGAAAAGCACCGCTATACAGCTTGAAATAAAACCACAATTTCTACTGAATGAAAGCTTAACTTACCGTAATGATATCGCCAAAGGCATCGAATTATTCGTTTAACATCTTCCAGTACTAAAACGGCATTAAAAACGAAAAGAATCCCACAGCTTGGAACACAAAATCAGCGAGAAACTGACTCATTCACCACGAGGAGAGCAGTGACGTAACGAACATGCGCAGTGCGTTATTCAGCTCTGTCACATGAGGCAAATTTTCGCCCAGCTTATTGCCAATGGCGTGGTAAACTGGACGTTAGCTTCGTATTTTTTCTTGACTTTTCATGTTAATAGGTCCATTTATCTTTTATTAAACTTTAATTTAAATGATATACTGAGAAAAATATGTCAGAAGAGCAGAGACGAAGGAAAAGAGAAGGAGTTAGAGAACAACAACGGCAAAGGATGAGAAACGCCACTAAAGAACAGCGTCAAGCAGAACAGAAACAAAAACGAGAAAGACGAAGGAACAGTAAGCTTACAGCAGAGCGAGAAAGGCAACGAGAAGTAAGACGGACGGTACTGAAGAACAACGCCAGAGGAAAACTGAGAGACGCCGACAGAGAACTGTAAACATGTCGGGGACAGTTTTCTTGATTTTTATCAATTTGTGACTGGAAATAATTTTGTACCACCGAATATTTTACGTCTACGTTTTTGTATTTTATTCTACAGATGAACAAGGGGAAAGAAATCGTAATGGAGAGAGAGAACGGAGAAGAAATTTACGCCAAGGACAGCATGAAGTTAGAAGGTGTTCGGGTAAAATCAAATTCCGTGCTTTAGCAAAGTTTGTTTAAGAAAAAAAAAATGCACTGTTACAAAAGGAAACTTTTCGTCAAAACTTAAACCGCACCTTTTATGTTATTTAATACTACTCGTAGAAAGTGAAAAAAAAAACGAAAAAAAAAAAACGAAAAAGGGAACACAATTTGAGGGGGTAGTGCATAGGTGATGGTATCATATTACAAGATTTCACAATATGGCCGCGCGCGTAGCCGAGAACGAGAACACAATACCTTTTCAACGTTAGAAATGAAAAGATAGGCTAAAGAAACTCGACTGCCGGTCCCGAATGCCTAACAAGTGGAATATGAATGTCTTAGAGAGGAGAAATATGGATTGCTTTGGCCCGATGCTTTAATTGAACCAGCGTGAGGATCTGATTGCTGAGTTTCCCGGGTGAGTTTCTCGGAATTTTTCAATCATTTCACAGAATATTACGGTATGGTGCATTCGCGTTTTTTTAGAAGGATCCCACTATCTCAACTCGCTTATTTCCAATTCCCCGTTATCTCGAACAAAGAGAAATTTGTCTTGGCCTTGGTCATAAATATAATATTTCCAGTTATTTACTTTTACGACGATAACCCGCTTTTCTCAACTTTGAAGGATACCAGTGTGTTTTGTTTTCACGGAGCAAAGTGTAGCCAGGCAAAGGAGAAAACAGCTTTTAAAAGCATGCAATGAAGTAAAAGACGAAAACAAGTACCAATGCGAATCGTCAAGATGTTAACTCATTGACTAACAAAAGAATAACAAAACAGGACATAATTGATTGCCTCGTTCTTTTAAACTCTGAATCCAGTCATTGTTTACAATATCCTACGAATTGATGAAAAAGCACATCCTCATTTATGAATCTACTGAAGTAGGTCTTAAATATTCTTTAAACCTGATTCTGATTTCTGAATCGTTTGCTTGAATTTCAATAATTTTTATTTGGCTTCACTTAAGCTCAAGACTTAAGCTTATGTATGAATTAATTTTGTTTATCACTTATGAATTGTTTGCTTGAATTTCAATAATTTTATCTGGCTTCACTTAAGCTCAAGACTTAAGCTTATGTGTGAATTAATTTTGTTTATCACTTAGGAATTGTTTGCTTGAATTTCAATGATTTTATTTGGCTTCACTTAAGCTCAAGACTTAAGCTTATGTGTGAATTAATTTTGTTTATCACTTAATATTAGTTTCCAGATGGCGACTGCAATTTGCTATTTGCCACTGCATTGTGGAAAGTGCTTTTTTACTATTTATGTCACTCATAATGGAATGTTCATGTCTTAGAAAGTTCAAATAATTACTGCATGCATTTTTTGGTTTTCTCAAAAATCATCGCATTCCTTGGGGGGGGGGTCCAGATGTAAGGAAAGGATTTTTGTTATGCAATTGACATATCTGTACTGATGTGTTTTTGCTTTCTAAAGGCTATCTGGCTTGTTTAACTGACAATTGTCTGCTGGGATTAGTTAGATAAGTTGATTGCGATTGGCTGTTTACTGAGTTAAGCAAAGGAGACTGGAGATGATTTTAAAAACATCCAGTAAACTTAAATGAGGTCCTGCCATTTTGTTGCTCATTCAATCGATTGATATTCAAGTGCTTTACCTTACCCGTATTATCCAATGAACTGTGCAAAGGGCAGAAGATACAGATGTAACCACTTTTTAGACAAATGGCTAAAAGAGTTTGGATAGCTGTAAATGAGGGTTTCAGGCGATGATTTATTAATTATTCGTCAGGATTCCGCAAAAGCTGGAAAGAAGGACACTTTCACGGGTGGATGCAAAAATTTCCAACAATAGGCACTTGTACGTCTCATGAATCAGCTGGATCACAAAAGTAAAGCAAAGTATAGCATCGGCAACAACATTTCAAAGCTGGAAGTGACAATGCTAACAAAGTGAATGACGACTCCCTTAATAATTGACATTGAGTATAATTACTATTCTGTTCACCCATTCTTTCTGTTCATTTATGTCACATTGGTCAAAAATTGCATTGTGAATAAGTTATTAATGTATGTTACATATAATATTAGTTATTTGATGTTGTCAAAAGAAAAAACAATAAAGTTATTATTTTAAGGATGAAAGTAATTTGCCAGGTGCTCGTTCTCATGAATTGTGCACTCCAAGAACTGAAAATTTACTTCAATTGATGAACTTAGAGTTGAGGAGGGGAAAGAAAAGAAAGATGCTCCAATGAAAGTCTAATTTATTTAAATTGTAACTACAGTGTAACTTTTATTTGCAGTCCTCTATCAGGCATTTGGGCCTCGACTTTTTGTGGCCCTGGTCAGTTTTAAATCGCCACTGGCGACTGGGCGACTGCCAAATTTTAGCCCTGAATTTGTTTTTTTTTTTTTCACTGATCCTTTTTTTCTGTTCTAGGCATGTATGCCAGCAGTGATCAGTGATGCAGTATTTTCTTACAGTGAAGGTACGTGGAAGATATCAGTTATATAATTATCCCAGCTTACGTATCTAACTGTTCAGTGAATTGAACTGGATTGAATACAGTGATTGGGTTAGTTTGGGTTCGGTAATTGAACACAATAATTATTTACCAAAAATATGCCTACAGCTGTGTTTGATTCCATTCAACTTCTGAACCCAGTCAAACATAATTAAAGAGCTTTAAAATCATTCATGACAAATATATAGATTTAGCCAACGCTAAAAGTGGAGCTCCAATTTTTATTTGGCAATCCTATTAATTTCACAATGGAAAATAAAAATTGAACGAACGATAAAATTGAACCACAACATTTACATGAGTGTGCCATCAAGACTTCCATTTGGGCAGGCAATTAGAGCCTTTACATCTGGACTTTTAAGGGGGGAGACTCTTAATCACCATATTGTTGCTATGGGAAGTTCCTCAGAACCATCATATCTTGGAAACCCTATTACTTCCACAAGTAAGCTGCTTGGCCGCACGTTTGTTTTATGGAAAAGGTTTTCAAGATTTTCAAGTCACAACTATATTCAGTATGTCACTTGACCTGAACAGAAAAAATGCTAAAACTCAAACAGCATACAGTTTTCGCTATTGTAAACGTTGCCAACATTTAAAGATTATCAAGATGCAAAATTTGAAGTAACAGTTTCTAGAAATTCACTTTATTATGAATATAAAAGTTATGATGGCACAAGCACATATCTTTATACATTTTTGTGCTGTAGTTCTTCTGTTCTTTGTAAAAACAGTAATTGCATGCTTCGGATTGTAAACTGAAGGGTGGGGCAAATTCGCAAAAAAATCGGAACTTTACTAGTTTCCTCTTAGTTTTACTGATTTTCTTTTTAATGTGCGGTTGGGGACTGGCACTAGCTATGCACGCGTAATGTTCAGTTGTGGAATTCAGATGTTCTTCCTCATTATTTCACCAATATAGCGGCACAAAATGCTGCAAAACAACATATGACAAAATGCCATCCACAAAAATCCCTTAGCAACAATGCGAGATCTGTAGTTAAGAATCTTCCTTCCTCAAGTTACAAAATCCTTTTTTCACGGTGATGTGAGATTTATTCTGGATGGCTATATGGTTAATTAACTTAATGCAGAATGAATCAAATAGTTATACCATGTTTACATGATATACCGGTATGAACTCACCCTGGTATGACTCGCACTGTTACGAGATGTTGTGCTGTAATCATGTAACAAATACAGAGAAGCAAGAGGGAACTGGGGTGAACTTGTATCAGAATGAAAAGCATACAATGAAGTGGTGTCATGCAAACACCCCCTCAGACTAAAGTCGAGCAGCTCTCAAGAATGTTTAACAACATCCTCAGATACCCAGAGGCGGTAAAACCCTGATTTCATTAAAGTGGTGTAAACTCAGACTGGTACAATTTTGTTTACATGAGACCAGTCTGAAAGTCAGACTGGCATAAGTATTTACATGAGACAACCATCTCTAAAAATACAGTTTACCTTTTGTCCACTTGGAATGCTTCAATGTCACTTATTCAAATGCACATGCTCAAAACAAATACGGTAAACTGCCGCTTATAAGCCCGCCCGCTTACAAGCCCCCCCCCCCCCCCGCCAGCTATAGGCCCATCTACCTGTAAACAAAAATACATCCGGTAATAAGCCCCCCCGGATATAAGCCCTCCTCTAGTTTTCCCTGTTTCCTTAATATTAAGCACTCTCACAGAAAACTGCGAAGATGAACTCTGAGCTTCTGTTTTGTTACGTTCCCGTTACGTTCGTGTTGTTGCAGTTTTGATTTTGTTGTTAAAATTGAAATGAATTTGATTTATTGTGACGTTTCAAAGGTTAATTACAAACTGGCAAATTAAAAACGTATTTCGATCAACACTGCTGTGGCTCATTTCGAAACGTTTTTCTTATTCCGCTTATATTAAGCCCTCCTCCCCCCCCCCCCCTGGAGATAGGCCCCTCCGTTTATAAGCCCACCCAAAACCCCTTACGAAGTTGTTTAAGCCTAGGGCTTATAAGCGGCAGTTTACGGTGTCTTAAAACATTTGGAGTAGTTTTTCATGCGAGCGTGCATGCTGAGTGCATGACGTGGCATGACATTGCCAATTTTGTGAATTGTGTGCGCAGTATGGATGCGCAGAAAAAAATTGCGCAAATATCCTTAGAACCTCCCTAAAGCCATGGGCTTACTTTTGGCAACTGAGATAATTAAACTCTTCTTTGTTTTCCATACAGGTTTTTATTCCATCAACCTGCAGATGTCAGAAAAAATATGGCAGTTTATTGTAAGGCTTTGGTTAATAAAGTTGTACTCTTAGCTACATGTATGTTCCCAGGCAGACATTATCAATTGAAAAAAAAATTTGAAGAGCAGTTTTGAAATAAGGTTTTATGTTTGTTGTCTTTTTCTGCAAATTTTCATGTTGCTGATTAGTTTGACTGTATCCACATACACTTTTTGTTCCCTCAGTAACACATCCATACACCAGTAGCATTTATTTGGGAGTAACCCTACTTCCCCCCCCCCCCACACACACACACACACACGCACACACACAACTAACTTCCCAGGAATAATGATTCAGACTTATTTGATTGAATTCACTTCACATGGAGAACTATTTCAAATGATGGATTCACCACAGTCTGATCCCCTCTTGTCAGTTCATTACATGACGGGTTTCTGACTATCCTGAAATGATTTATGAAGAGGCTTTTCTTTTTGTTTCTCTTTGCTACCAGATTATGACAATCAGTAACATTGCTCATTGGTGACATTAGATGCAGTGTAAAGGCTAATGATCAAGCCAAAAACAAATTAAACCACATGATTTACTACCATCTGGCATCACGGTCAGGGGTAGTAACATAGTAAGTCATAATCTGTGCATCAAATAAAGTCACTAGTAACACTGTTAGTCACAAATTTTTAATTAACTGATTGACCGATTTATCAACTAAGTGGTTGAGTGGTTGATTCATGACTGATAGGTACTTAAAGAGATTGATTTTCATATAATAGTCCCCGGGCATCAATGAGAGTAAACAAGGTACATTATTATTCCACTATAGCATCAGTTTATCATATAAGTAGAAAACACATACATGAGAGTATGAGGGTGTATTGCACTGTAGTGTCCCAGTTTCAAATCACTCATTGAATAAATCATTTAAAATGATAGGCAAATATTGTAGTGGAATAATAAATATCATTCAGTGGTTTTACAGATAATGGTCAAGGACATTTTACCGGTACTCATTGCTCGCATTTTTCCTCGCTCTATACTACACAACTTATCTGTCAAACCATTGAATAAGGTGGAGGTGTTTTTCAATTAGTACCTTGTCTATACAATTTGAACACTCTGCAAAAATTTTAGATAAATTAAACCGTAGACTTGTGGCAGAGAAAAGGCCGAGGTAAGGTGAACAAAAATAATTATTGTGCCCAATATTTAAGTTTACAACCTAAAACTGGGGCTTATTTAGAATTTTGTAAAACAGGTTCATACCTGCCATCCGTCCTGATTTAATGGGAATTTTCCCAATTTTTGGGTTTCAAAACCTAAAAAAATCAGGACATGCCGATTTTCAAGCAAAAAAAAGACAATTTGGAACTGGGTTGTTAAAGATTGGTCGTCAATGACTCTTCTACATCCTATTGTTTTGTACAATACATGTAGCGCTTGAGACCATTAGACAACACCTGAGAATTCTAATAATCAATAAAATAATAATAAATAAAATAAATAATAATAAATAAATAAACACTGGAGTTCCGCTTTTAGGCTTGGCTAAATCTATATATTAGTTCCCAACATACTTTGAGTAGGATGCATTTCGACCCTGAGTTACAATTCTTCCAATTTTGCGCGTGGTCCCTAAATCAATCTAAAACAGACACAGAGCAAGAGAATGTGAGAGTTATAAATGACGAGTGCTGTACTGTTAGTTTTGAGAATGGACAAAAAAAGAAAAGAGAAAAATTATATAATAATAGAAAACGGTGAATGAGAAAAGAGATACAAATAACATAAATGCGATAAAAACTACGGTAAACTGCGGTAGACTAAGGTAAACTACGTTAGAAAGTGCAGCAAAGTTGGAAATGAAAAGTTTTAACCCCCCTTCATTTTTTGTGTGAAGTTAGATTGCCTGGGGGGATGAACGAAAACAGCCATATAAAGGTCAGCAGATGTGTCGTTGCCATGGTAACCGCAATCAATCATGCTACCCCCAAAGTCATGTTTTGAGATAAAATTTTTACACTTAAAAAGCAAAAATAAACAGGTCTGGTTCTCGGGTGAATGTGAACCAACTGAAATAAGAAATTCCCTAGGGAGAAGCTCCATTCCTCTAGTTTCTACAACTTAATGTTAAAGTATTTTGACTCTTATAAACGTGCTAAAATTGATCGCTGGACCAGGTTACTTTTCGGCCATTTTGACAATCCGCCAAAACAAGCACAACCTTTTTCGCAATTTCTCCCAAAGTGTTCTTTTCCCAGCAATCAAATTAGCAAATCAGCGTTTACATGGATACTTAAAATTCTAAATATCATAAAATCTTTTTGGGGAAAACTGCATTATAACCATGGCCGTTGAGCACATTTGGGGAAAATTTGAATGAATGTCAAAAGTGGCCATCAGCAATCAAGCAATCAAGTCGCTAAACGTTTGAAATCTTGTGTATACAAATTCTACTCTTGTATCAACCTCAAGGTTATTTTTCAGAACACTCGCCGCATCAAATTCTACTTTCCTTACAAGGATCGCCTGAACCGCTCTAAAATGTCTAGAATTATCTACAAAGCTGGCTGCTGGGATTGCAATGAATTCTTTATAGGCAAGACAAAACGTAGACTTCATGACAGAAAAACTGAACATTTCAAGGCCCTCTCCAAATGTGACCACACATCAGCTATAGCTGATCATATGAATACCACTGGTCACAACATTAAATGGGATCATTTTGACATTTTAGGGTCCGGCAAAACGGACTTTTATTGTAAAATAAAGCAGACTTTGCTGATTCAAGAACTACAACCATCTTTGCATGTTAACATAAGACGATGTTGAAATCAATGGCGCGTATAGAAGAAATATGGAGAAACATTAGGTCGGCTTCGATTTACTACAAAATATAAAATTTACTCTAAATGATTCAATGGAAGTTAAGATGAAATGTTGACTAAGTCTTGTGTAATATTTTTTGGCCGTCCCGAGCCGTTTAAGGCGTTATTTTGCGAGGTCATTTATCGACCGGTAGAAAGAGAGAGAGAAGGAGAACAAGGCATGCAGCAAAACAGCCGGCGGCCGCGACCTTGTACAATTCAAGCTAGAACTGACACCAAACCATCAAAATTCCCGCCTCGAAAACACCGGCATCCGATTGACTAGATATTTTTTCATCCCTGTGCCGAATTAGAGCTTCATCCTTCCAATATTTTCCGAGAAAAGCGATCCTGAAGTCTCAAAAGTAGCGTTCTCAACATGATCGGTGCAAGATTCCAGACCAAAGGAATTTGAAGAACGCGAGTCCATTCGAATCTACCAATCAGCGCATCTCGATCGTTGGCAGTTCAAAAGCCCAACGGTCGAGACGCCAACGGTCGAGACGCGCTGATTGGTAGATTTGAATGGACTCTCGTTCTTCAAATTCCTTTGGTCTGGAATCTTGCACCATCATGTTGAGAAAGCTACTTTTGAGACTTCAGGATCCAGGGTCGGCCAGGGTTTTTGGGTATACGGTATACAGGGGCTTTTTAAATCGGGTATACGGTATATTTCAGCTGAAATATGGGTATTCGGTATATCATGTTTTTTGAATTTCAGGTATAAAGTATATCTACCACACACATGTAAGATGAGGGTTCTGGGACAGAAGTTTATATTTAAGCGGTTTTTCACCGAAACTCGGCTCCCATGCTCGTCTCGTTTCGAGAAAAACCGCTTAATAAAATTTCTGTCCCAGAACACCTCATCTTACATGTGTGTGAGTGTAAAATAAAGCAAACAGTATAAAAACGAAGCGCGTGACTTCGCGGTCCAGTGAAGAGGATGTGTCACAGAAAATATTTTATAAATTTAAGAAATGTCTGCACTGGTATATATACAAAGTGGCCCAGAATTATTTCCTATTGAACAAGTATCATCACAAGTATATACACCAAAATGGCGGCCGCAAGATATTCGTCCTGGAAAGAGGTACATAATGAACTTTTAAAACAACCTTTCTGTTATAATAGGCAGCAACTTGTGCGTATAATTATATGTTTAGAATATGAAAACTGTCGTTGGGAAGGGCTTTGTTTTCCTTGTTTTGAGCAAGGAATCAAACATAAACTGTTGTACACTTCTCCGATCGAGAATTTACCTTTAGTAAAGATTTGCTCTGATACTTACGATTGGCACAGCGCATATAACGAATTAAAATTATTAAAGCGAAAACATGACCGAATACACACACAAAAAAATAATTTATAATCGATTAAATATTTGTGAGTCAAATTTGATGGCTGCCGGGTTCAACAACTGTCAGATTACGAAAGCAATCCAAAACCTACCACCAGAGTTACGTGAGATAATTTACAAACATTACCTCACCATAAAACTGAAAGAGCGAGAGGTTTTGGGTTGGAACCAAGTTCACGATGAGCTTTTAATACAACCTTTTTGTCCTTATAGACAGCGGCTTGTACATATTATAGTGTGTGTAGCCTATATGCATTGTTGTTGTGGAGGGTGTTGTTACCCTTGTTATAAACAAGAACAAATCTTAGATGAAATAACCATTTCTGTCCCCGATATACTTGATATAACCCTAATTAAGTTTTGCACTGATATATGGGAAGAGGACCACATTCCCTAAGTTATGCTTACGGCGCGTGACTTTGCGGTCTGGTGAAAACTCACAGACAGTGACGTAATTTATATTCTTGTACAAACATTGAAGGGAAACCCCCTTAACAACTCAAGCTTGAAAAAACAAATTAATATACACAGACAGGTTACATTAATTCATAATCAAAATATTCATTACCGTCAGCAGACGTTTTGAGACCTATTTTATAAACAAATTGATAAGATTCATCTTCAAGATCTTCAGCAAGACGTTTAGGAGCCCATACAAGAAGTTCATCTCCACATTTTGTTTTTAAAGTTAAAATAGCTGAAATCCCATATTTACTTTCCCGGTGTGAAACGTTTTTAATTTTGTATACATCGTCTGAAATATTTCTCCATTTTAAGATTTCTCTTCTTTTAAAACTTTCTTTAGTTGGCCATTCTTCTGAGATTTCTTGTTGATCTTTCAGCCAGTCTTGTATGAATTCTTGTTTATTTATACATTCATTCTCTGTTGGCCAGTCTTGTGAGATCGCTTGTTGATCTGTACAGACATCCATAGTAAGAGATGTGTTGAAGATACATTTGTTTAATAGCGTGTACTTTTCTGCTCGAGGTGAAATTTTGTGAAGCGCATGCGTAAACATCCAATTATTGTGACATTTTGGTGAAGGGTAGAAAAAGGGTACCATAAGGAATAGAATAAGAAAAATGTGTTTAATATATATTGAAAGTGATCAATATTAATTAGTTCACTCATTGGTAAAGCTTTAGGGGGGTGATGGTTGGCCACCATCTGAACCCTGTTTGAGGGCTTGCATGCGGTGAATTACGAGGTATAGGGGAACTCCTTCCAGTGGGAGAGTACCCTACTGGTGAGCCCGCCTCGGCCCTACTGGTGACAGGGGGGTGCTCAGAAATCCCTCGGGATTTCAAACCTCGCTCCCAGAGGTAAAATGTGGAATGACAACCGCCTTGTCAGCGGTTAAATCCTCACTTCGGTGAGGTGAAAGTCCTAGCTGAGGCTAGGCAAGAACAGCCACGAGCACCCCCCGACAAAAGTTTTTGCTCTTTTATGTGACCTGTCACGCAATGTCACGCGTGACTGTCACGTTTTCCGTCACACAATGTCACACCTCTTGTCACATAAGGTCACGCGTGACTATCACGAATTTTTCGTTGTTTATAAGAGTTTTATAAGGAAATCGTATTATGGAACCACATCTTGACCTGAAATGGGGTAGCCATCTTCATCACGAGTTGGTAACAATATTTTTGAAACACACTCACGAGTGATAAAGCGTATTTGCAAAATTTCGCGGGGCGTGAGAAGTTCAATTAAGTAACAGTAAATAGCTTGCAAAGTTGCAATCATTTCGAAAGATATATAATTACTTTGAAAATCTACAATTGAGTGAATTTTATTTCATACTTTCTTTGAACAGATAGCGGAATTTCCATACAATGATCAGTGACGAAATTATCAATCATTTTCAGTCTATCAAGAAAGACCTTTTCGTCGAAAGCTTCGCCTCTGAGGTAAAAGCGAATCTCATCAAGAATTTTCTGGTATTCGATACGGGCAAAATTTGCTTGTTCTGTTTTCTTATCGTATTTCTTAAGGCTTGCCACTGCTTTCAAAGTAAGACCAACACCAGTTAAAGTTGCCATGACAGCAGGGTTCAATGTAATTCCTCCGGCTACTGCGGCACTAATAATTAATTTGCCAGCCGAAAGATTTACAAACAAAATTTTTTCTTCGAAAACCGCGGTGCAACTTTTCATAGCCATAATGTTTCTTATGGTAATAAGCGTATAAATCTTTAAGAATTTTAACTTTCTCTTTAGAAAGTGTTTGGTCGATATGGTTGAATTCGAAAATGTCCTGCATTGTGTTATATAATAAATGTAAAAATTTTTATGGCACTCGATATTCAATCAAAATTAAGAAATTTTCATTTTTAAATTTTGGAGATAACAAAAACACCGAAAAAATACCATTTGGTAATTTTAAATTAATATCTATTTTTTGTTTTTGAATTGCTTTTGTTGAAGTGAAACTTAATGGCGGAAAAACACCACCAATTACTCTTAAAGTAATAGCTGGAAATGGACCCATAGTAGTAAGGTGGGCCCATCTGGCACGTAATGCTTCTGATTGGTTCTCACTGTTGCTAACCGGAAGTGACGTCATGGGAACCGGAAGTCACATGACCGGAACAGGAAGTGACGTCACCGGAAGTCACATGACTGAAACCGGAAGTCACGTGTTTTGAACGGGAAAACCGCTGAGCAGTTGGAAAAATCGATCGTGGGCTCAGGATGGGGCAAAACCGCAGAGAAACGCGGGCTCAAAGTCCAAAGTCCAATTGGGGCATCGGGGGTGATCCCTGGACTCCAAAAAAAATAAAAATAAATAAATTAAAAAAAAGACGCCATGTTAGAAAAAAAAATAATTTAATGCCAGATTTCCTTGGGTTTTTACAAACGAAATCCTTTGGACGAGTGTTCCTATGAATGAATGTTCCTTCACAGATATCCATAGGGGTACGTCTTGAATGTGCGGGGATCAATCACTCGCTTGTTGTAGACTAACTGATAGAACTTGCTGCTCGGTTCAGTGTACAGTTGATAGGTTTTAGGATCCCGGACAATCTGGTGTGTGTTGATGACCTGTGTTTGTCGTGGTTTGAGGAGGGGCTTCTGGATTTCATCCAAGACATTCCGACGCATGACGCCATAATTCAATTGGGTTTTGCCTTCACTGTTGAGGCGAAAACCTCGAACCTTACACTCCACTTTACCTTCCTTTGTGGTGTAACCATAATTCTTGGGACCACCCGACACGAATTCCACGATGTAGTCGTCCTTGTCCAATTCACTGGTAAACTGGCCGAGGTAAGGACCCAAGTCTGGGTTGGTTTGACCTTCGTTTGTGTAGTAGATGATGGAGTCTGTGTCGTAGTACAAGACCCGTTCTCCCAAGGGTTCCAAGGTCTCGTAGAGTTTGATCCGGGCATGACAGGTCGTGAAACAAGCGATGAAGATGTTGAGGTTGGGTGAGACGGGGATGTCTTCCTTTTGGTGCTGATAATGGACCTCCACCATTTGGTCGTTGATAATGGACACGTGACGTACATCCAAGCTATCGGTGTCCAAAAACTGGTGGAAGGTTTGGGGGTCATCAAATTCTTGGACTTGGGTCTTGTTGAGTCGTTGTCCAAATTTACCCCACATGGAATTGAGCATCATCTTCGCTAACGTACGCAGTCCCGGGTTGTATTCGATTTTGTCGTACTCCAGCTGGATGCCCTCCTGCTTGAGGTAATCAATGATGTAGGACTGTTTTTGTTCTTCTGTTTGTACATCGACGGGCCACCCACTGGCTTCTTGCTTGATTTTCAACCAAGTGTTGACATAGTCTCGGAACAACCCCTCACAGGTTTCTTCAAAATGCCAGACTTCAAAGATGTACAGGACTTGGTACCCGAGCTCGACGGCTTTCTCTAATTCGGGGCTGCACCAGGTACTTGTCAGGGCGCGTTCCTCGTCGGGGTGAGGGCAATGATAGGATCTGTCTAGAAGGGGTTTGGCCATTTCTTCTTCCACACAACGGGCACAGAGAGGAAAGAGCATTTTGTCGTCATGGCGGTAAGGCAGGACGGGATGGTACAGTTGACGTGAAGGGAGGATTTGGCACTGAATCAACCCAAAGTACTGGTGGATGTCTGTGTGACCCGGGTGTGTAATAAAGGTTGGATGTCCTTTAGGGTAGACAGAGGTTTTGTTGGTGACATCGATGTAATGGATCTTTTGACTGGGGGTCCCTTGATGGTACAGTTTCACCGCATTGGTACGTCCTCCACAGAAAGCGTCGCGTGGATTCAGGGGTTTTGTGCTTTGAAGGTTTGCTACAAACGTACGGATGTCAAGGGAGGTGTCTTTGAGACTAGCCCAATCGCATCCCCACATTTCCACCGCGGTGTATCCTTGTTCTCTTAAATGTTGGGTCCTTTGTTGCGTGGCTTCGTAGACATCTTGCATGGACCGATCACAGTGGCGTCGATGTTTTTCGTAACGGTTGGGATAACAGCGAGTACATCCATGCCAGAAACAACCGTGATATTCGTAGATCGTGTGGGTCGTCACATCGAAACCGTCCACATGGAGCTTGGTGCCAGGGATGTGATACTCGCCGGCATTTTTCGCATGTTGAAGATGGGGGGCTTGGTGTTGTTGGCACCAGGTTAACCATTCGATGGCTTCGTAGGACTGATTGACGTTATTCTTCTTCCAAGTAAGGGTGGGTTCACTGGCAATACTGTTAGGGATCATCCGGTTCATGCGTAAATCCATGTTGCAGGCAGAAGCAATGGTGATGTGGTCAAAGGGGTTGAACCCCGCTTGAGCTTCAAACAATCGTTTGAAAGTCAGACATCCTTGTTTCAAGAGTCGTACATCGGATTTGCAGTATTCCAACAATTCTTGTTGGAAGTCAAAGACCACCTCCTTCTCGCGTTGTTCTTGATGCCACTTTTCCAAGGCTTGTTTGCCTTCAGGAGACATGGTTTCGGGCATGTAGTAATCGAGAGCCGGGACGATGCCCACGTAGTTTTGGTGGCCGCGGATATTGAACTTGTGGGGGAAGTAGCCTTTTTTCAATTCCGTTAATCCAAAGGTTTTGGGAAAGGTGGACAAAGGCATCTGGAAGAAACTCAGGGAATTGATGAAACGAATCCGATCGTGTTGGACTTCCAAGAGTTTACACCCGTTGCGGAGCTGTTGGACGATCCGGTTGTCACTATGGTATTGCTGGACGACAAAGTACCCATCGTACCCTTGGAATTTATGAGCCAGGACATTGACTTGTCGGGTGTCGTTCAACGTGAGGGTATCCAGCCATTCGAGAAAATCTCGGGTACAAGAGGGGCCTGGGAAACACATGGGTTGGTCGTCGTCTTCGGTTTCGGCCACGAGGAGATTAGCAATGTGTTGTTGGTCGGGTTGCATGGCTTCAATATCAAAAAACACGTGCAAGGGGGGCAGGTCTTCCTCCTCCTCTGGGGTGGTATCAGGCTCCGCGGCTGCTGGTCCTCGTTTGGCGCGAGGACCTCCTTGGTGTTTCCTCTTTCTTTTCTTCTTGTCTTGAGGCTTGGTGGGTCTTTGAATAAAACAAAGATGAGTTTCACTGTGCACGTACTCATGGCAAGACGGGCAGTCCACGTAGTAGCATTGGTGCCTGGCAATCTTGTCTAATCCAACGTTCTGTTTAAAACAGTTAGGACAGCGACGGCGACGAAAGCACACGGAGGACTCTTGGTTGGCCGCAGGTTTGCCCGTGTGGTCCTTGCCGAGATGGGCTTGGAGGCAAGTGTCTCCGAAAAAGTCCCGATGACAACTGCGGCAACGTTGGGTGGCTTTCTGGGCTCGAGGGTACGCTGCCTGGAAATCAGGGCACTCTTTTTGGCGACAAGACCCGCATTGTTTTTTCTTGTTGCAGCGATGTCGTCCCTCGGTGTTGTAGGGTTTCCAGCAGTAGGCACAGACGTAACTGGACCCGTAAAATCCGGGTAAACGGGTAATCACGTCGTAATGGCCTTTGTGGTGCAACAGGATCAGTTGTTTGTCTTTGGGGTCTCCATAGGTGGTGATGTGATAAGATCGATGCGCATCCACCAGGATGATCTGGTAACCGGCCAGGGACGGGGCTTTACTGAAGGCCGTCAACGCCTCGTAGCTGCAAGGGCCGAAGGGCACCTTGGCTTCGTCATGGAGGTCCCAAGCGAGACGTCTCTGCAGCGGACCCTCCCCCCGCTGAATGGCTCTCTGTTTCGGGTGCTGGTCCACTCTCGCTTTGGCGACCACGAGGGCTCTGGCGCAACAGAGTTCATCGTCATTTTGGATGCGGATGACTGAGTTTTTCTTGGCCGTTAACATTTCCATGGTGGGGTGCCCGGGTTTCCCACGACGGGGTTTGCCGGTTCCCTGGGGGGCATGTTGGACTTGAGTAATGGATAATTGAAAGGAGTCATCCATTTCAAATTGTTCGTTGCTGTTCAAGGCTTGTGCTAAACGGTGGAATAGGGCCTCCACACGCTCTCTGTCTTGCCGCCATTCACCTGCACGTAATCCCCAGCCCTGAAAATTATTATGTAGACGGTTTGAGCCGATGGTAAAGTAGAGTCGATCTTGATCGTGGAGCTCAGGCGTGGTGGCTAACACTTGATTCACCGCTCGACGTAAACCATCTTGTAGGGCTTGCGTGATGTTTTGACCCGGAATCAAGTTCCCCGTTTGGCGTAAACGGGTGTTGAAATGACGTTCATGAACCCCCATACGCGTGCTCCGACGGTTGACATAATTGGTGATGTCAAACTCGAAGGCGCCGTCTGCCCTGGTATCCAAACCTCCCCCACTTTGTTCAAGGAGGTGGGTTTGAAAGGCACGTTGCCGTTCGAAACGATCCAAGGCCTCTTGACAGAGGTCCTCACTGTCCACCATCTCTTCGCTGTCTCCCATCTATTCAGGACATAACAGGTTTGTCTCTTCTTGCTCTGAATCGGACATCTCCAGGCCAAGCAATGATAACATCTCATGTGGGGCGAGGCCACTGGGCCCCGCTTCGGCTTCTTCTTCTGGCTGAGAGGCCATGATCAGATGAACTCACTGGTGGTGGATGTTCGGCTTTTATAGGGTAAAAAGTCATTCCTCGCAACGTATTGTGGGCTAACTAGGGTGGGGGGACCCCCCTCCCCCCTCCCTAGAGGGTCCATCAGGCTTTGCGGGGAATGATCCCAGGGACTATAAAACAGATCGAACCTCAAGGTGAGTCATCTCAAGATGGACTCTGGCCATGAGAAGTTGTTAGAGCAGTTTGAGAAGTTTCAAGTCCAACAAATTTTAGATGAAGTGAAGGAGTGGAGGGTCGACGACGAAGACATTCGGGAGTTTGGGGAGAAACTGTTGGAGGAAAGAAGGAGAAGGAGGCAAGCAGCCCGAGCAGCCCAGGCAGTGCGAGCAGCACGAGCCACCCGCTTGCATCAACTGTGTTACCCCCAACTGACCTGCGACTGGTTCATCGAGGGCCTCGACTATTGCTGGACCAACTGGCACCACAAATTTAAGCGACCATTGACACCACCACCATCGCCCCATGTCAACCGAAGGCCTCCGCCGCAGTCACCGTCGCAGACCCCCGTGAAGTACCGACAAAACAGCGACGACGATGACGACGACGATGACGACGTTGACGCCAACTTTAACGACAAGGACTATGACGACGACGAGGAGGAGGAGGAAACGACAGAGTTGCTGAGGAAACGACGACGGAGGCGGAACGCTGTCAAAAAAGCCCGTTACCTGGCCAACTATCCTGAGAAAGCTCGAGAGAAAAAAGCACGCTACCGAAAGAAGTATCCTGAGAGAGTGATTGCTGCCCGAAAACGATACAAAGAAAAATATCCTGATCGAGTGCGGGAATCCAGAAGGCGTTATCAGGCTACCCATCGGGAGCAATGGAATGCCAAAAAAAGAGAATGGTGCCGAAACAACCGAGGACGTTACGCAGAATATCGTCGGAGGTATAGAGAGAAACATAAGGAACGTTTGAGAGTCCAAGCGCGAGAGTATCATCAAAACAATCCTGCTCGAACAGTTGCGTGTAGAAAGAGGTACAGGAGAACGGAAAAAGCGCGGGCGACTCGTCGGCAATATTATGCTAAGAACCGAGAGAAGCTGCAGGCGCAAAGAAGAAAGTACTACTGGGATAACCGAGAGAAGCAGCTGGCGCAATCAAGAAGGTACTACTACCAAAGGAAGCACGCATCCCCTCTCAAAACGTATTGTAATCACTTTTGTAACTCATTACCTTCTGTGGAGACTACGAAAACACTGCGGGTGGTATTGACTGATTATAGAAAGCCAAAACTCAAAACACTGCGGGTGGTATTGACTGATTATAGAACGCAACCTTCTCTCGAAACGTATTTTAATCACTTTTGTAACTCATTACCTTCTGGGGAGACTACGAAAACACGGCGGGTGGTATTGCCTGATGATAGAAAGGAGTCTAAGACCGTGATGGATCCACCTGATTGGAACCAATGGCTTGATAATCTATTGGAGGACCTTGACATACGATCTGATGATAACCTTTCCTCTTTGTTGGAGGTCATATCGCCTGACTTGATGTCTGATGTCGAGGATTTCGATTCGGAAGCCTTGGTGTCCCCTGAAGACCTCGTTCATGTGGAGGACATATCGCCTGACTTAATGTCTGATGTCGAGGATTTCGATTTGGAAGCCTTGGTGCCCCCTGAAGACCTCGTTCATGTGGAGGACATGCCGTCCGACGAGGGCATTGATTTAATGTATGATTTAGTGACTTAGACTCTGAACATTCGCCTCAGTATTTGGCAGAACATTCACCTCAGTATTTGGCAGAACATTCGTCTCAGTATTTGGCAGAACATCTCTTAGTATTTGGCAGAACATTGTGGTTGAACGTTTTGAAGACACAACTCATGAACCAATGAGACATTTTCATTTTTTATTACTCAACATGTCATGTCATTAAATTTACAATTTTAAACGTTTCTTGGCTTGCATGATTTTCTTGACCACCCGTTCCGTCTTGGTTTTCTTGCCGGGTAAGCAATCAATGGCTTGGATCATCTTGGTATCGGCTTTCCATTTCTCTTGCAAATTCTTGGCACGGCTGTAATCAATGTCGTGTTGTTTAGCAATCTGGTCCAAGCGATTGATCCCGGGATCCCCACGTTTCAGACGTTTGGCCAAATGCGTGCCAGGGCCCATGTATTGATACCCAGGCCAATGAAATTCCTTCCCCGTCTTAGCAATCCATTTTTGGACATCCAAGGCCCCTCCTCGTTGGGGGCGTTTCCGCTTGATACCCCTTCTCCTCTTGGTGGGCATCTTTTAGTCCGTGTCGTAATCCAATCGACGTCGTAACTTTTTGCCACGAGCCCAATCTTCCCAACCGGGTAAAGGTTTCAATCGTTCCACTTCTCGGGCGGGTGCTTTGCCTTTTGCCTTTGCCTTTGCCCAAGGACTCTCGGCTATCTTTTTTTCCAAGGTCTTGCGCTGTTCTCGAATGACTTCTAAACGCGACCGGGTATCCCCTCGACTGGTGGATGGGCTCCCTTTCTTGACAATGGGAATCTTACTGGTGGTGGCTGCTCCTTTGCCTTTCTTGGTTGTAGGGGTAATGGGTGGTTTGGGGCTCGACGGGCTGCCTTTTATCATGCGCTTCAACCATTGTTCCACAGGTCCCGTCACCAAATCCCCGGCTTCTTCCTCGCCTTCTTCACCGGGTGGTCCACCCGGTACCCCAACCCCCACCCCGCCAGGAAATTGACGAATGCGTTTGGTTAACTTGGTCAATTCTTGACTCAACGGTTTGGTTTGAGCATTAACCAGGGCTGGGGGTAATTGGGAGTTGGCTAACAACACATGTTTTTTGGCGGCGAGCGTCGCGGCTTTGTTCAACAAGGCATTTTCGGTGAGTTCTCCTTTATAATATTGAATGAGTTGCTCCAAGTCCTTATGGGGAATCATGTAGACCTCGTCCATGGTCGGGGCAAAGGTCTTCCAATGCACGACAGCTGTCACAACAGGCGATATTTATGCTTCCAATAAGAGTCTTTCCATGTCTTGTAACATCCACGTTAACGAACACATTGACATAACACGTGATGGAGTCCTTGAAACAACCCGCGTCCTTTTTGTTGGACCAACCACGCACGACGTTTTTTCACGGAATGTCGACGACGTCCCAAATCACGTAGCACCTTTTTATAGGGTTGAAGTTTGGCCAGAATGGGTGGGGTCACAGGAATCTTGTTTTTTAAGAAGTTTAAGACCAGTTCACTCACAGCATTGATTTGATCGGCGTTGGCATGTTGTAACAACTCTTGACGTTTAGAACCATTGGCTTCTTGTAACATGGACCGTAAAAACGGCCATTGACGACGAAGACGTTGCATCTTTTACCGATGGCGACGACGATACCGTTGGTTGGCTTTTTGGATCGTGCGTTTTATACGTTTATCCGTTTCCAAGGCCACGGCTTTCCCCAATCCCACCATAGCGGGCACCAATAGATTTAAAAAACCGCCTCGTTGATGACGACGTCGTCGTCGTAATCTTCTCCTCCTCACCATGAACGGTTCATCAACACACGTTGCAGGGCTTTGTCTTGTTTGATGGCATCCCGAGACTCTTTATAGCCTTGACGGGTATTGCGTTTGAAATCTTGCCACCAACCCCCACCTCGTTGTCGGTAATGTTGTACATTATCGGTAATGCCTTTCAAGGCTTGACCACCTAATTTGCCTAAAGCGAGTCCAAACCCAGGCGCTGGGCCTGATAGAAACATACTCATGCCATGGGCAATTTTATCCACCAAACGGGGTTTGCGACGCATTAAAGCCCCTCCTCTTTGACGTCGTTTCCTTTTTCCGCGTCGTCGTCGTCGTTGGACGGCCATGGTTCTAAGAGTGTGGGGCTGGGAGGGAGCGGCTTTTTATCTATCCAATAGTCTTTGGGTCTCAAGGGACGAGGACATCCGTCCACATAGCATAGAGCTTCCACGAGTTGGTACACAAAATGACGATGGTAATCTTGCACACATCGTTTGGGTAACGGAGGGGTGAAATCCACAATGGTATCATCCAAGGTTTGCATCTTGATTAAAAATCCTTCCAGATCCTCCAAGGGAACACCACGCACATAGGTTTTCAATTCGGTCAAGGCTTTGGCATAGGTGGTAAACGCAAATCGACTCATGGTCACTTTAAATCGGTATTGTTTAAAATCATTCCATCCTTTGACCACCGTGCCCACCGCCGCCAAACATGCTACCAACGTACTGTTTTCCAAAAGCGGACCAGCAATCATGCCTGCAGCCATCAGGAGTAACGCCATGCCATTGAACAAGGCATTGATACACTTGAAATGATTTAACATTTTTCGATAACACCACCATTGTTGATGGTAAAAGGCATACAAGGAATCCATCCGTTGTAATAATTCCGGGGGGAATGGAATACCATGATGTTTCGATCCATGCAATAACGACACGACGGTTTTCATCCTCACGGTGAAACGCGGGACGAAGACGTTTGTACGCTCGGTGCTCCTCCCTGTTTATAACTGGTCACAATGCTATTGGTCATGGTGACATTGGCAATTTCACGTCATTGGGCTAATTGTTCTTGATCTTGTAACATCATCCGTAAACGTCGTTGTAAATCCGCTTGACCCAAGGTGCCAGGCTGTCTGCCAGGACTACAAGATCCTCGAGGGGTGGTTGCATTGGAGGCAGGTGTCAAAGGTGAAGTGGGGGTTCGTCGTCCACGTCGTCCACCACCCCCACCACGACGGCCACCACCACCACCACCACCACCATCACCACCACCAGCACCACCACCACCAGCACCACCACGTCCAGCACCACCACCACCAGCACCACGTCCACCACCTCTAGTCCTGGGACCACGACGTCCCCCACGTCCACCACCACCATCACCCCCAGCACCCGCTGCTGTCCGACCACCTCTCGCTGTTCGAGGAGTAGGCGTCAAGGTTGCACTTCCCCAACTAGGTGGAGTGTCCGGGGAAGACGGCGGGGTGGTCTGTATACTACGGTATGATTGACTTCCTGGACTTCCTACCCCAGCGGGGGAAGAGGCCTGTAAAGGGGGTGCACCATCTACATCGGGCCAGCCCGCGATGACGTCGCCAGGAGGGATGGATTCCATAAGCCGATAGAGGGCATCGGCTACCGTTTCCTCCATGGCCACGTCGAGAAGGCCTTGGTCTCCCGACAAATACAGATCTTGCCAGGCCCTTGGGGACATTTGATTGCTGCTGGCCGCCCCAACCCCCGCAGGGGCCACGGTATCGTACGATTGGGGAGGTTGACGGTCATCATCGGCCATGCTCGCCCTCTCTTTTTCCTGTTCAAAACGAGTGTCGTACCTTTATAAACGTTTTTGATAGGTGCGAGTCCATCCTTCGTCTTTTAACAGGTGACTCAACAAACGTTGTTGATCGGAGGAGGCGGGATGTAAATCCAACACCAAATACCCATACGGTCGTGTGGTGGCTTGATGAAACGTCTCCAACGTGTCTTTCCAAGTGGTCGGAAACGATTGCAGCATGACATTGCGTACCCCTAATTGATCTCGGGGGTTCTTGAACGCTACAATGTAATGGGCATTGCGGGAAATACTTTTGGCATATCGGCCGACGGGAAACATGTCTTGACACAAGTACAGCACGGTCACCCCTTGATGATGCGAGTGTTTGGTGAATAAATCCAACACGCGTTTATCGTGACTCCCTTCATCCATTAAATCATCTAAGACGAGGACCCCATGTCCTTGAGGAAACCATTGGACCAACGCCTCATGATCGGGAAGGCCTTCGTGAAACACGACCCCTTGATCTTGCATGCCTTGAAATCGATCTTGCCAGGCCCCATAACAATAATGCCGTTGGGTTGGTGGGGTTTCAAACAACTCTGGGTTCTCTAGCAAGAGTTTTTTCGTAAACACGGTTTTCCCACATCCCGAAGGACCCACGACCAAGATAGAGGAGGGAGTATGAAAACGAAACGGTCTCCCCGTTTGCATGATGACTAACTACCCATGGAAAAAAAAAGGCACCTTTTTATTGGAGTCGGTGGGACTCGAACCCACGCACGCCCCCAATACTTATTTTTCGGGGATCCAAAGGCTCTACCGACTGAGCTACGACTCCGACACCACTTTTTTCCAACGAATTTTATTTAACCATTACATTGATGATACGGATGACAACAGAGTTGATACCATCTCGCTTCTTGACCTACAATCAATTGTTGAAGGCGTTGACCGGCTTGATGGTCATTGCTGACATAATCATGATCCGAAAACTCATTTAAAAATTCTTGCAAAGTTCGTCCACGGGCTTTGGCTTTCAAGTACAACAAGGCGTAATCACCACAACTCTTGCTTGAAATGGCTTGGAGGGACTTGCCATTGGTCACCACATATTTCCAATGTTTGACAATCCAATCTCGTAACGGGGTAGCTTGCACGTACGTGTCCAAGGGCAAAGCAGAACTGTCCAGGACTTCACACACGTTTCCATCCGTCCACACCGCTAACCAATGTTGTCCCGGTTGATCGTGCGGGTCCGTATTCACAATGTACCCTTGCGAAGTGGTCTTGACAGGACTCTTGGGTAAACGATCACAGGCCACCGTTCCGTAAAAGACAGGTTTCAATTGCGGGTCTTCGCGGGATAAATAATCCAACTGTACATTATTCAAGGCCACGTGTTCCATCAGTGCTGGTAAATGTTATACAACACGGCTCCGTTCCTGTCAATCTCCAGCAAGTTCTCAAATTCACCATAAACGAGCACGGTTATATTGGTACCGGGTGCGGCTCCAAATTCCAAGACCAATTGTAAATCGCCTGTTTGCTTGGGGTTGAGGGTTTGACTGTCAGCACATCCATTGGCTACATTGTCAAACATGTACAAGGTACAATTTTTAGCTTGGCCCCAATCCAGCAGTTGTACCATATTGCCTTTCTTCTTACACCAGGCTCCACTGGCTTGCAGAAAACGGAAGTAGCCTAGATTATCTCGGGTGCCATCATTGCGCACCAACTGTAGGGTTTCATAAGGGTATTCTTCTCCTTTGACAATCTGTCGAATGGACGTCAGACCAAATTTCTGGAAGCAGAAAGGATCTCGGGTCACATCTCCATTGAAGGCTCGGCTGTCCAACAACCCCACAATCAATCGGTCAGGCACTCTGTTTTGAAACAGGTTGGGGATATCAAAACGGGTCAGATTGCCTTGCATGCTAAAGGTCCGGATTTCACTGCGGACGGTCGGGTAAGCAGCCACTTGGCCTTCATTGTGTCTTTTTTCAGATAAACTCCTGTAGATGGCGTCATTCAATCGCAGTTGACATAGATGAAACCGTAGTTTCACATTGCCTTCCAGCAAGCGGCCAGCTAGAGCCACTCCATTCAAAAACAGGTTGGGGCCATTGAAATGAAATTTCATCTTGATTTCTATGCCAGGCACCAACAATTTGCCAGTGTGAAACACCTCCAAGTGGGGGGTAAACACCAGACTGTGGGTGACACCTCCAGCATACTTGCGGGTTTCGGCTACCATGGCGGCCAAGGCCCCTTTGTGATTGGCACTGAGATTACGCCAATCTGCATGCGGTGTGCCACTGTTGGTCTTGTTGTCGGTCCATTGGGGTGGGGAATCCACTTGATTGAACCAGCCTTGGGGTCCTAACACGGTCTTGCCATCTTCTCGGTCATAATTCAGCAAGGTTTCCAGGTAAGCTTTGTAATGATAGGTGTCGGATTGAGGACTGATCAACGTGCCATTCAACTGCAAGTCCATTTGTTTGATGATGGAATGGGCCAAATTATTGACGGGCCACAATTTTTCATTGGCCACCAAGTTCCCGTTATCATCCTTTTTCAAACTCAATTCCATGGTAAAGTAACTGCGTCCCAAATCCACAAAATCGTCCAACCCTGGCACAATGAATTCCATGGGATTGATACCCGTGGTGGTGGGTTGAATGGTGACCATGCGATAGGCATTGATGCTAATGTCGGTCGGTGGCACCTTGAAAATCCGTAACGCCGGGTTGACGGTCCCTTCGGAACGCGGATGCGCTGGGGCAGCCCCTTCAGAGTAGGTAGGGGGTGCCACGCGTGATATCACATTCGGCATGGTTAACGTCGTCGTCGTCGTCGAGTAGTGGTACCCCGTCGTCGTCTTGAGGGGTTTTTATAGCGTCGTGCTAAACGTTGTCTCAAATCAAACCCGGGTACTCTCATCACCTCGGGACTCAACCATCCCCCACGTTGTCGTCGCATGAGTTTCCAAAAAGCACCTCCCCATTGAGACAACCCTCGATCACTACGAATCCGTCGAGGTCGTGAAGGCACGGGTTCCATGTTCACACTCCCAAAATATCGCGCGCACGTTTGGTTTGTTTGGGAAACAAAGCACTGGCCACCCGCACGGCGTCTTTCACGTTCTTATGGCTCAAAGCTTTCTTGGCTTGTTTGGTGATTTCCTTTTTAATGACTTGTTCGGCTTTGATTTGACACCTCGTGTTAACCCTGCATTCAATCCTCTCTTGATATTACTAGGCAGTTTTAAAGGATTTCGCGTGCTTTTAAGGCCTTGGAACCCCCCACGCAGGACCTCCCTCATCAGGCCGTTGCCGTATTGATCATACCACTCGTCTGTCCGAAATCGTGTCAAACTTCCCCCTCGCATGGTGTCTTCTTTGCTGTTCACCAAGGTCTATGCTTCACGTCACCCCCTTTGTCTTTTTATACCGTCATCGGCCTTTCTTTTTCTTCCGAGTGGTCGCTGCTTCCATGGCTTTTTTGCCCCCGTAACCTGCGGCACCACCCACCGCTCCCAACGCGGCGGCTTTCCCCACAGCCATCAAGGCTGGCACGAGAGCGGCCAGAGGCAAGAGACCGCCTCGTTGCCTTTTTCTTCGTCTTCGACGTGCTCTTGTCTTGGGCATCTTTGACTGACCATCCCCTTTTTCCCTTTTCTTTTTATGTCTTTTTGAAGTGCAAGGTGACCAGGGTGTTGCCTTTGCCAAACCTGACCAACTTATCCTCGGTGCCAGACGTTTCGGTGACTTGCATTTGAATGATTTCCACGACTTCATTACGAAGCGGTAGGTAATGAATGTGCAACGGTTCAAAGTACATGGTGCCTCTGCCTTCCCGCTTGTAGTGGATTTCACGCAACAAATCGGTCACGCGATTGCCTACCATCATACTGCCTGCCACGTCCGAGTACACGTGCAACGATCGCGAGGGGTCGCCCACCACCGAACGAAACGCCACATTCAAATTGGTGAAACGCCACCCACAACTCATACTCAATTGTAAATGATCCGGTGAAAACAAACGCACCGTCCAAAAGACCGGGTTGTTCTGATTGTCTTTCACATCCTTCCAATCGCTGTTCTTTTTCATGTCGGGGATTTGATCGCCCATGAAGTCTTGCTGTAAGTTTGGGCCCAAAATCAAACCACTGCTAATTTTACGTAACCATCCCATCTTGACAGCCAACTTGGTATAGATGGACAAGCCCGGTGTTTCGTCGGCGTTGGCACAATGACACACATTGGTGTTGTCAATGATGAGATCGTCCCCTTCCCAACGAAACTTGACGTAGGTGTGTTTGCCCTGAGCGTTCAAAAACGTTCCCCCTTGAATCGCCGTTTCCTTGCGTTGTTGTTCCAAGTGAGTAATGGCGGCTTTCATGAAACTCACCCCATCCACCACCCAATCCAAATGTTGAATGTCATTGATGAGGGTTTGAGCCGTGCCTCGGCGACCAGCCATGGTGCCATCGCTTTTACCCGGGGCGGGATAGTTTTGGTCCCAGGACGTCCACATGATGTACCCATCTTTTTGCACCAACTCGTACAAATTGACGTGCGTATCCGGTAAGGAAATGGCACTCAAACCCACTTGCCATCCACCTCCTTGTAACCGTAACGGTTGAGGTAAACGAATCTTGAAGGAATTTGCTTGGTTGTTGGGAATTCATGTCGGTTGGCATGACTCGGTAACGTCACGTAGAACGACATTTTTGTCTTCTTCACACCACCACTTCCCTTTTAAAGTGGAGGGTCAGGAGGGTATGGCCTTCGCCAAATTGGGTCAGATCCCCATTGATTTCGGCCATCTGCGTTTCCACGATTTCCACCACTTCATTGCGTACTGGGACATATTGAATATGTCGAGGTTCAAAGTGGGTGGTGTTTTGAGGTTGGTACTTGATTTCTCGTAAGAGATCGGTGATACGACCCCCTACCATACTGCTGGTCCCTACATCACAATACACGTGCAAAAGACGCGTCGGGGCAAATTCCGACGAGGGACGAAACTTGTTGTTCAAATTCACAAATCGCCAAGGGCACGATAGACTCAACTTCACATAATCCCCATCCACTTTCCAAAAGGTGGGTTTGTTGCCGGCATCGCGGACATCCGTCGGGGTGGGAATGGTGGAAATGCCTTGAAATTCTTGCAAGAGATTGGGACCCAATCGATACACGCCCGTCGACACTTGTTCAATCCATCCCATTTTCAGGGCCAAGGTTTTGCCCCATGACACGTGCGCTACTTGTCGTTTGTAATCCACATTGGTGGTATTCAACAACAAATCCCCTTCGGAGGTCCATTCAAAGGTCGGGTACAATTTGACGCCATTGTCTTCGGTCCATTTGTTTTTGGGTTGGGTTTGTTTCGCACGGCTTTGCTCGTAACGATACACCAGTTGATGAAAAAAGTGCGATCCCGTCGACGAGACCAATTCCTTTCTCATATCTCGACCGTAGACAGTGAGTTCGCGACGTTCATGGTACCAGACATCGTCCCCTTGATCGTCTGTGTCATGCACCCGTTCGTGCCATCGTACGTACAACAGAGGATGGGAATCGCCCACTCCTCCTTCTTCCACTATCACTGGAATGGTGGGTAAGGATAAACTCACCATGCCAACCATCCATCCTCGTCCCATAAATCGGATGGGTTTAGGCAATCGGTTTCTGAAATGATGACTCTTGTTCCCAGGAAACTCCTTGGTACTCGCATGACTCATCAACGTCACGTAAAACGAAGAGTTGGGCACCAGCGTCATTTTTTAGTCGCGTCGTCGTCGTCTTTTGGGCGGGCTTGTCTCTTGGGTCTTTTTCCTCTTGGGTGGGCTTGTCTTTTTCCTCTGGGGTGGTTGGAGAGACGTCACGTCTTGACTTGCAATCCAACTATTGTACTTGTCGGGCCACCCTTTCCACTTGACCAACCAACGATCTTTTTGTCGCTTAAGTACCTTTTCGATGCGAAATACCTCGGACACATGGACTTTTTGTAAATCCTCCTCGTAAAACGTGCCTTGGACGGGGGTGTCATCCCATTCGTGAATCTAGACGTGGGCACGGGTCCCGGGACCACACGATGCACGACAAACACTTCTTCGGTCCAACCAGGTAAATAGCCTTTGGCAAACGTACGATGAATCTTGTTGAGACGTACACGATCGCCTACTTTGAATTTAGGTTTTTTCTGGCCTTTCCATCGTTGGCCATACAATCGTTTCCACACCGCTTCTTCGTTGTCCCATGTCACGTCTTGAGGGGCCATACCAATACTTCGATGACGGGTGGCATTATAGCCTTGCACCAACTCGGGTAACACATCGTCAAACCGTAAGGTGTTGGCAGCGGTGAAATAACGATACAACCGTTCTTTCAAGGTCCGATTAAATCATTCCACCACACTGGCTTTCGCATCCCCTTCGGTGGAAAAATGATGAATGCCTTGCTCGTCCAGCCATCGTTGAAAGGTCCGATTATAAAATTCTTTCCCTCGATCCGTTTGCAATCGATTAGGGTGACGTCGTTGTTTCAAAATCTTGTCAAAGGCATGAACCAACGCCACCCCGGTTTTGTCTTTCAACGGTTGTACCCACGCGTACTTGGACAACACATCCAAGACCGTCAGTAAATATCGTATACCCCGATTATACTTGGCCAACGGTTGCACTTCCACTAAATCTGCCACCCATTGATCATCTAAACCTCCTACGATCACGGGTACGGTCGGAAAACGACGACGACGCGGTTTATGTAACGTATAGGCCAAATCCCGTTCCAAAACCCGTTGGGCTTTTTTCAAAGGGAGACGATGGGCTTTGGCAAACCGTTGCACGCCTCCTAAACTGCCGGGGGCTCGAGGATCGTGGTACCGATTCAACCATGATGGGGAGACCTTTTTCTTTCGAGGGGCCATACGTTCTGGCATTCATCCCCTAAGGTCGGTATGGTGGGGACCGTGTTGGGATGCGCCTTTTGAATGATTCGATACCATCGCCATGCGTTCGGGTGGGCTTTTAACTTCATAAGACAAACACCACCCATCGATACAAGTTGCGGTCGACGTGGGTTTCTTCAAAGATCTGGAGAGGATGCGTGTCCTCGGGACAGGGGGGAATGGGGATTTTGGTACCGGGTTGATGATCATATAAGACTTGACAAAGGGTTTGATGACATTGCCATTGCACCAAGGACAAGACAGAATCCCACGCATAACACACAGACTCCATGGACTAAATAAAAAATTTTTATTCCTACTCCTTTTTAATACATTAAAAGAGTCGTCCACAGGTGATGGTCTCTAGACCTTTCTGCCAGTTGTCAACACTGTCACTGTACTTGGGGGGTGGTGGAGCTGGGGCTACCATCATTTCTTGACGGTTCTTGAGATCTTGAATTTCTCGCAACAATTGTTTCTCATAATCTGTCAGGGGCCGATCCTCTTTCCTTTGGACTGGAGGTGGCGGGCCAGGGATGTCCACGCCACGTTTGGGATACCCTTGAGCATCACGGCTGGGTGGTTCCGCGAGTGGATCGGCTTTTTTGGGGGGATGGTCATGAAACCAACTCCAGTACTTGGGACCCAAGGGTTGATCAGCCCACCGGAAGAAGCCACACTTTTTCTTGGAACAATTCAGAAACAAGCGATCGGGGTTCTGAGTCGAATGACTTTGTTGAAGCGTGGCGGGTTCACGGCAAAAGCATTGCAAACAACACCACATGTCCAACACTTCTGGATGAGGTTGACTATACACGGCTTTCATATACTCCAGAGCTTGATCTTGTCCACAAAACAGCAAACATGGTTGCATGGGACATTTCACATAAGGCCATCCTTTTTGAGATTGACGGGCCTCCAAACGCACGTCATGGCAAGGGCATACCATGGTGTCCACCGAACTGGGAGGATCATACACGGGCGTCAAGGTGAATGGTGGAGGTGTCGATTGCTCCACCATGTCATTCAATTCTTTCATCATGTCTTCCACCGCAGCTCGGGTGTCTTCCACCACTTCGCATACCACAGGATCACAGTCCACATTCTCTTTCTTTTTCTCCTTCCCCGCAGGGTGTACGCTTGGCTTTCTCTTCCGATCCACAGACATCCTGCTCAAAGGTTGTTTTCACCCCTACCGCCCATGCCTTTTTATACCCATGACCCTTGGCTGTCATTGGTCAGCTTCTCATGACCCTATAAGGACGTCTCATCGTCCCATTGGTCAGCTTTTCCCTATCCAACGAAGGACCTCTTGTATTCCCATTGGTCCGTTGTCCCTATTTAAGGAGCTCCCTTGGTCCCTGAGTCGTCATTCTCAAAGCAATGCCCCCAGACATCAACATGATCGGAGAACAAGATCTCGAGGCCTTGGAACTGCAAATGGGTCATGGCCATGTGGTGTACACCGGGGGAGCCAGAGGTACGGATGAACTGGTCGAACAACTGGGTAAACAGTTTGGGATGCAAGTCGAAGTCCTGGTCCCCCCGAATCATCCTCGAGCTACCTTCATCACCCCGTCGACCGTGGAAGTCTTGATGCTGGCCAACCCACATCTTCACCAGGCGACTGAGAAACTAGGAAAACGAATGCCCAATCATTTTTACACCCTGCAATTGCTGCAACGCAATTATCAAATTGCCAAAAAAGCCAACACGATCTATGCCTTTGGCATTTTGGAACAGGATCATAAACGCGTGAAAGGAGGCACCGGTTGGACCGTGCAATTGGCTATGGATCGAGGCAAACCCGTCTACCTGTTTGATATACCCAGTCAATCATGGTACCGCTCGGACCATTACTACCAAGTCAACGAGAATGCCGCCACCCTGGTTACTGGCAGTCAATTTGTCCCTTGGGGTCCTAAAAAGCCCACCCTTCATCAAAGCAGTGCTATCGTGGGATCCCGTGATGTGGACTAGAGAAAACCCGAGCCGAAATTCAGGCCTTATTCAATCGCACCTTCTGTCTACCCGAGAACATTGATCAATTACGCCTGGAGCTCGAAGACTTTCATTTGTAATTGTACATAGCTATTTTTAGTTTTTACTTTTGGACTTGTACATAGCCTTTTTTTAGTTTTTATGTTTTCAATCTGTACATAGCCATTTTTTAGTTTTTATTTTTTCCAATTGTACATAGCCTTTTTCAATTTGTAAAATAGGTGCGCCCCACCCGCGTGGCAAAGAAGACGAACAACCCTTTATAAAAAAACATCCACTCTTTTTTAATTAAAAAATTGACAACACTGAGTTTGCACGTTCATCATAAATAATGTCTCTTGACTCACAGTAGCCTTGACTCACAATACAAAACGCAACAGGAATAAAAATGTTCATTGTCCCAAACACCGACGCACAGCCTCCATCGCCTCCCTTTCCATGTCTTCCAATCTTTTATACTCGTCCCTGCGTTCCTGCGCGACAACTTTAAAAAAATACGCAATGGCGGCCCATTCGTCGTCTTTATGCACGCGCGGCAAGTGGTCGGCCAAGAAGGCGTTCACTTCTCTGAATTGTGCCAGTGTGATGGGCCAATAGCGGTCATTAGTCGTCCAAACCAAGCGGTTGTGAATCCAGGGGATTATCCTTTTCCGTAGCGCCTTCTTTAACAACCTGTAAGTGACTGACTGCAGAGGACGCCCATTTTCCGTCTCCACGAAACACAACACGAACAGGCGAAGAAAGGCGGCCACGCGCTGTCTGGTAAGGGGACGCCACGCTTCCTCCCTCCTGGCGTACATGCTCATGGTGTACCGTTCAATGGGTGTTCTCTCCGGTCCAACTCTCCTCAAAGCCTCTTCGCCGTTTACATTGCTGTCACTGGCTAGCGAGCCCAAGGGCCTTCTCGTTTCCGACATTTTTTCAGCTCACACCACAAACATAAGTCACCAAGGACCGGCTCAAAGCTAGGAGTGACGTCCTGGGGCCTCGCTTGACCTATATACCCCGATCCGCGCAAAGCCTGATGGTCTATCTAAGGAGGGGGGAGGGGGGTCCCCCCACCTCTTCCCCTCCCAAGGCACTGCTGGGTCTCCTCATCACCTCTTGTTATCCCAGGCTGAACCCTGTTTGGCATGACCTCTTGTTATCCCAGGCTGTGCCCTGTTTGGTGATTGGTTCATCACCCCTCCCACGTGACCTTTGGGTCTCTATAAAAAACCACCGTCCCATTCTATTTTTCACTCCCAAGCCAACAAGCAGTCAAGCCAGCAAGCAAGCAAGCAAGCAAGCAAGCAAGCAACAGCTACGGATACCGGTAAGCCATTTTATTCCTCGGTTCTTCACTAAAACAATCTAAGTAGTTATCGTTGACTTTTTCTGGAGAGTTGAAGAGTGATGATGGTTCTGCCTTGTTTGAAAGGAGCCGGCTGTCCATTGGCTGTTTGAATGTCCATGGCAATGCTGTCAAAGATGGTTTTGCCAAGAGGAAAATACATCCGTTCAGTGGTATCAAACTGATGATCGGTATTGCCAGCATCCATGGTACGTAAAAAACCTTTTTGTTGATTTCCCACAATGCTCTGTGCAACGAGATCCGTGTAAATCATCAATTGTTGTTGTTGTTGCGGTTTGACCGTTTGCGTGGTGGGAAATGGTTGTCGACTGAGATTCGGACCCAAGAACAACTCATACTCGAAATCGGGGTGGGTAAAGCTGACGGACACGATGCCATGCGGGGGATATTTGTTGACAGGTCCAATGGTGGGTGTCCATTTGTGGCGATCGTCGTAATCCACGATATGTTTCACCAAATAATTTTTTTCTTGAACAATTCTCTGCGTTGGCGTTCCATCTTTCACCAGGCCCATCAGTTGAGCGAATTTCCATTCCATTTCAAATTGCATGTTGGCTGGAATGAGTACATACAAGGAATCTAATTCGGGGGCGATGCCTGTATTGGTGATTTTCACGTAGGGTTGAGCCAGGTTGAGAGCGGCTAGTTGTTGTCGTTTCCCTAGATCGTCCACGTCCATTTTGGCTATATCCATCATGACTTCCATGTGTTGTTTTTCTATTTCGTACGCGATGGCGATCCATGCTTCTTTCAAATTGTGGTAATACCCTGGGGGTAAATGGATTTGTTTAGTGACTTGAATGGGAGCCGTTCCATCCGCACGTTTTGGTATGTATCTGATATCTGTTTTCATCCAATGTTTTTGACTATCTTCTTGCGTCCAATTCTGCTTGGTTTGATTTTCCAATTGTTGATAAAACCCCAGGTGTGAGATATGAACCAAGGCCGCTTCCCAATCATCTTCCACCAAATAATGGGAATGAGGAAGTCTAGCGGTAAATTTTTGTCCCGTGCCTTGTGCTTGATCACTGAGGAGGGTGATGTAAAAACTCATGGTCACAATCACTAGCTCACCCCTCTGGTTGCCTTTTTATACCTACCCCCACTGCCGAAATTGGACTTTGGACTTTGAGCCCGCGTTTCTCCGCGGTTTTACCCCATCCTGAGCCCGCGATCTATTTTTCCAACTGATCCGCGGTTTTCCCGTTCAAACCACGTGACTTCCGGTTTAAACCACGTGATTTCCAGTGACGTCACTTCCGGTTCCGGTCCTGTGATTTCCGGTCACTTCCGGTTCCGGTCCTGTGACTTGAGCCCGCAAACCCCCCTTAGCAACCCCATGGTCAGCGGTGGCCTTTCCGGTTAGCAACAGTGAGAACCAATCAGAAGCCAGCATTACGTGCCAGATGGGCCCACCTTACTACTACCCATAATTTTTTAAATAATACTGTTATATCTAATATAGTGCTATTTGATGGAATGAGTACCTGTGAATTACCATTTAATTCAAAAATTGTTTTATCATTTTTCGTTGATAAATACCCATGTATATAATGAACGGAACCACTCAAATTATGTCCGTTTAAAGAAAGATCTGTTTCCATAACCATTTTTCCATTCTCAATAACAAAAGCGGTGTCATATACACTTGGATCAACGTTTGAAATTGTTTCTTTTACACCATAAACAATAAGATGTCCAATTGTTAAAAATGATGGATTACTAACTGTACCATGCAGATCAAGATATATGCGTTGCGGGGGTGAGCTACCCCATCTGTGAAAATTGATGACTGTTTTGGTGTACTTTTCGAATGTTTTTGTTGCATAATTAGAAATTGAAATCGTCGTAGCTTGCACTGTCACACTCAACTCATTCATTTCCGGGGGAAACCATTCAACGACCATTGTGTAATAACCAACCGGAAGTTTATATAGGTTAAAACCGAGGCGTGACCGGTACTGGTTGGGTGAGCCTTTTTCAAACAAGAGTTTAAGAGCGCCTGTCTGTAAAAATCAGACAAAATCAAAATTCCGCGGCAAGGGTGGAAAATTCGATTTCTTTTATATTTTAATGTTAGATAGGTTAGGGAATAACTAAAATCACTGGATACTTTTTTTGGCAAAATATCCTTTTATTTCAAAGAAAAATGCAAATAACGAACTTCCGTTAAAATCGCCATTTGAAGCAGTAAATTATGACATCAATTTGAGGCGTTCGCGTGCAAAAACAAATCCCTCTGTCGTCTTTTAAACACTCAATTTTACTTTTGCAACCTCTCAAGAGCTTCAAAACTGATATTTGGTAGAAACTGCGTTGTTCTTTGTGTTTGAAATAATTTAATTTTCAAAGTATACATTTCTCATCAGGAAAAGTACTTCGTGAATTAAATTATTTTTCACCATGTGCTAAACCTTCAAATCGATTCACCTTCTGGCTGTTGAATTAAGAAAAGATGTTCTCAGGATTGCTGCAAAAATTTCTTTGGGCAAATGATTGAGAGCGACGCGAGAGCTTTTCAAAGTTCGTTAAAATGCAGGTTGTTTGACACTTCTTGGCTACATTCCATTCGCGAGTCACGCACATATTTTAATGTGTTTCGACCCATATGAGATCGAAAACGTCAAACAAAAAAACAGTTCGAAATGCTCTTACCTCATTTGCCGTAGAGGACAGGTCCAGAGGCCATTTCCGAGTGATTCTCTTGCCGTTCGACGTATTTTGGTCCTGTTGATGCCATCCAATGAACACCGCCAACTGGGTCAGTGTATTGTAAACGGTCGAACAGCTCAACAACAACCTTTGTTCCAAAACGTTCGACATCTTTCTACAATGTGACATCTTACTCAACGGTTCAGTTGATTTAATACGAGTGTTGCTCAGTTTTCAGTGCACAAAAGAATTATCAGATTTGACAGCTAAATTGAGACCAAACGTTGATGGCGCCACGTGCGTATTTGGCTTGTCACGCAATGCGTATCAAAGGCATTTTAGCGGGTATTGGAAGGGCAAAACCTTTGAGGTGAAGTAAAATAACATACAGTGTTAATTGCAGGGATTATTCCTGGTTTTAATGGCGTTGTGTGTCTTTCTTACTTATTACCAGTGTTGTTACAGCCATTAAAAATTGTATTTGCTACCCTAGCCTAGTAGTTTGAAACGCAATTCCAACCGTTGTACAAGCTTACAGGCATGGTTACAGGTGAATGGTGCAACAGAAGTGGCGCTATTATTAACGAGACCCAACTTTAATACGGGAAAACCTATAACTACAAGGGGTTCCCTTTTGTTAATTGACGAGCGGGTATTCTACCTATCATTGGTGTCAGTCTGCTGGTTCTCAGCTGGCACAGGACCGGTACAAGGCACAGTTATATCAGGAGTGAAAGTCAGCTCGCTGTTAAAGGGTTGGATGGAGTTTTGGACAGGAAGGGCTCTCTCTTCATAACAAATTGGTGCAATCGAAGTTTTTAACTGTGCTCTCTTGTCAGCTGTTTGACTTAGCCTACATTAGTGTGTCCTGACTAATGAGTGGGGCTTCTAACAGCACGCCAGTGCTGTTTAAAGACTGTGAAATATGGCACGTAACCATGGTAACAAAAAAAATGAGGTTCTGTTCCTGAATTTCTGTTTACGAATCTTACTGAGACAGGTTCCCAGTGAGCGAGGTCTCTCACAGCAGCCAGCATACTTATCATAATGGAAATGACGATATCATAACAGAAATACGTGAAGCATCTTGCCCTTAAACGTCTGTTACCTCTTTCACGTTCTACATACACCTTAATGAGGACGAAGAGAAGAGTGAGGCTTCCATCGATAACCTGGCTAATATTCGGATAGACCACAAGCGAATATAAAACTCACCTGATCCAACTTTTACAAGCGAACCAGTCCCGCGTAAGATAATTTCAGATCCCTTTTTTCCCAGTCCTCTTTCACTTTTTGGCCACTCCCCTTTTCCTTACCGTGACCCGGGACCCGGCCCCTTGTGCTGCAGCTTCTGCTCGACACTATTCCAAGTTTTGCACGATGGCTGGGACATATCGTCATTGTATTCAAGCGTTCCTTGTAAAAACTGACGTGTAACTTGTGGTATCAGGCCCGCACCAAGGCTGAAATAAATGTTGCGAGCAAATTGCCCTAGTCAAAGCCTCCCCCCCCCCCTTCAAAATACACACTCATGCACATAGATACTAACTCTGTTCACAATGCCACAGTTTGTGTCGATTTCGTCAAACACGACACCTTTTTGGGGACATCCTTCGTTGACAATTTGCCAAAAAGCTGCTTCCTGTTTGCTTTTTCGCCGCCAAAGTTGTTGGCAACATCCACCAGATTTGTTAAAATTGAAACATTTCGACAGCCAAGCTACGAATTTCGGACCTGTTTTACCTAACTCTCGTAAACGTTTACGTAACTTTTATCACTCGATTGGTGAAATAAAAATAGTTTTGTTCCTTAGACTTGTTTTAAAACAACAATCATGATGAGCTTAAAGCTTGCAGCAAATACACAGCAGTCGCCTAGCTATTAAAGGCATTAAGGTCCTTCACAGTAAAGCTATACTGCCAGGATCAAGGTGATATGGGTGAAGAAAGACATTGGTAAGGAACCTGGGCGACTGAAATGTGCGGTGGGCTAGTAGATTTTTGAAGCCCACTTGCCCGGTGGCTAGTGACTCAACAGATGTCAAACCCTGTTAAAGGTTGTAAAATAATAAAAGGAACTTTTAGCATCAGCATTTAAGACTATTCGTTGCACATTAATTCGTTTTTAATTATATATTTTTTGGCTCATTGTAATTGGCTCATTATATTTTTTTTGGCTCATTGTAATGTTTTTTCAACTTCCAAAACTTCTGGGTACTCGAGCCCCCACCCCCCCTCCCCCTTCTACGGGCCTGGGTATTCTTGGTGCATGAAAGTAAGGGAACAATTGTTTCCAAGCTTTTGATTCGTCTGGTGTTGTAACCACAAACTCCGACAACAAGAAAATGGAACCAACAACAACCGTCTTCTGTGTAACGAAACAATTCATGTATGTAAATATGTATGATTTGTGAAAAAAAAAAGTCCGAGGTCCCCCCTCTAAGCCAAAACAATAAGCACAAACTAGTTAGTCACATCGCAATTTCCCTGATAAAAATGATTTTAATGTTCTGGACTCGACGTTTTGAAGAGGTTTTTAACTTAAGCTAGTACATGTACCCTTTTTAGCTAATTTTCGTGTTCGAACATTGTTATTTGCATGCCTACAACTCACGCCGAGGGGTGACTACTTTTTCTGCATTCTGGCACGGGAGGTTGAGGTGCCCAAATGTAGCACTAATTTTGTTTCGTATTTTTGGTCCATTACTAGTTCCTCCCATTTCTCGAACCCTGAGCCGTTTAAAAAGAATCAGAGCAGATTTTGCCCTTCCCCTACCCTCTATTAAAATGTCCATTCCGATGATTTGCATTGCGTGACGCGGCTCTAGATAGAACTCTGGCCACGTTAGCGGCGACATGTGGTGATAAAAACCTTTTTGTGTATTGCCAACTAAGCAACACTGACCAGCTACTGAACTGTTGAGTAAGATGTCACAGTGTAGAAAGATGTCGAACGTTTTGGAACAAAGGTTGTTGTTGAGCTGTTCGACCGTTTACAATACACTGACCCAGTTGGCGGTGTTCATTGGATGGCATCAACGGGACCAAAATACGTCGAACGGCAAGAGAATCACTCGGAAATGGCCTATGGACCTGTCCTCTACGGCAAATGAGGTAAGAGCATTTCGAACTGTTTTTCTGTTTGACGTTTTCGATCTCATATGGGTCGAAACACATTAAAATATGTGCGTGACTCGCGAATGGAATGTAGCCAAGAAGTGTCAAACAACCTGCATTTTAACGAACTTTGAAAAGCTCTCGCGTCGCTCTCAATCATTTGCCCAAAGAAATTTTTGCAGCAATCCTGAGAACATATTTTCGTTATTCAACATCCAGAAGGTGAATCGATTTGAAGGTTTAGCACATGGTGAAAAATAATTTCATTCACGTTGTACTTTTCCTGATGAGAAATGTATACTTTCAAAATTAAATTATTTCAAACACAAAGAACAACGCAGTTTCTACCAAAATCAGTTTTGAAGCTCTTGAGAGGTTGCAAAAGTAAAATTGAGTGTTTAAAAGACGACAGAGGGATTTGTTTTTGCACGCGAACGCCTCAAATTGATGTCATAATTTACTGCTTCAAATGGCGATTTTAACGGAATTTCGTTATTTGCATTTTTCTTTGAAATAAAAGGATATTTTGCCCTAAAAAGTATCCAGTGATTTTAGTTATTCCCTAACCTATCTAACAGTAAAATATGAAAGAAATCGAATTTTCCACCCTTGCTGCGTTATGTTTGATCTTTACAGACAATCGCTCCTAAGTTGGTAAGCTTTTTTATTAATTTGATGTGGAGAATTGGGAAAATCGTTAATACCCAAAACCTCGATATTGTTTTCACTCGAAGATTCATCAGTGTCTTCCATCAAGTATCTGAAGGCGTCCCTTTTTTGACCCGAGTTAATGATCTGAGATTCATGAATTTTTTGAGTGACAAAATCTCTCATAGTTGTTATTTCATTTTGCATAAAATTAACATTAACTGCGGATTTCGAGTCTTTGTAATCGGTTTGTAAGTTAACAATTTTATTATTATTTAAATTTAAGTCTCCAGACATACTTGTTGTGCCATCAAGTTTGAGATAATTTTTTGTGTTTCAGTAATTCTTTTATTAACAAATTCTACACTTGTGGCGTCTTTTTGGTTTGATGGAAATTTGAGATTTACAATCGAGTTGTTTTTCATATCAATATCAGCTCCTTTATCCAATTTTTTTGCAAGCTGATTATCGACATACTTTTTGTTTGTGGCTTGGTCTGCCTGTACTGGGTCTTTTACGTTGTATATTGTATTATTGTTCATATCAATGCTTGCTTCCATTTTTCCGCCTTCCTTTTTTGAAAGAAAGATATTTGTCGTGTCCTGATAGTTTATTACCTTTGTCAGATCACCGTGGACAGGATAAGGGTTGCTTTTTAATCGTAAAATATCGTACTTATTTTGCATGTCAATATTAGCAGAACCGTTGGCACTACCCTGAGGGCCACGATCACCTTTATCGCCCTTGTCGCCCTTGTCGCCTTTTAAACCCCGTGGTCCTTGTGCTCCCTCCTGACCTTGTGGTCCAGCGGGCCCTTTTTCACCTCTTGGACCATTTGGACCTTGTGGTCCTCCAGGGCCTTTATCACCCTTCGGTCCAGGAGGACCCTCAGGGCCAGGAGGGCCCCCTGGGCCAGAAGGACCCACTTTTCCACTTTCACTCGTCGTAGTTTGGCTAGTTCCACCTATTTGGCTGTTAATATACCCCATTATATATCTTCATCAAAATTTTTTAAAATTAATTTTTGGGGTTTGTCATAGTAAAAGAAAGAATATTTTTTATCGGTGGCGCGATCTAAAGCGTCATGATCCACACCTATCTCGTCTGCAATCCGTTTGTTTTCTTTTGGAAGAAATCTGAAAATACAAAAATGGCTGCAGTTATCACGGATGTTTTTCGGCACCTTGTAGAAAGTTTGAATGAGGTAAATAACGCAGCAGTTTCTGTGCCGCCCGTTGATAAAATAATTAATGATGCTGTTTTGGTTTTTTTCGCAAACAAGATCATCAAAAACAACTATTTTTTGGTTGTCCGCTGGAAGTTCTTCGAGTGGAATGATTTCATCACCGTAAGCCTCAATAACATCATAACCAACCTGGGGGTTGATTTTTTCAGCAAAGTCCTGCAAAAGATTCTGATATTTGTTCTGGTGCAGGTTTTTTGAAAAGAGGTAAATTTATCATACTCTAACAACTCGTAAAGCATATGCAGTAATGTGTTTGTTTTACCAGAATTACTGGGCCCACAAATTAACATCCGAAAACCATCTGCTGGCATACAAGGGTGACCTTGCTTGTAGTCACTCTTGGAAGAACCTGGGTCATAATTTGGAATCTTCATTTTTTTTTTCGCTTCTATATATTAACGCTGGAATATGTCAATGAAAAAATGGCGTCAGCGGGCTGAAGAAAAGTCGAAGCTAGATGAACAAACAGAAGAAATTCACCAAAAATTTAAAATGGATAAAATAAACAAAGAGTTTGGTCAGCTTTCAGGAGAAGAGTTTTTTAAACCAATCACAAGAAGGCTTGATGAAAATAGCACCACTGTGGAAGAAGAGGAAGAAGAGGAGCAGGAAGTTCCTGATTACACAATGGATGAATTCGACGAAATCAACCCGTTTGGTGACGAATTCAGACCGGATGCACCAACTCCAGCACCATCACCACCAACAACACCAATAACAACCACAACACTAATAGAACCAACATCACTTCCACCCCCATATCAAGAATTTGATGATCTTCCATTACCACCTCCACCTTTGATGGAAGAAACTGTTATGCCAGGATCTTCCAAAGATGAAACAAGGGAAGAAACATCAAAACGGCTTAGAAATGTTAAAAGTATTCTTGCTAAATTTGGAAGTGATCCAACTTACAAAGTAAAAAGTAAAGGATCAAAATATTATGGATATAATGTGGAAGAACTAGAAGCTGAGGCATTTAAACTCGAAACAATTAAGGCACATCAAGAACATGCAGAAAAGTTACTTAAAAGGAAACAACCTTTATCAACACAATTACAAGAAAAAAAGGCGAAATTGAAACCACCAAAAAAACAAGAAAAAAGAGAAATCACCAAAACTCCTCTTGAAAAAGTTGTCATGAGCCGAAGACCCGCTTTTGAACCTTCTGACAATGAAGATGACTTTTCTGAACAGGACTGGGAAATCGAAGGAAGTGGCATCGCTGATGAAGCTGAAAATTTGATCAACCAACTTTATTTGAGGTTAGGATCGATAAAAGCAGGAAACAGCTCAATAAAACTGAAAAATCAGGTATCATATCTTCTTGATTCACTTGTTGAACTCGGCACAATAGATAAAAAACAAAAGAAAAAAATTATTTCTGATTACATACACCAATAATGAGCTTTGATATACTGCTTGACTCGAGCCTCGCAAAACTAGAAAGAGGTGGAGAACGGAATGTTTCACATGATTTTACAGTGAAGTTTCATCCTCCGATCGATTTGCCGACCGAATTGGGACCAGGAAAATATAAAGCTGCGCTAAACAGACTTATCACAATGAGTTACTCATGGAACAACATTGATTCTAGTTATGATAACAACAAAATTCGCTGGAAGAAAAAAACGGAACAAGCGTGGAAGACCTTAACTTTCCCGAATGGAATGTATGATTACAAAAGAATTAACACATTCATTCAGCAACACACCGGTAAAGTAGACCCGACAAACAAAGACAGTGATTACATTTTCACTATATATTTCGATATGTCGATTTATAGGGTTGTGACTTTGATACATAACGATTATGAGCTTGACTTTTCTCAAGGAAATTTTGGTGAATTGCTTGGTTATGGCAAAAGTACCTTGAGTGGAGATGTTGTCGGAAGAAAAGTTCCAAATATCACAAGAGGTGTTGATTGGGTATATTTGCACTGCGATCTTATCTCACGCCGAACAAACAATGTTTCAAGCGATGTGTTATACAGTTTCTCAACATCAGATCTTCGGGTTAGCTATCCATTTCGAAAAGAGCCGCGCCGACTTGAGTGGCAACTTGTGAATAAAAGTTATATTAATGAAATAAGGGTTTGGGTGACAGATGGAAGAAACAATATCCTGGATCTCAACGGGACAGACATTGCAATTAGCTTAATGATTAAAAAAGAGTAAGGTTTTTTTTGGTATAAATATACAATCATGAATCATCCGAGCGAGTGGGCAAGATACTTTGATGAAAACACCGGAAGTTATCGATATAAACACAAAGGGTCGGGTGTGATCCGTGACACCTTCATGACCATCGGTAAAGTATTCAAAAACAATGTAAAGAATGTTGCAAAGAAAACTGCTGAAAAAGCCACAAAAACAATCGCTGAAAAAGCGGGTCAGAGAGTTGGTGAACTTGCTGTTGAAAAAGGTTCGAAACAAATACGAAAAATACTGCAAGAGCGAAAAAAACAAAAACCGTTGTCTCAGGATGCAAAAAAGAAACTTGCAAATATTTTGCAAAACCAAAAACCAAAAAAATCAGACGCTCTTGTGAAATTAAATCGAATTTTGGCAAACGAAATTTAATCAAAAAATTTTTTTTCTATTAATATAATAAGCACTTGCTAACATGTTCAGAAGTCAACCATACCTCGAAAATTCTAAATACGTTCAAATTAATTTGGACACCCCACTCACTTTCCCTGCGAATAACAATTTTCAAAAAAAGTTAAACTATAAATTTACCGTAACAGACCGGGACAATTTTTATGACTGGTACAACGCTTATTTCCGCGTCGATTTTAAGTTTGAAGCTAAAGCAAACGGAGCCAACATTGGTGCTGACACCGAATCAGCTCCGATCAACGGTTCTTTCTCATTGATTCAAAGTTTGAAACTAAGTTCATCAGGAAAAAACCTGTACGAGGCAAACAATATCCATAAAGGTATTTTCATAAAAAACCTGCTTGATTTTTCGGACGATTATTCGAGAAGCGTGGCAAAAAACCAATTTTGGTATCTTGACACTGACGCAACCACAGCGACTGATATTAATGCGACGAACCTTGGAATGCGAGCAAGAGCGCTTCTATCACACTGAGGTAAGATAGTTAAGACGATTATTTCTTTGAACAGATACTCCTTCTTTGAAAATCTTTCCGACAGGCTACTGCCACCGTTAAAACTTGAGTTTGAAATTAATCTGCAATTAGACGAAGAAATGATTTTTCAAAACGATGGAACAGCTAGAAGAATTGTTGTCCGTAAATTTGAGTTGTGGGTCCCACAATTACATTTTACTGGTAAAGGACAGACCCTGGTCAATGAAAATTTCTTGAAACCAACCCAATGGAAATACCTGAATGAAAATTTGCATAGCAGCAGCCCCCGAAGGAATGCGAATGGTACGTGGTTGATTACACCTGGGGTAACAGATCCCAAACATGTTTTTGTATTCATTCAGCAAACGCGGAAACAAAACGCTTATACACAAAACCCTTATATCTTTGACACATTTGATATCGATGGTGATGACTCAGCAAGATTGGACACTTGCCGCCTTAAGTACGGCACAAAATTTTACCCTGAGCTTGATTACGACCATGATTTTAAAATAAGAATTTTTAATCATTTGATCGATTTCAGATACAGAAAGAACGACTATAACACCGGCGTTCAGTTGCAGCTTGCTAATTTTGAGAAGTTGTACCCAATTATCTATTTTGACCTACGAAACACCGAGGAAAGTGTGACAGGCGACTCGAAATAGCTCGAATTCCATTACAGACTAAATGAAGCCGTTAACGCTCAAGATTATACGATCTTCGCCTTGGTTTTGAATGAAAAAGAATTCGTGCTGAAGCAAATTGGTAACGAGCTTGTTGCCGGTTTGTAAATGAAAAATTCAAAAAAAATTCTGAATATAATATACATACACAATGAGCACAACTTATCATCCATTCAAAATCGCACTGACTGATGGTCAGAAAAAGAAACTTCAAAATGCTTATGTTACGAGGACACCTGTTAATCTGAAAGTTAAACCAGACCAAATTGGGCGTGGTGTCGAACTTCTTCTCACTGAAACTCAAATCGCGCGATTGAAAAAAAGATCAGCGGCAGGAAAAGGAATGGTAATAAAATTAAGCCAGACACAGATTCAAAGTACTTCTCAGCGTGGTGGAGTTAGAAAAGGTATGCAAACGCAACCACCACCACCGCCACCACGAACAAGACGATCACCACCAATACCAAAAGGTAAAGGAATGCAAATTCAACCTCCACCTTTTTATGGAACTTGGGAGGATTATCGTTCAAAAAAAAGGTGAAATTTGAAGATAAACCTCTATCCAACATTGACCTGAGAAAATGGTGCAACTTTTTACGAATCCCCATCAAACGTATTTTTAGCAGAAACGAAAAAAAACCCTTGTCTCATTCTCCATGCATTATCAACTTGGATGACTTTGGAAGTTTGGGAACTCACTGGGTATGTTGTTGGCCTAATGATGGTACTTATGAGTATTTCGATTCATTTGGGCTTCCACCACCTTTGGAATGGGAAAAAGAAATGTCAATGCACGGGATGACACATTTTTTCAGAAATGAAAACCAAATTCAATGGGAACAAAGTGTGAGATGTGGTTACTACTGTCTTCTCTTTTTAAACGAAAGAAATAAAGGAACAAGTTTTGCCGATATTTTGAAAATGTTCTGCAACGATTTACTTCAAAATGAAAAAATAGTGAAAAATTATTTTTCTTAAAATATACAATGGAAATTTACTGTGTGAAAGAAGAGCGGAACACACCCAATGTACAGGGAAGTGAAAAGGTTGTTGAAAAGGTTGTAAAAATAAAAAAGAACAATCGAAAACTCTTCCTCTTGAAAGCAAAATGCGCTAGTTGCGGAATAACAAAAACAAGTTTTTTGCCGGAAAACGTGGAGGGCAGTGGTATTGATATACATGCAGCAATTGGTAAATTTCCGAAACCAAAAAAAGGTTGGACATTGCCGGGACATAATTTCACAGGGCCATATAACTCTCTTGAAAAGCAGGTGAAATACGACCCAGAAACGGGTGAAATTCTAGAAATATAACAACCACCAACAGGTGCAACAGATACGATTGCTATGCAACATGATGTTGATTATGATGTTTGTTCCAACCGTGAAAAAAAATACGGTGAAAATCTCAAAAAATGCAAACACAAAGCGGACAAAAAAATGGTGAAGTCTCTTGACACAGTTCGTTACAAACAGAGGCAGTGGGGCCATGCGGCTGCAAGAAATGCAATCAATGCTAAACAAAAGTTAGGGTTGGGTTTGAAAAAACAAAAAGGAACTGGTGTTTTGGATAAACCGCTGGAAGCAGCGAAATTTGCTGAAAAAATTACAAAAAAAATGATTCCTTCCACAAAACATGTATTCAATCGGTATTGGTCAGGTGATATTGCGAAAAATGCTTTCACAGGACCAACTGGTGCCACAAGCAAGAAATTTTGGACTCATCCGAAAAAGAGTACTGTTATGCGTTTGGTGAAAAATCCGAAAACAGGCAAATATGAAAATGTTTATGAAGTGCCTTGATTGGTTTTCAACCACCATTTATCAAACTCCTGTTTTGCGCGCCAACTTCTTTATAAGTCTTTAGGAAGGTGATGAAAAATAGATTCCATAATTTCTTTTTTGTGGGGCCAGCATTCAAAAGGTACCATTTCAAAATAATTGTACAGAAAACAGGTGTAGTTCACTGATTTGCCGGTTACCCCCTTAAATTGAGCAATAACGTTACCAAGAAAAGCGACCTCGCTGGAAGAAAACATTTCGTCAATTTTACATTTCCGTAAAACATTTTTTTAATAATAATTATTCGTTGGAAGAGCAGTGGAACTTCTTTTCCAATTTTCTTCTTGAAACTGTTCATCATCATCATCACATTCAATTACTCTACCACATTTTGGACATACACGACATAACTCATTCACCACATAAACTATTTGCTCCTCGCATGAAGGACCAACGATTAATCTTTTTTAATAACAGGCTTATTTCATTTTTTTTGGCAACATTTCTTGAATCATTTTCGCCGAAATTTTCTCACCTTGCAAACAACCAAACGGGTCGTCCATTTTTTATTGTGTATACTATACAATGAGCTCACGTATTTTCAATAAGTTGTCAAAAATTTATTACAGCCCGCAAGGGTATTGGAAAGGGTTTGCAGCAATTAAGAAATTAGCCCAGGCAGCAAAAGTTTCGGAAGATGAGGCTCAAAACTGGTTGATGAAGCAAGCTCTTTGGCAGGTTTATTTACCAGCCCCACGTTATATTCCAAGACCGAAATTTGATGTTCCTGTTCCAAACAAAGTTCACCAAGCCGATCTTCTGTATCTCCCACACGATCGCCCACCACGCTCCCGTAAAACTTTTAAATATGCCCTCAAAGTGGTAGATGTGGCCTCTCGATACAAAGAGGTCGAACCGTTGACCACAAAAGAGGCTAAAGAAGTTGCAGCTGCTCTGGAACGCATTTATAGTCGTGGTCCTTTGAAGTGGCCGAAACTGCTTCAGGTCGATCCTGGTCGTGAGTTTATGGGCGCTGTGAATCAACTGCTTTCTAAACATAATGTTGAGGTTAGACGTGGTCGTGTGGATATTCACCGTGATCAAGCTATCGTTGAAAGATTCAACCGCACCCTGGCTGAACGACTGTTTGGACACCAATATGGGGTTGAAATGCGCCTCCCTGAGGGTCAGCGGTCTACTGCGTGGGTGAAAAGGCTTCCTCAAGTTGTTGCCGCTCTGAACAACGAGGTAACAAGCCTTACCGGCAAGAAACCCGCCGTTGCCATTAAAGAAAAAAATGTTTCTGCAAAGCCATCGACACCTTATTCAAGGCCTGTTGGGCAAAGGGAAAAAAAGCTCCCCTCTCTCGTTAATGTGCGCTATCTCTACCAACCTGGCGAGCTTGAAGGTGGTGTAAAAAGAGCTACAGATCCAATCTGGTCTTTGAAAGTTTACAGCATTGAAAGATCTTTTACCAAACCAAATCAACCCGTTCTCTACTATTTGCACGACGGTCCCAAGCGCGGCTTCGTGCGTGAAGAACTGCTGGTTGTCCCTCCAAACACACAGTTACCCCCCGAGCAACTTTAAAACTTCGGCATCTAACTCTATAAGTTCATCATATGGTAATGTTGGCATTTCGTTGTACCCATAAGCTTTTGTATGAATACCATCGTCACATATCCATCGCTTTGAATCAAATGGTGAAAGCGAAATTTTGTTAAGATGCATTCCATATATCTCATGCCCCTAGCTTCGAAGAATGTTCATTCCATGCCATAGCTGCTCCTTTCCAAAAAGCGTTTCCTTGAACTGATCATACATAATTTTTTTCTTTACAACACTCTTTTTTACACCTTTTGCTTTTTTTATATTTTTTTCGTCAGCCTTCAAGATAGAATACATTTTTGGTCTTAGACAAACACACTCTGCAATTGGTGTTCCATTGCATTCATCTTTCATTTTGCCCAAGACCTTTTTGTTGATATTTGAGTAAAGTTGATGTTCTTTCGGGTAGTCACTCGTATCATAAAGATTTTTGTTTGTTTCGATGCCTTTATAGAAGTCATCCGTTTCAATTTCAACAAGAAGGCTGTCGGTATCTGTGTACAAAAGCTCGCACTTTGGTCCGTATTGCTTTTTAAGTTTGTTGTAGAAAAAGTCGTACATCAATATCTTGCTGTTGTCAAGGACAGTCATCCCCGTGTAGACAGGTTTGTTAAGCAGCAGCCGGCTTTTGTGCATATCAATTCCGACAAGGTCATTTGAAAAAATTGCATGCCTTGAGTACAAAGGGCTGGCAACCAATTTCCTTATTTTGTCTTTCTCATTGCTTCTCACTATTTTTATGTCAACACGGTTACGCAAGTTTTTCATGGTTTTGCCGAAAACTGAGTTATTCATTAGCTTGTAAAAGTTCTTTTCAAAGTTGCTCTTTGCATTTTTCCTGAATTCTGTATTCATCCGGATGTACGGCTCCATCCAGCATTCTTGTTCGAACTCCAACACCCTGTTCACTCGCTTAAGTTTCATGCCCTGCTTCAGATAAAACTGCAAGTTTCTGTAATGCACGACATAGTTGCTTTTGTCCTCAAGTGTCAGCAGCAGCTTCTTGCTGTCCTACGGTTTCAGCTCCAGCTCTTTCATCAACCTCTTTTGGTAGTCCGACATACATTCTTTTTTTACAACCTTTTTCTCCGGCGCCAGGGAATAGCTGTTGTGTTGCTCATGCAGTTCTGCTCGATATTCAAAATCCACCTCAAGATATTAATCCATCCATTCTTTGCGTTTTCTTTTTTCTTTAAAATTTCTTCCTCAGTGGGCATAACACGTTTCCATTTAAAATCTCTTTTCGGGAGTGGCTTGCTCATTGCCCATCCGTAAAGGTTGTTCGCGTCGAGATACATGATGTATTTGTTCGGTTTGCTGGGGTCATAGTCCGGTACTAGCGGGTTGTTTGCCTTAGCGTATCTCTTGCTTACCATGGAGATTCCACCCGGCATTCCCCTTTCCACGAAGAGATGCATTTCAAGGTCTGTGAATAACTCAAGCTCGACCCCCGTCTTTTTCAAGAGCGCGTCCCAGGAGAGGCCTGGCGACGTGTAATAATGAGCCGGATCTAACCCGTACTGCTCTTGGCATAGGTTTCGGGAGCTCTCAAAAACATCCGCCAGCAGGGCGACATCTGTTTTCACGTAAAGATCGTGATAATCGCCCAGCGTTTTACATTCAAAAGTCTCCCAGACAGTCTGCGCGTGCGCGTACTCTTCGTCTGTTATGTGCTCGTCGTTCAGCTTGCTGTAAAACTTCTCTTTGTCCGGAAGCCTTGTCTCGCTAAATCTCCCCCATGAGTCCATGTACTCGTAAGGGTAGATCCCTTTTTTGTAAAGCAGGTCGCTGCCTTTTGAAATGGTTGATGTTATTTTCAATGACTCCTTTGGTGTTGCGCTTACAAGTGAATCAAGGCTTCCTTGCAAAAAGTTCAAGCTGTCGATGAAACGCAGACCTCCGACTGAAAATGTTATATATTTCTCCATGTTGTTGGCGACGCATTTCACCTCTTTCTGCAGCTGTGACATCGCTTGCATTAAATGGTGTGCGTCGTAGCCCCTCAGGTTGTGGAATACAACTGGTATTTGGTACGTCTTGGGGTTTATACGAAGTTTCAAATTGCATTCGTTATGCGCGGCTCCGCGGTACTTACCCGTTATGTGGCAATGGTCTTTTACTGCGTCTATGAAGTTTTTCTGAAGTAAAGGGTTTCCACAGAAATTACAATTTTCCTGTGATTGTGCTTCCAACTGGTCTTTTTTGTCTGTTAAATTTTTGAGCCTAAGAATACCCCATTGTTGTTCTTTCTGTGCTCTGTAAAAACATTTTTTATGCCATTGGCCCCTATAACTGCATTTTTCACTGCCTTCACCGCCTTCTATGCTCCAAACCGGTAAAGAGTCTAAGAATTCATCTTTTATCAAACTTTTGTTACAAATATGGCAATCAGTTGCATTTTTGAATTTTACCCAGTCTTCGGGCTCCATCACAATCGGCTTTTTTTCTGCTAAACTGTCTCTTATTTTCACCTCTTCCTGCAGAATGTCACTTAAAAACGTTCCAACCGCGTTCTCGCCCCTGTAAACCTTTGACCCTGAAACTTCACCGTCGATTCTCACAACCATGTAAGAATACCCGCATGCCTCATGCCATTCGGTCTTCTCTGTGTAGCTTTTTTTCTTGCTCTCTGGCCCAATCTCACAGCCTGGAATCTTTCTGACCAAAGCCTCAAAGTCAGCATATATCACGTATGGCACCTTCATCTGTTTGTGATGATTTTGGAAAGAAAGGGTGTTTTTCCCCTCTTCCGGCATATCGATCCTTGTCGGCCTGGCATTCACACAATTGTAATTTTTTTTTGTGGTTCTCGAGCAAGTCTGCTCTTGAAAAACCTGTTAAGCACATCATGCAGTAGTGTTTTGTGTTGCTGTTTTTGGTCTGATCGAAGAGCAAAGCGCTCACCCGTTTTACATAACAATAGTGTTGAATTTCCCCTGACTCAATTAACATCAGGTTTATCCACGGCACATTGACTTCTTTTTTGCTTGTCCTGTGCACAATCACACAATTGTTTTCCCAGCCAAATACGTTAATTGCTAGGTTTTTGTTTTGAGCTTCAAGCTTGTCTATCTGTTTTACCGGTGTTGGGAAATCGATTCCTTCATAGTTAATGCCATCGTTAACCGGATATTTGCTTGGTCTTTCCGCGTGATTTCCATCTTTTGGAGGGAATAAAGCAGCTCTGAGCGCCCACTTCAAACATTCGTTGTCTCTGTTTTTCACGTTAATTATTGCCTTCCTTTTTGCCAGATTGGCTGGAAGAGGTAAATAGGTTCCTCCGCGCAGTGGCTGATAGCGTGCAACATTCACGTAGGCAACCATTATTCTTTCAAGAACCCATCCTGAGCCCCGCTCTGACCAAGACTCTATTTCACCCTTTATTCTTTCAACAAATCTGTCGAATTCTGTTTTTATCTGGTCCTCGTCATTTCTGTTGAAAACATGTGGTTCATTTTCTCGAAAATAATGTTCCATGTACTGTGTTTCACCGTCTCTCTCTATTGAAAACTCTACTTGCAACCCAAAACTTACTTTTACGCTTTTTCATTTTTTGATTTCGTTTTCAACCAAATCAGTAAACTTTTCTTTCGTTTCCCTTGCAAACACTAAAAGATCTTTATTGTTAGGATTTTCTTCAGAAACAGCCATTCTCCAAATACGAAGCCAGTCCTGGAAATTAGTTTGGGATAATATAAACCTGTCATATAATACAACCTGATCTGGCCTTAACGGCCGAGGCAAGTTTCTGTTTTCCTCCGGTATTGAACCGTAAAACATTTGCAGAACATCGGACGAATATCTTGCGGCCGCCATTTTGGTGTATATACTTGTGATGATACTTGTTCAATAGGAAATAATTCTGGGCCACTTTGTATATATACCAGTGCAGACATTTCTTAAATATAAAATATTTTCTGTGACACATCCTCTTCACTGGACCGCGAAGTCACGCGCTTCGTTTTTATACTGTTTGCTTTATTTTACACTCACACACATGTAAGATGAGGTGTTCTGGGACAGAAATTTTATTAAGCGGTTTTTCTCGAAACGAGACGAGCATGGGAGCCGAGTTTCGGTGAAAAACCGCTTAAATATAAACTTCTGTCCCAGAACCCTCATCTTACATGTGTGTCTACCTTTCCTGAGCTTGTGATTACACATCCCAAAACGTATGAATTTAGACCGGTTCATGTTATTTAAAAATAAAGTTCAGCTGAAAGTCTTAATCCGAGTCAAAAAGACAATGAAAGGAGAAAATGGAGACGTGTACATGACGGGGTTGATCTCATGGCTATGATGACCGCTGAACTCATGTTTCGTGGACACGGTGATTCTGAACCTGGCGTGACATCAGTGACATCCGGTAAAAGCACATGGTATGCGGACCGATCATGACAATGACCGCTCGAGCGATTTTTCTGCCGGTTTCCCGTTTTTTTGTACCGCTTGGAAGACGAGTGGAGAATATACCAGGATTTTATGTTGGAAGATAACGCTAAAGAATACGAGCTTGTCGGTGAGTTTTCCAGGTTTTTTGTATCAGCTAGTAGTGTAATATCCTAATAACCAGAAACCCAGATTAATTTTTAAGTTTTACCTGAATGTTTTAGCAGAGAATCCAGGCTGAGAAAAAGAGGCGATGTAATTTTACAGAAAAGAAAATAAAAAGAGAAGCATAGTTTTGGCCTTGCGAAATTCCACTAGCTACCCCTTGGTAGACTTTGTGAATAGGGTCAGTTATTATGTTCTTGCATTTTTCTCATTTCCGTGAATTATTTCCTGCAATGGATAAAAACCATTTCCAAAAAAAAAATTCTTTATTTGCGTGGTCAGTATCCGTTAAATTTCAACACCTTAGACAGGGATAGTCTAGTCAGTCGAGAAAAACAAACAAGCGCGAAATCGCCTCCGACGTTCAAATGTGACGCGTATGTGGAGCCGCTATTTAAACCATGACAGGACGGAGAAAGCGCGAACTGTAAGGACCTCCTGTTGTCCCATACAAATTCTTAGAAAACTTTTCTAAGAATCTAATGGGATTACCGCAAGGCGTCCTAATCTGCTGCTTCATGACCGAAATGTCCCTACATCAAATGTAAACCAGATCAGCGGAGACATAAGGACCGACTTATACATGACTATGGTGGCCTAGAACTGCCATAAGGATTTTTGCTTTTAAATGGAGATTTTGGCTTTGATTTTGAATTTTTGTTTTAAAAAATTACGTTATTTTATTTTTTTAATTTCATTTTTGTTTTAATTTTAATTTTATTTATTTTAATTTTAATTTTTTTTATTTTACTTTTTTTAAATTTTACTTTAGTTTCGAAGTATTAAAAATTTTCTTTTATGCTTATTATATATATAAATCTTTTTTTGACCGCAAAAACATTTTTTTTAATTGGGACGAAAAAAATGGTCTGTGCGTGGCCTAAAACTGCCATAGACCAGGATGCACTGTGCCATGCTAGCAACCTTGTACCCAGGGTATCTCTTCCCATACCTCGAGGTTGCATGCTTCTGCGCATATGAAAATGGCGGACGAAGGAGATGGCGAGTGGAACCGATTCAAGAATGAAATGAAGGAGAAGAGAACAGCCAACACAAGAGATCGGAAGAAAAAGGAAAAGAGTGGTTGTTCAGTCCCTGGAGACACTATAACCGTTCAAAAGTACTCGCGCATCGGGGCCAGGGAATTTGTCGCATACGAACACGACCAATACACCATTGAAAATATAAAACGAGCTTGTATGAAGCACTTTGGAGTATCGGTCGATGGACCCTTGTGTTGCGATGTAGTTGCTGGGGAGCAGGGCCCTTCCTGTTCTTCCGTAAAGCAGCTACCTGACTTTAAGGTGATCGATGTACGATTCATAGAAAAAACAGATGAAAAGTGTGAGCCCGAAGCTAAGAGCAGGAAGCTAAGCATGCCTTTGCCACGTGAAGAAGCTGCCACCAAGCAGCAGGCAGCTGCTGTCAGTAAATTCTTTCTCAAGAGTCTTTCTCTTGTAGAGATGCTTAAACTTGGCAAGGTCATTCATCAAACTTCAACATCCGTTGAAGTATTCACCTTTGACTTGCAAGGTATGTCGTGGTCAAGCACTCCCCAAACAGTCGACTTCACCGTTGACCAAGAACCCTTTGGAACTGGCGGGTTTCGAAAGGCTTTCAAGGCAACCAGCCTCGACAGAAATTATTGGAACACCACTTGGGTTGTGAAGAGGTATCTTCCTAAGTCACTGGAGGAAATAAAAGCAACGGGACAAACCCCAGAACAGCACACCAGAAAAGTTGTGCAAATGCATTACTTGGCTCGCAATTTTGCAGCGAAACTGAAGGGTGAGCTTGAAGCTAAGGACAATCTTTTGCTATTTGGAGAAACCTTTTCTTATAGCAAGATTATGCTTGGCAAAATAACTGCAGAACAGGAATACATTACAGTGGAGGAATATCTGGAGGGTAATTTCAAGAAACACATAAACAACAATGGTGACATCTGTGGGACAAATAAGTGTTTGAGAGAGAAAGCAGAATGTTTGGCTCATTTCTCATTCGAGCGATCCAATAAGGAAATCATGGTGGTAGATATTCAGGGTGTTGGAACCCTACTGTTTGACCCCGAGATCGCATCTAGGGAAATTTTAGCTAATGAAGAATATCTTTTCTGCACACTCAGGTAACTTATCAAATAATGCCATCACAAATTTTACTGAAAAACACAAGTGCAACTTTTACTGTCAGTTGCTTGATCTTCCAGCCATTCAGTAATATGTAATAGGATTTTCTTTTCAACAGTTTCTCAAAAGTTTATGCATTGTTGGTTCAGGCATATTTCCCTTTTGCTTCATATTTTAATGACCAGTTCAAAATATATATTGCTTCCTTGCTTGATGGCTTTTTTGTGGTCCGATGTTCCCAATAAAATATTATATTCTGGGGGATGGTTGGGGTGGGAAAAGAACGCCAAATTCGTTGTGCAGTTGTTAAATTTAGGGTAATTTAAGTGCCATAAATGGAAATGTTACTCTCTTGTGGACTATTCAAATCCCAAAGTTAACTTTTTGTTATGGTTGATATTTAATGATAATGATAGTGACGACTGGTAGGAGGGAGAGGGAATTCTCTTTTAATTGATTCCAGGCTTTGACAGTTATCTACCACAACTGATTTACCAAAGACTGTTCTTTGTTCATATTTTAGTTGGCTAAATAGTGTTAGTTTGCACATCATAGACAAATTCCAATCAAGTTAGTAACAAACATTGTTTTAAGTTTGTGAAAATCTGTAACAGTTTTTTGGTATACTTTCTTTAATTGAGTATTGTGAAAGTTATGAGGTTGTTATTAAAGGTGAAATTTCATTATTGTAGCCGGTCTAAAATGGTGTTCTGAACAAATGTGAACTGAACACTGGATTTCAAAGAGGACTTTTGATACATGGTATTGTGTTTTTACCTGGTACCAGGCTTCCAGTGCACCACTAAGAGTATCTAAATCTCTTCCTTAGGGACTGTTTATTTTTTATGGGTGGATTGGGGGGAGGGGCTGGGGTGATTTGATGGGTTAGCTCCTGTAATATATAAAGTGAGGTCACTTTCATTTCAACATTGCAGGAGTTAGTGTCTTTGTTGAAAAGCACGTAAGGTAACTTCTGGAAGGGTTTCCAGGAGTACCTTCCCCCCAGAAATGTGTTAAAATCTAGATATTCTCTAATGCAATTTGGTGCATTCTGAAATAAATAGGCAGACAATCAGTGCCAGTTTCAGCCAGTTTTAAGCATTTTTTTGGGCAATGTATTAGTTGTCCAGTCAGATTAGAATAGACCAGCAGAGACCAAATAAGAACTGACATTATTCTTGACTGAAGTTTTTGCTGTATTTTGCAACAAAACAGTTAGTGGGATGAATTTGCCGTTGGGAATACAATAAAGTAGTGTCATTCAGGCAGAATGTTTGCATTATTGCTGACGCCATCACCACAAAACCTTTTAAATTTGGTGACCCCCCTTTACACACCATATTTTTCATCTAGCCTCCCACACCCCTTTGATGCCATGGTTTTTGCATGCCCTCTACCTTATATCCCACTAGCCCCCCCCCCCCCCCCCCACCGCGTAAACAATGAATGGTCTGTTAGAGTTTTGTTAACCCTCAAAATGTAGTATCCTAACCCACGGTCTGGTCAAAAGTGGGGTCACCAGGCTCTCACCAGGTTTTCTTTCACTATACATGTAAGCACTTAACCCTCCAGTCCCCTAGAGGAACCAACATGTAATTTCTTCTTATAGTAACACTGCTCAATCAAGCAAAGGTCATGAGAAAGGGAGAAATGATCAACAAGCGAAAAAGGTCTTGATTGTTAAACAAGTTATCCTCATCAGTACCCAGGAAGCGTATGGAGAATATGCATGCTGATCTGAGGGTTTAACCCTTTAATGCCCAGTGTCAGCATGTAAATTCTCCTTACTGGTTGCCATACATTTGTTGTAGTGCTAGTTGGGAGAAGTTGTTCAAACATCAAAAGAGTTCATCCCTGGTGATCATTCCCTTAATTCTCAACACCTGTGCACTTAATTGTGCATTGATGTTACGATGAGAAATCTGATGCTGATCACTATTGGGGTCTTAAAGGGTTAAAGGTTTAAAACCCTAACAACACATAAGAATCAAAGAACCCCCTTCCCCCCCCCAAATGGTTCAGTTTTGTTTAAAATATTACTCTACTTTTCGAAGCCAGATACATAGAAGGGGAGTCATCATACAAAAATCAGTACAAACCTAACTTACAAAGCAGTTCGCCTCTACCTGTAAAATTTATTGAGAAATATTGACACTCTTTCAACTTTGATCTACAAAACAAAGTTTAGGGACAAGTCTGGGTTAAGTACTAAGAGGTGACAAGTTAAGAGTAAAGAGCATTACTTCATGATATTTTATCATTAATAATTGTTTCATTTGATGAGCACATCTTCATAGTTGAATGTTTTCCTTCACGTAACGGAAAGCATAAAAATAGTCAGCACAATCCAAAGTTAAGGGGTCAGCTATGACTTGCTCGCATTTGGCCCTGAAGTCAGGGGTCAAGAAGTCATCGTTCTTGACGAGAACACCTGACAGCTGAGCAACCTCTTCTAGCTGCTCCTCTGTCACTGGCCAACCTTCAAAAAAATAAAAATACAGATAATAAAAGTCTGCATGAATCAAAGCTGGAAGAGTTCCACAGGTATGGTATGTAACATTGCATGACTTTTTTATTCCAGGTTTAGCAATAAAACTTCAAAAAAAATGTTCTTTTTAATTATTGTGCTGAAAAACCAGGAACCTTGTAAAGCAAACAAATAGACAATGACATACCACATTGCTCAAGCCCATATTGCTCGGGAAAGTTATATATATGGTTTGGGACACCATCTGGAAGAAAGGTGTTTTTCTGCTCTCTTATTCTATGGGTGTTCCATACAACATCAATGAAAGTGTTGATTTCCTTCTGCATGACTGGAATCATCAGATAGGCCAACAATAATCTAAAAAGAAACACCAATTACAAATTGGTCACAACCAGTCAACCAACAGTAGTATAAGGTGAACAGAATTAACCAGTCAACCACCAGTTCGAAGCAGTAGTATAAGAGTAGTATAAGAAATTAACCCTCACTGACGTCATTAGTTCATGAATAAAATGTGCACCAACTCGTATGTAAATAAAGATTACTGGAGGGGAGGCGGGGGTAAGAGATTTAGGGTGGTGGAGGCAGGTGTTAAAAAGAGGAAGTGTCCCATCCTGTCATTTAGATGTACCATTCAATTGCCAGAAATCAATCAACAGGAACTATGTCAATGAATGTGGCAAGAAGTAAAACTTGCCTAATTAGCTAATGGTCCATGATCTTCAGCAACAAATGAGGTGGTGGACATTTTGTTCATGTAACTATCACACCATCTATGTTAATGTATTCCTGTGCAGGCAAAGATTACTGTATATAATGACCCTGTATTAAGTGGACAGTTTTCAAAATCCCGATTTTCCATCCATGAAAACACTGCTACGGCCCCCTCTTTTAAGAGGCTGAGGTCACCCTTTAGCAGTCCTATGTTTGTCTCTGTCTGGTCAGTCCTGTTTCAAGCAGCCAAGAATTATGAAATAATATTATTCCAGTAATAACAGCCTCAACTACCCTCTACTAACAGCCATCTCTCCACAAATGGCCACTTTTTTGTCCTAGCTGATACATTCACTCTTGTTTTAACCTTTTACCCTACAACAGCCCCCTCCCTACAATGGCCACTTAGGGCCTGTTTACATGGAAGGAGGGTAACCCTCCTAGAAGGGTTACCCTCCTTGGAGGGTCAAAAGATAGCCCTTCTTTACATGTGTAGGGTTATCCCTGGGGCTGTCTTACCAGCTAAAGGCGCGGAAACCTGAAACCATCATGCGGATCAGCTTCGCACTTCGAAATTCGTTTACGTAGTTGAGAAGCACCTCAGCGGCTTCGGGCGTCCATGCTCATTTCTTTGCCTTTTTGGCTGAAGACTCGTCTCTTGATTTATTATTACTTGTGTTTATATTTTCCAGTGGCTGACTCCTTGTGGTGAATCTTTTAGGTCAAGGCCTTCGCCTTTTACCAGAACGATTTCACCAGAATGATCTATTCCGGCCTCCAAACTAATGTTACCTTCTTCTTCGTCCTTTTGATTCAATCTTGCCAGCATCAGAGGTCGACGAAATAATTCTCCAGGTTTATAAGCGTGCAAAGCCATTTGTTATTATTATATTTTAAACAGTCTGGCGGCAATGTGACAGTAATCCGATCCCGCTAGACTTGTCCCTCTTAGGAGGGTAACCCTACCTCGACCTTTTACATGGCTTAAATAAACAAAAAGTTGTCCCTTCTAGAAGGGTTACCCTAGCAAGCAGATAGGGTAACCCTCCTCCCTGGGTGACCCTACCTCTCATGTAAACGAAACCGGGAAAAACAGTAGAAAAGGGTAACCCTTGTAGGAGGGTAACCCTTGTAGGAGGGTTACCCTCCTTCCATGTAAACAGGCCCTTACCTCTGTCGGCAAGATGGCTGTTGTAGAGTCAGGTTCGACTGTATGCAAACATAGTTCTCCTGTAATATACATAGTAAACAGTTTGGAAGAGATGTACCTGTTAATGTATTATCACGATAGACCAAAATAACATGAAATTTAATGATACCTATGTGTTTCATTACTGGGATCATAGCATCCTGTTTCCTTTAGCCTGTTTAATGGAAACTTGAAGAACTTCTCCAGCCTCTCATGAAGTTCACTCCACCACCGTTCACTCTAAAATGAATAATAATACTTTTGGGCTTGGGTGAAATTGGGTACATGTATATCCCCATTTTTCAAAAATTTCCAAAAAAAAAAAACAAACAAAACAATGTGTTCCACTTGCTACATGGAATTAATGAAAAGCACCTGAAGTATTGACCCTACATGTGTACCTGATTTGATGTAGATGACCCAAAAAGCACAGTATTCATGGGATCCATATCATCGTGAGTCTGGCGAAGAAATGCATGCATCGTTGCAATCACTCCAGTTTCTGTTCCTTTATCCATCCTTAGCATACTAGCCATTGTCTTGTTCTTGAATAGATACTCAAGGTTGAAACGTCCAATGACACTAGGATCGCTGTTACTTGTCCACACTTTCGCCCAAAGCACCTTTCGACTACAAGTGTCAATGCATGCTAGACAGCCAGTGGAAAAGTGCTGTTCTGATAGCCCATGAGTTTGTCATGCCCATCGAGAGAATGTACCCAGTCTGTTCCCTTGGACATGAAGTGACCCTTCTGTTTTTTCTGTTTGAATTGTGGAGTCCTTTCTTCTAGCACTGCAGGGTCAACATTGTACATGACTGCGTGCACCAAATCACGCGGAACGCACAAGTCATGGACTTGTCGCAGTTTCCTGTACATAGCACAATAGCCCAGTAGCTTTCCGGGACCTTCCATTTCGTGCTTTACTGCAGCCTCCACTTGGTCGACTGTTGCACTACGATCGGTAAAACTAATTTCAAAATAGCGAAGGCGCCTGTCAAGAGTACGAAGACTCCACGCAAAATCTCTTCTCATAAAGTCCAGAACTTCCTCACGTGGAAGGCCTTCTTTGATGTGCTTAGTTAGCGATTCTTTAAGGTCGATGTCTTCTTTCCAAGCGTCATTTCGGATTCTAGCCGCCATATTGGCATGAGCATGATAGCGGAGTGCATCCTGGTCTATGGCAGTTTTAGGCCACGCACAGACCATTTTTTTTTTCGTCCCAGTTTAAAAAAAAATTTCGCGGTCAAAAAGAGATCTATATATATAAAAAGCATAAAAGAAAATTTTTAATACCTCGAAACTAAAGTAAAATTTAAAAAAAGTATAATAAAAAAATTAAAATTAAAATAAATGAAATTAAAATTAAAACAAAAATGAAAAAAAAATAACGTTATTTTTTAAAACAAAAATTCAAAATCAAAGCGAAAATCTCCATTTAAAAGCAAAAATCCTTATGGCAGTTCTAGGCCACCATACATGTCATCAAGTCATAATAAAACGTGACTTGATTTTCCCACAGAGGAATGTTACGCACCATTCAGAAGTCATCACCAGACAATTTTGGTCAATCAAATAGGAAATTCGAACCAAACTGACTCATTTATAACATTTATCTGCGGCAAGGCGAGACCGCTCAAGGTGTAAGCAATCGAAAAATAAAAAAAATAATAATAAATAAAAACGCGGCAAAAAGCAAAATAATAACGCTTGTTCTGTTGGTTGGATGCGACTGGTATTTGACTGTTGAGTTTAACAAGAAAACTCCGCCATGGTCTTTCGCCAAGAATAAACTTTCGAACAGGAGCGCGACCAGGAGGTCTTTTTAACTTTTGTACATCATTATTTGTCACCGGATGCCAGTAACGAAAAGGATCAATGAAGTGTTTTCTTGCAGTTTCTGGTTTCATTTTCTTGAGAAACGATGCGACGTCACAAGTGGTCGTTAAACGCTGATTTCAGTGGTTATTTTCCTTCCAATACCGTCAGTGCACTCCTTTTCGAAGCCTAAAAGTGATGTGATTAGATTGACGTTGTCCTTGAAGTCTGGGAATCGACATCTTGTTTTCGTTTTGTATCAAACAATGGGATAAATTCAAACTAGATTACACTGAACAAGATTAGAAAAATCTTCCCTGATGTCCTTTACAAAAGTCTCGCGTAGTGGACTCTGGTAAGTTGAATCTGTATGTAAGCCGTGCAAAATCATTGCCGCTATAATGGTAGCTGCTAGCTTAGTAGTCTTCGTCCGGACATGGAAAAATATTAGAGGGATACAAGAACTGAACAAAGCTACATGTCTGGTATATGAGAGACGACCCCACGTGTTCGATCTGCAACTGATTCACCTAATTTAACAGCGTTGTTATTTATCTCAGATATGCCTTGGTTGCATTTAAGATTTCGTCGACTCATTACAGCTATAAATCATTGCTAATCACAAACGCGAAGTTACATGAATTACACGCCAGGTTTTTCTCGCCAGTATTTTGGTTCGGCTTCGATCAGTGCTCAATAAAAGCACTATTATGTCTATAATTTTGGCGGGAATTTGTGTGGATGCAACAAACGCAAACGACACCATTGTATGACAAGTTGGATACCAAATTTATTTATTAAAATTAATTTCAGCTAATCCACATTAATTTGTTTGCAAGGTCTGGTTGCAGTAAGATGTTAAGGAAAGAATCAGAAGAAATCAGTAGTGTTTGAAATCGGCTTTGCTTTTTCGGTCTATTAGAAGGACTGTCCACTAAGTTGACAGTATTTTTGCCACTTACTAACTCTGATTCATGGAATGATATTTGAAATTTCAGTTAATGCGATGTTCATTTTGCCAGTCCATAACTTAGTTAATACAGGCTAATCCCTCTGAGTAACATTACGAGTCTTCTCAGCTCTTACAGGAGTAATGTTTGAGCAAAAATATGGAAGAGTTGAAACTCAGTTGAAGAATATTTGTTTCTTTGTGACGGTAGCAACCATCCGTGCTCTTAAGATGACTCATCTTTCACTAGCAGGGCTGCCAAGATGTCACATCTTTTGCCAGTTTGTGTTTGCTGTCGTCACAAGAAATATATAGCAGTTGATAAAAAACAAAAAAAGCAACAACAACAACAACAACAAACAAACAAACACACATATGATAGTAAGACCCGTCCGTGAATAAGAAACGAAAGCTATGGTTACAAAACCTTTGTGCTCAGATAATTTCTTGAAACAATTTGTCAGCCTACTCGGCCACAGTAAGAGTTAAGGACGAGAGCGGCCTGCATAACTAAGTCTCGAACTGGTAAAATGAACATAGAAATATTTAAAAAGTTCAAAGCAGCGACCTTTGGTCGGAAAGCAGCTCTTAGCGAAATACGTGATCAACCTGAGCCATACATGGTCTTCTCACTTCTCATAGCAATGAAGTTTGAGAAAAAAACAAAAACAAAAACAAAAAAAATGGAAGAGTTGAAACCCTGGTTGAAACTCAATCAGCGGAAGACTATTTGTTTCTTTGTGACGGTGGCAAACATTCCTGCTTTTAAGATGACACATCTTTTATTAGCAGGGCTGGCAAGATGACACATCTTTTGCCAGTTTGTGTTTGCTGCTGTCACGAGAAGCAAAAAACAAAAAGAGAAAACAAAAAGAAAGAGTTGAAACCCTGGTTGAAACTCAATCAGTGGAAGACTATTTGTTTCTTTGTGACGGTGGCAAACATTCCTGCTTTTAAGATGACACATCTTTTATTAGCGGGGCTGCCAAGATGACACATCTTTTGCCAGTTTGTGTTTGCTGCTGTCACGAGAAATAAATGTAGCTACACCAAGAGCAAGTTAGTAAAAACAAAACAAAAAACACACACACACAAGAAAAACAGAACAACAACAAATATGACCCGGCCGAGAAGAGAGCGAGAAGGCTATGGCTGAAAACCCTATGTATTAGGAAACTGTCTTCAAACAATTTGGCAGCCTACTAGGACAGTTAAGTAGACTTAAGAACGTATACTGCAATGACAACCGATTTGTTTCGCCCTTGAACGTTGTTTTTTCCACGCTTGGCACTGGTCACATGTATTTGCTACGAGTTCTCATTGGCTCATTTGATTGTCTGCATCTTGTAATTGGTTTGGTTTTAGATTATGATACCTGATTGTTTTGAAATTTGTCCTGCCTTAACGCCATGCCAGAGGTAGCTAGTGAAAAACTGTGTCAAAGTAAATAAAAGAAGTTGAAACCCGGTGGGTTCACTTGGGAACCCACCCAGTATGGTGTGTTCAATGACCCTAGTCCCAGCACTAGCACATTTCGAGAAAATGTTTGGATAAAAGCCAAGAAATATTTGGTTTGCAACTTGCCAAAAACCGACGGGGGGGGAGGGGGAAGGGCTCAAAGGGAATTAGAAATCCACTGACTCTCGCCACTACATTTTTTCCTCACGGCTGCTCGTCTTCATCGTGCGCTTTTCGTTTGTCAGTAAAGCAGTGATGAAAGTTCGCTGAGTCTTGGGAGATGTTTCCCGCTTGCTCAATATCAGGATCGGAAAGAACTACATTTGAAGGCTTATGTTACGAATATACATGCATCAAAGACTGCAAAGAGGGTTCATCACGTGCAGTATACGTTGAAATTCAGTTATAGACTACGAGCAGTCTCTCTTTCCGCTCAGGGATAGTCTCACTACACTAGCGGCTCGACACGCGCGTCACGTTTCAACCCCGCAGGCGATTTCGTGGCCGCTTGCTCGCTTGCTCGTTTTGCTCGACTGTCCCTGTCAGAGCGGAAAGAGAGACTTCCCGTAGTCTAATTCAGTTTAAAAATGATTTGTTGTGAAGGTGAACTTGAACGTCCAGGAACGGGAGGGTTTGATTGTGGGAACTTGAATACTCGTGAGTAAACTTGATGGTTGGGTGGATTGAGTTTAAGTAGCTAATGAAGGTCTTGAGATGTTCTTCGCCCTCCGTCCAAACCATAACGCCACTTACAAACCCTTTGTCTGCAGGCGGAGGTTTATCGATGACATTTTCATGGTGTGGACGGAGGGCGAAGAACATCTCAAGATGTCTTTGATCAACGCTGTAAAGAACTCATTGCTTATCTCGTTAAACGGTCCTGTAACGTATTTACTCATTCTACTTTTGTAGCCCTGAAGAAGGTTTGTTTTGCAAACCGAAATATCGGGCAATTTTTGTGTTTTATACATTTTTTGCTTTACGTATTTCGTCTTCTGTGTCTTCAAATGTTTTACTGGTCCACATCTACTTAAGATCCGGTAACTCTCAACGCCTTGTCGCTGTGGTCCTTCCAGTTTATAAACTTTATATCTTTTAGGAGCCTCCTTTAGGGGGTTAAACTCCAAATTTCCGATGAGCATCCAAATCCTTTTCATATGGGAGTTCCCCCCACCCCCCTGTCAAACACCTGCACCATCAAACTGAGCATTGTTGGCCACGTCTTTTATTTTGTTAATCTGGAGAATGGTCACAGACATTTTTTGGGTGAAGGGCCAATAATTTTGTCAAGGTCAGTATTTTAATTTTATAAGTTTTATAAGTCCAAACACCATAGTTATGTACTATTCAAAAATATTTTGAAAACAATGACTCCATAAATTATGTAAACAATCAAGCGGTTGCATCAGGGAGAGAATAGATTCACCAACGATTTTGCTACTCTCCACTGAATTCTTTAATTAAGAGTACAGCAACAATAATGTAATGAAATGACATGAATGCTTTTTTTGTTTATGTCATACAAAATATTTCAAGAAACAAATGTGTTTTCAAGTACAGTAACAACAACAATGTAATGAAATGACATGAACGCTTATATATTTTGTTTGTGTGAAGTGTGATACAAAATATTTAAAGAAACAAATGTATTTTCAAGTTTTCAAACAGTCCTAAAGTTCTGAATAAATAAAACCGGCATTCTTGCTAATTAATCTTTAGCCCACTGATGTGGCGGCTACTTACATGATCTGCTCACTATATGTTTATGATTTACGTAAGCTGAAAAAAGAAACATTATAATCTCGTTCCCAGATCTCGCGGGTGGGCGAAGCCGAAGGCAAGATCTGGTCAAATCCGATTTCTACCACGTGATTGCCTGTCAGGAATGTGGCAGGCAAGTCAATAGCGCATGCCCGAGACAATTCTAAGAAAATGGCAATCAAATGAATAACCAACGCTTAACCAAATGAATAACGAATGCTTAACCAATCTCGTCTTTCCTGGAATGATATCTAGCAAAGTATTTTACTAAAGAATAAAGCAGAAGGCAATCATCAAAGCTCAGTTCGGGTAAATAATATTTTATCTGATTAAGTGTTCTTTCGGCGGCTACATGCACTGACTAGACATGTCTAGGTTTTATGCAAATTTGATCGGGTCACGTAAATATTCTTACGGTGGATTCTTAAGGCGGAACATCGTTATTAGTTAGAAATAGCTTTATAATGCTATGAAGAACTGAAAGAAATCTTCTCGACTTTTGAGGCCGACTGTAAACAACGAAATGTCCCAAGAATGCATATATTATGATTGCGTGCTCAATGTCTAATTTGCATAAAAACAGACATTGAATTCCCTAGAGGCCCTGAGAAGCCTCGCAACGCACGTTAAAATTTTAGCGTTGTGACAGCCATGTTTTGAAACAGCCAATCAAACAAATCGAATTTTCTTACTTGACCAGATCTCGCCTTCGGCTTCGCCCACCCGCGAGATCTGGGAACGAGATTAGAAACATTAATTAATGAGCAGTTCATAACACTGAGTCTCTAAACAGTTACATATGTTTTCTGTATAAGAACAAGCAAAGCCTGGCTAATCTGTTGCTGAGCCTCACCCTGCCTTTGCATTAGCTCAAGGACTCCTTGTTGTTGTTTTGCATTCTCCTCTCTCTCCTTTCTCCTCAATTCCATTACTTCTTGCCACTGCGTCTGCTCGTTCTTCGCCTTTTCCTTCAAGAACTCTACGACCTCGGTCGCACTCTTTCGTGATTTTTTACCTCCAGCTGCTAAGCCTGGCTCCAAACCTGAATCCTGACTCGCCTTTTTCTTCGAGCCTTTTATCCTTTCCATTGCCTTTTTCCTAACAGATTCGGCTGCTTCTTTTTCCTTCACGGTGCTTTTCTCTTTCGCCTGAAAGCTTCGTTCTTGTTCAGTTAACTGTTCGATTATAGTATCTTTTTCGGACATTTCTTCGCACTCAATGCTGGTGGCTCCCTTTTCTTTTCTCATTCGCTTCTTGAAGTTTCCTTGCAAGATGTTCCATCTATCTCGGACTCCTCTTTTATCTTTTATTTGGAACTTGGGATTCTCTATTTGATTCAGGAATCCCTGAATGCTTTCCCACGTCTTCCCTCGGTCAGGACTTCCTTTCTTAAACGAAAATATTTCCCGACTGACCATTTCTTTCAACATAATAAGGTCGTGTTCATCTGACCATTCCATCACTCTGTTTAAAAGCAAAAGAATACATAAATACTATAAGTTATCCGTCAACAAACGCTCATGCTTCTAGTAAAAATTATTCATCAGTAAAATTTGTCTGTCATTCGTACGGCAACGACTACGGCAACAATTCGTACCAAAACGAAATTAGATAAACAACTTACGTTTGTTTGGCGGCCATGCTAAGAAGAAATCACCTAAACAATCCTGTGTTGCTTTTCTTTCCTTCACAAACGTCTTTCAGCAGAAAGGAAAAAGAAAGAAGAAGAAAGAAGAAAGAAAAGGAGAAAACTAAACTCACGTTCTCCACGCAACGTCAAAACAGGCGATGTGGCGTTGGCGCCGAGTCGCAGCGGCTGACCAAATCGGCGGGAAACGTGAATCGGAAGTAAAAGTAACTTTCGGTTACCGTCGCCGCGCAGAAAAAGTCTCCTATTAACCCGAGAACGCAGTTTGAGGGCTTATATGAAGTTTGAACATCAAATTTCCGAGGGAACCTTTCACTTATAGGGCCTGAGACAAAAGGACTCTATTGTTTTTATTGCACAACGCTAAAGTTTGAGCGAAAATTATCAAAAACGGGCACTATGCGCTGATAGGCGCCCGCTGAGGAGAGACACTATCGCGTCGCGTGATCGATTTCGACCAATGGCAGCACGCCAAAATTTAGCGTCGTACTATAAATATATATATGCTATGCGCTAGTGTACTAGAGCCGGCTCAATACTAGGTGGCTTGACACGCGCGTCACGTTTTAACGCCATGTTGGTGCAGGTGATTTTCGCGCTCGCTCTCTCCCTCATTCGTTTCTCTCGACTATTCCTGAGCGGAAAGAGAGACTGCTCGGTTTACTCTTTTTGCTAAGGACTAGTCCAGCCAAAACAACCCACGAGTGCACATAAAATCGCTTGCGGCGGTCGGCGATTTTCGCACGGGCTCCACACGCGCGTCACGTTTCAACGCCATAGGAGATTTCGCGCCCGCCGGCTCCCTTGTTCTTTTTCCTCGACTATCTCTGAGCGGAAAATGAGAGCACCCGCAGCCTCAGGTGTTGAAATTTGACGAACACTGATCACGCAGATAAAGAATCTTTTTTCCAAAATGATTTTTATCCGGAGAATAATTCATGAAAATGAGGAAATCGGAAGAACATAATAACAGACCGTTCATTTCCTATTCACAATGTCCACGGAGAGGAAACTAGTGGAATTTCACAAGGCCAAAACTATTTAATGAAACCCCTATTCTATTTGGGGGGATGAGAGGTTGGCCGGGGGAATGAGAACATTCCTTTTTTTTTTCGCGGTTTTGCGACTGTACACTCGCGTACCTATAAAACACTAGTTTAAATAAACCGGTGTAAACAGATTCCAGAAATCATGTTTTAATGAATGCAGCACGAGTTTTGGGGGCGCAAGCTCTTATAAACCATGCAAGATTTGGGAACGGTGGGACTTCATTTTTTGTTTTTGTTTTGCTTTGTTTTTTTATTACGGCGGTAACGGTGTTCTGTTACGAAAGTATGTTTGAGCAGCGGTTTTCTCTGCCAACTTTGTAACCCAGCCTCTCCCCCATGATGAAAGAGTTAGTAAAACTGCGCACACCAGATTAACCGCGTAAACAAATTACGGCCCATTTATTATGAACAAAAACCATTTATACAAATACTTACGCGAGCCTACTTGTACAAGCATATTCGTGGCACTCATAACATGGGCTGAATGCGCCTTTTGTAATCTATATTGAGCCTCTGGGGCTGAGGATCCCGGGGGGGGGGGACTCCCATATGAAAGTGACGGGGATGATCGTCGTCTCGCTTAGGGTTGTAAATTGCAGATTTTGGTCTCACGTAGGGTGTTGAGGACGGAAAGCCAATATTTTTACCCACACAGGTATCGTTTAGGGTTGTGTGTCAAGAAATATCTATATTATACTGTGTTGCATGGTCTCCCTTAGGGGTTAAATAAAGCCGGAGCCACGCCCAGATTGGTCTCCTTTAGGGTGTTAATTCTAATTTTCCGACGAGCATCCCCGTCACTTTCAGATGGGAGTCCCCCCCCCCCCCCCGGGCTGAGGATTTTCCCTTGTGGGCAGCCACTTCTGTGGGGCTCGAACACTGCGAGTTATTGCAGCGCCACCTAGTCCCAAACAGATTTCAATGATCGTGGGCACACTGTTAATTTTAAGTGAGACTTTTCTGTCACAAAAATACATGGAATAAATACGCCGATTTAATTTTAAAATTTGGCCAAATAAAAAAGAAAACGCTCTCTAGGATTTGCAATGTCTAACAGTAAACCCCGTACCTCCTCGAGTAAGTAGTATAGCTGGGATTCACTGTTCACTGCAATGTCGTCGCTGATTTTACAATACACGAGGTGACTGTAGACATTTTTGCTACTCTCGCTGATCACCACACATTCAGCATTCGCTGCGTTAAATGAACTAGGGCCACAGGGTCCACCAACAAGGACTATCACCATGGGTGGTGCTTGTGTAGCCACAAGATGGCACGCAATGAAATGTCAAAGAAAAAGGAAAAAACTAGCGACGCGATATCAATCCATGAAAGCTTTTTTCCATCAAAAGGTGATTTAAAAAAAGGATTTCTGTAGAACTTTATGCTTTCACCTCAAAAAAGTAACACCTATAAAACGCGATTACATCTATTGACCTTGCCCATGTCATGCGTCACGCAATCTTGTTCATCTAACATGTTCTGGTACTGTTCTGCAATGTTACTTTTGTCAGTTTGTTTGCGGCTAAGTGATGACAAATCTCGGGAAAACAACGCTATCATATGTCCAGCAAGCCACAGCTATTACATTTCCAATCACAACAATGGAGTAGAGGATCATTTTAATCAGACAGATAATGGATAATTTTAAAAACATGGTAAGATTAATGTTAAGCATATGTTGCGGTTTCGATCGACCGATCCGGGGTGCATGTTTATATAATGCAAAACTTCGTTCTTTAAAATGTCTATATATATAGGACTTAAATTTAGCCGTTAAATCGATTTGTAGAAATAAGTTATTTTTCTATATTTCTGTTCCGATTTTCGCCGTTGATGAACGGCCAAATATTGGATCTATATATAGCCGTTAATTAACGGCGAAAATCGGATTCCATATTATATATAGACCCAATATTTAGCCGTTGATTAACGGCGAAAATTGAACCCTTATTATATATAGACCAGATATATAGCCGTTAATCAACGGCGAAAATCGGATCCCTTATTATATATAGACCCAATATTTAGCCGTTAATCAACGGCGAAAATCGGATTCCATATTATATAGATCCAACATTTAGCCGTAACCTAACGGCGAAAATTGGATTAGTATTGATTACAAAGCAGGTTTGTGGCTAAAAAATTTTTACATCTATAGAGAACATCAAATGCGAAATTAGCACTTATAAAAACTCCGACCGATCCGTGTACAAAACAAGAGGTGCGTGTGTTGATCGTAGTTCAAAAACATCACTTCAGCAAACACTATGTAAAATTATTCTGCAAGCCCCATTAAGTAATTTTGCGAAGGTTTTCTCCGGTATTTCTCTCAATGAAAACGGCTACCGTTTGCTTTGCGTAGCCAGACGGCGGTTTGTGTCATAAATTCAGTGGGCAATTCGTGTCAAACTACCCTTCACATTTTGGTCTCTCGACGGGGTACTTTTCAGTGCCGCTAGAAATATTTTAACACAGAAATTTACAAAGGTTTTTCTTCAAACCTGTTCAGGGACGGCGGAGCGTATTTTGAGGTGGGAGGGGGGGGGCTGAAAACGAGCGCCGGAGGCGCGAGTTGGTAGGGGGGTCTCGGGGCATCCTCCCCCAGAAAATTTTGAAATCTAGAGTCTCGGAAATCGTATTTACAGCATTCTCCGGGAGATACGTCTTGAAATAATTAGCCTGGATAAAGCGTAAAATGAAAGGTACTTTTAGTGCTTACAGCAATATTTTGGAGGTTATTTCTCAGCCTTCCGGTCTCCTACGCTAACCTGCGGTTTTTTGACACAAGCTTCCCGTCTGTGGGAAGGAAGCACACGCTGAGAAAATGTTAAAAATACGTAAACGCGAAAAGTTTCCGACGAGGTTTGTATAAAGTTGTAGCTTTGTAAATTCTTGTGACTTAATCAAGCAATAACAATTTAAACACTAGTTTCATCTGGCCGATACTCTTATGTATTTTCTCGAATAACTACATTTATTTTTTTCTCAGCGCGTGAGCGGGCAAGATGAACCAAATCCTGCAATCTGATTGGTTCCGGGAGCGGGCGGAATTTTCCGATCTTGACCGCGGTCAACGGAACGTCAATAACAAAAAATTTGTAATGGGTTTTTAAAACCTTTAAAATCTTTAAAACGTTCTCCGAAACTAAGAATTCTGAAATTTTTTGTACATTGTCGTTAAAAACTTTCTTTCCAAAATTTCTTGTTAAAATACCGAAGGTTGTACAATGTAAATCGCCTCTTCCCTTTCGAAAAAACATTTGAGTAAATCGAGCAGGAGTTAGCTACATGTATCGAAATTTGGGAAAATAAAGGGGTTCATTTTTTTCTCAGCGCGTGAGCGGGCAAGATGAACCAAATCCTGCAATCTGATTGGTTTCGGGAGCGGGCGGAATTTTCCGATCTTGACCGCGGTCAACGGAACGGGCCGCAAACATTTGAGTAAATCGAGCAGGAGTTAGCTACATGTATCGAAATTTGGGAAAATAAAGGGGTTTCTTTTAGTTATATTGTTTCCTGTGATTTCTGAGTTTTAACAGAGTAAAAACGCGTATTTTGCTGCTCTGGTGTCACAAACGGCTTCGTTTCATGGTTCATTTTACGCGCGCTTGCAAAACGTTGCTTTCCGAAAACAACAAGACACGTTTAACTTTTGAAAAACAACAAGAAAAAAATAAAAATATTATTTGCCGGCCTTGGTCGGTCCGTATTGAGAAAAACTGTGCCCTCGGTCTTGAGCACGGCCCTCGGCCTGCGGCCTCGGGCCGTACTCAAGACCTCTGGCACAGTTTTTCTCAATACGGACCTCCCGGCCGGCAAATAATATATATTTCTTTTAGTTATATTGCTTCCTGTGATTTCTGAGTTTTAACAGAGTAAAAAAGCGTATTTTGCTGCTCTGGTGTCACAAACGGCTTCGTTTCATGGTTCATTTTACGCGCGCTTGCAAAACGTTGCTTTCCGAAAATAACAAGACACGTTTAACTTTTGAAAAACAACAAGAAAAAAATAAAAATATTATTTGCCGGCCTTGGTCGGTCCGTATTGAGAAAAACTGTGCCCTCGGTCTTGAGCACGGCCCTCGGCCGCGTACTCAAGACCTCTGGCACAGTTTGCCTCCCGGCCGGCAAATAATATATATATACTAAAACAAAATAAAATGTCATCCTCCTCAAAAGTGGGGGGGCTAAAGCCCCCCCAGCCCCCCCCGGATCCGCCGTCCCTGCTGTTGTTATACCATGTCCAAAACCCACGTACCAACTGGGTTTCTGTAGTGTGGAAGTTGGGTGAAATTTGTTATTTTTCAAATACCTGAAACTGGTTTTCTTCTAACGGCCGAAACATTCTCTCTTCAACAGCTTACCCAAAGAGAATTACTGTGTTATAAAGAGCTAAAGTATGTTTATATTGCGTTTGTGTTTCATTAACAGACGACGCCGCGTTTTAACGTACGAGCGAGATAAAAATGTGTAATTTTCCGCCAATTTCACTATTCGAAGGAGGCCGATATGCCGTATTTTCAAACTTTGCCCGATTTCGAAAAAAAAAAAAAGCTGTTGAAACTTTTAATGTTATTTTTGAAAATACTTGACTATAGTGGTTACTTTGGCAAAATACAAAGAAATTAGAAATTTCACGACTGACGCCCGATTCTCGATAATTTCAGACATCGGCTCTTAGCAAACTTGTCAAGAGGTAAACCTTAAATCAAATCTAAGAGAGGATTTTGAGTACTGTTTATTATTCAAGCCTCCCTCTTTTATTCACTCTTTAATTCTTTCATTCGGTCTTTCTTAATGTTTTTATATCTTTACTTAAGCAATAACAAAGTTAACAATGTCAGGGAATCGAAGTTTTACAGCATTGATTGTAACAACTCTAAGACAATCACACATCAGAGCAGTTTGCCAAATTTTATAGACTTTATGGTATCAAAAGTAAGTAATAATTGATAACAGTGTTGAGCACTCGCTTGGCTAGACGAGAGGTACCGAGACTGTACTAGGGGAAATCTTCTTTGTTGCTTCTGCTGATACTAGCCAGCTACTAGCTACAATCAAGCTTCTTTTATGCTGTGCTGTAAACATGTTTGCGACCCAAACTAGAGGAAGACCAGATGGTGCCAGAAAAGATAAAGTTGAAAGAATTCAAAGGAAGAACAGCTGAGACCAAGGAATCATTTGGCAAAGGGAAGACAGATAAAGTTCGGCCAATCCAGTACGAAAAAACCATAAGTGTTTGCGAAGAAATTGTCCTTGAACTCAATGTTCAAGGAGGCCTTGGCAAAGCTTACAGGAAATCGCCAACCTGTCCACAGCACGCCCTTAGTTACGTAAACAAACAGGAAAACGTTTAGGAGGGAAGGCAATTACACTTAGATCAACAGTTACACTACCAAAATTATTTCAAGGCTAGATAAACAACTAAATCAATTCCCTAAAATTAGCTTCACAACAACAGTTTCAAAGACATATATTGCTTGCTATTTAGAAGGAGAAGTATTTTGAAGCAAGGGGTACCTAGTAGGTATTTGTAAGATTATGTCGAATAAACTCTTGAAGGGAGATGGCTTTGCTCTTTAATTTACTGGAATACATATAGTACTGCATAAATAGGGTGGTGTAGTTGGATTTCTTTTCAATTCTTTTATCATGGGAGCTAGATATAATACCGAACTGGAGTTCCTCGACGGTAGGGTGAACCTGACACTACTAGTTCTCTTAGTTGAACCACTGGACAACTTACAAAAGCCATAGTATACACACACTCAATAAAGGTGTGCTCGGTTATCTCCTCAGTATAAGCATTCATCGTCATTTTTCATACCAAATTTGGATAATCCTTCCTAAGTTACCACGATCCTATGTTCGCGTTCAAATTAAAACTCTTTTAGCTTAACTTCCTTGCAGACATGTTTCAACGACTTATGAGTGAGGCAATTTTTTGGCGAAATCGTTACAAAGTGGAAGAAAGCGCCAAATTTGGCACAAAGTTTGATCTTGGCTTAACAAACAAATTTAGAAGGGGTGCCACTCGATTCGATGATCCGGAGGGCCACGACAGGCAGATTTTACTTAACCACGTCAGCATGAAAACGAGGCTGCTATTTCAAAGTGTACCACTTCATCATTTTCTTTTGTCGGTGAATGGCACCAAATATTGCACACGTTCTCTTTTTTGGTTAAACAAACACGCCCAGAAGGGGTGCCATGTAAGCCGATGATCCGGGAGACCATCACGCACAAATGATTTTCAGTGCATTTCGTCAGCATGGGAACGAGGGTGGCGTATAAAAATTATCTTTTACATGGTTCTGGTACTGCCATAATTCAGAACATGTATAACGACTAAGGCTAAGGCTGGTAATAAATTGTTCCCCGGCGTCACGATGACCACGGTACCATTATTTTTCATTGCCAACCATGTTTGACCATGGTTGACAGTGTTGTGGCAATGGTGTCTGACCATGGTCTCTGAATAAGAGTTGACCATGGTACATTGTCAACCATGGTCACATGAGCACTTATCATAATTTTTATTATTTGGAGCAAACCTCAAACTAAGATGTCGTCTTATTTTATTTGACATTAAAAACAGAGGTAACAAAAAACCAAAAGATCATGGTTTAGCCTTAACATGACATTAGAACAGACATTTTCCCTCAGCAGTTTATGGTAAACCATGTTCAACCATGGTTTAGTTTTTGAACTATTTAATTTCTGAAAACTTATTGACATTGTGGTATGATTGAACAAAATGTACAAATGGTGGATGAAAACTATAAAATAGCTTTTGTACAGCTGTAGCAGTGAAAATACTGATATTTGATTTCGCTCGGAAACCATGATAAATCATGTTCAACCATGTTTTGCTAATTCAATATGAAACAAAATTATTTCACAAAATTATACCAACACTACTGCACACTAAACCATCTGTAATATTTATTTGACAAGTATCTAAGACTAAGGTCTTCACGTGAAATGCTTTGGTGATGAGAAGAACGTAGTAATCGTATTAAAGTGATTTAAAAATCATGTCAATCCACAGTTTTCTTAAAACTAACAAAGACCTTGTGTAAGGTTGAATTGAATTAAAACAAAACAAAAAAGTCTTAACACCAGTTTGTGAGTAACCTACAATAACTTTGAAAACCGGCTAGTTTAACACTGGCAAATCTCGATAGATTACAAAAGCCATCATCCTCAGATTCTGAACAATTCTCACTCATCCGACCATGTTTAACTATGTTGGACCATGTTTCACATTGTAGATCACAGAAAAATAACGGCACCATTTTCATTCAAGTTTTCTACTGAAATCCAATTCAATGTTAATTGTTTGTAAACCTGACTTTACCTTTCTAGTATGTTCGAGCTTCATCCTATTTTAGAGTCAGACTTCGAAAGAGCTGGCAATGTGGCAGTGAAGTTCGTTCTCACAATGGGATTCCATATTTTCCTTGCTTTACAAGAATATAATAGGGCTCTTTAAATGGTTCCTCTTTGTTTTCTAGTAAAGCAAAGACCCTTTAAACAGGGAAGAAAAGACTGATATGTTTGTAACTGTTACGGTCAGGTGCCATTTTGAGTCAAAGGATGCGAAGGAGCTAGTGACTAGATAAGCCTGCGTGGTCAGTAAGTGGTCAGCGGCCTTCCAAAAGAGGAATCGTTCGATTTCGCCATTGCAGATCAACGGTCAGTTTCTTCAAGTTTTCTTAGAGAAAATCATTTTAAAATGACTCATAAAGCGGTGAATATGGATCACTTACATTTCAAAAACAAGGTAAGTTAGTAACAAATGACAGCTTTTGAAAATGATGACTTTTGATAGGCAAGATCAACTTAAATGCACGAACGCTGTAAAGCGCGTAAGCTTTGTATAATTTCCTTAGTTTATAAAACCCACTTTGTTTGATGAAGTGTTTGTGTTTTAGACCTCTCTTTAAATATTTTGAAGTTCTTAGAGTGCACAGTGATATGATTTAATTGTTGATGAATGAAAAAAGCTGGATATGACAAATGTTATCAGACGAATATTATGCACACGTTTGTCTCATGCAAGCCACGCTTGACATTTGGGCTTACCAGCTTGCAGATAATTTTAACTGGTACAAATAACACTATAATATGTAAACATTTTAAGCTACTGTAAAATGAATATCACTGGTGTGACAAGAGAGGAGGTATTAAACAAATGCGAACCGTTAGAAAAAATGATGCTGGTTTTAAGTGGTTTTAACAACACATTTGTTTTTGTTTTATTGTAGCTTAATGGCCTCTGACTGATGTGGATGCAATTTGTTTGCTGGAAGTGCAGTACCACCAAACAAAATTTACTGGCAGTTAATGAGCTAAGTGTGGAACAGTGAAAACACAATTATAAAATTGTAATTGTCAGTTGTAAGAACATGTTCTTTTGGAACAAGGTTACAAATTGTACACTGGGTACCAAAGGCTTTTGTGGCTGATAGGCAGCTCCACTTAGCCTCTGATATGTTAAGAGTTTGAATGTCATCTGTAGACTGTAGAGGCTTGCTTCGTAGCATTTTCAGTCAAACCTAGCAGTTCCCAGGCAGCCCCCCAGGCATAAGAGGGGTTTTGCTCATATTAATTATAATCCCACAGATGGGACATCCAAGAGTTATGCTATTCCAGAATCTACCCCGGGGATAGAAATCCACCTTCAAAAAATCTTGGCTTTGTTTTCAGTAATGAGCTATCTAAAAAAGAGAGTGAATTTATGACTGGATCAATAAAGATATGCCTTACCCTTATAGGTTATTTTTATTACTATTACTACTAATTCTATTGTTATTGTTATTGTTGTTGTTGTTGTTAGTCGTTGCTATGTTTCATGAATCTTATTCAAAAAATTCAGACTTCATTAAGTGAAAATAACATTTTTACATGATTTGCAGACTTGCGTGTAACAAAATTATTACTGGAATAATACTGAGATTTAGCATTTTTGGAACTTTTACAGGAACCCTAAATTTGGTACTACAGTGTTGAAGAAACCTGGTGTAATTTGTTTTAACTTTCTAACTGTAACACAAGGTGTTGTAAATCATCCCACTTTAATTGGGCTACCATTTGCAAATGATACAACCCAATCACAGCCCTGTGGAGGAAAGCATGGGCACTGCTGGTGGTTATAAAGTGAGGATGTTGACCAGTGTTAAGTTTTAATTAAGGGGCTTAAAGTCTTGCAAACTGTTATGGTTGACTGATTTGTGTAAAACATATTTCTCATGTCCACATACATTGAATTACTGTAGGTGTTCTGTCTTGTTAGATGTCATGTATGGATATTAATTAATTAAAGCATTACAAAAATCAGAGCTCAGCATGTAGCAATTATTGTTGACCTCCTCAAGACTTAATCAATCATTGAATGTTCTACAATTTTTGTTCACTCTTCTCCTCCCTGCATTTTTGTGAAAGGTTTGACAGCATGCCCCAGGTATTGACAATGTAAGAACGTTTTACGGGATGGATTTGCCATCTTACACATGTACATGTATCCAGTGCTTTGTTTTCCATCTAAGTATATCCTTGACCACTTTAAATGAAAATGGTTTGTTAAGATCTGACTGGGTTATTTCATTGTTTGTTTTAACCAGAAAATATGGTTGACCATGTTCTGTCGTGGATTGTTGCCCCCCCCCCCCTCCCCCAATGACCATGATACGCCATGTTTTTTGTATCCCCAGGTACATGGTTGACCATGTCATACCATGGTTTATATTATGGGAACAGAACACGGTTGACCATGTTATACCATGTTAATGTTAAACCTAAAACATGGTTGACTATGTTTTTTCATGGTTTCAGTTTTGAGCAATTTTCCATGGTAGACCATGGCTTAACATGTTCTACAACCATGGTTATACATGGTTGACCGTGTCTTTTTCACTCTATTCATAGTTACTCGAGGGACTGGTTATGAAACTTTGCAAGTTTCAAAGGCCTTAACAAAGGTACTGCAATTTATGTTGAAAGTACCACAACAGTGCACAATCTTTTGTTTTATGTTCGCACACTATGGCTGAATAACTTAACAGTGACATTCTTATTGGTTAGTTGCTCATGCTAAATTCAAAACCTATTGTTGTTTGTGCACCGTCAAGGCTAAAGACGGTAACAAAGACATAAAACAAAGGACTTAGCTGAGCTTCATAACCAGATTCTTTTATTAACTATGGTCTATTTCCAAGTTATTTTGACCATGGTCAACCATGGTCGAATTTGTGCCATTTAACGTTCATGGTTAACCACGGTCAAACCATGGTTCTACCATTGATAGATCATGGTAGACCATGGTTGCTGACCATGATCAACCATTGTAAAAACATGGTTGACCATGGTTTGACCGTGGTCCTGTCGCGCGCAAATGATTTTCAGTGCATTTCGTCAGCATGGAAACGAGGGTGGCGTATAAAAATTATCTTTTACATGGTTCTGGTACTGCCATTATTCAGAACACGTATGACGACTAAGGTCAAGGCTGGTATATTATTCAACGCACCAATTGGAAGGGGGCACAGGCACAGGGGTTGTCTACAAAAATGTAAACGCGTTGCCCTTACTGAGGAGCAGCTTGGACCTTTTTGACACGGAATACCCCGTTAATATATGGGTTACGTGCATAATACATGTATAATGCAGTGCGATGCAATAGAGTGTGCAATGCATGTGTAAAGAGGCTAAAGCAAGCGACCCGACTGGGAGGTGTTATTAGACGTTGGAACAGGGAACCGGAATGAACTGCGATGTTACCGAAATGACCCAGAATGTACGGAAGTGACACTGGAATGAAATGCAACGGAAAACAACAGTTAAAAAAACCGAAACGGCTCATTTTAGTGTCATTTTGGTGGCAGTCCACCTCATAACGATGTTTAGTAACGCCTCGTCGGATGTGGCTGAATACACGCTTTAGAAGGTACAGGGAATGCCATATGCTTTTTGATGTCTTTTTAAAATAAGTCACTGGGAAGTTGTTATTAAGATTGAATGCGTAACGAAGTTCTTGTGTAAGTTTTTCAATACTTCTGGCTAGGATTGTACCGATCTTTCAACTATATACTTTTAATACGTTCCTTGGAGAAGGCCGATCCGTTTCTCGGCCCCGAAAGTCCGATAACTTACCGCACCGAATAAGTATTTTTCTACATGTATAATTTAACGGTTGGTGGTAATTACTAGTGAGAACTTGCAGTGTCTTCCATAAAATTAGAAACAGTTTTAAATTTAACTTTCAAAATAGAAATGGAGTCTCTGTAGAACAATATTAAGCACACAAAATAGTTTTCGGGTCTAGTAAGTTATCGGGAGTTTCTCGTTCGCTAGCCTGTAATGCGGCCAAATTTCCCGCACAAAACCCAATCTGCACCTACTTGCTACTATCTCTACACTCACTTGCAGACTTTTTGCCGAACGGCAATTCATTACATTCGCATTTTTTTCTTTTAACCATAGACTGTTGCAGACGGATTTTTTAGACATAAATTCTTGATGACGCGGCTCCTACCTGTAATGATCTTTCGGTTGTGGAGTCCCTTGGGTTCTTTAGCTACCCACTAGCCCTCATACGAATGCGAATAAAAGCGCTTATGCCTTTTTTCTTTAAATTGGGGAAGTTTTTAATTTACTGAATTATAAAAAGTGGTGTGATTTGACTCGTTAATGATAAGTATTCTCTAACAATGAAATGCAAACCGTAACTAAATTGCACAATTTTCATAACAGCCATAGTTACATGGTCAGACAGTGCACAAAAAGGTAAATTTGGTTTCTGTGATATATATATTTAAAACAGCGCCTTAGAAGAATCGCTTTATGGTGGCGTATCGGGAAGAGGAACCGGTATCATGGAACATAGCATAACCATAACCACTACTGGGCTCATGAATGTTATGGCATCTTCACAGATAAAAAAAAAGCCCAATAGAAAGGGCTTAAAGAGCTACCCAGTTCATGCCCACACTTTACCTTACTGACAAGACACAAGTGAGAAAAACAAGTTCTCAGATGCGTTTAATTACGAAGCCCTTGGTTCATGGTCGATCATGTAATGTGTTCAAGAAAGACAATGAGAGCATAAAAAAATAATGGAAATGCAGAGAAGGGACATAAAATCTCCACTTGTCATTGGAAACAGTTAATTAATGCTGTAAAGGAAGCGTGAATAATTCGCATGCGACAATCGTAAGCAAAAATCGTCTCACCTAACTCGGAAACAAATACTTGTAGGATCTTTATGTGGACATACTGTAAATACCCCAAGTGCTTTAGAAACTAACCAGACTACCTAACTGATATATTTTGATACATTTGGAATCAATATTTGCCAAAAAGAAGCATGTAAAATTGTATTTCAACTTGCCAGCCTCGTTTCTATGCTGAAGGAAAGTACCAAAAACTAACTTGCGTGTCACGGCCCCTCGAATGATCGGATCACATGGAACCTCTTCAAAATTGGTTTCTTTTGCCAAAAAGAGTATGTGTGCCAAATTTGGTGCTTTCTTCCAGTCTATAACGATATTTCCTTTACGCGACCTGACTATTTTATTTGTAAAGACTATTAGCAATATAATTAATCTTAGAAATGTGTTTACTTTTGCCTCAAATTGTTATTGTAAAGTATTCAGTAACTTTCGTTTTTGATATTGTAATTAACTGTATTCTGGTAAAACTATGTTAGCATCCGTTGCCATAATTTCAATTCCAACTTGTAACATTATAATTGAGGAGGCCTAATTAACATAAGCTTCGTAGTTTCCTTTAGGCCTCCTCGCCACTGTTGCCATCATTCTTTCTTCTTTCTTTTTTCCTTAATAATAATAATAATAATAATAATAATAATAATAATAATAATAATAATAAGCGAATATTTTAACAGGATAACCCTTCAGTGCACGAGCATTGTTATTAATGGGGTCCTGCAACATAAAAGCCTCAAAAAAAAAGAAAAGCCAAATATTAAAAATCTAAAATCTAAAAACTAAAATATAAAGCCTAATCTAAGCTCTAAAATCTCATTATAAAATTCAATAAGGTAGGTGAGGATGAAAAATTTGTTCAACACATAAAATGTTAGTTAAGCTGTTCCCTGAATAAAATTCTAGAGTTTTGTCTTCTAATGTCTAATAGTAAAGAGTTAAAACATAGGGCAGCTAAAAAATAAAAACTTTGACGGCCAATCTCCAGTTTCATCCTTGGCAGCTGGACAGATGATTGATTGTTTCTTGTATCTAGAGCATGGTTAGTTTTCACGAAATAGTTTTTGAAAGGGTTGCACACATTACCATGAAGACAATTAAAGACAAATAAACAAGCATTCCTCTTTAAAATGCTATCTACAGATGGAATTCGAAGGTCAGCACTATGATTAGAGGAGTTTGGAGCTATAACTGTTGGGCTTCGACGTTTAATGTTTCCAATCAAACGTTTACGTGTGTCAGACCAGCCAAGTCCGGTTGTACCATGATGTACGTGAAAACAGGCATGATCATCACTCTGAATATTCTCTCAGCACTGAGTAAGTCAATGGAAGAACGAATTCTCCGCAATAGATTAACTCTTCCTGCTGCCTTTTGGTAAGTTTTATTAAAATGTGTTTCAAGGTTCAGTGTAGGGATCCAAGTGTACGCCGAGATACTTGTAGGTTGTTGTGGAGTTAATAGATGACCCATTAACCGTAAGATTAAGTTGTCTACCATGAAAAAGGCTCAGTCTTTTAGCAGTTCCAAACAGCATCACTTCAGTCTTACCCTTTTTTAGATTGATAATCAGTTCGTTTTCACGAAGCCAACTAGATAGTCTATTTATGTCCTCACTAAGACTGCTTTGGATAGCATCCAAATCACTTGCAGATGTAAAAATCACTGTGTCGTCAGCGTACGTTACAATTCTTGATAACTGAAGGGGTTTATGCACATCGTTAAAGTGAATAAGGAACAGTAGTGGACCAAGAATGCTCCCTTGTGGCACACCCGTAAAAACGGGAGAGGGTTCAGAAAGCACGCCGTTATATTGAACCTTCTGCTTCCGCAAATATAAGTAATCCGTAAACCATTGCAATTCCGTGCCTTGAATTCCATAGACAGACAGCTTGTTAAGTAAAATCGAATGACTGACGGTATCGAATGCCTTAGACAAATCGATAAATACTGCTCCTGTTACCTTGCCGCAATCATCTTTGTATTGTTATCTTCGTTGTGGCACAAAATAAAACAATAAAAATAAAAACAATTTGCAGACATAATGCCTCTTAAGGCTCTCATAAATCCTATCTTTTCTCGTGACATTTAACTTCGGTCTATTTTTAAGAAAAATTGATCGGGAAAAAAAGATGAATATACCGCCAGTCATAAAACGACAATAACCAAAACGAACGTTTAGCTGAAGATTGCTCAAGGTATGGCTTATATAGATCCTAAAACCAATGCACGTTCTTGAAAGAGACTGCAGACATCTTAAGCCCCTGCAATGTACTCATGTCCTTTCACAAATAAAAAGAATCAAGGTTGACGAGCTGGTGGATTAGGAATTCATTTCGAAGAACTCCCAAACGATCTTTCTATATCGCCGAATGTTATCTTCTGAGAAACTTCATTGCAAACAAACACACAAAACCACAACACAAAAGTCTAGTTGTACTGCTGAATTTAATTTAAAACATTTAAAATCTTTCAGAAGGTGTAGTATCACACGTCGAAATATCCATATCTGAAAAAAAATTATATAAATTAGAACCTTAAAAATGGGAAGGGCCATTTAATAGCTCAAAAAAGTCAGTGTGATTGACTTGAAAAATTAATAACATGGAAAAAAATTATATAAATTAGAACCTTAAAAATGGGAAGGGCCATTTAATAGCTCAAAAAAGTCAGTGTGATTGACTTGAGAAATTAATAACATGGCACAGATTTAAGTGAAGACTCAAGTTTTGACCAACGCTACCCCCTCCCTGGATTAAGAGTGTGGGACCCCAAAAGCAGGTGGTCTGTTAGCCCTGTTGCCGTAGAGTTTCTGGGAACTTGCTGTGACTCAGCCCCCCCTATGGAATAAACCGCTACCCTAATATGGGCTCGCTGCTGCAGACAGCTAGTCCACCCGGATCGCGGAGTAAAATTAATAATTCCTTTTTCAAAAATCCAGGCATGTATCTTAGGCAAATGCACCTTTTCCAGTTTAATGTGCCCCTTTAGGCTAAAACACATCATCCAAGTGACCCATTTACTGGCCGTGAGGCGGTACGCACCTATCGGAAGGCTTAACAGGATTGGCTGAGAAGACAAAAGAACAAACAATAAAACAATGACCCTAGCCCTTAAAACAATAGAGGTGCGTGATATAGGAAGCCAATAAAATTACAGGTTCCGAAGAGGTGCGTGGCTTATGCTGGCCGTACGGTCATTCACTCGAGATATCTACCTGGGCTTATGAAAACTCGTCCCACATGCAATATTGCAGTTGCGCCGACCTGCTGAGGAAAATGCCTCATTTTGCCTTAAAGTAGATTCTGCAAGCTACTTCTTACCACCTGACGTGATTTTGCCAGCTAATCTCGTGTAAAATTGGTACTCAGCAGCTATTTTAAACTCCTCTGCAAATCACCATTTCAAGAGAGAGCACTCTTTTTTTCACCCACATGCACTTAGGGAGTAACTTTAGTTGTAAAACTTCCTGAAACAGTCCTCTATAATCGGACAAAACTCGTAGGAGAATAAACAGGTTTAACAATTTAAGTTCGCACAGTGCTGCTCACTAGATTAGCTTTAAAAAATTGCATTTGACTAAAAAGAGAGGGGTTCACCGTAAATGTAAGGGGTATATTGCAGCTATTGCTGCACAATAACATATTGTACGAGTCAATAAAGGAGTGAATTGCGCTGAAAAGTACTAGGTTAGAGGATGAGGTCATTTAAGTAGCGTCGCATAAATATGTGAAATCAACATTTATTAGTGTAGACTAACACCTTCATCCTTTCTTAGAACAGGTAGCCCATCCCTGTATACAAGTCAGTCTGTAATTTACGTCAAACCAATACATCGACACATGCTCAACAAAAATTAAAAAAAACACTAGGTTAACACGTTTGTCTGTCGGAACATAGAAGACAATACAGACAATACATTGACATATTTCGTTCTAAACTGAGAGAAAAGATTTCACTTTCTTGTATGATTTCTTCATTAACTTCCACAGTTACAAATGTTCGAGTTACATCCGATCTCACCACCTTAGCTGAGACTGAAATAGTTTCAGTACTGTTAGTGATGTTGCTGTGTTGCTAAGACTTGTGATCAAATTATGCGCACTGCAGTATATTTTTTATCGCGTCGTTCGAAGTGTTGTTAGTCGTTGTTTTCGATAAGTGGAATTGTACATAAGCACGAAGCAAATTAAACGATTAAATTCCAAGTACAAAGTGTGGAAGTGTATGACACTACTTACATGATTGTGATAAATAATGTAAATAGCAAATCTCTGGAACGGGCTTGTTAATAAAACATACCCTCTAGTGACAGATTCTTCATCACTGCTACTGCTGTAGACAGAAAAACGGGTATAAGTGTCATAGTCCATTGCGCCCAATAAAAAGTGCTGTTTGTGGAAAAGTTAAAGACCAGAAAAAGTAGGTATACAGATCCCAGAAAAAAATTTCAAATACACCAACCTTATATCTTTATATTTCTCATCATCTTCTTTCCCTGACCTGATGAACAGAAGATGCCCAGAAATGTAAACTTCAAAATGCATTTGTTACATAAGTCCGTGGCATCAGTTCTTGAAAGAAGGACGTTGCGTTTTCTCGGCAGTTAATTTCCTTGACACTGCGTAAAAATTGAATAATTCACAAATCAGTTGAAGAACTTTACTTACACAGCAAGGGACTCTGATAGCTTTGTTTTGTTTGTTTGTTTTGTTTTGTTTTTGGACTCTCCAACAGGCTCAGTTCATCTGCTAAGTTATCCACCCTAGATGAAAATAACAAAAATGGGTTAGAGGACAAGCCAACCTCGTTTTTGGGGTCTGTACAGCCCCCGAAATGAACCCGACCCCGAAATGATCCCCAACCCCAAAATTATGCCCAAATCGACCCCGAAATGATTCCTACCCCGAACTGATCCCCGTTTTTTTCTCACGCTGACCCCGAAATGATCCCCAAGTAATAGCGTACGGTACTTGGAATTGAAGAAAATTTTATCCTTTATACTTCGAATAACGCCGCTTTTCAAAAGTACTCGGAAATGTTGACATATTTCACAACATTGTTAGTCTCACTCATTTTTTCTTCTGTTTCTAATGCTTTCTTCGTTAATCATTCTTAACAAAATTATAACCTACAATAGAATTCGAAAGCCGAGGAAATGGATCGAGAGCTATGTTTAATTGCAAAATCAGCCTTCAGTCTTCGTGCGGCGCACCTTACAATGGCCGCTCAACAAATTTTTTCGCTAGTTGATGGTCATTCCTGCTCGAAAAGGAGGAAGGCGAGAATGTGGTCGATTACTTAAACAAAGAATTTCGGCGAAGGCCAATAAACAGATTTTCCATAATAACCAACTGCTAAGCGTTCAAAATGTTCATATTAATTTCTTGTGAAAATTTTTAATGCTTTTATACTTTTTTCTTTTATTTTAATATTGTTGCTAGTTACAATACAAGATATATACTACAACATATTTGATATAAACGCTGATCGTCTTTTTTTCCCACTTAGTTTGAAAATGTTAAGGAAGATTGCAAATAATCTCAAGTGAATAAATACTAGAAAAATTTTCGATTTCCTCTATTTTGATCACTCCACAATCCCTTGGTTTGAACGCCATTCCAAAGATTACTTGGGGAAATCATTTCAGGGTCAGCATGAAAAAAAACGGCGATCATTTCGGGGTCGATTTGGAGACCATTTCGGGGTTAGGGATCAGTTCGGGGGCTGTACATGCAGGTCTTAAGGCTAAATTAAAGATACATACACTGAAAACACTGTCTGTTGTCAGTAGCTGCAAGTAACTGTAAGTTTATTTGTAATTAAGAAATGTAATGTCTCTAGAATGAAGATGTCACATTGTACCACCGTGCGTTGAAATATGCTATTATGTTAAGCAAAATTGGATAATTGAATACCTAACTCAATATACGGCTTTTGAGGTATTTTTTACTCCTTGTTAATTTCAAGATACTGACCCTTGAATCAGAATTCCCATGTGTTTTCTCTAAGAAAACAAACAAACAAAACAAAACAAAACAATCAAGTCAGAAGTGTAACGAGGTGTGACAAACGACCATGACCCTGACCATTGAGTACTACTATTAAGACGTAAAATTTCCCTGGTTTTCAAGTAGAGAACGGTAGCTATCGGGTTCGACCTGTTACTCAACAGTAATCGTTCAATAAGTGAATTCATGTCATATTTTTCCGGATTGTTGTCAGTTCTTTAACTAACTTTAGACTTTTGCTGCTTTTAAAGACATAAATACATTGACAGAGATAAACGGTTAAAACTGCTCAAAATCCCGATTTTCCAAAACAAACCTATCACGTTTTCGTCCTCTGTACTGGTTGCGATCACCTCAGTTTTAATTCTTTGTGTATGACAGTCGCATCCAATATTCTTAACCTTGCAGTTTAAAACACCACAATGCCTTATTGTTATGACATAAACGTTCAGCTAGTGATCAACTTCAAACGGAATAGAAGCACGCACTTGCTGTTTAGTTTTGGTCTGCAAAGAGCCATAATTTGCTATTTTCGCGATTTTGTATATTTTGGGACATGAAACGCGAGTTGAATAGGAACATCAAACGTGAACAGTTCAACACGTACTGCATTGTGACGGTATTTTGGAACATGTGTGTTGAACAATTATTGGTCTGAGGAAAAATAAGTTGTCGGTTATTAGATTCTTAGAAGGATGAACAATAGTCAAATCAAAGACAAGGAATCTCATTTAAATTTTGTATCCGCAGACTCAATACTATGAACCATCTTGCACTGTATCATAGAGAATAGCGCAGGAAAGCACTTTTTCAATCGTGTTTATAAACGCTAGTTTTAACCGATTTCGAATGAAAATTTTGTGGATACAGGAAACGTACAGTTGATGAAAGACTCCTGTTTTGACAGACAGATAATAGTTCCAATACGAAGATCGCGGGCGGTAGACTGAAAGCCGAAAATTTAAACAAAGCAATGGGAGTCACGTGTCACGCAAACCATGCGGAACGTCACAAAACCCTATTGAAAGTTGACTGTCCACGTGCTCTGAAAAGTTACCGGTAAGAGATTAAGATAAAAGAGTCAACAGCTGCGTACATTTTATTTTCTGAAGTTTTTTGTTAACTTTCCTCTGATCTTCGCCTAAATTATGTATGAAATATTTTTTCGATAGCGTTGAAGAAAAGGGAAACAAAGAACTTTATTTCCTTCGAGCGCAATTTTAATGTCACGCTAAAAATTAACTGTCATGTAGTCTCGCTGCTCGTTACCCAGTTTTATGTTGGTTGACCGCAAGTTGTGGGGAAGGGGGAGAGGGCAGAGGGTTAGGGTGGGACTGAACGGTGGTGCAAGGCCCACTAATAGGTTGTCATGATAAATTTCAGCATATTATATTGTGAAACAAAACGTTATCGGCTATGCGCGCATTGTGTGCCTATGTTTTGTATTGGCTGAACTTGCAGTGCGTAAACGTTCAACTAAACGGAAAAGATTTGGTCTGTAAGACTGAACTACCCGTTAAAGTATTAACTAAGCGATTTTGTAAAACGAAATTTAAAAAACCACCTGTCCGCTTGAATAGGGTGTCATTTTGGGGGTTTAGGCTTGAGAAATTAAAGGGTATTTGGAATTTTTTTTCTTAAATAGGAGGCCGGTGTATCTCCCCCCCCCCCCCCCCCCCACCCTCGTGGGATGGGGGCCAAGAACACTTTCACTTCTGTAAGAAAAGACAGAAATATAACCTTAACAAAAGGAGTTTCACTAGGAAATCCATATTTGTTCATGAAATACCAGTATAAAACTTATATTTTGTATGCAAACGTGATGAAGAGTTGGTTAAGAGTAAACAACGGATCTGTATGGGAACTTTTACAATGAGAAGGCCGTTTAGCTCAGATAGTTATGTAATCTGTTGTTGATTATTTTTAACCAAAAGATTAAGGCATAACTAGAAATAGGCCACTAACAACTGGTCTTTATTAAAGAATCTGTGAAGGCAAAGAAAAGAGAAATACACGCACTACCTGTCGATCTAGATCAGTCCGTATTCGAAAAACTGTGTTCGATGTCTTGCGTTCGTCCTATGCCCTCGGGCCGTACTCAAGACCTCGGGTGCAATGTTTTCTTCTATATGTACGTGGACCTCCCGGCCAGTTGGTATATTCTTGCATCCACAGATTATTCTCTTTACACAGGATGGTAAGGAAGGAGGGGGGCTCTTAATCACGAATCACCTCGAAAAGCTTAAGTCAGACCAAGAGGACATGGTAAAAGCGAAAGGTCGGTCTATGGCAGTATAATTTGTGATGCTTGGGAGAAAGAATTCGGGCGAGCGTTTTTAATAACCGAAACAACGCAAATCATATTATTTTACATGTAAAATCAAACTTTTGACTTCATTGATGATCACGTTCCAGCTAGAAGTTTGGCTAAACACTGTCGTTAATCAAAGTTAAGACCCAACAAGTTTTTGCATTTGCCAGGAGCCCGGTTCGAGCACTTGCTGATTTCTATGAGTCTTGAAGACACGAACAGAGTTAACTTTTTTAAGGACGGTACCACCTTTTGTTACTGCGCATACGTTCTGCGCATCTCGGGACATTCAAGTTTCTTGAGGAATTTGCCCACTTATATAACAATATTTTTTGCGTGGTTTATGACTATGTGGAAAAAACAGATCTTAGCAAGGGCTATCACAATCCAAAAATAAAATTGGGTGTAGCCACGCATTTTTCAGAAATAATGAGCTCAAACCTGGAAAGAAATTGCCATACATCCTTTGTATTTTAACGCTTTTTTTTGGAATTATGGTTGCTTAATTATCTCTGAAAAATACGGGGTTACCCACATTTTTCTTTTTGGATTCCAATAACCCTTGCTGAGATTTTCTTTTCCCCCATAGTCATAACCTTTGCAACAAATACATCTATATTAGGAGTCACCGTCCAAAATAAGCTAAATTAAAGTGTAAACAGCTGATTTATTCTCCGTTTTCACGTACAGTTTCAGTATTCACGAATCACAGCCCCCATAACAGGCAGATCATGTATCAAGCTGGGCTATTTATTCACGGATCATGGCTGAGTTCGAGCTGTTTTCACGCATCACGAACTTGTTGTTGCACAAATCACGCGTCACGCATAATCCCTTTACCACCCTGTTTACATATTGACTCAACAGTGGAGTGAAAGCTGCATTAAAATTTATTACTACTTCTAAGTAAGAACAAATGTTCTCAACTGTGACATTACTTTAAGCTAACAACAACAGCCACCATAACACATCGTAGGTAGCCGTTGGTTAGTTGATGCACCGGTATATGTTGTTAAACATTCAAAAAACCTCTTACAAAGTCCTTTTTTTAAAATCTGACTGACAAAATAGCACTATAAAAAGCAAGTCGTCGGTGATAAAATTTCTCACAAACTACGTTGCACGTTATGAAAACTGAAAACTGATAGAAAATAAGACTATTCAGTGAAGTTATTGTTCTATGATTTTAGGCAGCTCTATTTCATTCTGGCCACACTCCTAGCTGTAATTAGCACTCAGTTATCCACGTAGGCACAGATAACTCTTGGGGATGACACGGTTATTACAGCACTTCTGGGATGAAAGGTAGTACCTGTATCTGTTAGCACAGCATCCCTGGATTCTTGGGTTATAGCTGATATAACCACATTTGCGGTAAATCACGCACGGATGACTCTTGGGGATGACACGGTTATAACAGCACTTCTGGGATGAAAGGGAGTACCTGTATCTGTTAGCACAGCATCCCTGAATTCTTGGGTTGTAGCTGATATAACCACATTTGCGGTAAATCACGCACGGATGACTCTTGGGGATGACACGGTTATTACAGCACTTCTGGGATGAAAGGGAGTACCTGTATCTGTTAGCACAGCATCCCTGGATTCTTGGGTTGTAGCTGATATAACCACATTTGCGGTAAATCACGCACGGATGACTCTTGGGGATGACACGGTTGTAACAGCACTTCTGGGATGAAAGGTAGTACCTGTATCTGTTAGCACAGCATCCTTGGATTCTTGGGTTATAGCTGATATAACCACATTTGCGGTAAATCACGCACGGATGACTCTTGGGGATGACACGGTTATAACAGCACTTCTGGGATGAAAGGGAGTACCTGTATCTGTTAGCACAGCATCCCTGAATTCTTGGGTTGTAGCTGATATAACCACATTTGCGGTAAATCACGCATGGATGACTCTTGGGGATGACACGGTTATAACAGCACTTCTGGGATGAAAGGGAGTACCTGTATCTGTTAGCACAGCATCCCTGGATTCTTGGGTTGTAGCTGATATAACCACATTTGCGGTAAATCACGCACGACTGACTCTTGGGGATGACACGGTTATAACAGCACTTCTGGGATGAAAGGGAGTACCTGTATCTGTTAGCACAGCATCCTTGGATTCTTGGGTTATAGCTGATATAACCACATTTGCGGTAAATCACGCATGGATGACTCTTGGGGATGACACGGTTATTACAGCACTTCTGGGATGAAAGGGAGTACCTGTATCTGTTAGCACAGCATCCCTGGATTCTTGGGTTGTAGCTGATATAACCACATTTGCGGTAAATCACGCACGGATGACTCTTGGGGATGACACGGTTATAACAGCACTTCTGGGATGAAAGGGAGTACCTGTATCTGTTAGCACAGCATCCTTGGATTCTTGGGTTATAGCTGATATAACCACATTTGCGGTAAATCACGCATGGATGACTCTTGGGGATGACACGGTTATAACAGCACTTCTGGGATGAAAGGGAGTACCTGTATCTGTTAGCACAGCATCCCTGAATTCTTGGGTTATAGCTGATATAACCACATTTGCGGTAAATCACGCACGGATGACTCTTGGGGATGACACGGTTATAACAGCACTTCTGGGATGAAAGGGAGTACCTGTATCTGTTAGCACAGCATCCTTGGATTCTTGGGTTGTAGCTGATATAACCACATTTGCGGTAAATCACGCACAGATGACTCTTGGGGATGACACGGTTATAACAGCACTTCTGGGATGAAAGGGAGTACCTGTATCTGTTAGCACAGCATCCCTGGATTCTTGGGTTGTAGCTGATATAACCACATTTGCGGTAAATCACGCACGGATGACTCTTGGGGATGACACGGTTATAACAGCACTTCTGGGATGAAAGGGAGTACCTGTATCTGTTAGCACAGCATCCCTGGATTCTTGGGTTGTAGCTGATATAACCACATTTGCGGTTTGCCCAACGCAGGGATATATCTTCGTCTTGATCGTTTTTGAGGAAATTTTTGCTTCTCTCTAGATTGGATTCTAAAAGAAAGAAAACATAAGGTATTTCTTTGACGTGACAACTTTTGATTCAGGCATAATATTGATTAACGAACATAAACTGGAAATGAATTGACGACAATGTCTATAAACGAAATGTACGCTACTAAAGTTGAATTAACTCAGAAAAATTTGAAATGTGGCAGATCAACTTCCAAGATAAAAAAGAAAAAACTTCTTTTCGCCTATTTTAGCCTAACATTTAAAATAGCTTCTTCCTTGGTGTTTCAAGAAGTAATTCCCATTAGGTGTTCAAATAAAATATCTTCAGTTGTTGTACACTGTAGCTTTCATATGGGTCTTATGGTCTAAGGTAAATATACCTGCTAAACCAACATTTATTTACGCGAAGTAAATCCAAATAAAAGCCTGAGATGGCTTGGAGTAAAAACTAGTAATCTAAGATCTACTGGACAGAATCACATCATAGTGGGTCGTTGCACTCTATTGATGGCAAAAACACTGTGAAAAGTACACAACGTTATCTAACTGTGGAGGTATCTTGTTTGCCTGCCACGAAAGGGGCGGAAATTAGAACAAGGCAAAATATAGCACGAGTTCAAATGGCAAAAACAAAAATAAAAAACATTTTTTTCCCTTTGAATGCTCTTTTCCCATATTTGAGCCGCCGAAACGTGCTTTAAATCTTGGCAAATTCTGCCTTCGGTTCCACGCGCTCTTCGCGGTAAGATGCAACTCTTCGCTCGTTCTCGATCAATTCCGCTTCATCTGGTAAAATTATTCTACTCATTTTCTCTTTACCTGCCCTTGATGGCCGTTCATAGCATTTTCTCCACTTATCGATTAGACGTTTCATTAATGTAAACTTTATACAAAGTTATCGATTAATATATAGAGAGTGAATAGCAAATGGTTGTGCTTATGTCCTCCAGTCCCTAAGGACCGCCTAGCATTCTCAGGAGCGAGAATCCGAGCGAAGCGGTCTCAGAAAATATTCCTGGCAATTCCCATAGTGTGTGAATTCAGTTAACATTAAAGAGTATTGATAAAGAAGAATAGTATGTTTCTATTTAAATGACACAATCGTAACAGATGATAAGTCAAAGCTTAATACTGCTAAGGGTTCCTGTAAATTTTTCTTCCATAACATACAGCAAGCGAAACCATTATTTTCTTTCTTAAGCCTTCGTATGACAAATCTGATGTCTTGTGTCTCTGGCTTGTAGGATTTTGTCTTGCTATTGAAAAGAAAACAACTACCGCCAGAGGGACAGTCTCTTTATTTTAAGCAATTAACTCGAGATAAATTCACAACCTGGTTAGCAACACACAGCTGTGTATTCCTCTTAGGTAGCACGAGTTTAGAATCACTTGTCATAAAATGTTTTTGTGTGCGTATTCAGTAAGACTTACTGATTACAGGACCTCACGTAATCTATACTCAGACTCTATACTCAGACTACAGGCTTGAAGGTTATAGTTACAAGAATTCATCTATTAAATTCCGATTGTGCCAGTTAAATGAAAATATACTTTTCTTCTTCAGCGAGCCACATCTTAAATGATAATTATGGAATTGTCGAGAATTTTAGGATTTCATTTACAGACTCAAAAGTTAGAACCACATTACGAGCCGAGGACTGACCTGCCATCCCAAATTTGGGTCCATCTTGGACAGATGAATCGAATCGAATCCTAAATTATGTTGAATTTAATTACGTACCAACCTAATAAATATCACCTCCGTTGCCACTGATCTCCTAGCAGCTCAGTGGTTAGAGCGCCGGACCGATGTACAGGAGGTAATGAGTTTAATTCCAGTCGGAAACTCAGATTTTTCTTTGTCCCACGCTCGTGACAAACTGTACATTACATCTTTCTTACTTTGAACGTACTTGCGATGATACCACAAAATAATAATGTGTCTAATTTTCGATGACACGTGAACAGAACATATATCTTTCATTTTTCTTAATGGTCTGTTTGAAAAATCAACTGTATTTCTAATAAAATAACACAAGATAGATAAGAAAGTAAAAATGATGCCAGTATTTACCTGGGTTGTTTCCATCAGCCTCGTCAGTCGTTTCCTCTGCAATGGAATCATTTTCCTCTGCGAAATCCTCTTCCTCTTGTTCCTCGTCGTCTTCTAATAGAAAAAATATATTTAGTTTACTTAACAACAAATGAAGGCGCACTTTTCTTTGCCGAGACAGAAAGCTTTCATTTGTGTAAATCAGCACACTGAATCTGTTCTGATTGATGTCTTAGTACATGACCCTTCGAAATTGCATCAGTTTCTTCTTAGCTTCTAGCAAGACTTCGGATTCTGTTCTGGTAAGTCTCGAGCAACAAAGAATTACCTTATACATCATAAGAAACTGTTCTGCAGGGAAGTACTGCTCATCTTCATAGCTCAGGGTTTGAATGGTGACACTTAACAATTTCATAAACAGACTCAAAAGTTAAAATCACTTTACATGAAACGAGTGACTTGCCTGCGCACATTTGGGTCCATTTAGACAGTTTAAAAGAAGCAACTTGGACTTTCAGATGTCGTAACTGTGAAGCTTTGAATCCTTAATTACGTTGACACTTAGATGCGATGATACCACAAAATATTAATATATCTAATTTTTGATGAAACGTGAACAGAACATATACTTTTCATTTTTGTGAATGATCTGTTTGTGAGAAATCATCTATATTTCTCGTAAAATAGCACAAGATAGACAAGAAAGTAAGAATGATGCCAGTTAACTACCTGGATTTTTCTCATCAGCTTCGTTGGGGATTGCCTCTGCAATGGAATCATCTTCCTCTGGGAAATCTTGCTCGTCTTGTTCTTCGTCGTTTTCTGATAGAAAAAAAAAACATTTAATTCACTTGATAACAAATGAAGTTGCAATTTTTTGCAGTGACTGAACTTTTCGTTTGTGTAAATCAGTACGCTGAATCTGTTTTGATTGATTTCTTAGTACATGACGCTTTGAATTTGGATCAGTTTCGTCTTTAGCCTCCAGCAAGACTTCTTCTGTACTGAAAAGTCTGTAAATCTGTGCAAGTTATATATTATCATGGTAAAAACCTGGTTCACGCTTACAATAAGTAACGTGCTAAGTTACTTTTCTTTAAATGGTCACACATTAGGATTTCATTCACAGAGGCCAATGCCAGAACCACAAAGTGCAACACAACAGTAAACAGCATCACAGCTAGAAGCTGTTACTTGAAAAGTCACACTAGAGAATTTGAACCGCAGACTCAAAAATTAGAACCACCTTGCATCTACTGCATAATAAACAGGATCACAGGAATGTTTAGCTCGGTCGGTTTCCCTTGAGTTTCCTCGGGAGTACATCTCCAGACTCATAACTTAGACCTGTGTATCGATGAGTCACTGAGTTGAACGGCCCATTGCGAATTATATTCTGCCATTTTGAAACTGCAAAAGTTGCTGTTTAACATGTAACGTAGGTCCAATACGACTTTCCAAAAAAGCATACAGCACTCAAAATATCTTAACAGCTCGACGAAGTAGCTGTCAGTGCTAACAAATTCAGTAAAGGAGGAACGGAACGAACGACGACATAGCAAACAACCCAGTTTAACATTTTTGGCTGGATGATAACTTCTCCATATTTTGCTAAAAAATCATTTTTTTCAAAGTGTTAGGCAATCGTTAAGGAAATCAATGCCCTGAGTGCTCTGAAACAGTCAAATTTCACTTAACAAATTGAAATCCAAATACCTGGTTTGTTGTCATCGGCATGGTCAGTCATTTCCTCTTCACTGGAGCCATCTTCTTCCTCGGCTTGTTCTTTGTTGTCTTCTGATGGACAAAATATGCAGTTTAGTGAGCATCATATAGACTTGCAATTGTTAACTTGCTGAAAAAGGAAAATTCTATTTATCAAACTAATCAGAAGCAACATATGGAGCTTGGGGCTCAAGAAACCAACCAAAAAGCCGGTAGCAAGACAAAATGAAAGGGGACGCGAATAATTTTCGGCAGGAGATCAAAAACTGAACAAGAATGGCAACAAGAACAAAATGGGAAATGGTGCAACTTTTCAATTCAGCTTGTCAATCTTTAGGATTTTATCCACACACTTGAAAGCTAGAACAGCCTTGTGCTACAGAATAAAAAGCACCAGATGAAAATGCTGCGTGCTGCTCAGTTGCTTTCATTTGAACAGAATGGAAATAACCACCGGCTTAAGCCTGAGTTGTACAGCATAATCACCACCTCATGAACGTACTTCTCAATGGCATTGCTTTAGATGGTAAAACTTAAGGATTTCACCCACGAAACTAAACGTTCTAACATATTAAACAGCACTACAAATACGGGAAAGCACCGCTCAGTTGGCTTTCATTTGAATGGCCACACTTTAGAATTTCATCCACAGACTCAGAAGTTAGAACGAACCACCGTGTTCATCATAATAAACCGTTCCACAGGAAAGTAGGCTCAACTTTACAGCTCAGGGTTTGAACGGTCACACTTAAGGATTCCATAAACAGACTCAAAAGTTAAAATCACTTCACATGAAACAAGTGACCTGCCTATGCACATCTGGGTCCACTGTGAACGGAACAAAAGAAGCAACTTCGACTTCCCAGATGTCGTAGCTGTAAAGCTTTGAATCCTTAATTACGTTGATACTTAGATGCGATGATACCACAAAATATTAATGAATCTAATTTTCGACGACACGTGAACAGAACATATATCTTTCATTTTTCTGAATAGTCTGTTTGAAAAATCAACTATATTTCTCATAAAATAACACAAGATAGATAAGAAAGTAAGAATGATGCCATGCATTAACTACCTGGGTTGTTTTCATCAGCTTTGTCGGTGATCTCTTCCTCTTGTTCCTCGTCGTCTTCTGATAGAAAAAAATATATTTAGTTTACTTAATAAGAAATGAAGGCGCAATTTTTTTTGCCGAGACAGAAAGCTTTCATTGGTGTAAATCAGCACACTGAATCTGTTCTGATTGATTTCTTAGTACGTAACCGGATCAGTTTCGTCTTTACCTTTTAGCAAGACTTCTTCTGTACTGATAAGCCACGCGCACTGTCCTCATGGTCAAAACCTGGTCCGTGCTTACAATAAGTATCATTGAATTAAGTGTCCTGCGTGTGCGGTCGCGCACCGGAAATATGGAGGGGAGTGCGCGGAAAACGCGAGTTGAGCGCGACAGTAGAAAACGTTCTGCGAGGGAACTCGAGGCGCGGGTGTTTCACTTCTTGCTCGACCAAACGGAACTCTAACGATCACAGTTTATAACTAGCCAGTCTGCTAGTTTCGCCAGCTCATTCCTTCAGTTTTACTCTTCTCGTTCTTGCTATCTCCTGCTGATTAAATTCGCCAAAAACTGTAGATTTACTAGTGCAAAGTTTCAACCCCAATTCAGTTAAGTAAAAGCAATGGAAAGGAAACAAAAGTTTGGTCAGAATTGCGGACACTATCAATAAAAAATGAAATGGTCTTACTAGAGACCAAGAGAACGGCATTGAATCGAACGCTGTTACAATTGAGAAAAGAACAATGTTAAGGTTTTTCACACACATTCCTCTCGAGGCCTACCTTTGGTCTTCACATCAACCGCTGGATCTTCGACAGAGACTTGATCCGATACAGAATCTTCAATTAATTCTTCTGGATTAGCTGCTTTTTGGAGTTTACTCTGAGTATCTTCATCGGAGGAAAGGTTTTCGTCAAATGGCTCTGCATTTAACAAAGTAGCGACCGCAAGGAGGACAACGATCCCGCGAACAACACCCGCCATCTTACTGCGCGATCTGGTGCCCTAAGATTGAAAACTCTTCTCTTTAATAAGGTTTTAAACAGGAAAAAATTCCATGGTGCAATTACGCCTTTATTTCGTCATTAAGAGACATAGTAAATTGTGTTTTTAATAACTTCTCGATGGGAAAAATTTAAAAGTGAAGGTCAAGAGCTTTGTTGTTGTTTTTTTTTTATGGAGGTTTGTCAATTTACGCATGTACCTCTGTAGCCCGCCTCCATTTTCCTTCCTGTCTCCGTTTTCCTTCCTGCCACAAGAAAGAATTACTAAGAATTCTGACGCACGCAAGCTAATATCTGTAAAAGATATCTTTCAAAAGGTAGCTGTAACCAGCAATAAATTAACGGCAAGCGACAGACCAAAGGAAAAAAAATCATGTTTTCATCTGAATACAGAGTTTCAGGGACTTTTTGGCATTTAGTCTGTATCTGTGCAGTTTAGTCTTAATTGACTGCTGCAAAATGGAAAGCGAGAGAAACAAGAAGTGGCATTTCAGTGTCAGAACTTGCTAAGTGATGCTTACTAAAACGTAACACAATTGCTTGCAGACATTTTAAAACGATCTGTCGAGCACGTATATTGCCACTGTTTCTTCTAGTTCTCTTCCAAAGTTATTGAAATATTTTAAAACTTTATCTACGACGACCATTCCTTGCATTTTAACACTTGTAGGCTGCGGACAATAGTGCTCTGCTTGTTTCATGATCGAAGGGGAACAGGTTGAACGTAGGCCGCACGGGTGTGGTAACTCAAAACGTTGTTGTGTAACTACTGTAATCAGGCTCTTCGTTCGACTCCCACACTTTCTGAATACGGACCAGTTCAAAGAGAAGCCTGGTGACTTTTGGCAGCCGATATACCCGTATTAATGAAGGGCGCGGATAAATCAATCCCCTACAGAAACCTATAGGGGATTCATCACCTAGACAAGGTTACCCGTTCTTTAAAAACAACAGGATGACGACGGAATACGGAATTTCCCAGCCACTTAGGTTCGCGTGTCCATCGCGACTCTTCCTTCGTGCTCAAGTTTGTTCGTTACTGAAAACGTCGCGCAAAGCAGCTGTTTCATCTGAGAAATACCACATTCTCTCGGCGTGTATTTAATTTTTAGCGGTTTTAAAGTCAGTGTGGTCGCAAAAACACGTTGGAGAGTTAGGCAAATCATGTGCGTTCATTGGAGGCACTCAAGGGGAGTTAAAGTTGTTATGGCAACGAGAACTTTTATCAAAACACAAATAAAAAGTAGTACACACTGGTGTAGTCTTCTACGGAGTTGGGTTCGAAATCGATATCAAGGTTTTCTTGATTAAATGACGAACACATGTAGGCAAAATTTACGTAAACTAAAAAACCCCGTAGCAGGTCTACGTGCCGCCCATAGTCGTCCCTGCCGCTTGCGCATTTTATCCCCGCCTCTGCTAGAAAGGCCTTTTTGTGATTTATGTTGTTTAGAGGCGGTCTCTAGGGAATACAAATAATCAAAAACTGTCCACTGAGCATATTTTTGAAACTGAAAGAGGCAAATCAAAGGTCAGGGCTTAAAACAAGTTAAGAAAAAATGCGGTAAAACACTAAAAAGGACGTTTACATTTAAATAAGAAATAAGTCCTGTATCCCTTTCATGAGTCATTCAAAAGCGAACACAAAACAAAACGAACTTTTCAGCCTGTCTTCTGCAGTTATGTCTCATCTTTCTGCGTGCTAGATTTCTCGTGAAGTAACGACTTCGTTTTGTGTATGCTACCGAAACAAGAACATTGTAATTTGCGGTTTCGTTGTTATGGTCAAACAATGGTTTTAAATGGACCCTCAGGCTAGTAAAATATTGCTTTTCTTTCCACTTAAGAAAAATCCGTTGCACAATATTTTCAGAAGCAGGTTTGTTCGCATACAACTGTTTAAGTAATCTTCAAATAAAGACACACAGTTTTAAGTTTGAAAAACATGTTCGGATGATCTACATCCATCTTCAATTTCGAATGCAAATTAAACCGCTTAATAAGTAGGTGTGATATAAATACAATGTACATAGAATATTAATTACTAAATAACAACATGAATATGTATAACTGGAATACAATGGTGTTGAAAACGCAAAAGAGCTTTCAGTTTTTTCACTTTTTAAAGTTTTTTTTGCGTTTTCAACGCCATTGCATTTCAGTTATTCATATTTACTAGTACTGTCGAGCAGTTTATTTCTCAATATTTTGCAAAATGAAATTTACATTCTTTCCGGTTTCGTACACGAAAACGCCGTTAATGAACACATAAGAAAGACACAAAATTGCTCGATGAGATTTTTCATTCAGTCTTGTTAGTAGCCGTAAAAGTGTCAAAAAACTTTTAAGAAAAACTTGGGTAAACACTAAATGTGAAGTACACTAAGTGCAGAGAAGGTCACAAAAATGAAGCTAATTTCGTAGCATTTCCGCATTCGCTGGTTGGTCGGCACTAAACAAAATCAAGCGCAACTATTTAGGCATTAGATTACTGAATATTTTTCCTTGATACACTCTTTCTTACCCTCGGGGTTGTTGATAAAATATTTAGCACGTTTGTTTTGTTATACGATAAAAAACTGAGCTGAGAAATCCATGAAAAGTGGAAACTTAAACCCAATTTCCCTTGCCACGCAAACACAAGAGTCCACACAAACACTGAGAGATGGCGCAATCGCCTGAAGCACAAGAACAGTACATTTTCAACTATTCCTCTTATCCATATACTCATCGAAACCGCAAAAGAAACATGTGAAGTGGCACTCCCAACTAACTATTTTTCACTAGCCTTAGGGTGCAATTAAAACGTGTTTTTTGTTATTATAACGAGGCCACAAAACTCTTCATTATTGAAAGCTTTTGTTTCAAGCATGCACAACCGATAAAAAAACGAGCCAAAGGCAATCATTAAAAGCGTTTTGTAAAAGGGATTAATATATGAATGAGAGAAACCCGCTTTATTAAAAAAATGGAGTTGGTGGGGTGGGGGCAAAATTGACCTCGGAGCTGAAAATTCCTGTACGGTCTCTCAATCGAGGTGAAACTTGTAAAGAAACCCTCATGTAAACGCAATCAAACGACTGCCCGGACTAACCTAACACGGGAACTTGCCTATGTTTGACTATGAAAAGTTCAAGTTTCTCCTCGTTCCTTACGCACGCCGAAAACAGCCAGCTAACATTAATTATTAAAAACTGGACTAGGTATATTGGATTTCTAGCATTTTGATTGGCTGAACGGAGCTAGGCTATCAGCTCATATACCTGCTGCGACCAAATATGGTCAATGAACACTCAACAACACTCAACAACAAAGTGAGCTGAAAGTTTTTTCCTCGCGAGCAACCCGGCGAGAAAAATGGACGAAAGAAATCACTTGGCAGCGAATTTAAATTAAGCAGAAATTCCAACAGCGTCACCAACAAGCATCACCAACAGCGTCGTCTAACACAAGTCAAAATTGTCTGAAGAAACTGTGCAGAAATAGAAATTCAAGCATTAAGCGTTGTGTTTACAATTAATTTCTTTCATTGATGGTCACGTCGGTCTTTGAAATTGAACAAACGGTAGGTTTATCAGGAAGGCTTTCCACTTCAAAATATCAAGACAAGACATAAAATAAAACACAGTGAATTGGGACAGGAGCATTTAATAAAAACTATCACACATTCATGGCGAGCCGATGAGAAGATCGTGAAGCAGTCTAAACAGGTACTAGGGAAAAAGTACAGCTACAAACTACCAAGAAGGAAGGAAAGGCGAGATTTTTTTCGGCTTTAACACGCAAAATTGACGCTGGTTTACCTGCACTCGTTGTAGCTCTGTGTTCCAACAGGTCCAAATGCTCAGATAGAAATTGGATGCCATGTAAACGGAGTTGAATCGCTTTCCAGTTGTTTGAATGTTGTTTTTACCATTCCGTCCGCAACCTCTAAACCGAGAACAACTGCATTTTGCGCTTTGCGTTTAACAAACTATGATGGTGAATTCTAATGTTCCTCGCTACAGTAATCTTGCTTCTGGGATGCATAGAAATTACCTCTTCCAGTTCAAATCTGTTCTGTCTTCAGTTCGATCAAACACGCACATGATGGCTCCGTTCTGCGAACAGATTACAAACTTGTTCAGTTTCAACTCCAGCAGCTAACATGGTGAAATTGTGCAGCTTCGATCCGCTTTGAACGATGATTGCAACAATGTTTCAGGAAAAATCAAACATGTACCATATTTCAGAGCCAAAGATTAAAGATTTTTTTCCAAAACTTGCATTGTGCCAGTTTGCTCACTTTCGAGTAGTTTTCATTGATTCATTCAGCTTTGCAATGAAACGCTGCAACACTTCGCAAGGTTTTGGCGCCTTTTTCGTTCAGTCATGTGATCGACTCTTGTTCCCTTTTTATTTCTTTTCTCATTCTTCCCGTTCTTTCTTGATTTTGTTTTTTTTAATAGTGGTTAAGTTTTTAATAAAACAATTATTCTACTCGGGCTTGCTGGATATCAAATGATTATAACCAACTCGGCGCTACGCGCCTCGTTGGTTATCTATCATTCGATATCCAGCGCGCCCTCGTAGAATAATTGTTAAATATGACTTTTCAATTAACAGCTTTTTTTGTGGTACTGTTTTTTATGATGTACAGGGTGGCTCAAACTCTCATGTTAGTGGATGAAATTCTAACGTGTGTCCAGTCAAATCGAAACATTTATGATAGCCGTTGAGCATTGCATTCTTTGTTTACTAGGCTTAAAAGGGAGATTCAAATAAACTTTTAATTCTGTGGATTAATTTGGTAATCGGGGTCCTTTGAGATGAAGTTCTGTTTGTTCCTCGATATTTTCCAAAATGACATTTAGATATTTTCCGGTTTTGTAAACGAACGATCTCGAACACTCAAGAGAAACGAAAAATTACACGAGAAAGTAGGAGCTCGAACCTGAATATTTAGGAAGCTTCTGCATTTAGAGCAGTGTTCCTGAATGCGTGAAACGGGTTTCGATAGGTCGAAATCGTGTATGAAAGTTCACCGGTAAACGAATTAGTTTAGATATATGAGTGGATTCGGTTCTTCTGAAGTTTTAATTGGTATGCAGCGTCTTAAGCATGGTAAGTACTGTTAATAGTCAACCCTGTCTTTGGTCCGTGTATCAATTTTTGTGGCTTACATTCAATCTTGCCGTCTGACCTTTAATTTGATGGCATGAAACTAATTGCAGAGTTAGTTGCGTCAATGAAGCTTTTTATAGATTTTCCACATTCTGTTCAAGTAGGAACAAGTATTTGTCAGGGAAAATTATAAATACCTTCATTTTCGTCTGGTGTAAAATAAATTTCGATCACCAAGCTCCAACCGAACATCCGATTTTCGCAAATTACCTGGTATAGTATTTTATTGAGTTGATGTGGACACAATTTTGTTCAATTTCTTCTTACAGAAAAATAAATGGTGGTAAATTTTTCATCAACGCGTCTCCTTGACAATACTGACGTTTGTGCTCTCTTGACCGACGGAAGCGTTCAGTTGCAGAACGGTGACTTTGAAGATAAATTCCACTCCAGAAGATACTTTTTATATGGTGAACCCCGCTTGTGTAATGAATATATTTTGAAAGATCGATAGGCACTTATCTACTGGAGAATATTATGTACTTTTTTTAACAACAACCGTGTCCATGACACTTGTCTGCGGGAAAAAACTTCCTGTAGCTCCGTTCTGCTCCGTTGTGACATCTTTTTACAAGTTAGAAGTTTCAAAACATAAACCTTGTAAGTAGTTGAAATTGTTACCCCACAATGTGGAGAGTGATGAGAAAAGACACAATTCAGGTTAACCTGAGTTCATTTCAGTTGCAAGTTCTTCAAATCTAAGTAAAAGTTTGCCCTTGCACTGATGAGCGTCATTTTTTTCTCGCAAGTGGGTCAATCAGGCAAATATGCAAATGTTCGGCTGCGTTCTTGTCATTCCCCTCCGATATTAATGTAACTGCATGAACGCTTATAACATTGATCTCTTTTCAAATAACCGGCCCCATTATGGCTATAATGACTGATATACTTTGATAGTTGTTGATACACAATTAAGTAACATTCTTAGCCCTTTATACTGGCCTTCTATGAGTGCTAGCTGCTGCTGAATGCACACTTTGCTCTGATTGAACGTGGGCCACACGCGAGTTAAACAAACCCGCACGATAACTGGAAACTGGCTTGTGTAATTGGCACAATTAGGCTTGCCGTTTCATTGAACTCTCTAAATATACAACCAGTTTAAAGAGCGGGCCAGATAACTTTTTTCAATCGATAAATCCCTAATAGTGAAGGGCGCTGGGAAAATAATCATCTAGTTACCCGTTCTTAAACAACAACAGGGTGCTGGGCTACAATGCGGAAATTTCGAGACCGTTTAGATTCGTGCATCGATCGCGCTTCAGTGCTTATGTTCAGAAAGATGTCCTTCGTGCTCGAATGTTGCTGCCTTTTGCCCTTAACAAAAAGTGTTTTATTCTCTGCAATCCTTGTAATACAATCCAAAAATGTAAAAAAATAAAAAACATCTTATCCTGAGCAGTCACATCATGTCTCTCAGTTTCTGTATAGTGGAGTTCCTATTAATCAAGACTTCGTTCAGTGCGTACTGCACCGAAACAAAAACACTGTAATTCTTAGAGGTTTCGTTGTTATAAGTCAAACATGCAATGCTTTCAAAAGTACCCATAGGCATTTAACATTGCTTTCATTTCTTTGTTTTGTTTTTACGTTCGTTCTTTTGTTTGTTTGGATTTTCGTTAAGATTTTTTTTGTGAGAAAAGTCAGTCGGCAAATTGAGTTCTGTTAAAATGTTGAAAAAAATGTAAATGCTGTATTTGTGGCGGTTGTGTATTTAGCTGTCTAGCTAGTTTACAGGCACTCCACTCAATAAAAATTCAACGTATCACAAAACAACACTAGCCAGAGGTCGGAGAGAGACGGAAACTAGGGACATCATCTTAAGATTTCCTGTCCGGTGTTCTTATGACTCAGCCACGATTGCCATTCTACGCACGTACCTCTGTAGCTTGAGTCAAGATGTATCACGCTTTTTCCTTCCTGCCACAGGAAGGAAGTATTAAGACGTCCACACGCAAGCTGATATCTGTGAAATTAATCATGTCAGCCTTCATCTGAATACAGAGTTTCAGGGACTTCTTGGCATTTAGTCTGTATATATATGCAGTTTAATCTTAATTCACTGCTACAAGATGGAAAGCGAAATAAACAAGTAGTGGGATGTAAGAATCAGAACTTGCTGAATGGTGCTCACTAAAACGAGACGACATGTGCTTGCAGACATTTTAAAACAGCCAGGCGAGCACTTATATTGGCCACTGTTTTCTTCTCATTCGCTTCCAAAATTATTGAAATAATTTGAAACTTCATCTACAACGACCATTCCTTGCATTTTACTGAACATATTCTGTAGGCTGCAAACAACAGTGCTCTGTTTGTGTACTGATCGAAGGGGAACAGGTTGAACGTGGGCCGCACGCGAGTAAAACATGCCCACGCGCGCGTTAACTCCAAACGTGCTTGTGAAATTACTGTACATGTTAGGGTCTTCATTTCATGCCGCACTTTCTGAACACGGACCAGTTCAAAGATAGGCCTGGTAATTTTTGGCAACCAATACACCCGTATTAATGAAGGGCGCGGATAAATTAATCCACTACACAAACTTATTAGTGAATTATCATCTAGCCAAGGTTAACCGTTCTTTAAAAACAACAGGATGACGACGGAATACGGAAATTTCCTAGCCACTTAGGTTCGCGTGTCCATCGCGACTCTTCCTTCGTGCTTAAGTACGTCGCATATAGCAGCTGTTTCATCTGAGAAATGCCACACATTCTTTCAGCGTGTATTTAAGTTGTAGCGCTGATTTATCCGGTGGACAGCGCCATCCAACTTTTGAACGAATGGGTACAGGATGAATGCGGAAATTTCCCAGCCACATGTTTAGATTCGCGTGTCGATCGCGACTCTTCCATCGTGCTCGGGTATACATATTTACATACGTAAACTTTATTTATGTATGTTACACTTGTTACTGAAAACGTCGCTTAAAGCAGCCGTTTCATCTGAGAAATACCACACATTCTTTCAGCGTGTATTTAATTTTTAGCTGTTTTAAAGTCAGTGTGGTCGCAAAAACACGTTTGAGTGTTAGGCAAACCATGTGCGTTCATTGGAGGCACTCAAGGGGAGTTAAAGTTGTTATGGCAACGAGAACTTTAATCAAAACACCAACCAAAAGTAATGGGCACTGGTGTAGTGGTCTACGGAGTTGGGCCTGAAATCGATATCAATGTTGCAAAATTTCACGTAGACTAAATTTTACGTAAACTAAAAACGTCGTAGGGGGTCTTCGTACCGCCCGTAGTGGTCCCTGCCGCTTGCGCATTTTATTCCCGCCTCTGCTAGAAAGGCTTTTTTGTGATTTATGTTGTTGAGGCGGTCTCTAGGGAATACAAATAATAAAAATTTGTCCACTGCGCATATTTTTGAATTAAAAAAGAGGCAAATCAAAGGTCAGGGCTTAAAACACGTTAAGAAAAAAATGCGGTAAAACACAAAAAACGGCGTTTACATTTAAATGTAAATGTGTATCCCTTTCATGAGTCATTCAAAAAAGAAAAAAAACAAAACAAACGTTTCAACCTGACTTTAGCAGTTATGTCTCATCTTTCTGCGTCCTAGATTTCTCATAAAGTAACGACTTCGTTCTGTGCAAGCTACCGAAACAAGAACATTGTCATTATTTGCGGTTTCGTTGTCATGGTCAAACAATGGTTTTAAATGGACCCTCAGGCTAGTAAAATATTGCTTTTCTTTCCACTTTCGAAAAATCCGTTGACAATATTTTCAGAAGCACGTTTGTTCGCATACAACTGTTTGAACTGTTTTTTTTTCTTTTTGTAAGTATTTTTTTAAGAACTTCGGAGCTGAGATTGGCCAAGGAACTCCCTCGTAAGATAATAATTAAGATGAAATCTAGATAAGAATGTCTTCATTTTGTCCATATATTTTCATAGTTAAAGTCCAAGATGAGTCCACATCATCTCACTGAAATACTATACCAAGTAATTTGCGAAAATTGGATGTTCAGTTGGAGCTTGGTGATCGAAATTTATTTTAAACCAGGCGAAAATGACGGTATTTACAATTTTCTCTAACAAACACTTGTTCCTACTTGAACAGAATGTGGGAAATCTATAAAAAGCTTAATTGAGGCAACTAACTCTGCAATTAGTTTCAAATTAGTTTCAAATTAAAGGTCAGATTTTTCGAATATTTTCAAAGTAAATCTTTGAATTTCGTCGAAAGTTTTCCCGACAGATAAGATTAAATGTAAACCACATAAATTGATACACAGACCAAACACAGGGTTGACTAAAAGTTCCTGTGTTAGGTTAGTCCGGGCAGTCATTTGATTGCGTTTACATGAGCTTTTCTTGACAATTTTCAGCCCGATTGACAGACCGTGCAGGAATTTTGAGGTCCGAGCTCAATTTCGCCGGATAATTTTTTTGTATGGTGAGCCCGTTTGTGTAATTATTATATTTTAAAAGATCGATAGGCATTTATCTAATGGAGAATATTATCTACTTTTAACAACAACCGTGTCCATGACAAGTATGCGGGAAAAAACTTCATGTAACCCCGTTCTGCTCCCGGTTGTGACATCTTTTTACAAGCTAGAAGTTTCAAAACATAAACCTTGTAAGTAGTAAAAATTGTTACTTCACAAAGTGAGAGTAACGAGAAAAGACAGAATTCAAGTTACCCTGAGTTCATTCCAGTTTACACGAAAAAGTTCTTCAAATCTAGGTAAAGTTTGCCCTTGCACTGATGAGCGTCATTTTTTTTCTCGCAAGCGGGTCAATCAGGCAAATATGCAAATATTCCGCTGTGTCCGATATTATTGTAACTGCATGAACACTTATAATATTGATCTGTTTTCAAATAACCAGCCCCGTTATGACTATAATGAGTGATACTGTTTGATACTTGCTGCCGCTGAATGTATATTTTTGCTGTGATTGAATGTGAGCCACACGCAAGTAAAACGTACCTGCGCGATAACTCGAAACTTGCTTGTGTAAATTAGTATAATTTATAGGCTTGTCGTTTCATTGAACTCTCTGAATATACAACCAGTCAAAAGAGCGAACCAGATAACTTTTCAATTTCAATCGATAAATCCCTAATAGTGAAGGGCGCTGGGAAAAAATCATCTCGACAAAGTTACCCGCTCTTGAACAACAAACAGGTGCTGGGTTAGACTATTTTTATGACGCGGAACCATGTATGCAACAATAAGTAAGCCATGTCAAGAGAGGATATAACCTCTCTTTCTCTTGGTCATGTCGAAAACAAGAAGTTAAGGTGCTTGTCTATGATGCCACACCGCACCCAGTTGATCTGTGGAACACTGCCTATGATTCTCTGCGCGTTTACTGATTTAATTTCTAGCAATTTCGGCTGTGGCTGCGAAAAGACTATTTGCCTTTTCTTTAGTGTAATCTGGAGTGAGATGCAAATCACGAGCGCTCATTAAAAATGCCCTGTGCAGAAATTTGTGGGAAGTTAAAAATGTTGCGATTAACGACCACTTCACACAAAACAGAATTAAAAAGTGAAGAGCATTCCAATTATTTGCTTGTTCACTACATTCTCACACTGGCTAGAATCAGGTTGTATGTTTCGTGAAGGTGGTCGCCATTACATCCGGTGTTTTATCAGCTTATTTATTGGAAATGGGAACACGTTTTTAGTGCCAGGCCTGAGGTCGATGCCTCGTGCTTCGCGCTCGGCTAAATAAAATCGAGCCTGTTATGCAGGCTAGGCCTGAAGGAATATACTGTGGCCTGTGCCAAGCGCAGGGAATCGTATACCGAGGGGGTTGGGAAAGCATGCATCAACTAATGAATTTCAAGCGCGGCAAAGCATACAGCATACACTGTGTGCCAAGCGCAGGAAAACACTCGTAAATCAAGTCTTGATTGACTTTGGCTTTTTCCCTGATTGGCAGAAATAACTATCTTCTTCGCTTTGGTTAGCTGGAACACTGCTCGAGATATTTGGCACGGACATAGCTCTTAACAAACGTGAGGCAATGCCGGCGTTGCGTTTGGAATACGATCTACTTTAAACTCCTTTTTCTCTGTCAAAAATACTTGTTTGTTTTACTTTACTTTAAGAGTTCTCATTTATCGAAGACTTTCCGTTTTGTAATCTAGGAACCATAGATTTACTTTCCTCGTTTAGCGAACCTGTAAACTGATCACATTGTTCCACGTAGTGGCCACACTGGGAATCCCCGAAAAGCCGTGCTGTAGAGGACTTCGCGAGATTCTTCAAACGGAGATAGCTCGGAACAAACATGAGTCAAACATTGCTTTTGAAAGCCTTTGGAAAATCGTTATTTGCTATTTTTAAAGTTTACAGGAAATTTAACTTATTGTATGAAAAGACACCTGCACACTTTTCAAAACGTTTTCTCTGTGGAGATTACAATACCGTTTCACTTTACGTTTATTGTTCTCACTTAGCAAAGATTTTCCTTTTGGTCGACTAGGAGCCATGCATTGATTTACTTCCCCCTTCCTTTCTTAAACCTGTAGATCTGACAATGTCCGACGTAGCGGTCGCACTGAGAATCCCCGAAAAGACGTGCGTAGGCTCTCGCCGCGCTCTGCGCTTGTCCGCGGGTCCAGCCCATGCCAAACACCAGTTTATTCCAGGAGGGACGTAGCGTGTGTTGCAGCGAGCATAATAAGCGTTTTTGATCAGTTTTACATCAAGCTTGGCGGCCACAGCGACAAACCAGGCAGGATTGACACCGCCGGACTCATCGAGTGCAGTGGCAAGCAGAACCAGGGGGGCAAGGAGAGTAGCTGAAAAGAGCTTCATCTTACGGTGGGGTGTCTTTCTACGTCTTGAGTGCTCTTGTCTAGGCTTCTGAAGCTTACTACTCTTGTCCTAAAGGAAACAGCTTTCAATGAGGAACTAGACCGCAAAGCGCTTATTTATGGGTCATTTCTAATACAGTAATTCTCGTCCATTGCACATGTATTTTCATGCAAGTAACGCCCACTACTTTGGTACACTTCATTGGTGAATCGGCCATCTTTTTAAAATTCTAATTCCGTTTTTACTAATAGACCACCGCAAGATTTTGAAATTCGGCTAGACCAGAAAAAGATATCGAGAATACTTAACTATAATTAATGAGCATATAAGTACATTTTCTGATTTGGACGAGTAAACTACGTTACGATTTGAAGAAGCGGCTCAATGCAACGAGTGTTTGGAAATTTTTGCTTATAAAGCCAAACACCCGACTACAAACGACTGGTTCTCGCGTAGCTGGGAAAAATTTTATTACCCTAAAGCAGAAGACGTTTGCAAAGGTCGAGCTTTATTTCTCAGTTTGAGCAGCGAATTTTTATGTTCAGTGTGGGGGATTTAATTTTGCAAGCGATATTTTGCAATTTAGAAAGATCCGGGATTTTTTTTGGGGGGGGCGGTGGGTTTAATATTTGATCCTTTACCGAAAAATGTGGATCTCAAAGCCCCCTCAGTTTCGAAAAAAAAGTCGTGTGAGAAATGGAAACTCAGTTACACGAGATATAATTTATAACCTGCTTTATTGCCATTTCTTGGAATTTTGGTTGTCGCCAGAGTCTGCTCAGGAGTTACCATTTGTCTCTCGTTTGAACTTATAAGGGTGGTGGTAGTCCTGCAGTCAGTGAAGTTAATTCTCGCCAAATTTGAAGACAGCGAGATATAAGTGTATGCAGAGAGGGAGAACATTAAGTAGTGACACTTTTTGGCTACAAGTATTTTGTGTCTTGATGTACGTAGCGCCGGCAGCGTACTAGTAAGCAACTAGAACGTTAGACCTTATTCTGTCATTTTTCCCATTTTTAGGAAGGAAAAGTATAGATGGTTTTAATTAATTGCTAAAAAGTAAGGTTTATGTCAGAACAGGATGACGTTTTCCGATTAAAAATTGATGTTTATAACAATTTCAGCGATTTCAAGAGACGCTAGTTAAACGTACAAAACTAGAATATGCGTAGCGTATGCCACCAAATTTTTTTCGAGGTCCAAAGTATCGCAACTCTTTTAATTCGCTCTATCATCGTGGCCCACGGGTTCGCGAGAAAACCACTTTAATCATTTAAACGTTTGTACAAATGTCAAAATTCACTGAGCTGTGCCTTAATTCTTCACATTTGAGAAGGTGACCGCTCTACAGCTTGGTAATCTCAACTGAGGCGCCTTTACCCGTAGCATCTAGTTGTCCAAGAAAAAAAAATGTCAAAGTTAAGAAAAACTGCGAGGTGTTACACAATTTTTTCTCCAAAGCGAGAAAAAGGTGCCACTCCGTGAGAGCCTTCAGAATCTACCTCACAATATATACTGATTCAGTGGGATGCACTTAATATTACTGTCCTGTTTGCTTTAAGAAAGTATCGGCGTGGTCTTATGTCTGACTTAAACGCCTGTTCTGAAATCGATCGTGAAACAGATCAGACTTTTTCTGCCTTATTTTTGTTCACCTACTTAATAATTGCTCTGAACATAATTTTACTATTTTGTTGACGACATGCTCGTCACGGTCGCTGGTTTATGGCGCTCGTGAAACCACCTGCTGAGCTTTATAGTATAAGTTAGAGGCAGCACACGTAACTAACTTGGGACGGACATTTAAGCCAAGCGTTTTGTAGGACGAACTTGTCACTAAGAGGAAGAAAAAAAGGAGTTCTCTTATAGAACGTTTTTTTTTTTGATGGAACTTACCTGTTGCGTGTTTTCCTTATACGACTGAATAAAGGTCTTCTCTCTGTGCGTAAATATTTTTCTTCTTTAAACCACTCTATTCCGCTAAGCAACCTCTGTTCCCGGCCTCTCCCTTGCACCAAGAGCCTGGTAAAAAGTCTGGTAAGGCTGGTCAAGTCTGGTTCAACCAGACTTACCAGGCTTTTGTGAAGAAAACAAGTCTGGTAAAAAGTCTGGTAAGGCTGGTTTTACCAGGCTTTTAGGGTGAGCCTGGTTGTATTGTACCACAGAAGCCTGGTAAGGCCGGTTTAGGGACGAAAATTATAACCTGAAAAGTCAGGTTAGTCTGGTTTAACCAGGCTTTTATGGCGAGTCTGTTTCGAAAAACTTACCTGAAAAGGTTGGTTAGTCTGGTTTAACCAGGCTTTCTTGGTACGTCTGGTTCAAAAACAAAACCTCAAAAACCTTGTTTGTCTGGTTTTACCAGGGTTTTCCAGAAAGTCTGGTTCCAACATATCATATGCACCTGAAAAGCCCGGTTAGTGTGGTTGGAAAACATCACAGTACTTGAAAAGCCTCAAGCCCAATGTTCTAAGAATTCAAAAACCTAGAAGCCCAGGTTTCCCTGGGTTTTCCAGGCTTTTGGTTAACAGTGTTTGACAAACGTTCCAAGCAATTCTTATGTGCCTCAATGATAATTTTTATTGCAAACTGTAGTGCAATTTCTAATACATATTCTATGGAAATTCAAATGGCCAGGGTACAAAATATAAACATGCACTACAATTGCCATACCACCAAAACCAACAACGTACAGTGAATAATGATTAAACAATGTATATCTTAACAAAACTTTCTAATACCAAATCGATTTTAAACATGGAGCAACCCTATAAACATTAACTGAACTCTAAGTTGGCTTATGACTTTTCAGCTTTGCAAGTGATGGTCTAGGGATTAAGAATGGTTGTGACATTCGACACATTTACAGGTACACACACTGTACTTTGCAAAATTTTACTTTGGTTGACTGAAATATTTTAGTCTCTACTGAAGAGCCAAACAAAAAAGATACAGTTAAAACTAAAGTGTTGCATTGCACTGTCGTCTGAAGATGTTGATTAAGATACTTTACAGAACTTGATACATTTGCAAAATAATATTGATCAGCCAGGGCTTTTACGACTGCAAATCAAATTCAGCAGAGGAACCAAAAATGTTTCCATTGCTAGACTATTAAGTCATCAGCCACTCCATAGGACTGTCTGCATACAGGCTACTTTAACGTCCATTGTTTTGACAAACACTTGTACAAACCATTGATTAAAGTTTAACAATTCTAGTAAAGGGTTAAAAATTTAATTTCTTTCAAAATATATGAATTCTCCTGTACATCTTCCAATTGCCACTGGATTTGATTCTTTATGCAGTGGTCTCACAAACCGTGATTCAGATTTTTTGCATCTGTGTTTGCATCTGTGTTTGTTTGTAAGCTGCTAAAGTTCCATGTGTAAATATGGATTAGAGATAAAAAGTACTACTTGTACCTTAAGAAAATAAGTTAAAACTTTCAAATAAAATTAAAAATTTCACAATGTAAGGCTGAGAGATAAAAGGCACTACATGTACCTCTGGAAAAAAAAGCTAAACCTTTCAAATAGAAGGAAAATTCAGATTTGCAGACATGGTATTGCTGGAAAACTATATTACAACTTTGGCTGAATTTCATCAAATTGGTTTAGGAGCTGTTCACTTAGAATTTAAAAACACATGCACAATTGCCACTCACGCACAACTGCAAAGCAAGCTCTTGCGTAGTGATTACATTATATTTCAATCTAATTTTGATAGCATTTGTCAAAAACAAATTAAAAAGATAATAAATTTTATGCCCCCAAAATCTCTTATGTACATTACAATGTAACTTAACTTAAAAGTATTTTTTTGTGCTTAGAGTTTTTTGTTTTTTGCCAAAAGATATGAAAAATTATCAAGTTATGTAAAACAGTCAATTTGCCATTGGTTGATACAGTATCTTACATCATCATGTAATAAACTGAAGCTTTAGACTGAAAAAATGATTTTTCTCATACCTATTCATTTTTGTCACTTCACCTACAACGCAAAAATGAAAGGAATCTGTGAAGGGCTGTAGTTTCAGTTACTTGATCTCATTCAATACATGTATTAACCATTACACGCAAAATAGAAAGCTGTTTCCACAAAAAAAAAATCTGGAAAGAGAACAACGTACATTGTGTGTACATGTTGACTTCAATTTGGTTTATTTTGACATCTCAGTATGCTGGTTGCCACCTTCATCATGCTAGCTGAACTTAACTTTTAATTATTGCATTCTTTCCTTCATAGCCCCAGTTTTCTTTTGAGCCTGGTTTTTTTGCCTCTTAATTCTTTTCCTCATTTATATCTTTTTGTGGCAAAAGTCCATGGCTAAACGAACATTTTAAACTTATCATTTTGATCTGAGTTTCATCATGTAAAAATGTTACAAATATGTCTGAACTGCTAATGTGGCTTAATGTGTACATGTAACAAGTGATCCAAGCAAAAGTGTCTCACCCTACAGGATTGCTCCATGTTTAAACTAATGCCTCTGTTCTGTTCTGTTCTGTTCAGTTTCAGGTCTAATTGAAAAAGTAACAAAACTACACTGTACATATAAAGGGCCAATTTAGACTATGTTGTATGCGACATGCTAATGAACAGCCTACAATGCAAGTTGTTCCATGCAAATAAAAGCTAAAACTTTCTCATGTCTGTCGTGCATGGCATAAAAAATGCTGGAGGATTTTGAAATGTGTTAAAACCTTACGACAATCATAGCCAGAGGCAATGATAAATGAAGTGAACTCGTTACAGTATTTCCAATGATATGCCAGACCAGCAGCATAAGCAAAACTCAGACTATCTAAATAGGCCCTGAACTGCAAATGTTGTGGTATTTCTTATCTGCTTTGTTGCCAAGGATTCCCTGTTAGACTTGGAAGTACTGTTTTCAGTTTTTAACAAATGCACCTGGAAAAAAAATACAAAGTAAAATAAACATAAATAAAATACCAAGGGAAATTACCAAAAAACTGCAACCATATTCTACAGTTCCTCTCAGAGGAATAGGAGTAGCTAGTGTCTTTGGTATGGCATCTACAGGCACACCTTTTGCGTGCTCTTATAATTACGTACATGCAGCCCCTAATAAATGGTGTATTTTTAAACAGTGAAAAATGCTATTGTATGCTTAACAAGCCAAATAGTCACTGAATGGAGCCGTATATACATGTACATGTGTATTATATTCTCAGCCACTGACAAAATTTGAGGCAAAGAAGTACTGTAACATAACAGAAGTTGATTGGTGAACTGTAACTAGAAACACCTACTCAGTGACTTGCAAAGGTCTTTGAAGGGCCAGCTCTACATGAAAGGGTGGGTGGACTGGCTAGTTTGTTAGATTTCTCACCCAAAAAGGGTTAAAATGCTTGTCTTGTCCTTTATGTATACATGTAGCCACCATTTAGTTACAAAACTGAAACAGTTGGTGGGTGACCATCTTGTATGTACAGTATTTAGCAAATAACAAAATAAATAAATAAATAAATAAATAAATAAAACATAAATAAAGTAGGGTTATTCATCCAGACAGGAAATCCATGCAAAGAGGCCCCACATAAATACTTTCCTTCAGCAACCATGCACGCTAAAGTATGTTTAAATAACAGTTTCAACTAACAGAACATGACAGTACTGCTATTGCAGACCACCAGAAATTGAATTGGAGGTAAAATCTGAAGTTGACACATGTACATTATTTCTTATATGACCAAAAAGTGACCTGTCAATAAAGGTTATCCTAAATTAATAATTCCCAGTCATTCATGGTAGAAGGAATGCAAAAACACAATATTGGTAAGTTGATAAAAATTCTCACCAAAACTGGTTCACTTTGATTTTACAGAAGGTAATGTTGATTGAGAAATTTTAGAATATCCAGCCAGTTATTTACTTGTGTATTAATGTTTTATGAACAAAAGAGACCATTCTTATTCAGTGACATGCAAATGGCTTGCCAGATAGATTCTAATTTAGCCTGTCTATATTTGCTCACCAAGTCCAATTTTTTGACTGAGTTTGAGTAACGAACGTTTGTCCTGAGGCGACACTGTATATCAAGCTGTTGTAAAGATCGTTCCAATTGGCTGCAGAACGAGAGTGCTGCTTGACTATAACACAGTCATTGAAATTTATTCGACCTATTTACTTGCAAGAAAAGTCAATATCTAAGAATCATTATTCTATATTCTTGTAAAAATCCAACTTATTGGGTAAAATTCGAATATGTTGCAAATAAAGCTCACTTTTTTCACTGGACATTTATGTCTGGTCGCCAAACTCGGCCGAGTAACTTACATGTACTTTTCTGACCTCAGCCGAACCGAACGAACCAAAATGGCCGCCAAAGAGGAGGTAGAATCTATTCAAGAAATTTAAGATTAATACTGTACCTTTGTGTAAGGGAGGGTAGCTCTGCATCGAATCCCACAACTCTTCAACTACTGGAGTAAAAAAACTATCCACGTTTCCCTTTCTGGCGCACACAAACACGGACAAAACCAGCCACATTTTATCCCGCAGCTCCAACAAACACATTCACCGGTTACTTGCGCCTGCAATTCTCGAGCGTGCGGTTGTAAATCACATGACCCCTTGAAAGCGGCCCGGTCGCATAGCTGGGTAACCGGCGGTACGCGGTGAGTTTCAAATAAAATGGGTTTGTGTCGAATAGAGCTGGTTATCGTACGTGAAAGTGGTTTATTACGCTATTCTTTAGATTATTTTCGCTTACGATTAGGAAGGCTCAACTCAGAACGTGCTCTGTTGGAAGATGATTGTAAAGATGGTTGATGATTGCTCGATTCAAGTATGAACGGACTGAATTACCAACGGACTGATCGATCGATTTCAAGGCCGGTGAGTACATATAACCTCATTCCTCATAATACGTAGCTGGTATGACTAACATTTCATGTACATTTAGTTTTCTACGGAGGGCTTAAAGTTCCTTTCTTTGTGACATTCTGCAAAATGAGTGTAACAAGCTTTAACACACAGTTTTACACTGTGCAAATTTGCACGTTGCAAATCATAATCAAAAACGGCCTTTGTGAAATTGACCCCAAGTGGGACAGTGGTATCAAGTAACAACGAAAGCCATTGTTCACACATGTGGCATTCTGTGACTTACACTTTTCACATCAAAGTGTGATAAGCCCGGCGTAGTAAAACAAACGTTTACCGACCAAGAAGTAGTCGACGTTCCACTATCAGAACTTCGCAAATCCGAATAATTTGAGGAGTAGGCATTTCACATGTAATCACGTACGTGTATCTCCATGCATCTACATGTATCAATGGTGATTAGTTGTAGGTGATTTCATAATGCCTACACGCTAACCAACAGTTTAGTTGAAATGCGTTTCACTCACCGGTGTACACATAAACTTGAATACAATGAAAGCCTAAATTTTTCTTTAATCACTCGTCAAAGCAGAGTAAACATGAAATGAAACATGCATAATTTGCCAATTAGTGAGTTCTTTAACGGTTTATGAGATTTCTTGATTTTTTTAAAGCAAAGATAGTGATGTGTACTAACATGATCAGATTTGATATTTTTTAAATAGTAACAACTCCAGGTCTTGACACCATAGCATTTTTATTCTAGTGGCATAAGGTGGAAATGTGCACACATGCATTTCTCGAAGTCCTCTTTTCAAGGGAGTTTGTATGTGGGAGTTTTTCATTGCAATCAACAGTTCTAAAATGGTCACCAGATTTATGAACTTTCATCCCAACCTAATGTCCAATGTCTGCCTAAATACTAAACAGTAATTTATCCATGACAGACTCACAGTGGAGACCCTATACACGTAGTAGTAATACACTAAATTCTCAATTTCGGGCATTGAATTCCTTCCTTTTGTATACAGTAGATGCCAGGGTATGAGGGGACATGTTGCAGGGACGTGTCACAGAGACACACAGCAGTGCGACACTGCAGTTGTTATGCTAAAGGCATGTACTGTAGCAGGAACATTAGCAGAGAGGAAATAGAAAGGTGCTTACATTTTTGCAACAACATGTGACACCCTTTGGTGTGTGGCTGGTGCTTTTTGAGCTCATGCAACACAAATTTCAACATGTCCCTTCATGCACTGGCACCTTAAATTTGATTTTACTGCATGCATGGAAACTGCATGCCAAGTACCATGGCATTCAGAATAGCATATCGTCCAAGTAAAAGCGAGAGGCTGTCCAAAATACAGCCACCCATAATTCAGAAAAGATAACTGAAGTTGAGATTTAATAAAGGAATATTATTAATTCTGTTGTGCTCGTTCAGGATATGAGGTGATTTTTATCAACTTTGTGCTATGCACCTTGTTGGTCACTTACCACCCTATACTCAGTACATACATGCTCATGGAATAAATGTTAAATGTCACAGACATTAAGGTGAATAATGGTTCTCTCAGTATAATAATTATTATATGCCACACAAGTTAATATCAAGCCCCACAGACTGGTACAGGTAACTTGTTATCAGATATGGACAAAAAAACTGTGGAGGTGACCACTGTTGTGCTCGGAGGTGAATGGCATGTGATATACTAATTACACCTGTAGTGTGCAGAAAACATTATGAAAACAATGTACCTACTTGTTTGGAGTAGTCTACATGTAGATGAAAGAACTTTATAAATCCAGGAGGGCATTTGAGTGTCTCATGAATGTTAACTTTTTTGAAAATCATCAAAACTGCTCAATCATGTTATGGGAAAACAGCCTTCAAAATGGCAACTTTTCAATTTTTGGCTTATTTCCTAATTCAAAAAATTATGTGCTTACTGACCTAAAGCAAGAGCTGAAGGAAACAATTATTTGGCTTTAAGGGGATGGTGTTCAGTGTGTCAAACTGTCTCCAGTGAGTTTTTTTGCACTTTTGCCAAGAACCAAATATTAACCTACACATGTACTGTAAATGTATTTTATCACACTATTTTTTTTATTCTTGATTTGTTTGCAAAATTATTGAAAGGTCAATAACACAATCAACTGGGCTAGATGACTGGCACTGTTTAGTTACATCCTATATAGAAGTTAAATTTCAGTTCAAACCTGAACCTCATACATCTCCATGTACACTGCTCCTTCAAAAATCTCCTGGGATCTGTAAAGTAGTTCATGTACTGTGGTATAGATGAAATTAAAGTATGATTTACATTCACCTTTATACATGTAGCTACATGTACATGTATGTGAGTAGTAAGTTTTTTTCTTTATGATCCATTTATTAATTTTACTCTCAAAATTTTTAATTAGGGTTTCTACATTTGTACACATTGTATCAGTATGACTCCAAGTTCTACAGCAAAACAGTTTCTTGATGCATGTTGTACATAGCAAAGGAATGCATCACACATGGTCAGGTAAGTTACTCAAACATAGAGCTACAATTAACGTTGTCGGAAAACCTACGCAATAAGACCACAAGGTGCTATGGGTAATCTATTAATAAATTTACAAAACTTAGCTGTGGCTCACCCCTACACAAATTAAATCACACAGGCAAGTGTTTATCATACTTTCAGCCCTCCTACGGTAGCGACAACTGCGAAATTACAGCCGAATCACAAACGATTTTCAGCTACCCATACTACCTTTCGGTCTCCCCGTGTAAGCTCAAGGCTGTAGAATCAGACAACGTTTTAGCTGTATACATTAGAATCCTCATGTTACACTTCAAATTTGTGTTGCTTACATGTAGATCTGTTTTCTTTAAACAAAGGACGTGTACATGTACAGTGTATTGGGCGTTGGTTGCAGGCATCCCTTTTAAAGATTTTGACAGAATGGCATATGGATTCATGTCATATGAAGACATTATCTCCTTGGTGATCATTGAACGCTTGAATTTTTAAGACATGAATACTAGATTATTGTGGACAAACCACAATCCCAAACAGTACACTGAAACAAAAGCCCTGCTGATATAGAGCCATGGTTATTAATATTGTAAAATAATTACTGACGTTGTAAATAATTACTAAGATTGGTCATTTATTAACCAAAAAAATGATGATACATGTGCTCAACATGAAGCAATTGTGGGATTAGGACACCAAGTTAAATCCCTAACTGAAGTCATACCCATGACCTTCTACACTCCAGCTACATGATTGTACTAATCTACAAGAAAACTGTTGGTGAAGTAGGTCATCTTACTAGGTTCATACTGTATCATGTCCTGCATAGTGCTAGAAAGGGCAGTGTTGAAGGCATCTGACTGTATGGTGACCCTACATACATACATACATACTTTATTGTTACCTCCCCAATGGGGCTTTTCAGGAACAATTACTTAAATTACTAAGTTACTAATAACTATACAATCAAAATGAATCAAATTTAAGAAACATTTACAACATTATCTAAACTTTGTAGTCGCCGAAATACTAAAAATGAATAAACTTTAGGGAGTATTTACAAAATTGTCTAAAAGCTTATTCTTTAAGATACGTTTAAAAACTTGAACTGAACAGCTTGATTTTAAAAAGGGATCTAAATTGTTCCAAAGTCCAATAGTTCTGTAATAAAATGTTCTTTGTCCTGAGGCTGTTTTAAAAAGAGGTATATCAAGCTTTTGGCCACTCCTGGTTGTACGCTTGGTAACTTGCTCGCGAGTAATGAATTGTGACGACAGATATTTGGGGGCGTGTCCGGAAATGCATTTAAAAGCCATGATAGCTTGGCGATAGTATAGTTGGTCCTTAACGGGTAACCAAGACAAAGACAAACTGTACTGTAAGTAATGCCCCACAATACAGCTGTACACCTGTAGCTCACGTCTAGACTCCTATGTAATCTACATTCTGTACAATGTAGGTTACTGTACATGTAGTGGTTAGAACTCCTGACTGGTATAGGGAACACCTCAGGTTCAGCTTCTCTTGGGGTCTCATTTCATTTCAATATCTACACCCAGTTACAACCACATTAGACCACTAGAGGCTAACTGCTTGGGATAACAGTAGCGTACATTGTATTTCCTTGCATCTGGACTTTGAATTTCATGTCCACCATTTTCATTTTTCAGTCACTTGATAACTCAACTTCTTATACCACCGTACATCCCCGCCAACACAATATTATAAAAAAAAAAACTTGCTGGTACCCATGAACAATTTACCACTCAACAACATGATATCTTGAAAACTGACATCAATTTGCATAAGCAGTTGAAAGTAGTGACACATCAACAGCCATGGCACAGTGTTGCACATCCCTGCCAGGAAAGTATAGAAGTGGTGTGGTTTTGGCTTTTTGTAACTAAGCCGTTTTTCCATGATGGGTGGACAACAGTTCTCTCTTAGCGTATTATATACGGTACAGATGTATTCCGAGTTGATGTGTGTAGGGCCAGGTGGGTTGATGCAAGCCAGTCTGGAAAAAGCCGTCCAGTCTTGCACACATCATCGGTTCATTCAACACGCGTGCACTTTAACATGCTTTGAGTATTTTAAGCATAGTTTTGAAATTTTCCAAAAATGCATGTATTTACATGTAGCATGAAATTGGTGGTATGATAAATGTGTATTGACAGAATTAGGACAAGCCGGTCATGGCACACAGACCTCGCTGTGCTCAGTCTGTACACCATGACCTTAAGCCAAATATTTTCCTGTCTAGTCCTCTCACTCAGTCAATAGGCACATCATTTTTGGAGATTTGTTGGAACCTCGTACACGAACATGTGAAAACCGGATCATCGTGTATTCACTGAGTACAATACATGCAAACAGGATGTGTTCTGTTATGGTGTACTAGAAAATTGTATTCTGATGAGGGCTATTAAGGTTTTGAAATGGACTATCACTGTAATGCTTACGATGTTTGTCGACGTCACTAAAGTGACAGTTTATTTTAAGAAATCTTTCTTATTTTGCCACTCCACAGCTTTGGAACCCAATACTTGACTAAAAGTCATTAAATTAATATTTACACCTTTTACTAATTTTGTTCACTGCTTGAACTGTATTCACAATATTATTGTAAATTGACATGAACCTTTATATGTGTTATTGAAAATTAACAACCTAATAATGTTGAGTGTATGACAGGCCTAGAACTTTTTTTAATTTCTTCTCAATATTTTTTCTAGGACCACGTCTACATGTATAAGGCCGTAAGAGGACTGAACTCAGAAGATTGTTAACCGCAAGTGAAATGGAGGCAGCCAAAACAGATACATGTAAGACCGTAAATGTAAAATCAGTGAATGTGTGTACTCCCTGTTACTCAATGATTCCTTTCATTTGGTTTTGCCTCATATGCACAGATACACTGTAAATATTTTAACTGATATTGGAGATTTGTTAAAAAATAGACATTCTGAGGTAAACTAAATGTGGCCACAAAGTGACTGGCATAGAATACAAAGCATCATACAGTGTACATGTACATTTAATGTACACTGGGCTTGGGGTTTGCTGTAGTAGTCTTGAATGCAGGATAAACCTGGACAAATATTACTTTTTTATATTTTATCATTTCTCATTACAACCTTCAATGTATACCTTGTACTTGAAGATTTAATTAATTAGATAGTATGCTGGTGCAGTATTGTTTAAAGAGCCAGTGTCACCCAAAGTGCTTTGCGCGGTTGTGCATTTGCCGGACGTTTCGCAAATTATACCCTGCCGCACTGGCCTTTCAGCAAGCTGATATTCACAGTAGTAGCCCCTGAAAATCGTAATATCTTCCTCGCTAGATGTTACCAGAGAAAACAACTCTAGATCTGACTTTGTAGTCAACGCGTATGGAGCTTTTATAACAACCGATCGATTGATCGATCGATCTCAATGGACGTAAAACCAGAGTAGCCACTTCCACTCGATATAAAAATAATAAGACAAAAACAAGTACTAAGAATATTGACGTCTTCGTCGTTAGATGTCACTGGAGAAAACTACTCAAGATCTGAGTTTGCATTCAATGCATATACATGGATCTATTACAGTCCGATCAATTGATTGCGCGATCGATCGCATCGACTGATGTCGGTGGACGCAAAACCAGAATAGCCACTTACGCTTTTTGTAAAAATAAAACATAAACAGACAGTGAACACAAGGAATAATTAAGCAAAACAGCACAAGCTCATGACCATAAGCATTATTTTGGAGCAAGCCCGTAGCTACTGTTATTTTGTGGTAAATTAACGTTCCTTCTGTTTTCATTCGGCAACGAAGGGGATGTAGCACTATTTCGGCAAACGCACTGTCAGTAGTATTGCTGAAACCCGTAGATGTTTTTCTTCCCCTCCGCTACTGATACACGGACTCCTTCAGCCGTACAACTTTGGCAGAGCCCGGAAGACTCGGTCTTCGCCTCAACTTTTCTTAACCCTACGAGGCATCCAATTTAAAGATCTCCTTTTCCACCGCGAAAACACTTCAGAATTCGGAAATATACAGCGAAATCGATACGCCGACACTTAAATGTCAAGTCAAAATTCACACTAGTGCTTTCGGATCGCTAACGGCAGCGATGGAAGAAGATACAAATCAGACTTCACGACAATCAAGAAAATGGCGTATTTTTCATATACATGTATGAAAAATGTACCTCGGCATGCAAAGCACTTTGGGTGACACTGGCTCTTTAAGTAATTGTGCGTGCACATGTACATGTGGGCCTTTCACGATACATGTATTGTGTAACTCCTAGTATTTGTGTTTAGTTCACAAGGGCCCGGCTCCATAAAGCATCTTAAGATTAAGTGCAAATTTTCTGCAACCATTTCCTTTGTTCTGGAGGACTTTTTGGCACAGTATCACGGATAACTCGGCCGAAGACAGATAAGTGAGTATAGAGTAGAGTACTTTAGGAAACACAAAGAGAACACTAAGAAATCCTCCAGAACAAAGGGAATTGTTGCAAAAAAACCCCTTTTAATCTCAAGTTGCTTCATATAACTGGGCCCAGGACTATATCCATGTTATCCGTAGTTAAGGATACTGTGCTTTTTAGTCTTTTTGAACATTGGCTACAAGCCTCAGTTTACTGGTTTTCAATGCTTTCTTGAAATTTCCCAGCATCACCAGGCTTCTTAGAAAAACCAAGGTTACCGGGGTTGACCCAGATGTTATAGTCAAAAAATGTACCTGGGTAACCCTGGTTATTCAGACAACCACGGTTACCGGGCTTGCCAGGGAAACCGGGGTTAACCAGCCTTTTTTGCACATAGGGTCCGAGTCTGGTAAGCCTGGTTTTCAGTAAAATGTGCTAACCAGGTTCATCAGGGTTACCCTGGTCAACCCAGACCTTAAGAGCCTGGTTAAACCCGGGTAACCCTGGTAATTTAGAAAACCAGGATCACCAGACTTACCAGGGTAACCAGGGTAACCTAGGTTAGCCCAGACTTCTCAGAGTCTGGTTAAACCCTGGTTACCCTGGTACGTCTGGTAACCCTGGTTTTCTAAATAACCAGGGTAACCAGGGTTACCAGACTTTTTTGCACATAGGGTTTGAGTCTGGTAAGTCTGGTTTAAGAACCAGGGTACCCTGGTTTTTTAACCAGGCTTGGACCAGGGTAAAACCCTGGTTTTACCAGGCTCTTGGTGCAAGGGCTGTCACCAAACGTACTCGTGAAAAAAATAAATTTGAACACGAAATTCTCAGCTCAACATTCTGGCACTTTTTTTGTCTTCTCAGTAGGGTTCCCGTTTAACTCATGTTCCAATATTTCATTCTTAGCATTAATTAACCTTCATAATAGCGCACCGCATTTGAAAGTTAAAACTAACTGTGTTTTGAGTGTTTCTTCAGTTCTTTACAGGAAAGCATCATTTTTGGTGTTAGCTTTTCGCCAACTTTCGTTCATAGACTCTAAACTGCTTTATTAAAAAGTAACTGAGCTTTTTGTACAAGCAGACCTTTGCCTTCGGGCTTTTAGAGAGTAAAAAGATCACGAAGTTTGTAGTTCGTCTTTCAGCATTGTATATCATTAAAAGTACTAAAAGATGACTTTCCGTTCAATTCATCACAGCTGTTTAATACGTTCCCTAAGGAGCATCGAATCAATGCTACTGCCTGATGTTTCAAATTTTTTTTTGGATTTTTTAAAGCAAATTTGCAAAGGAAGCATCCTCGGAGACCTAGGGGCAGATAGTGGGGCGAGGAAAAGTCGGAACGGGCGAAAAAAAAGTGGGCGAAGAAAAGTCAAGGGCAAAGATAAGAGCCCCTGGGGAAAATGTTTTTCCAGAGTAGTTCCTAATGGTCAAGCCCGTTCTGGCTCCTGATTGGGTCCAGAACACTTTAGTATTTTTCTGGCCAATCAACGATCAGCAAATCTCTGAGTCCGTTTCGTGTGTTCTGACACAGAGTAGTACACGAGGGTCATTTGTCCGCCATGTTGCTTCGCTTGTTCATGGAAAATCTAAGGCTCCTTTTATGGAGAATCTTACCGTAAATGTGCCACGAAGCTTAGGGATACGGAGAACAATTTGTCACGTTCAAGTGAAGAACCAATTCACGGGAAAATTTGTGTTGATCGAACGAATCGTACTACCGTTTGCAATTCCCGTGTGCTCCTTCTGATTCGAGATGCAGTCTCTTGTCTAGTTGCTCGTGACTTATAAAAGGTAGGATAGAATTGTGTTCGAGTTTCTATAACAAAATGAAGGACCTTTTCCGATGCTTTTACTACCGGAGTGTCCACGTACCGACTGTTCCAGTGTTTATTTTTGTATCTCCTAATTTCTTTTGGCCATATAAAAAAATTCAGTGATTACATATAATGTTTAAGCTTACTTGTTTAATTATAATCCGTTTAAGTTTAACCCTTGTTTCGGATTCTTTTACATGTTCTTACGTCACGTCGCCATAATTTTGTTGTAACTCAACGCAGAGAATGAAAAATAAATTGAACAAAAGTTTATTAAAGGCTGAGTGAATGCTTTGTTCTTTATCTGTATACCTTGATACTTAATGCTAGAGTGTACGTGATCAGCCAATGATCCAGAAGGGAATTAATCATCTGATGCTAGGAGCAAAAGAATTCAATTATTCATTGCAGAAGATAATTGTTCTGGATAAGCTCTCTTCATGACTAAATTACTGGCTGAAAGTTCAAATTTTAATGTTGGGGTGATACTGTCAGTGGAAACCACAATTTAAGTGAACTCTGTCAGCTATTTTATGCCTAGCACAAATTATGTAGTGTGGATTACACATGATGGTTATTTTGTACCTGTCCTAGTCACCCTGCCCTCAACACTCTCGTAATCTGGTTAAATGAAAGCCAGATTTGTGGCAAAAAGAAGTAGATTGGCCATGAAATCTCTCACCGTGTGGTTAGCGTGGTATCCCAGGGCATTTTTATGCACTTGCCCCTTATTCTGAATAGCCTAGTGATCTGTTCCTTATTTAGACTGCAGAATTACTTTAATTGGCATTACTGTATAATGTTTAGAATGGGAATTCATACAGATTGTCTTAACCAACTCAAACAAAAATTAAATAAGTATTGTGCATTACCCCAAGCCCCCCTCCCCCTTAATTTTTTTTGCATGAAATATTTAAAAAGAAACATTGTGTACATTTTCAAAATTCCAGTTGGTTTTTGTGTGGTTAATTATGGTTAGCTAGGGATACGTTATAACTACACAGTTTGTAATTATGGGTATGGGCTATGGCATCTCCCGATTCTCCCGTTTTAAAGACCTCCCCATGACATTCTATTTTTTTTTCACCAACGACATGCCCTTCCAACTGACCTTATCGTAAATAGCTGATAAATGCCCTTTCCTTTGGAGGGGACATAATTTGAGTTAAATAAATTATCATGGGCAGTTGTCTTTTGAGCGTTAATTTGAAACTGAACGTGTGTTACTAAAAGACTTTATTTTATTATTATTTTCTAATAAGAACCAAAACATACAGCTCTATACGTAAAGGTATTGGCCTCCAGATGTCCATTTACCTACCCGAGTTACCCACCTAGAACTGTTTAAGTGAATGAAAGTGTTCAAGTTGTAAAATCGTAGTGCATCAAATGAAACCGAATTGAAAAATTTGGAAACAAACTAATGTTAAAAGAGACATTTTGGATTTCCTCTATTGTACACCGTCATATTTTTGGGCAATGTTCCTGCCCCTTAAACCTCCAAACAAAAATTTAGAAAGGCTCTGATAACCCCTTGACTACATGATCAAGATAACCTCCTTTTATTTAGGAATTATTATCTCAGTTGAAGTGAGGCACCTACACATGTACATCTGTTTAATATTTATGCATTTCGAGCATTGATTTGGGGTTTAGCAGCTAGTATTTTCAGGTTGAAGAAACAAATAGTTTGAAATTAAGTGTCCGATACTAGCCATGAGATTTCACAAATGAACAACTTCCGAGGCTCAACCTAAGTAGTTACATGGATTTTTAACATTTCCTTCTGGATCACTCGCTGATCTCTACACTTTCCCCTTTTGATTGCTTTCACACGTGTTAACAGCTGTCCCTAGAATTAAGCATCGCTCGATATATACATATACAAAAATAAAGAACAAAGCATTCACTCAGTATTTAAGAGGGACTTTTTCTTAACGCCGGGTGAAATTACGAAATTGTGGCACATCAGTCAAAAATCAAGGTCCTTCATATTTTGTCCATAGATAGACCATGGTAATTCATTTGTCGTGGTATAGTTATTTTGTTCAAATTATTTTTTAAATATCGTGAAAATTTTGAAATACCGTTACGGCCTTACAGTGCCTCAAAATGCCTAAACTAAAAGCGATTTCCACGACCATTAAAACCTTGGCTGCCAAAGCGCAAAGGGAAACTAGACTTGAACGAATTCGGATATTGAAGTAGGACATATTAACGAAAACTTTGAGCCTAAAAGTAGGATTATAAACGTAATTCTAAATTTCTTGTGATGGAGCAAAGATAGCTAATATTTTGATGTTTGAAAATCTCAGTCTAGAGTACTTTTTCAAAGCATCAGTTCTATGGCCGGTAAAACTCAGATTGACTCAAAAACTCGGTTGCAATATCTGGAAGTGTTGTCCTTACCTAGAATATAAAAATTAGTTTGGTACTTTTCATCGCTCGCAAGAAACAGCGAGAGTTATTTTGGCAAAATCACAACGCTAACATGTCAACAACTTGCAACGTCCTGGGTAAATAATAGCGGAGCCAGCACGCTAGCGCGTCAGCGGAGCTCCATTGCTAAAGAAATTTAGTAGCGGAGCCAGCGCGCTAGCGCGTCAGCGGAGCTCCATTGCTAAGGAAATTTGGTAATCTATCAAGCCAAAAAATTTTGGTAGTGATGTAGTAGTCACGTGACCGTCCGTCCGTACATCCGTCCGTACGTCCGTCCGTCCGCACCACAGGGTACCAATACACTTCCTACACTGAATAGAATCCTGTGCTGAATCCCGTGTGTTTTCGGCGCGAAATCGCATGTTGACCCGCGTTGTAGCAAAACAAGCAAAGACAACAAAAGTCAAAAACAAATTTGTTAGTGGAAAAAAAAAGTTCAAAAGAACACTCAGTTGTCTTTTTGGTGGAAGGGGAAAAGTTCAATCTACGCGAAAGAAATTCGGCGATAAAGTTCAGGCAAAAAGTTCAAATTTGCCTCGTCGGTTCTGTTCAAACTCGGTCGGCACACCGCTTGAGTTCGCAGCTTTTCGCAGCGGTTTCGATGCCAAATATAGCAGAGCTAGTGCTTTTTGGTTTTTTCTGTCCACAACCATGGTTTTTACGGCGTTTCGAACACATTTTGCCAGGAAAAACACCAGCATTTTCATGTTGATAGGCAGCTTGTCACGAAGAAAGAAATAAGTATTAAAATTAACTACGAAAACAATGTCAAACGCCCATGGCCTAATGGACTAGACACCGGCATCTCACGCCGACGAGCCGGGGTTCGACACTCAGCAGGAGCAAGAATTTTTTTTCTTTTTCTTTTCTTTTTTTTTTTTTAATAAAACGACTTGGATGAGAGTATTTTCACAAATTAATAACTGCCAGCAAAAACAAAACAAAAAAACAAAACAAAAAACAAAAGCAAAAAACAGACAAAACAAAAAGGGGGGCTCCGCTTTTAGGCTTGGCTAAATCTATATATTAACCTTTTTGGTAGTGACGTAATAGTCACGTGACCGTCCGTCCGTACATCCGTACGTCCGTACGTCCGTCCGTCCGCACCACAGGGGTTACCAATGGATATAACCCTGTGCTGAGTCCCGTGTGTTTTCCCGAAATCGCATGTTGACCCGCGTTGTAGCAAAACAAGCAAAGACAACAAAAGTCAAAAACAAATTTGTTAATGGTGGAAGGGGAAAAGTTCAATTTAGGCGAAAGAAATTAGGTGGTAAAGTTCACGCGAAAAGTTCAAATTTGCCTCGTCGGTTCTGTTCAAACCCCGTCGGCACACCGCTTCAGTTCGCAGCGGTTTCGACGCCAAATATAGCAGAGCTACTGCTTTTTGGTTTTTTCTGTCCACAACCATGATTTTTATGGCGTTCCGAACACCTTTTTGCCAGGAAAAACACCAGCATTTTCATGCTGATAGGCAGCTAATGTCACGAAGAAAGAAATAAGTATTAAAATTAACTTCAAACTGACATCTAACGCTCATGGCCTAGTGGAGTAAAAACCCGTCTCTCACGCCGACGAACCGGGTTCGACTCTCAGCGGGAGCAGGAATTTTTTCTTTTTTTTTTTAATTTAATGACTTGAATTGAACAAAAAAAAAAAAGGCAGACAAAACAAAAAGGGGGGGCTCCGCTCTTAGGCTCGCCTAAATCTATATATTACCCAAACTCGAACATAAACTTCACAAGTTACCTCGAACTGGCTCATAAACTCTGTAAGAAACCCTATTGTCAGCTTACCTCTCAAAGATAATGGTTGACGATTGAATTATAGTCCATTTTCCTATCAAATTGCCTCTTCAACTCCACAGGTCAACAAGCGGTTATTGCACGCTGCGTCACGAACACCACTTCTGTTGCCACTTCATAGCTTTATGCCCCATTTCAGCCTTAACACTACTCCAAAAGACGAGAAATGCGTGTCCATGAATGCTCCTGTCGTTGAGACGCCTTTTTATTTTATAAATCGAAACGTTCTGACGGAAGAACGAAGTGCATGGTATATTAAAAAGACTCAAGACAAGCTCGCCGACTTTTTGAATGTCACGCAATCTAAAAGGTTAGCGGTGTTTTTTTCTCCTGATGGCTCGATTAAAGACCACAGCTGAATTGTACTTTGCTAACATGAACTGCTCGCAGTCCTCTATTTTTGTAACATCTTGCTAAGATCGTTGGTCGCGCGAAATAGGAGGACTAGAAGAGAGCGCAACAGTGCAGCGCGTGAGGGTGGGGGCATGGAGCGAGAAAAATAAAAAATAAAGCCAAAAAACGAAAGTAACTCTTCCAATATTTACCGTAGCTTCCTTTTCTTTAATTCATGTCTGTTTTCAACCTAACCCCACTAGAATTCCACTGTTTTTCCACCTTACTCCTGAAGAATTCCGTTGTTCTTCAACAGGGCTGGAGGGAGGGGGGGGGGTTGCATATGTTTAATGCCATAGCCCATCGTGGAGTAAAGATCGACTCACGTGCTAATATTAATTCAACTTCGGATCCAACATCACTGATCCCCACCGCCTTTTTGTACCCCGAAGTGTCCCTCTTACAGGAAAGAAGGGGAATTATATCGCACTTCTGTCTGACACTTGACCTCGCTCGTCTAGGGCGCAGTGTCCCCCAACTAATCGCTGGAATGAGCAATTTATGCCCATCGACTCCTTGTATCGCATCCGCGAAAGTCAGCGAGTGTTCACTGATAAACCTAAAACACTTCGTGCCACTGTTATTATCGAACATTAATTAAGTTCAGTTAAATTATCTTGCCAAGACCAGCGCACACAAACCTTTTCTGAAACTGCCAAGATACTGCAAACCACAGAACCGATCAGTGTTCGTTATTTCTTCGAGGTTTGTTACTCTGCCCAAGATAAAAGGACTCTTGGTTAGTAGAAGACGAAATCCGTGTAAAGAACTACAGTGCAACTGGACAGGAGTTTGTCAGCAAAAAACCTCTCCACCACTCAGTTTGTTTTCTGGGAACCTCTTTTATTTAACAAAAATTTTTAAAACTTACTATAAACACCACCAAGGCTGAGATTCAGATTTTTTTTTGAATCAAATGTAAAAGGGAACTAAATGATTTGCACTGGCTGATATAAATGTACGACTCATAACAAACGGAAACTGGAAACAAATGTTTTTAAGTTACAGAGTGTGTGTGTGTTTTGTTGTTGTTGTTTTGTGATCTGATGAGGAATACGAGCAAATCATACCCCCACCATGGTGCAAGGGTTGGGGGTGGGGGGGGGGGTATGAAACTCCTCCCGAGGCTTTTTGCTGTGTTACTCTGTTGTAAGGTACCAAGCGACTCTGACCACTTTTTAGGCCAGAAATTTGGCATATTCTTTTGTTTTCTGTTTTCGATGAGCGAACACCCAACAGGATTGTTAGAATATCTGAATTTTTCAGATGTCACAAGAGTTCAGCCAATTTTTGACAGCGAGTTCACAACTGAACAACGACGGCTTGATCTGTGGATAAACAGGAATTGTTGCTCTGTTCCACAGTATTGAATAATGTTATACAAAATTTAACCGGTAAACAGTAACAACTTGGTATTCGACGTGAAACTGGGCCAGTACGTTCAGACTGTTCCCCTAAAAGTTGATTTCCACTGTCGCGTAAATTTTACGCACGTACGTCGGACGTGAATTTAATTGGTTTTACGTGCGTATAAAATCAGGAGCCATAACCGGGGACGGAGACCGTAACTAAATACCATTCTCAGTAGTGGTACTGGCCCCATCGAAAAAGACAAACGTGCTATTTTTAGAAAAAAATTTCGCCATCGTTAAATTAAGGAGAAATTACAACAGAACGTCACTGAGACACAAATCTAAGTTGTTTCAGTGCTTAATTTCTTAGGGCGACAAGAATCTGTAGAAATAGAAATTTAAGCATTTAGCGCTGTGTTTACAATTTCTTTCATCGTCAAGTCAATCACTTGTTCTTAAAATTTCACAAACAGCAGGTTTTACACGGAAGGCTTTGACTCCGAAATATCGAGAAAAGACAAAATAAAGCACAGTAAACATTTAATAAAAATTGTCACACTTTTGTGGTGAGTCAGTACAAAAATCATGGAGCAGTCTGAACAACAAGCATTGAACAAATTCAGTACCAGAAAGGGCGACATTTTTTGGCTATACCACGCAAAATTGACACTGGTTTACCTGTACTTGTTGCAGCTCTAACTGTGTTCCAGCAGCCCTAAATGTTCAGATACAAATCAGATGCCATGTAAAATACGTTGAATTGCTTTCACAGTTGTTTGAGAGTTGCTTAATTACCATTCCGTCCGCGGGCTCTAAACTAAGAGCAACTGCGTTTTGTAGTTTCCGTTTAAAAAAGTAAGATGGTGAATTCCAATGTTCCTCACTTCCGTAGTCTTGTTTCAGTGAGCTGCATAGAAATTATCGTTCAAGTTAAAACATTAATTCTGTCTTCACTTCGATTAAACAAACACATGATGGCTCCATTGTCAGCATCGTGCGAATGGAGCGATGACAAACTCGTTCACTTGGACTCCCGCAGCTATAACGGTGACATCGTCAATCCGCTTTGAACGATGATTACAACAATTTTCAAGGAAAAATCGAACACGGACTACATTTTAGAGCCCATAACTTTGGGTTTTTTCCCTAGCCTTGTGCTTGTACGTTTACTTCGGAGCAGTTTCATTGATTCATTCAGCTCCTCAAAGAAACCCTGCAACACATCGCAAGGTTTTGGCGCCTTTTTCGGTCAGTCATGTGATTGTGATCGATTCTTGTTCCCTTTCAGTGTCTCGGAGTTTCTCTCTCTTTTTTTCTCTTTCTTGATATTATAGCAATTAGTGACTGCGTTTTTAATAATAAAAACAATTATTCTACTCGGGCTTGCTGGATATCAAATACTTGTGACCAGGGCGGGAAAAGGTTGGGCGATGAAACGAGCAGTCCGCTCTTCAAGCGATGTGTGATGCGGAGACGGACTGGCACGAGCGCTCTTTCCGCGCTTCCGGTGCGTTTGGTGGCCGGCAAAATTTACCTTTCAACAAACCGGAAATCTCATTTTCTTTCTTTATTTTTCAGCCAGCCGTGCACTATGATTAAAACGTTTTTTCACTGTCCTGGCTCACAGCTTAAAGTGCTTATGTCTGCGTGGACATTAGTCAATCTTTTACACAGTAAGTTCCCGAAAAATGCGCTCAATTTGAGAGTGTCGAATGCTTGCTCTTGCCGAAAAACATGACATGGTTGTCTTTCCTCGTCTCTTTTAAAAAAGCTCCAAATTACTCCACGCTAAATCTTACATATATTAAAGACCGATAAATTTTACGTGACATAATAAAAAATTAGCTGGAGATATTTGGAGATAGTGGCGTTTTGCAACTTTAAATTTTGCCTCCTTGCAACGCGCCATGGCGATGATTCGTGGCAACGCCGCCAACTGTATGTAAACAAATTAAAAGTGAAATTAAATTTGCAGATTTCTCCTCCCTTTATCTCACAAAAACAAAGTAAAGAAAACCGTCTAAACTGAGGAGCAATTCTATTTGTAGTGCCTAAAGAAACAGACAAGCATAGGAGAGGTTTTGGGGAAAAAAGAAGAAGAAGTGCGGTGTTAATGTTGATTTGATTTAATCATTTAACTAGGGACGTGTCCTGATTAACCTTGCACGAGCTGCACGAATTATCAATACGCGTCATGCCACGCGTCATCCAAACGCCATTTTCCATCTTTTTACTTTGCTCTGCTCGTTTTTAGACAGTTTTTTAGCATCGATTAAGTCGGAAAAGACAAAGAAAAGATAACCCAAAGTTAACGTTTTTCGGAAACTATTAATAGATTATTAAGATTTTGAATTTGGATCTTTGAATTTTGAATTTTGGTCTAGCACCCAATTCGATCCCAGTCCACTGCATCACACCTTTTTGCTCGGACACGCTCGTTTCATCGCCCAACCTTTTTCCGCCCTGCTTGTGACCATTCCGGCGCCTCGTTAGTTATCTATCATATCTAGCGCGCCCTTGCTGTACCCACGTGTAACCACGCGCGTTTATGACGTTGAGGGTGGCGCAATTTTCTCTAAAAATAGCACATTTGTCTTTTTCGATGGGGCCGCGTGGACCCCACGCTTACGGTCTCCGTCCTCGATTATGGCTCCTGATAAAATAAAATTAGAGATGATGTATGAACGGTTTACGTAAACGTAAAAAGTTTTACGTAAGCCGTTCATACATCGTCTATAATTTTATTTACGCACGTAAAGCCAGTTAAATTCACCCTCGTACCCACGTAAAATTTACGCAACAGTGGAAATCAACCTTAAGCCACGGAGCAGAACTGTCGTTGTCCCCATCCTTTCAGTCAGTCCATAGCCTGCTCCTCGGCTTACACGCTTCCCTTTACCAATGGCTTTTCTATTATCCGTCCTTCGTTTCAGAAATTTGTTAACATACTGTGACATTTAAAGTGTTATTTGGCCAACAATCTCACTTTCTTTGGACACGGTATTGGGAGAGGTATTGGGAAGAATGGCTTGCAGCCCGCTGACCTTTAAGGTTGCTTGACATCATTAACATAAACAGTCTTCGTTCGCGATCTTTGCTTCAGATTGCCAACTCGGTTTGATTTTAATTTCTACAAGAAAGGCCGTCAATATAGAAGGGACATTCACAAATATATATTTGTTGTACATTAGAGCAGTGTCGAAGCTGAAATGAGGCATGAAGTGGCAACAGAAGCGATGTCGTAACCTAGGCGATTTCACATCTTCTTAACCTTTGGAGTTGAAGAGCCAATTTGATAGGAAAATAGGCTATAAATCAATCGTCAACCACTATTTTTCAAAGGTAAGCTCAGGGGGGGCTGGCAGCGAGGTCTGAAACCGAGTTTACATGATCGACACAGTAAAGAAATTTGGCCGAGTAGGACTGTGTACTAATTTTATTCCTAACAAACATGGCGGTGGCGAGGAAGGAGAATTAGCCGAATTAGCCGTTATTTGGTGTTCGCGCGTTTGTGTTGGTTCAGCGTTATTTCCGTTATTCCAAGTTTAAACATTCAAGGGAAGGTTTCGATGGCTTTTTTTAACCTTTGTTTCTATCTGATTTGGTTGCCCTTTCTGCTTTTTCTGGTACTGATTTTACGAGTTTTGAAGCATTTTCTGACATATTTCACAGCGGCCGGATTCGCTCTCCTCTTTCACTAAGAATTCAGTGTCGCTCGAGACTTTATCCTTGTTTCATTTACATACACTGTAGATTTTTCTTTCTTTATAGGAACTACCCAGGAGGAGTCAACAATTAATTGTGGAGGTTTTGTTGATCTAAATTATTTTCTGTTTTGCCCAAGTTATGTTACTACCTTACAGTCCACAAGAGATATTTTCATGTACAGCTCTCTAGAATCCTTAAATGGTGAAAAGCTGAGAGGTGATGTTTACAACACTTTGCTCTTTGACTTCGCCACGGGAGTCACAGATATTGGCTACAGTGTGTAGGTATACCTGATAATAAAGCTCATTATTTTGGAGAAAAAGATGAAATAATTTTTCATTTAGATTTTGTCTATCACACCTCTGGGGTGAGAACTGAAACTTAAAGGGGCCAGGTTGCTCAACTGACAGCAATACTTCAGCCGTCATTTCACATATTTACTTGGTGACCTTGGCTTCATATATTTCACCATGAATGGGTTTGTGGAAAATTGGCATTTGAATTCTGAAGGGACTTGAATTTTTCTTGACAGTGCAATTGATGTTGAACAGCTTTTGCAAACAAAACAATCATTTGGGGGTGGAGTTTGCAAAGGTTCCAACAGTCTGTAAAGTAAAGATACTCTGGCAAACACACCATCACTTTGGATCTGGCAGGCGTTGGTTATCCAAGATGCATGTTGATAAATATGTTTTGGGCAAAGGTTTTGGTTGTACAGGGACTTTGACTGATGACATATATATGGACAGCTACGTTAATCCTTAATTTTCTGAAAACACTTCAAAGGGACTGTTGCACACTTAGAGCAACCACGGTTGATCAGCCATTCTGGGGTAATTTCACATCTCCTATATAAACAGTTACTGAATGCATGCCAGCCTCGTTTTGACACCCAGCAATACAACACTGTTTTGACCTGTTTTCCCCTACCTTATCGGTAACAGTTCTGAAATAATGATCCTCACAGTTAAATGCGTTCAACTTGAGCAGTTGAAAAAGCAAACTTGAAAAAATTCAGTCTCGACCAGGATCAAATTTGCCTTTTCAATTGCTCAAGTTGAAAACATTTAAAAACTGCAAGCCCTTTATGGCCACATTTGTTACATCAGGCAGTTCACACCTGATTTATTTCATATGTATCCATCTTCAAAAAAACTGAATTCTCCTTGGCAATTGGAACTGTTTCCTCATCAGAAGTACAAATGTCTGAAAGGGTGTGAGCAGAAGTCAGTTGCTCTTTTAACAGAAGGGACAGTTTAGAACTTTTGCATTGTCTAATACTCCATTATTGCATAGTTCACCTGGTGCTACTGAACTCAAACTACAAATTTTTCACTGACACTTAAGAAAAATGGGCCTGAATGTCTTTCCTTTGAATTAAGCTTCTTGTACAGGCTACAGGCAAAAGACAAAAAATCATATAATTGCAAATCCTTCAATCTTTTCAGATTACCCTAGCAAATGTTCATAAACCTTCTCATTGGACAGTTGCATGCGTAATGTGGGAAAATGCTTGGAAATGTGATAGTTCATTGCATTTTCCATTGAATCAAACTTAGCATGTCAGCACAATATATGGAACTAGGGAGTTTTCCTAAACCTAGGTGTATTCACTTTGTCAGACAGCTCCGTTTGTAAGGTTAAGCATTCTTCTTTAGTTGGTTGTCCTTTATAAGCTATCCTTTCCAGTTGCAAAATTCTATCATCTCAAATGTTCTTATTTTTCTTGTAACTGCAACCAACCAATATATTTGCAGAAACAACTGCCGCCAAGAAACACTCAAGCCAAAAAAAGAAGAATCCCATAAAATAAACGTGGTGTTTTACACGTAATTATGCTTACAGCTGTAAATAAGACGCAAAAAACTTGAGACAAGTGCATGTGAAAGTTCAATCCCATTTTTAATACATCCTAAGCCTTCGCATTCGATTTTGTGTCTTCATTGAAACAGACTTAAGAGAAGACTCGCAATCGACATCTCCTCTTTTCGCTTTGTTGGCTGGAAGATTCCACAGTTTCCACAGTAAAAAGATTCTTATAAATCTTCCTGAGATGACGAAATCCACAATCATCTGCTAGAATATAGTTATAATTTGAACGTAGTTTGTTCAACACTCAACTGGGAAAATCTCAGGCCGAAACTTGTCACTTGCATATTCAATATTAACTGCTCTACTAACCTAAAATAAAGCTGGTCCTTCATTCCATCGATTTTGATGGTCTCAGAAACAGAAATGGATCGAAATGGAAGGTCGAAAGCTGCAAATTTAATGCCATTTCCCAGGTCAAGCGGCTGTTGACACCACGAACGTTTATGTTTTCGATAACACAACCATCACGCTCATATTCTTGACCTAATACACAGCAGGAGTGTACACAGATCCAGAATTTAGAGAAATGTGGTGCCCAAACGCTGTACTGTCGCCAAAAATACTAACAGCAAATAAACCATAACAAAAAACGAATTCCTTTTCCAGAATCGAGTCACCACGAATAAAAAAACACATATTCTCGAGTAGTTCGCGCGACTTCGTTGCACTTCACGCATGCTCGTTAGAGTTTTCGAGTGATTGACAGATTTCTTTACTGGGGCAATCATGTAGAGGCCAAAAGCGGCAAGATCAAAGGTAGCTGCCAGCCCCCCCCTGGGTAAGCTTATCATAAGGTTTCTTACAGAGTTTCTGGGCCAGTTTGAGGTAACATGTGAAGTTTATGTTCGAGTTTGGGCATTGTTTATCGAGGACGTTGAAATGATCGTTGCAAGCTGTTGACATGTTAGCGTTGTGATTTTGCCAAAATGACTCTCGCTCTTTCTTGCGAGCGATGAAAAGTACCAAACTAATTTTTATATTCTCCATAAGGACAACACTTTCAGATATTGCAACCGAATATTTGAGTCAATCTGAGTTATACCGGACATAGAACTGACGTTTTGAAAAAGAGCTCTAGATTGAGATTTTCAAACATCAAAATATTGGCTGTCTTTGCTCCATCACGAGAAATTTAGGGTTACATCTATAATCCTACTTTTAGGCTCAAATTGCTCGTAATTATGTCCTTAGTCATTATCCGAGCTCATTTGAGTATAGTTTTCCGTTGAGCTTTTGCGAGCGAAGGGTTTTGTGGAGGTGAAAATCGCTTTTATTTTAGGCATTTTGAGGCAATGTACGGCCGTAACGGTTTTTCAAATTTTTCACTAAATTAAACAATAATTTGAACAAAATAAATATACCGGATTAAGTGGCATACCATAAGTAGTAAAGGGGGTGCTTATAGACTCAATTTCCCATTTTTTCATTTGGTAAAGGAAATGTATGGGGAAAAAGTGGGACAAAAGCGGATGGATAATGAATTCAAGATGGCGACGGTAGATGGTTGGAAACTGAAAGTATGAATGGTTGCGAAAGCGAAGAAATGAGAAACAATAATACATTATTGTGCAAATGTTTTTATTGTGTACAAATGTATTAATTGACTATGGCTATTGTAAATGGTATCTCTATATATTACTCTGTTGCTCATTGGTCTAGATCATTCAAGCAAGCAGTCGATCACAAGCGCCGCTTGGTAGTTATTGTAAAAGCACAAAATAATGTTCTTCACCCTTCCGTCGATAATTTATCAAATATGCTGCGACTTGAATTATTACCTGTGTGAGTATCTGACAGAGAAGAGAATGCTGACTGATAACGACAGTTCTTCTAATAAGAATCGATTTAAAACACTACCGCCTCTTTCACCAAAAGAATTGGTAAGAAAAAACGTTAGAATATAAATTTATATCCGTACGCGTGAGCTCATGTAAATGATTTCTCTACATATTACTCTGTTGCTTATTGGCCTAGGTCATTCAAGCAAGCAGTCCACCAGCACTACAAGAGAAGCAGGAAAGAAAGAATCATTTCGCAAATTAAGCTTGCTAAGGAGACGAGGTGCGCTTCCATTGCCCAAATTGAAAATTACAAAGTGAAAGAATTCAACAGAGATGTTTTGTTGTGGGCCATCATTAGCTACTCCATCTGTCGGTACAACTCCTAAATGCTGCAAACGTTTTTTAAAGTTATTTTGTTGTTGTCGCGGTGGATTCGCTGATGGACAAGATGGTCACGACAATGGTCATGATATCCATTTGAAATGTGTACTAGCTTGCTGCAGTGGTACAGTAGCAGATAACGACATTGCTGATAGAACCAAGCGAGAGGGGGCCTGTGCAGAGCCAGAACAAAAAAGAAAACAACGAAAACCGAGGACAAAAAATAAACGAGAGAAAACTGTTCGAAAAAACAGATTCACGGGGTTGAGCAAGAAATCGAACGACTCAAAAACAACTGCAGAGGAAGCTGAGTTGCATAAATAAAGCGTGCGAGTTATTGCTGTTTTAGGCGCTGTGACTTTGATCTTTTTGAATTAATTACTATTGTGTATAACCAGGACTCCATAAGTGTTATAAATAAAGAAATCTACACAAGAGTGTTGCAGTCATGTTGAGCCGTAAAAGCGAACGGTTATTAAACGAAATCTATAACAATGTAAAGCATCCAGCAGGTTTTAGCAATGCCTCGCGATTATACCATGCGGTCAAGGGAAAAGGGATAACATTCCAAGATGTACCTGAGTTTTTAAGTCGTCAACGTGCTCATCAATTGACAAGACCCAATCGCTACAATTACGCAAGGCGCCGCACAGTTAGTATGGGCTTGGATCATTTTTGGCAAGCAGATTTAGTAGAGGTTGCCCACGACGCTTATTCTAGACGAATAAATAAAGGGGTGAATTATTTGTTGACAGTTATAGACGTGCTTTCAAGACATGCTTGGGTCGTACCTCTCAAAACAAAATCCGCACAATCGGTCAGTAGAGCACTATAAACCATCTTTGTCACGTCACAACGTTGGCCAAATTATTTCACAACAGATGAAGGAAAAGAATTTTACAATTCCCACGTGAAAAAGTTGCTAGCCAAATACAAAGTGCATCACTTTAGCGTGTACAGTCGCATGAAATCTAGTTTATCGGAACGCTTCAATCGCACTCTCCAAGAAAAAATAAATCGATACATGATAGCAAATGACACTCGCAAATTTATAGATGTCGTGCCTTCTTTAGTATCGGGATACAACAACACTATTCACACTGTAACAAAAATGCGTCCAGCGGAGATTGATATGTTTAACGCTCCGGCTTTGGCAAGACGACTTTTTGGCCGTAAAAACGCCACCTTGCCAGCTAATCGCCAGTCCAAGAGAGACTTTAAATTCAAAGAGGGTGACCTTGTACGGTTGTCGAAAACACCAAGACATTTTAGAAAAAGCTATAAAGGCAATTACACGCAGGAGATTTTTATCATTTCGTCCAGACGCAGAACGGCACGAGAAGGGCTAAACTTGTACAAGGTACGGGATTTTAATAACGAAACGATCAGAGGGTCGTTTTACGAAGCAGAACTACAATTGTATCACAAACCAGCCAAGTGGACAATTGAAAAAAAATTGAAATATAAGGGCAGCAAAACAAAAGGTAATCAGCAAGTATACGTGAAATTTCAAGACTTCCCTGACCAATTTAACTAATGGATTACTCGAAAACAATTATCTCAAGATTACTATTCTTAAAAAGAGAAAAGAGATATTAAAACGAACACTAAGAAAAATTATCAACATGTCACTTACAAACCGGTCAACTCTACATTACGAAGTAGATGATCTATTTGATCTCACAGTGCTTTCCAACGACAAAAACGTGCAGCGTAATTTTGATGATGTAACCAGGCGTGCTTCATTCATTTACCGTCTACCATACCCTCTGGATTTAACTCGAGGCTGGCAAGTGGCTTTGGTTAAAATGACAATTCCCGTAACGGACAATTCTCGAGTGCAGGACTCACCTCATTCTAACTTGGGATTAGAGGGTAAATCAAATAAGATTTTGGCCTGTATAAGAAACACCCAAAATAACAAGATTGCAGCTAATATCTCGTGGGACAGAAACAAATCATACCAAAACTTCTTTCAACTCGCTCAAGACGTGCTGACCAGATTTGCATTAAGCAATACACTAATGTGTGTTCAGGATGTTTCCTCCACGCCTACGGATAACAGTGATTTTCCTAACCTGACGTCTTTTCAATTTGCTCAATATGTAGAAAGAAATATGCAATATAAGTACACCGTCATCGTAGATTTTGAGCCCTATTTGCACGAGTTATTAAATCTACTGAGAAGAGAACTGTTTCAGCGGCTGAAAAGAAAGCACTCACTAGCAACTAAGAAAGGCTGGATTGCTAAGAATGAAACTTCTGGCATTCCAGGTAAAAATAGCATTAAGAGTTTTCACGTCGACGGCAGACATTACGGGATGGATTTTGTCAGCCAGACAACTGATCAAAACTGCAATGGTATTGTATTTACGAATCGATTCAAGAATGACAGTTGGGACGTTATAACACTCGAAATCGGAGCAGGGTTAGCTAAGCTATTACGAATGGAAAGCGGGGAAATTTACAACAAGTACTGGAGTGCATCAGATTGGAGTTTTAAAGAGGCAACGTTGACTAAAGTTTCCTTCGTAATGAAAAACCCTAAAATCTTAAATTCAAAACTCATCAAATATAATGTTGTTGAGGATGCTGCGATGGAAGATATCGTTTCGTACATTGGTACGTTGCAACGCAAAAATGACCACGCTGTAGTTGTAAGACTACCTACAAACTATACACTAGAATTAAAACAACCAGACCTCGAAGCTTTTACTCCCTTGGTGCAAGAAAATGGAGAGATAGACTTAAATGATAAAAAACATGCTGATCAATTTGAAACCTTTTTGACGCGAACGCCTAAAATCACTGGAAAAGTTGAAAATTTACATGCACATGTAAATCGTAATTTACAACATGCAAATCCTAATTTACATGTTTTGTAAATTTACATTTACATGTTGGCATTTTGTAAATTGAATTTGCATGCTTTTTTACATGTTAAGGAGAAGCTGTAAATTTGTTGTAAAAATGGATTTACGTGGTCCCCTTTAACCCTTATAACTTAAAGAACCATGTAAATAACATGTAAATTTTGGGGAACAAATTTACAGTATCTTCTTTGTAAATATCCTGTAAATTTTTTAAACAAAACATGTAAAGAACACGTAAATGAGAAATATGGGGCTGTTCTATACCCTGTAAATAACATGTAAATTTGGTGGCCCAAATCCTGTAAAAATCATGTAAATGGAAAAAGGGAGACTGGCCAGACAATGCAAATAGCGTGTAAATTGGAAAAGGGATACATTCAAGAATATGTATCTAACATTTGAAGTAAAAAAAAAGGTAAATCAAATTTAGCGTCGTAGTGTGAGGACCACACATCATGTGTAAACACTTGACGTCCAGGTTGAATTGGAATTTGGAAGTGTTGGTTTTTGTGGAGGGAAAAAATTTGGAGAACTCTAAAAAAACCCCTCGGAGCAAGGACAGAACCAACAACAAACTCAACCCACGTGCCAACCACTGGAACCGAACCCGGGTCACAGAGGTGGGAGGCAAGTGCTCCCACTGCTACACCAACCTTGCTCCCCACAAATGTAAAAAAGGGAGATTGTAGAAAGAAAGTAAGTAGTAAGGGGGGATCGTTTGGCAGATTTCCTGGCTTCTGATTGGTCGAGAGCAAATCAATGACGTCACCGGAACCGGAAGTGCCTGGAACCGGAAGTCATGTGATTTGGAATGGGAAACCGCTGACCAGTGGGAAAAAAGGATCGCGGGCGCATGGGAACCGGAAGTCACGTGATTTGGAAAGGGAAACCGCTGACCAGTGGGAAAAAGGGATCGTGGGCTCATGGGAACCGGAAGTCACGTGATTTGGAATGGGAAACCGCTGAGCAATGTGAAAAAAGGATTGTGGGCTCAAGGGGAAGTAAAACCGCTGAGAAAACGCGGGCTCAAAGTCCAAAGTCCAATGTGGGGAGCGGGGGTAGGTATAAAAGGGTAAACCCTAGGGTTAGGTAGTGACCATGAGTTTTTACATCACCCTGATCAGTGATCAAGCACAAGGCACGGGACAAAAATTTACGGCTCGACTTCCTCGTTCCTATTATTTGGTAGAAGATGATTGGGAAGCAGCCCTAGTTCATATTTCCCACCCGGGGTTTAATCAACAATGGGGAGATCAAACCAAACAGAATTGGACGCAAGAAGATAGTCAAAAACATTGGTTGAAAACAGATGTGAGATACATACCAAAACGTGCGGAGGGAACGGGCTCCGATTCAAGTGACGAAACAAATCCATTTACCCCCAGGGTATTACACCAATTTGAAAGAAGCATGGATTGCCATTGCGTACGAAATAGAAAAACAACACATGAGCAGCGGGGGTGGTCCTTGACTCAAAGTAAACACGCCATGTTGGAAAAATGTTTTAATGGCAGATATTTTTGAACAGCTCAACAAATCATTTTAATGATAATCCATGGCATGCAGATGATGAGAGTTCCGCTCTTTGTCCAACAAACTGATGGATGCAAGCCAGGCAGCGGCACGGAGTCCAAAGTTCAATGTCATGGAACACGCGCCCTGGGAAAGAGTATAAGTCGATCAGAAAAGTAATAATTTGCGAACAAATAATTCTGACCTAAAGCATGACCTTTGTATTTTAAAACGAATGAAGCGTATCCGGTTGCCAAACAGAATTAGAAGAACATAGCTTTCCAATTGACAGTTGTAAAACAGAATTAAATTTATTCACAGTAAACAGATTGAATTTACGACAAAATGTGTCAAATGTGTGCAACACTGTGCAATAATCTAAACAAAACCAAAAGAGAATTTCTAGTAGTTTCGAAGCGAATACGCGTCTCCAATTACAAAATACAAAGCGACAAATAAAATAACAGCAATCAAAACAAACGAAAAAATGCCGATAAACGATTAAATGAATTTGCCTAGCGAACTTAAAGTGAAAGCACAAATAGATAAACTAGATTTGCTTGAATCACGAAACAGAATTATAACTCTAAGTTTATACTAAAATGATACGCTTAATAAAACTATACAGTAATTAACGAGGTCAAGTACCTAATTTATAGGCGACCGATGGTAACCGGTAGATATGGAGTTCCGCTTTTAGGCTTGGCTAAATCTATATATTTTTTTTAGCTGACAGTCAGAAAAAAATGATGCTTACTTTGCGTGGAGGTTTGCTTGTTGTTTTCAACAAGCCGCTCGCTTTCTTCTCGGCGAAAATACGAGTTGTCATCTCGTTTGTCTCACCGCGTTACAGTCAGCACATCGTTGGACTGTGGAAAAAAGAAATACAGAGAGTGAGTAAAAATAAATCAAATAGTCTTTCGGGTAGAAAAGGATTTTTTCACAACAACGCGGGGAATGGGAAAACATTGCGAGCTAAACAGAACCGCTTCGGTTTTCAATTTTTTTCGAGGCGACAAAAAATTAGTTTCATTTCGAAAAACAAAACTAGTAAACGAGTATTATAAGACACACTGTTTTTTAATCGAAAAGTTCGTCGTTGTGGGAAAAACAGGCTAAACACTTCAATATTTTTAGCCGGCAGCAAAACACAACACTTACCTCGTGTTAAGCTTTCGCTGTTTTCAAAACATCCATTCGGCGGCTTCTACAGATAAAAATCTCCCACATTTTTCGCTGAAATCTTAGCTGTCATCGTTTTGTTTGTAAAGCCGAGGGTTGCTGGGGTAAAGCGATGAATAAATCTGTGAAAAAACTGTCGTAAGTCTCCCTGACCTTCCTCCATCTTGAAAAAAAAAGAAAGTTCGGGGGTAATTTTGCTGCTTATATAGCTAAACAGTATGACCTTATTTGGTTAGGATTGGTTGTGATTGGTCAGTCCCAGTCAGGCCATGGTCAAGGTCCAAGGCCATGGTCAAAGTATCAGTCGATCAGAAGCAGAGTTTCACAACAACGCGGGAATGGGAAAACATTGCGAGCTAAACAGAACCGCTTCGGTTTTCAAATTTTTTTAATAGAGAAAGCGAATCATTAATTAAATCCTGGAGCACGTGGGCTCAGAGGAAAGAAAAGAGAGGACATTTCGTGACGCTTACATGACGTATCAGAATAGGCCTCTGGCTAAGGTGGGAAACCGCTGACCAGTGGAAAAAAAAGGATCGCGGGCTCAGGATGGAGCAAAACTGCTGAGGAACGCGGGCTCAAAGTCCACAGTTCAATTTGAGCATCGGGGGCAGGTATAAAAAGGTAACCAGAGGGGTTAGGTGGTGATTGTGACCATGAGTTTTTACATCACCCTTATCAGTGATCAAGCACAAGGCACGAATCAAAAATTTACTGTCAGACTTCCTCATTCACATTATTTGGTGGAAGATGATTGGGAAGCGGCCTTGGTTCATATCTCACACCCGGCTTTTTATCAACAATTGGGAGATCAAACCAAGCAGAATTGGACGCAAGAAGATAGTCAAAAACATTGGATGAAAACAGATATCAGATACATACCAAAACGTGCTGATGGAACGGCTCCCATTCAAGTGACCAAACAAATCCATTTACCGCCAGGGTATTACCACAATTTGAAAGAGGCATGGATTGGCATCGCTTACGAAATAGAAAAACAACACATGGAAGTCATGATGGATATAGCCAAAATGGACGTGGACGATCTAGGGAAACGACAACAACTAGCCGCTCTTAACCTGGCTCAACCCTACGTGAAAATCACCAATGCCGGCATCGCCTCCGAATTAGATTCGTTGTATGTACTCATACCAGCCAACATGCAATTTGAAATGGAATGGAAATTGGCCAGCCTGATGGGACTTGTCAAAGATGGAACGCCAACGCAGAGAATTGTCCAAGAAAAAAATTATCTGGTGAAACATATCGTGGATTACGACGATCGCCACAAATGGACACCCACCATAGGGCCTGTCAACAAATATCCACCGCATGGCATCGTCTCTGTCAGCTTTACCCACCCCGATTTCGAGTATGAGTTGTTCTTGGGTCCTAATCTCAGTCGACAACCATTTCCCACCACCCAAACCGTCAAACCGCAACAAGGACGACAACAACTCATGATTTACACGGATCTCGTCATTGACAGCGTGGTTGGAAATCAAGAAAAAGGTTTTTTACGTGCCATTGATGCTGGCAATACCGATCATCAGTTTGATACCACGCAACGGATGTATTTTCCTCTTGGCAAAACCATCTTTGACAGCATTGCCATTGACATTCAAACAGCGAATGGACAGCCGGCTCCTTTCAAACAAGGCAGTACCATCATTACCCTTCAACTCTCCAGAAAAAGTCAACGGACATGACGTCAGGGTTGTGAACTTTTTTATTTTAATTAAAAAAAGAGTTGATGTTTTTTTACAAATGGTGGTCTGTATTCTTTGCCACGCTGGGTGGGGCGCTCCTATTTACAATTGAAAAAAGCTATCTACAGTTTGAAAAAATAAAAATTGAAAAAGAAAGCTATGTACAATTGGAAAAAATAAAAACTAAAAAAAAATTAAAAAAGAAAGCTATGTACAATTACAAATGAAAGTCTTCCAGTTCCATACGTAATTGATCAATGTTCTCGGGTAGACAGAAGGTGCGGTTGAACAAGGCTTGAATTTCTGCTCGGGTTTTCTCGTCCACATCCCGGGATCCCACAATAGCACTGCTTTGATGAAGGGTGGGCTTTTTAGGTCCCCAAGGGACAAATTGACTGCCAGTGACCAGGGTGGCGGCATTCTCATTGACTTGGTAGTAATGGTCCGAGCGGTACCATGATTGACTGGGGATGTCAAACAGGTAGACGGGTTTGCCTTGATCCATAGCCAATTGCACCGTCCAACCAGTGCCTCCTTTCACGCGTTTATGATCCGGTTCCAAGATGCCAAAGGCATAGATGGTATGGGCTTTTTTGGCCAATTGATAATTGCGTTGCAGCAATTGCAGGGTGTAAAAATGACTGGGCATTTGTTTGCCTAGTTTCTCCGCTGCCTGGTGAAGATGGGGGTTGGCCAGCATGAGGACTTCCACCGTAGAAGGGGTGATGAAAGTGGATCGAGGATGGTTCGGGGGGACCAGGACTTCTAGTTGCATTCCAAAGTGTTTGGCCTGTTCTTCCACGAGGGCATCCGTACCTTTGGCTCCCCCTGTGTAGACCACATGGCCATGACCCACTTGCAGTTCCAAGGCACCGAGATCTTGTTCTCCGATCATTATGTCTGGGGGCATGGCTTTTGAGAATGAAGATCTAGTGACCAAGGGAGCTCCTTAAATAGGGACAGTTGACCAATGGGAAGACAAGAGGACCTTATTTGGATTGAATAAGCTGACCAATGGGAAGATAACAAGTCCTTATATGGGTAGGATAAGCTGACCAATGACAGTCAAGGGTCTAAGGTATAAAAAGGCATGGTCGGTAGGGGTGACATCAACCTTGAGTACGATGTCTGTCGATCGGAAGAGAAAATCAACCCATCCCCCAGAGGGGAAGAAGAAGAAGAAGAGCATTCAACATATGACGCCCGTGGACTGTGATCCTGTGGTGTGCGACGTGGTGGAAGACACCCGAGCTGCTGTGGAAGATATGATGAAAGAATTGAATGACATGGTGGAGCAATCACCCCCATCACCTCAATTCACCTTGACGACCGTGTATGATCCACCCAGTTCAGTGGACACTATGGTATGTCCTTACCATGAGGTGCGTTTGGAGGCCCGAGAATCTCAAAAGGGATGGAAGTATGTGAAATGTCCCATGCAACCGTGTTTGCTGTTTTGTGGTCAAGATCAAGTTCTGGAGTATATGAAAGCCGTGTATAGTCAACCTCATGTAGAAGTGTTGGACATGTGGGGTGGTTTGCAATGCTTTTGCCGTGAACCCGCCACGCTTCAACAGAGTCATTCGACCCAGAACCCCGATCGGTTGTTTCTGACTTGTTCCAAGAAAACGTGTGGCTTCTTCCGATGGGCTGATCAACCCTTGGGTCCCAAGTACTGGACGTGGTTTCATGACAACCCTCCCAAAAAAGCCGACCAACAAGCTGAAGCACCCACCCGTGATGCTCAAGGATATCCCAAGAGGGGCTATGACATCCCTGGCCCTCCAGTCAGAAGGAAAGAGGACGTGGAACGAGAACGACCCCTGACAGACTATGAGAAACAATTGTTACGAGAAATTCAAGATCTCAAGAACCGTCAAGAAATGATGGTAGCCCCGGCACCACCACCCCCCAAGTACAGTGACAGTGTGGAGAACTGGCAGAAAGGTCTAGAGACCGTCAGTTACGGCCGTCTAGGTCTCTTTTAAATGAGAGAACGAATAAAATTTTTTATCAATGTCACCATGGAGTCTGTGTGTGATGCGTGGGAGTCTGTCTTGTCCCTGGGGCAATGGCAATGTCATCAAACCCTTTGTCAAGTCTTATATGATCATCAACCCGGGTCTCAAATCCCCATACCCCCATGTCCCGAGGACACGCATCCTCTTCACCTGTTTGAAGAAACCCATGTCGACCGCAACTTGTATCGATGGGTCGTGTTTGTCTTATGGTTAAAAGCTCATCCGAACGCATGGCGATGGTATCGAATCATTCAAAAGGCGCATCCCCACACGGTCCCTACCATATCGACCTTATGGGGTGAATGCCAGAACGTATGGCCCCTCGAAAGAAAAAGGTCTCCCAACCATGGTTGAGTCAGTACCACGATCCTCGAGCCCCCGGCAGTTTAGGAGGGGTGCAACGATTTGCTAAAGCCCATCGTCTCCCTTTGAAAAAAGCTCAACGGGTCTTGGAACGGGATTTGGCCTATACGTTACATAAACCACGACGTCGTCGTTTTCCCACCGTCCCCGTCATTGTAGGAGGATTAGATGATCAATGGGTCGCGGATTTAGTGGAAGTGCAACCGTTGGCCAAACATAATCGGGGTATACGCTACTTGTTGACCGTCGTGGATGTGTTGTCCAAGTACGCGTGGGTCCAACCGTTGAAAGACAAAACCGGGGTGGCCTTGGTCCATGCCTTTGACAAGATTTTGAAAGGACGTCACCCGAATCGATTGCAAACGGATCGAGGGAAAGAATTTTACAACCGGACGTTTCAACGATGGCTTGACGAGCAAGGCATTCAACATTTTTCGACGGAAGGGGATGCGAAAGCCAGTGTGGTGGAACGATTTAACCGCACCTTGAAAGAACGGTTGTACCGTTATTTCACCGCGGCCAACACCTTACAGTTTGACGATGTCTTACCCGAGTTGGTGCAAGGGTATAATGCCACCCGGCATCGAAGTATTGGTATGGCCCCTCAAGACGTGACGTGGGACAACGAAGAAGCCGTGTGGAAACGATTGTATGCCCAACGGTTGAAAGACCAGAAAAAACCTAAATTCAAAGTCGGAGATCGTGTCCGTCTCAATAAGATTCATCGTACCTTTGAAAAAGGCTATTTACCTGGTTGGACCGAAGAAGTGTTTGTGGTGCATCGTGTGATCCCGGGCCCTGTGCCCACGTATAAGATTCACGAATGGGATGATACCCCCGTCCAAGGTACGTTTTATGAAGAGGATTTACAAAAAGTCCATGTATCCGAGGTGTTTCGGATCGAGAAGGTACTTAAGCGACAAAAAGATCGTTGGTTGGTTAAGTGGAAAGGGTGGCCCGACAAGTACAATAGTTGGATTCGTAGTCAAGACGTCACGTCTCTCCAACCACCCCAGAGGAAAAGCCCACCCAAACGACAACTGAAGACTAAAGAGACAAGCCCACCCAAAAGACGACGCGACTAAAAAATGACGTTGGTGCCCAACTCTTCGTTTTACGTGACGTTGATGAGTCATGCGAGTACCAAAGAGTTTCCTGGGAACAAGAGTCATCATTTCAGAAACCGATTGCCTAAACCCATCCGATTTGTGGGACGAGGATGGATGGTGGGTATGGTGAGTTTATCCTTACCCACCATTCCAGTGATAGCGGAAGAAGGAGGCGTGGGTGATTCCCATCCTCTGTTGTATGTACGATGGCACGAACGGGTGTATGCCCAAGACGATCAAGGCAACGATCGATGGTGGCATCAACGTCGCGAACTCACTGTCTACGGGCGAGATATGAGAAAGGAGATGGCCTCGTCGACGGGATCGCACTTTTTTCATCAACTGGTGTACCGTTACGAGCAAAGCCGTGCCAAACAAACCAAACCCAAAAACAAATGGACCGAGGACAATGGCGTCAAATTATACCCGACGTTTGAATGGACCTCCGAAGGGGATTTGTTATTGAATACCACCAATGTGGATTACAAACGACAAGTAGCGCACGTGTCATGGGGCAGATCCTTGGCCCTGAGAATGGGATGGATTGAACAAGTGTCCCCCGGTCAGTATCGATTGGGTCCGAATCTCTTGCAAGAATTTCAAGGCATTTCCACCATTCCCACCCCGACGGATATCCGCGATGCCGCCAACAAGCCCATCTTTTGGAAAGTGGAGGGGGATTATCTGAAATTGAGTCTATCGTGTCCTTGGCGGTTTGTGAATTTGAACCAGACCTTTCGTCCCTCGTTGGAATTTCCCTCCACGCGTCCTTTGCACATGTATTGTGATGTAGGCACCAGCAGCATGGTAGGGGGTCGTATCACCGATCTCTTACGAGAAATCAAGTACCAGCCACAAAACACCACCCACTTTGAACCTCGACATATTCAATATATCCCAGTACGCAACGAAGTGGTGGAAATCGTGGAAACCCAGATGGCCGAAACCAATGGGGATCTGGTGAAATTTGGTGAAGGCCATGCCCTCCTGACCCTCCACTTTAAAAGGGAAGTGGTGGTGTGAAGAAGAAAGACAACATGTCGTTCTACGTGACGTTACCGAGTCATGCCAACCGACATGAATTTCCCAACAACCAAGCCAATTCCTTCAAGATTCGTTTACCTCGACCGTTACAGCTCACGGGGGGTGGATGGCAAGTGGGGTTGAGTGCCATTTCCTTACCGGACACGGGGGTCAACATTTTTAATCTGCTGCCATCGGATCAGTTCGTGTTTGGTACCTCTTGTTATCGAATGACGTCCTCCGCGGGACGTAAGGTCTTTAGCTTCAATATGAAAATGGACGATTTGAAACATGATGATTCCATTGTGGATGGCGTGACCTTCATGAAAGCCTTTTTTCATTGGGTGAGGCAACGTATGAATTATAGTTACATGGGCTACTATGGTGCGCCGTATGCGGAGCGGGGAAAGAAGACGTGTACCACCTTTGAGTGGGACGGTGAGGATTTGGTCATGAACAATCGCAATATCATACGGTACAAGTACGTGCTTCCATACAAAGACAACACGACGATGTTCGTCCCTCACTTTGCCATTCATCATCTCATGGCCGAAAAAATGGGATGGTTTAAAAAAAACGATGGAGGAAACTATGAGTTGGGACCCAACTTGAACATGGAGTTCCGTGATGACAAGGTACCCAACAATAGCGACATTGAATTAAGAAATAGCAAGAACGACCCGGAGTATTATCAAGTGAGCGTGGATGGTGCTGGGACCACGTGGATTTGGTTGAGTTTCAGCGTGAATTGGCGTTTCACCAATTTGAATGTAGCGTTTCGTACGGTGGTGGGTGACCCTACACGAACGTTGCACGTGTACTCCGACGTGGCAGGCAGCAGTGTGGTGGGCAATCGCGTGACCGATTTGTTGCGTGAAATCCAGTACAAGCGACAAGGCAGAGGCACCATGTACTTTGAACCGTTGCACATTCATTACATGTCTCTTCGTAACGAAGTGGTGGAAATCATTCACGTTCAAGTGGCTGAAACCATTGGTAGAGGAGGAGACTTGGTCAAGTTTGGTGAAGGTCATACCATTGTCACGTTACACTTCAAAAAGACATAAAAAAGAGAGACGAGAAGGGATGTGAAAACAAACAAAGATGCCCAAGACAAGAGTGCGTCGAAGGAGAAGAAGAAGGCAACGAGGGGGTCTCTTGCCCCTGGCCGCCCTCATTCCAGCCTTGATCGCTGGGGGAAAAGCTGTGGCGTTGGGTGCCGCAAGTGGTGCCGCGAGTTACGGGGCTAAAAAAGGGTTGGAAGCCGCTTTTCGGAAAAAGCGACGATGACGGTATAAAAAGGGGGTCACGTGAAGCCCAGACAAAACGTTTATCCCTGGTGAAGAAGAAGGCACCATGCGTGGGGGAAGTTTGACACGATTTCGAACCGACGAGTGGTATGATCAACAAGGCAAAGGAGTGATGACGGATCTGATGCGTGGGGGGTTGCAAGGTCTTATAAGGACGCGAAATCCTTTAAAATTGCCTAGTAATATCAAGAGAGGCTTGGAAACGGGTTTGACACGAGGTATCAAACGCAAAGCCGAAGACGTCCTTAAAAAGGAAATCACCAAACAAGCCAAGAAAGCGTTGAGTCATAAGAACGTGAAAGACGCCGTGCGTGTAGCCACTGCCTTATTTCCCAAACAAACCAAACGTGCACGTGATATTTTGGGAGTCTAATGGAACCCGTGCATTCACGACCTCGACGGATTCGTAGTAATCGAGGGTTGTCTCAATGGGGTGGACTGTATCCGTTTTGGAAACTCATGCCACGACGACAACGTGGTGGATGGTTAAGTCCCGAGGTCATGAGAGTCCCCGGGTTTGATTTGAGACAACGTTTAGCACGACGACGCTATAAAAACCCCTCACGACGACGACGGGGTACCACTCGACGACGTTAAACATGCCTGACGTGAGTACACAAACCGCCCCGGCTCACGAGCGTTCCGAAGGGACCGTTAACCCTGCCTTACGGATTTTCAAGGTGCCACCGACCGACATTAGCATCAATGCCTATCGCATGGTCACCATTCAACCCACCACCACGGGCATCAATCCCATGGAATTCATCATTCCAGGGTTGGACGATTTTGTGGATTTGGGACGCAGTTACTTTACCATGGAATTGAGTTTGAAAAAGGAGGATGCCGGGAACTTGGTGGCCAATCAGAAATTGTGGCCCGTCAATAATTTGGCCCATTCCATCATCAAACAAATTGACTTGCAGTTGAATGGCACGTTGATCAGTCCACAATCCGACACGTATCATTACAAAGCTTACCTGGAAACCTTGTTGAATTATGACCGAGAAGATGGCAAGACCGTGTTAGGACCCCAAGGATGGTACAATCAAGTGGATTTCCCACCCCAATGGACCAACAACAACACAGACAAAGCAGGAGACCATGTAGCCTGGCAAAATCTGAGTGCCAATCACAAAGGGGCTTTTGAGGCGATGGTCGCTGAAGTGGCCAAGTATGCTGGAGGTGTCACCCACAGTCTAGTGTTTACCCCCCACTTGGAAGTCTTTCACACTGGCAAACTGTTGGTGCCTGGTATCGAAATCAAGATGAAATTTCATTTCAATGGCCCCAGCTTGTTTTTGAATGGAGTGGCTCTAGCTGGTCGATTGATGGAAGGGGATGTCAAACTACGGTTTCATCTCTGCCAACTGCGTTTGAATGACGCCATCTACCAGAGTTTATCTGAAAAAAGACACAATGAAGGCCAAGTGGCGGCTTACCCGACCGTCCGCAGTGAAATCCGGACCTTCAGCATGCAAAACAACCTGGTCCGCTTTGATATCCCGAACCTGTTTCAAAACAGAATACCTGACCGATTGATTGTGGGATTACTGGACAGCCGTGCCTTCAATGGAGATGTGACCCGAGATCCTTTCTGTTTCCAGAAATTTGGTCTGACCTCCATTAAACAGATTGTCAGAGGAGAAGAATACCCTTATGAAACCCTCCAGTTAGTGCACAACAATGGCACCCGAGATAATCTAGGCTACTTCCGTTTTCTGCAAGCCAGTGGTGCCTGGTGTAAAAAGAAAGGCAACATGGTAGAACTAGAAGATTGGGGCCAAGATAAAAATTGTACCTTGTACATGTTTGACAATGTGGCCAATGGATGTGCTGACAGTCAAAACCTCAACCCCAAGCAAACGGGAGATTTACAATTGGTGTTGGAATTTGGAGCTGCCCCCGGTGTCAATATAACCGTACTCGTGTATGGAGAATTTGAGAATTTGCTGGAGATTGACAGGAACGGAGCCGTGTTGTATAACATTTACCAGCACTAAAGATGGAACATGTGGCCTTGAATAATGTCCAGTTGGATTATTTAGCCCGAGACGACCCCCAATTGAACCCGGTCTTTTACGGGACGGTGGCCTGTGATCGTTTACCCAAGACTCCCGTCAAGACTACCCCTCAAGGGTACATTGTGAACACCGACCCACACGATCAACCGGGACAACATTGGTTAGCGGTGTGGACCGATGGAAAGGTGTGTGAAGTCCTGGACAGTTATGCTTTGCCATTGGACACGTACGTGCAAGCGACCCCGTTACGAGATTGGATTGTCCAACATTGGAAGTATGTGGTGACCAATGGCAAGTCCCTCCAAGCCATTACAAGCAAGAGTTGTGGTGATTACGCCTTGTTGTACTTGAAAGCCAAAGCCCGTGGACGGACCTTGCAAGCGTTTTTAAATGAGTTTTCGGATCATGATTATGTTAGTAATGACCATCAAGCCGGTCAACGCCTTCAACAATTGATTGTAGGCCAAGAAGCCAGATGGTATCAACTTTGTTGTCATCCGTATCATCAATGTAATGCTTAAATAAAATTTGTTGGAAAAAAGTGGTGTCGGAGTCGTAGCTCAGTGGGTAGAGCCTTTGGACCTTTGATTCAGATAAGGATTGGGTCGTGCGTGGGTTCGAGTCCCACCGATTCCAATAAAAAGGTGCCTTTTTTTTTCTAAGGGTATTATCATCATGCAAACGGGGAAACCGTTTCGTTTTCATACGCCTTCCTCTATCTTGGTGGTGGGTCCTTCGGGATGTGGTAAAACCGCGTTTACGGAAAAACTCTTGGTAGACAACCCGGATTTGTTTGAAAGTCCACCGACCCAAAGGCATTATTGTTATGGGGCCTGGCAAGATCGATTTCAAGGCATGCAAGATCAAGGGGTGGTGTTTCACGAAGGGATTCCCGATCATGAGGCCTTAGTGCAATGGTTTCCTCAAGGACAGGGGGTCCTGGTCTTGGATGATTTAATGGATGAAGGCAGCCATGATAAACGCGTGTTGGATTTATTCACCAAACATTCGCATCATCAAGGGGTGACGGTATTGTACTTGTGCCAAGACATGTTTCCCGTGGGTCGCTATGCGAAAAGTATATCCCGCAATGCCCATTACATCGTGGCGTTCAAGAACCCCCGAGATCAATTAGGGGTACGCAATGTCATGCTGCAATCATTTCCGACCACGTGGAAAGACACGTTGGAGACGTTTCATCAAGCCACGACACGACCGTATGGGTATTTGGTCTTGGATTTACATCCGGCCTCGTCCGATCAACAACGGGTGTTGAGTCACCTGTTAAAAGACGAAGGATGGACTCGCACCTATCAAAAACGACTATAAAGGCACCCCATTTGAACAGGAAAAAGAGCAACCATGGCCGATGATGACCGTCAACCTCCGCAATCGTACGATACCGTGTCCCCGGCGGGGGTGGGAGCGGCCAGCGGCAATCAAATGTCCCCAAGGGCCTGGCAAGATTTATTTTGGTCGGGAGACCAAGGCCTTCTCGACGCCGCCGAGGAGGAAATGGAAGCCGAGCCCCTCTATCGGTTTATGCAATCCATCCCCCCTGTCGGTGTAGATGGTGTGCCCCCTGTGCAGGCCTCTTCCCCAGCCGGGGTAGGAAGTCCAGGAAATCAACCATCTTCTGGTGCTCTAACCCCTGCGACTCCTCCAAGCGTACCCTTGGCAGCGGGTGCTCGAACAGCAGCGGGTGCTGGGGGTAATGGTAATGGACGTGGTGGTGGTGGACGTGGTGGACGTGGTGGTGGTGGTGGTGGACGTGCTGGTGGTGGTCGTGGTGGTGGTGGTGGTGGTGGTGGTGCTGGTGCTGGGGGTGCTGGTGGAGGTGCTGGTGGAGGTGCTGGTGGTGCTGGTGCTGGTGGAGGTGGTGGTGCTGGTGGAGGTGGAGGTGGTGGTGGTGGAGGTGGAGGTGGTGGTGGAGGTGGTGGTGGTGGTGGTGGTGGGGGTCGTCGTGGACGACGACCGAGACGAATACGAGGACGACGACGAAATACCCCCACTTCCCCTTTGACACCGGCCTCCAATCCAGCTACCCCTCGAGGATCTTGGACATCTGGGAGTTCTGGCCGAGCCCCTCGCACCTTGCGTCAAGCGGATTTACAACGACGTTTACGGATGCTGTTACAAGATCAAGAACAGTTGGCCCAAGGACGTGAAATTGCTAATGTCACCATGACCAATAGCATTGTGACCAGTTATAAACAAGGAGGAGCACCGAGCGTACAAACCTCGTCGTCCCGTGTTTCTCCGTAAAGATGAAAACCGTCGTGTCGTTATTGAATGGATCGAAACAACATGGCCTTCCCTTCCCCCCAGAATTATTACAACGGATGGATTCCTTGTATGCCTTTTACCATCAACAATGGTGGTGTTATCGAAAAATGTTAAATCATTACAGGTGTATCAATGCCTTGTTCAATGGGTTGGCCTTACTCCTGATGGCTGCTGGTATGATTGCGGGCCCGCTATTGGAAAATAGTACGTTGGTAGCCTGTTTGGCGGCGGTGGGCACCGTGGTCAAAGGATGGAATGATTTTAAACAATACCGATTTAAAGTGACCATGAGTCGGTTTGCGTTTACCACTTATGCCAAAGCCTTGACCGAATTGAAAACCCATGTGCGGGGTATTCCCTTGGAGGATCTGGAACGATTTTTAATCAAGATGCAAACCTTGGATGATACCATTGTGGATTTCACCCCTCCATTACCCAAACGATGTCTCCAAGATTACCATGGTCATTTTGTGTACCAACCCTTGGAAGCCCTATGCTATGTAGACGGATGTCCTCGTCCCTTGAAACCCAAAGACTATTGGATCCATAAAAAGCCACTCCCTCCTAGTCCCACACTCTTAGAGCCATGGCCCCCCGAAGAAGAAGACGGACAAAAAGAAGAACCCAGCAAGGAGAAGGCATACCTTGGTTCGTCGACGTGAAAAAGGGGTATGAAGTCACAAGTGATTTGGTCAAGGCATTGAAAAAACCGCAAATGAGTGCTGCCCAAGGGAGAAAGATGGTATCGGGGTACAAACAACAATATCAAGCGTATAAAAGACGAGGGGGTACCAAAGGGTACAACAGTTGGTTGATCGACAAAGGCTATGCCAAAAAACCTAACAAGTGTTGTATCCAATGAAACGTCTTCGACGTCAACGCAGAAAAAGGAAACAACGAGGAGGGGCTTTAATGCGTCGCAAACCCCGTTTGGTGGATAAAATTGCCCATGGCATGAGTATGTTTCTATCAGGTCCCGCGCCTGGGTTTGGACTGGCTTTAGGCAAATTAGGGGGTCAAGCCTTGAAAGGCATTACCGATAATGTACAACATTACCGACGACAACGAGGTGGGGGTTGGTGGCAAGATTTCAAACGCAATACCCGTCAAGGTTATAAAGAGACGCAAGACCTCATCAAACAAGACAAAGCCCTTCAACGTCTATTGACGGGTCGACCATGGTGAGGAGGAGAAGACGACGCCGTCGTCAACGAGGCGGTTTTTTAAATCTATTGGTGCCCGCCATGGTAGGATTGGGGAAAGCCGTGGCCTTGGAAACGGATAAACGTATAAAACGCACGATTCAAAAAGCCAATCAACGGTATCGTCGTCGTCATCGATAAAGGATGCAACGTCTTCGACGTCAATTCCCGTTTTTACGGTCCATGTTACAAGAAGCCAATGGTTCCAAACGTCAAGAGTTGTTACAACATGCCAATGCCGATCAAATCAATGCTGTGAGTGAACTGGTGTTGAACTTTTTAAAAAACAAGATTCCTGTCACCCCACCCATGCTGGCTAAACTTCAACCCTATAAAAAGGTACTACGTGATTTGGGACGTCGTCGACATTCCGTCAAAAAACGTCGTCAGTGGTTAGTCCAACAAAAAGGACAAGGGTTGTTTCAAGGACTTCACGAGGTGCTATGTCAATGTGTTCGTTAACCCTCCCTACGTGGATGACTCTATTACAAGAGGCCAATCGGGCCACCGACCAGTGGAAAGACGAGTGTCATTATTGGAAGCATAAATATCACCTGTTGTATCGAGAGTACCAACACATCTTGAGGGCCCGTCTTTGTAAGAGTTGCCGTGACCAGGAAGACGGGGAACTTTGCTCCGACTGTAGTCAACGAACATGGACGAAGTGTACATGATTCCCCAAAAGGACTTGGAACAACTCATTCAATATTACAAAGGAGAACTCACCGAAAATGCCTTGTTGAACAAAGCCGCCACGCTCGCCGCCAAAAAACATGTGTTGTTAGCCAACCCCCAATTACCTCCCGCCCTGGTTAATGCTCAAACCAAACCGTTGAGTCAAGAATTAATCAAGTTAACCAAACGCATTCGTCAATTTCCTGGTGGGGTAGGGGTTGGTGCCCCGGGTGCCCCGGGTGGTCCGCCAGGCGAAGAAGGCGAGGAAGAGGCCGGGGATTTGGTGACGGGACCTGTGGAACAATGGTTGAAGCGCATGATAAAAGGCAGCCCGTCGACTCCCAAACCACCCATTACCCCTGCAACCAAGAAAGGCAAAGGAGCAGCCACTACCAGTAAGATTGTCAAGAAAGGGAGCCCATCCACCAGTCGAGGGGATAGCCGATCGCGTTTAGAAGTCATTCGAGAACAGCGCAAGACTTTGGAAAAAAAGTTAGCCGAGAGTCGCAAAGGCAAAGGACCTGCCCGAGAAGTGGAACGATTGAAACCTTTACCCGGTTGGGAAGATTGGGCTCGTGGCAAAAAGTTACGACGTCGATTGGATTACGACAGTGACTAAAAGATGCCCACCAAGAGAAAAAGGGGTATCAAACGGAAACGCCCCCAACGAGGAGGAGCCTTGGATGTGCAAAAATGGATTGCGAAAACCGGCAAAGAATTTCATTGGCCTGGTTATCAGTACATGGGCCCTGGCACCCATTTGGCTAAACGTCTGAAACGGGGGGATCCCGGCATCAATCGCTTGGACCAGATTGCTAAGCAACACGACATTGATTACAGTCGTGCCAAGAATTTGCAAGATAAATGGAAAGCCGATACCAAGATGATTCAAGCCATTGATCGATTACCCGGCAAGAAAAACAAGACGGAACGGGTGGTCAAAAAAATCATGCAAACCAAGAAACGTTTGAAATTGTAAACATTTAATTAACACCTCCAGTTACATGTTGAGTAAAATAAAAAAATGAAAATGTCTCATTGGTTCATGAGTTGTGTCTTCAAAACGTTCAATGTTCTGCCAAATACGAATGTTCAAGTCACTAAATCAAACATCAAATCAACACCCTCGTCGGGTGACATGTCATGAACAAGGTCTTCAGGGGGCACCAATGCCTCCAACAACTTCTCATGGGCAGAGTCCATTTTGAGATGACTCACCTCGAGGGTCGATCTGTTTTATAGTCTCTGGGATCATTCCTCGCAATGCATCATGGCCTATCTAGAGAGGGGGGAGGGGGGTCCCCCCACCTCGTCCCACCCCTCCCTAGGGCACCCCCTCTCAGGGGGGCACCCTGTTTAGTGATTGGCTCCTTCCCCTCCCACGTGACCTTTTGGTTCTCTATAAAAACAGAGCCCCGATCTCCAGTAAGTTCATCTGATCATGTCCTCTCGCCAAGAAGACGAAGCAGGGCCCAGTGGCCTCGCTAGAAGCGAGGTCATGGCCCTGCTTGGCCTAGAGATGTCCGATTCAGAGCCAGAAGAGACAACTTCCTGTGTGGGACCATGTACCGAAGACATGCCGGACAGTGATGAGATTTGTGAAGAGGCCTTGGATCGCTTCGAACGCCAACGTGCGTTTCAAACCCATCTTCTTCAACAAACTGGGGGAGGTTTGGATGCCAATGCGGAGGGTGTCTTCGAGTTTGAACTCCAACCCTATGTCGACCGTTTGAGCAACCGTCTGGGAGTGCGCGAACGTCATTTCAATACCCAGTTACGCCAAAGGGGGAATTTCATTCCCAATCAGAACTTGACTCAAGCCCTAGAAGAGGGGTTACGTCGAGCGGTGAATCAAGTGTTGACCACCACAACGCCTGAGCTCCACGATCAAGATCGCCTCTACTTCACCATCGGTTCAAACCGCCTGCACAACAACTTCCAGGGCTGGGGATTGCGAGCAGGAGAATGGCGGCAAGGCGGGGACCGTGTGGAGGCCTTGTTCCACCGTTTAGCACAAGCCTTGAACAGCAACGAACAATTTGAAATGGACGATTCCTTTCAATTGTCCATTACTCAAGTCCATCATGCTCCTCAGGGAACCAAACCTTCATCAAAGCAGCGCTATCGTGGGATCCCGTGATGTGGACGAGAAAACCCGAGCCGAAATTCAAGCCTTATTCAATCGCACGTTCTGTCTCCCCGAGAACATTGATCAATTACGTATGGAACTGGAAGACTTTCATTTGTAATTGTACATTAGCCATTTTTACTTTTTATTTTTTTCCAATTGTACATATTTTTTAGTTTTTAGTTTTTTCCAATTGTACATAGCCCTTTTTAGTTTTTATTTTTCAATTTTTAGTTTTTTTTCCATTGTAAATAGGAGCGCCCCACCCGCGTGGTAAGAGATGGACAACCATTTGTAACATCAACTCTTTTTTAATTAAAAAAGTTCACAACCCTGAGTTTGCACTATGGTCATAAATAAATGTCTCTTGACTCACAGTAGCCTTGACTCCCAATAAAATGGGAGATCCGCTTCAAATTCTTCAAACTCTTGGAGTAAGTCGTCTTGACAAGAGGCCATCTTGGGATGACTCACCTCGAGGTGCAATCTGTTTTATAGTCTCTGGGATCATTCCTCGCAATGCATCATGGCCTATCTAGGGAGGGGGGAGGGGGGTCCCTCCACCCTAGTTGACCCACAATACTTTGCGAGGATCTCTATAAAAAAACCGCCTCCACTCCCCGTTTTTTCACTCCCAAGCCAGCAAGCAGTCAAGCAAGCAAGCAAGCAAGCAAGCAAACAAGCAAGAATGCCAAGTAAACGGGATAGCGGTAAGCCTTTTTTATTCCTCATCTCTTTCAACAAACCAATCTAAGTAGTTAGCCTGTTCTGGAGCTAACCGGGCTAGGTCCCACGTGCTCCAGGATTTAATTAATGATTCGCTTTCTCTATTAAAAAAATTTGAAAACCGAAGCGGTTCTGTTTAGCTCGCAATGTTTTCCCATTCCCGCGTTGTTGTGAAACTCTGCTTCTGATCGACTGATACTTTGACCATGGCCTTGGACCTTGACCATGGCCTGACTGGGACTGACCAATCACAACCAATCCTAACCAAATAAGGTCATACTGTTTAGCTATATAAGCAGCAAAATTACCCCCGAACTTTCTTTTTTTTTCAAGATGGAGGAAGGTCAGGGAGACTTACGACAGTTTTTTCACAGATTTATTCATCGCTTTACCCCAGCAACCCTCGGCTTTACAAACAAAACGATGACAGCTAAGATTTCAGCGAAAAATGTGGGAGATTTTTATCTGTAGAAGCCGCCGAATGGATGTTTTGAAAACAGCGAAAGCTTAACACGAGGTAAGTGTTGTGTTTTGCTGCCGGCTAAAAATATTGAAGTGTTTAGCCTGTTTTTCCCACAACGACGAACTTTTCGATTAAAAAACAGTGTGTCTTATAATACTCGTTTACTAGTTTTGTTTTTCGAAATGAAACTAATTTTTTGTCGCCTCGAAAAAAATTGAAAACCGAAGCGGTTCTGTTTAGCTCGCAATGTTTTCCCATTCCCCGCGTTGTTGTGAAAAAATCCTTTTCTACCCGAAAGACTATTTGATTTATTTTTACTCACTCTCTGTATTTCTTTTTTCCACAGTCCAACGATGTGCTGACTGTAACGCGGTGAGACAAACGAGATGACAACTCGTATTTTCGCCGAGAAGAAAGCGAGCGGCTTGTTGAAAACAACAAGCAAACCTCCACGCAAAGTAAGCATCATTTTTTTCTGACTGTCAGCTAAAAAAAATATATAGATTTAGCCAAGCCTAAAAGCGGAACTCCATATCTACCGGTTACCATCGGTCGCCTATAAATTAGGTACTTGACCTCGTTAATTACTGTATAGTTTTATTAAGCGTATCATTTTAGTATAAACTTAGAGTTATAATTCTGTTTCGTGATTCAAGCAAATCTAGTTTATCTATTTGTGCTTTCACTTTAAGTTCGCTAGGCAAATTCATTTAATCGTTTATCGGCATTTTTTCGTTTGTTTTGATTGCTGTTATTTTATTTGTCGCTTTGTATTTTGTAATTGGAGACGCGTATTCGCTTCGAAACTACTAGAAATTCTCTTTTGGTTTTGTTTAGATTATTGCACAGTGTTGCACACATTTGACACATTTTGTCGTAAATTCAATCTGTTTACTGTGAATAAATTTAATTCTGTTTTACAACTGTCAATTGGAAAGCTATGTTCTTCTAATTCTGTTTGGCAACCGGATACGCTTCATTCGTTTTAAAATACAAAGGTCATGCTTTAGGTCAGAATTATTTGTTCGCAAATTATTACTTTTCTGATCGACTTATACTCTTTCCCAGGGCGCGTGTTCCATGACATTGAACTTTGGACTCCGTGCCGCTGCCTGGCTTGCATCCATCAGTTTGTTGGACAAAGAGCGGAACTCTCATCATCTGCATGCCATGGATTATCATTAAAATGATTTGTTGAGCTGTTCAAAAATATCTGCCATTAAAACATTTTTCCAACATGGCGTGTTTACTTTGAGTCAAGGACCACCCCCGCTGCTCATGTGTTGTTTTTCTATTTCGTACGCAATGGCAATCCATGCTTCTTTCAAATTGGTGTAATACCCTGGGGGTAAATGGATTTGTTTCGTCACTTGAATCGGAGCCCGTTCCCTCCGCACGTTTTGGTATGTATCTCACATCTGTTTTCAACCAATGTTTTTGACTATCTTCTTGCGTCCAATTCTGTTTGGTTTGATCTCCCCATTGTTGATTAAACCCCGGGTGGGAAATATGAACTAGGGCTGCTTCCCAATCATCTTCTACCAAATAATAGGAACGAGGAAGTCGAGCCGTAAATTTTTGTCCCGTGCCTTGTGCTTGATCACTGATCAGGGTGATGTAAAAACTCATGGTCACTACCTAACCCTAGGGTTTACCCTTTTATACCTACCCCCGCTCCCCACATTGGACTTTGGACTTTGAGCCCGCGTTTTCTCAGCGGTTTTACTTCCCCTTGAGCCCACAATCCTTTTTTCACATTGCTCAGCGGTTTCCCATTCCAAATCACGTGACTTCCGGTTCCCATGAGCCCACGATCCCTTTTTCCCACTGGTCAGCGGTTTCCCTTTCCAAATCACGTGACTTCCGGTTCCCATGCGCCCGCGATCCTTTTTTCCCACTGGTCAGCGGTTTCCCATTCCAAATCACATGACTTCCGGTTCCAGGCACTTCCGGTTCCGGTGACGTCATTGATTTGCTCTCGACCAATCAGAAGCCAGGAAATCTGCCAAACGATCCCCCCTTACTACTAAAGTAAAACAGAGAGATTGCCTAAACCTTGTAAACGACATGAAAACAAAAAAGGGAGACTGCAAAAACCTTCTACATAAAAGCCAGATAGGAGTGGGCGGCCTCAAAGGTAATGATTTTTTTGTCGTTTTGGTCTGAATTAGGGTAAAGTTTTCGAGTTATGGTCTGGAATTGGGTATGGTCTTTAGACGAAGCTACTTTTTACTATTTTCATCCCTTGAGAATGGTCTTTTGATTAATATAGAGGATTTGCAGCCCTTCTCAAACGTCTTACGTAAATTGAAGCAGTTCCTAGGTAGTTGCGATCCTTTTTGGGACAGTTTTGATAAGGGGCGTTAGATTTTGGGTCAGGCCTGAAACAGGGTAAAAAAAAAATCACATATTGTGCTCCGAAATAGTGTAATTGTTTCAAGACATTTGCCGCACATCGCCCACCGAGATTTTAGGGGTTCCTCCCCACCCCCCCTCCCCCCACCCAAAGCTAAGTTTTTAACACCCACTTCAAGATGGGGGACATCTGCGTTTTTCATTATCTTGAACAACCTATTCACATGTTTAAAATTAAGCACTGTTTTACTGTTTGGCTTCAGCAACAAGTCGCAGTTTGTGTGTAGACGAATATTTGGTTAATTATTAAAAACTAACATTTCGGTAGTGCCAGTTGAGAGAAGCAACAGAGAATTGATTTAAATCCAACTAATCTGTGAATTTTGAAGACAGATTGTTTTTCTTTAAAAACGTTTTTCGGCCGCCAGTTTGAAGTGGGCGTAACAAAAACATTGCCCGGTACCGGTACTGCTTAGAAGAGGATTGTGGATAAGCAAAAACAAAAGAAATTGAGCGTGATACAAAAACGCTGCAAAACTAGCCCTTCTCGCGAACAGGAGTCTACATTATTCATTATTCCGTACTTAATCTCTTTAAGTACGGTTTTTTCCTTTTGAATTTCCACTAAAACCTGTTTGTCAGAGGTATTTCATGCGAACGTAGGTGCTACACCCTTTGAATTTCGTTCTACTGGCCTCTGCTGGTACATTGCGATGCGAACTAACCTCACCAAGTTAAATAATCGACCGTTTCCTCAGCGAATTTAGTTAGCATTTTCATGGAAAATCTCTAGATTACGTGAAAACAACACAGAACTGCAAAAACGCTGTTTTTTCAGGGCATGTTATTTTTAGCGTTCGTGTACACTAAGTAGTAAACGTCCGCTGACCACAATTCGTGCTCATTCGGGAAGGCAGCACAATCTTTTTAACGGTCGAGCGAGCTAGTATAGGACAAACCAATGTGCAAACGGCTTTCAATCTGATGGAAATTCAATGCAAATAATATGGAAGAACCACTTTTCCTTCGTCTATGGCTCGTACATCATTTCAGGTATGTTTTTTTTTTACTCTTGGTTGGTAAATGTTTGTATTCAGTTATATTTCTCACGCGGTCCGCTCAATCCACGAGGACTTAGTATTATTTAAATAGAGGGTCATTGAATTGAATTAATTGTCTTGATTCGATGCTTTTGTCTTGCATTTAACTTAAATAATGTTCTTTAATAGTTGTGTATCACATAAGTTATTGTAAGAACCTTTTCAGATTTAAACTTTCAATTCATGGACAGAACTTTGCCCCCATGTCCTCTGAATTCCATAATCATTAATCCCCATTCCTGCAGAATTGCCGTTTTCTCTCCAAGTTCCCTTTGGCTTTGGGCAACATTAGCTACTTAGGTAACTTTGCTTTTCAATTAAGGGCTGTCAATTAGCTATTAGTCACATGTTCATATGCATATAAAGAAACCCAATTGCTTTTTGAGTAAATAATTATTAATAGCAACAAAAGATAAGTTCATCCATAACACTGATCTATACTCCGCCGTAACACATGTTAGGCATTATGGCTCTTAATACAGTAAAACTATGAAAACCCTGAACACTTGAATTATTTTTGGACTGTTATTATGTCAGGAAAGAAAACCAATCAGATACAAGAAATTTGTGGTTTGCATTGATTTCACACCTGATTGGTCGGTCATGGCACAGTGAACATTTCAAGATAATTCTTACTGTTCATGGTTTTATTAGTCACATGTTAATCATAGCCCTGAGGAATAACACGGTATGCTTCGGTGTGTTTATGCCAGGATCTCCGCAAACTGAGCCAGCATGGCTAAGCAAGCCAGTTTGGCTCATTGGCCTCTTAAGGTCCAGTAATACGGGCAACATTTTTGTGCAACCTTCCTCGCAACAATGTTGTGTTGCAAGTTGAGATTGTTTGTTGCACGTATTACCACCTCTGCACATAACAAATTTTCATGTTGCAAAAAGTAGAAGCAACAAATTTGTTGTGCAAAAAGGTGTTAATATGTGTAAGAAACAATCTCAACTTGCAACGCAACATTGTTGCACAAGAAGTTTTACAAAAATGTTGCTTGTATTACTGGGCCTTAAGAGGCCAATGAGCCAAACTGGCCTGGTTAGCCATGCTGGCTCAGTTTGCAGAGATCCTGGCATAAACACACCTCACACACTTTGCAGTTACATAAGAAAATCTTAGTCCAGTTAGCTGCGATCCTGGTAAGGCAATGCTGGGATCCCAGGTAGCCAGGTAGAAAATGTTTAGTGTAAGGGTGTATGCTCAGCGAACTGGGCATACATGTACACTTCCTTGTGATTCACTTTTGCTTCAGAACATAACAGCTCACCAGTAAGTCGAAAATTTTCTTCTCTTTCTATATAACACATAAAAGTTCATTACACCTTAAGGCTGAACCCAGATAAATTTGTATAAGAAGAGTACGGATTGGGTGCATCCTCACCCTTGGGGGGGGGGGGGGGGGGTACTCAATAAAGTTTCATATGGAGAGGCTCTGTCTGGAGGTTCAAACCCTTCCCTTTTAATATACTAATTTTTACCAAAATGGTACCGAGAGCAAAATTTGCACCCTTTTGCTATACCTCAAGGATAAACCAAAACCATAGAATTTTCTTTAATTGCCTAATTTTCCCCGGGCTTTCAGTCGTTCTGGTTCAGCTACTCAAAGGTTGCAAGCTTTTGTGTGTTTCGTGTTGTCATTTCTACAGAAATTTGGCACGCTTTCCCAAACTTTTCTTTAAGCCACCATCTTGTCCACTTTTCAGTTGATTTTGTAACCTTTTCTTATACTAAAATGACAATTTTTTCCTACCCTTTAGTAAACTGTGAGCTTTAAAAAAAGTCACCACCTTTGACCAGAGCCTCCCCGTAAAACCATAAATAGGCAGTACCCCGCTTCCCTCCAGGATCCTCACTTGAAAATGTGTGGTAACCTAATATAATATTCTAGATTGACTGACTGGTATGATTTTTTTTGGTATTTGTAGGTGTGATTCCATTTGAGACAAAAAGTATTAATACTTAGGGGCAAAAGGAACAATTTCAGGGTGAGTAAAGATAACAAAAAGATGGAAAATACGGATGACAGTTTGACTCCCAAATGCGGATGAATCAGACACCATTGCTTGCATAATCTTGTGGTTTGGGAGGGAGAATTCCCCTTTTGTGGGCATGTCACAAATTATTTAATAGTAATTACATGTAATGTAGTGCACTGATAGAGAAAAAGAGATGATGAAGATGACAAATTATATGTGTGTGTCCCCCATACATGCCCCATACCATAGGCTTTCCAGCTTAAGTTACTTTAATTTGGACCAACCACAGCCAGCAGGTACATATTACATTACATGTAATTGCAAAGTGAAGTTAAAAAGTTTGTTGGGCTACACTAGAACTGTACTTGAATCTCAGCTGCTTAGATATGAGCACTTTCTTAGCTGTTAATTGAAATCATTCTTGTGTTTCTTAAATCTCCTTATGTTAATATTAATGATCCAAAACAATTGCATTTGTGTATTTATTACAAATGTAATATACTGGTTATGGCAGTAGGCCAAAAAGAAAAGCTTAACAAATAAACAACATCTCACTTCTAGCTGTCTTTATTCAGTCGAGGTTTGACAGTTATTCTTGTTACTCTTGACAAAACAGGAACAACTGAATAGTGAATTTGCAGTACAGTAGTGGCACCAGTTAACATCTTTCTGGTTAAGGCTTCCAATTCTTCTCAAGGACGGTGTCTTGTTTTGTTACTGTGCATACCTTCTGCGCATCTCAGGATATTCAGGGTAATAAATCCATGACTACCGTCTTGAATATAACAAATCTAATCGCTGTCCATATAGGTAGGTGAAGTCAGTGTAGTGAGCATAGTTGGTGTAGTCAGTGTAGTCACCGTAGTTCGTGTAGTCGGTGTAGTCAGTATAGTTGGTGTTAAAGGTGTAGTCATTGTAGTCTATGTAGTTAATTTAGTCAGTGTAGTTGGGGTGGTCAGTGTTGTCATGACTACACTGACTACACCCACTACACCAGCTGACTACACCTACTACTCTGACTACGCTGACTAGTACACCGACTACACTGACTACACTGACTAAGCTGACTACACCGACTACACTGACTACGCTGACTACACCGACTACGCTGACTACACCGGCTACACTGACTACACCGACTACACTGACTACGCTGACTAGTACACCGACTACACTGACTACACCGAATACACGGACTACGCTGACTACACCGACTACACTGGCCACACCGACTACAATGACCTACATCAACTACACTGACTACACCCACTACACCAACTGACTACACCGACTACTCTGACCACGCTGACTAGTACACCAACTACACCGACTACACTGGCTACGCTGACTACACCGACGACACTGACTACGCTGACTACACCGACTACACTGACTACGCTGACTACACCGACTACGCTGACTACACCGACTACACTGACTACACCGACTACACTGACTACGCTGACTAGTACACCGACTACACTGACTACACCGACTACACGGACTACGCTGACTACACCGACTACACTGGCCACACCGACTACACTGACTACATCAACTACACTGACTACACCCACTACACCAACTGACTACACCGACTACTCTGACCACGCTGACTAGTACACCAGCTACACCGACTACACTGGCTATGCTGACTACACCGACGACACTGACTACGCTGACTACACCGACTACACTGACTACACCGACTACGCTGACTACACCGACTACGCTGACTACACCGACTACACCGACTACACTGACTACGCTGACTACACTGACTACACTGACTACACCGACTACACTGACTACACCGACTACACGGACTACGCTGACTACACCGACTACACCGGCCACACTGACTACACCGGCCACACTGACTACACTGACTACATTGACTACACTGACTACACTGACTACACACGACTACACTGACTACACCAACTACACTGACTACACATGACTACACTTACTACAGTGACTACAACTTCAACAAACTACACTACATACAGCAAATACATTCGCTCTTTCAATTGCATGAGATAGAGATAGACTATGAAATGTATATTCGTGACAGTAGTCATGGATGCATTACCATTCGGGTTTTTTAAGGAATTTGCCCCCTTATACCAAATTTTTGTGTGGTTTAAGACTATGTGGAAACAGCAGATCTTAGCAAGGGCTTCCAATAACCCTTGCTAAGATGCACCTTTTCCCCATAGTCATAACCTTTGCAAAAAATACATCTGTATTAATTAGGAGGCACCATCCTTAAGAAAAATTAACCTATCAACATGTTTGTCACATATGGTGGGTCAGATTTGTTGTATTACCACTATATTTTAGTACCAGTCTACTGGGACACGAGTTACATGTACATGCAACTCTGAACCATTATTTTCTTTTATAAACCCGAAGTGCTCTCATGTGCTTGCCTCTCCTTTTTTGTTTTGTACGATTTCAAAAGACTGGCCATATGAGCCTTCGAGACCGCCACGTTTGTTGACAAAGTGACGGTCAATTCTCCAAGAAGGGGTGGGGAAGAGATAATATTCGAACCACCATTTTGCACACAGACAAGACCCTGGTGACAAATGAAGTCTTTTTTAACGAAAACAAAGTAATATTGTTACTTGGTTTCAAAACAATGGACATAACGTACAGCAGAGAACAATAGAGGCATTTTTCAATGAAGGGAAAAGAACTACAGGACATCATTTGAAAACTGTCTTAACTATCGATAATTAACTAAACTATCGCGATTGTCATCGATAGTTGAATTTTGCGATCAATGCGTCGCTATCGGAACACTCCAATCGCAATGCATTGATAGTTCGATCTATTGTTACACTCCTATGCATGTTAGGAGTCTATGCTACTTTTCATCCTGTACAATGTCTTACAAGGTAGTGATAAAAATATTGTCATTTGCCAACAATACACATATAGCCCAGAACCTCATATGGGGTCACTTTTTAACGCTTCCATTATTTTCAATTCAGTTAAGTGTTATTATACATATTATCTTCTCAGGCTGTGGTTGGTACATGTAGATGTACCTGATGAATAGCACATGCATGGGGATACACCCTTATATCTTCAAAATATTAGTCAAAGTAAAGATGTTGCATTCTTAGCTAGGGTAGGGAATGAAAGAGCTATATGAAACTTGAACCGAAATGTCTAAAGGTGTTCTTAAGTTAAACTCAGATCATTACACCATAGTTGCCTTTTACTACTTGCTTACTGTTTGCATTTTTTTATTTCCACAGGTCTCAAGATACAAAGCGAATCCCAAAACAAAAACAAAATAAAATACATGCAGTGGCGTAAGCAATATAAATAGCCAAGGGCATCACAAGGATTACTACAGAGTATTTTTAATGTCGTCACTTTTTGATACCCATAAGCGGTATCAATCACACAGATGTAGATTCATTAGCTTAGGTGATGCTGCTGGTGCTTGTTGGTGTAACCAATGTGCCTGCGTTATTTTTGCATTACTTTTCTTAAATGTCTATTTTAAAAGCCCTTTTTGAAGGCATGTATCCATGCCTGTTATGAATTCATACAGTGTAGTGGTTGTAGACCAGTGTGTTGATGCAAACCTACTGAGAAGGTCTGCTTTTTAGGTTTTCTATGGTGGAATAGTTCAACACGTTGTTTCTTCAACAATAAAGATTACAGAAAAGGCTTTTTGTCTGTCATCTCACTACATGGTCTACAATGTAGTCGTCCTTTTTCAATTTACATGATATTTGCAGGCTCCTTTATTCGATTTACATGCTTTTTACAGGCTCCTTTATTCGATTTACATTGTATTGACAGGCTCCTTTATTCGATTTACATGAAAATTTACAGGCTCCTTTATTCGACTTACATGATATTTACAGGCTCCTTTATTCGATTTACATGGTTTTTACAGGCTCTTTTATTCTATTTACATGAAAATTTACAGGCTCCTTAATTTGATTTACATGATATTTACAGGCTCCTTTATTCGATTTACAGGCTCCTTTATTCGATTTACATGGTATTTACAGGCTCCTTTATTCGATTTACAGGCTCCTTTATTCGATTTACAGGCTCCTTTATTCGATTTACGTGTTATTTACAGGCTCCTTTATTCGATTTACATGAAAATTTACAGGCTCCTTAATTTGATTTACATGATATTTACAGGCTCCTTTATTCGATTTACAGGCTCCTTTATTCGATTTACATGTTATTTACAGGCTCCTTTATTTGATTTACATGAAAATTTACAGGCTCCTTAATTCGATTTACATGGTATTTACAGGCTCCTTTATTCGATTTACATGAAAATTTACAGGCTCCTTAATTTGATTTACATGATATTTGCAGGCTCCTTTATTCGATTTACATGGTATTTACAGGCTCCTTTATTTGATTTACATGAAAATTTACAGGCTCCTTTTTTCGATTTACAGGCTCCTTTATTCGATTTACATGGTATTTACAGGCTCCTTTATTCGATTTACATGAAAATTTACAGGCTCCTTAATTTGATTTACATGATATTTACAGGCTCCTTTATTCGATTTACAGGCTCCTTTATTCGATTTACATGGTATTTATAGGCTCCTTTATTTGATTTACATGAAAATTTACAGGCTCCTTTATTCGATTTACATGGTATTTACAGGCTCCTTTATTTGATTTACATGAAAATTTACAGGCTCCTTTATTCCATTTACATGATATTTACAGGCTCCTTTATTAGATTTACATGAAAATTTACAGGCCCCTTTATTCGATTTACATGGTATTTACAGGCTCCTTTATTCGAATTACATGATATTTACAGGCTCCTTTATTCGATTTACATGATATTTACAGGCTCCTTTATTCGATTTACATGAAAATTTACAGGCCCCTTTATTCGATTTACATGATATTTATAGGCTCCTTCATTCGATTTGCATGAAATTTACAGGCTCCTTAAAACCATTTACATGTTATTTACAGGTAACCTTTAGTCGATTTACATGCTATTTACATGGTTTATGTCCCTTGGTTTGAGAAATTTACAGGATCGTCTTCATAATTTACATGTTTCACTTAAAATATTTACATGTTTTTTACAGGAATATCTCAAAACATGTAAATGGGTAAAAAGTATGGAAATTACCATTTACAGTATCTTTTTGACGATTTACATGTTATTTACATGTTTTTTACATACTATGTAAATTTTCAACTTTTCCAGTGAATATATAACGTGCATTTATCGCTACTTAAGGCCAAATCGTTTGTAAATCAAAGAGAGGAGCCACGATTGTGCACATTTACTCTTCAAGGCAGGGAAAACGAAACCATCATCGTGGAACCGTCCATTTTGCACTACAAGCAGTTGACCAGGGACAGTCAGCACACACATCTTAAGGTGGATATAAAGAATCCCCAAGGACATTATCCTTCATTTTATACAGGAGCTTTATCGCTACAGTTACGACTGAAAGCATTCGAAGACGAATGGTACCAAGATGTATAAAATCAAGGATTCCGAGAGTAGTTTCGAACTCACTATTTGGCAAAAAGAAATGGGTCCGAACTCCAGTATCGAGCAGACCTATTTGAAGCCGTTTATACTCGATCAGCATTACGAAGTAGCAGTTACACAAATTAATTTGCCACACACTTGGATTAATGTGGACAACGAGATGAGATTGATAACGAAAGGGAAAAGTGTAACACTGAGCAAAGGCTATTACAGGACTGTTGCTGATGTAGCACGGGGTGTGCAAAAAGCGCTAGGCGGTGGGGTTGTCTACGAACAAGTTCCCAATGAAGGGTTTGGAAAGCTGGTCTTAAAGAAAGATGCACAATTGTTTGTAGCATTGAACATTGCCAGAGCTCTAGGCATGTTGTCAGAGGACGGACAAGACATTGCCCCCCTTTTAAAATTACTTTATGGTGAAAACATTCAATCACCGACTGACGCAAAGCACCTTGGCTTTGTAATGTTAAAGAGCAGCGACAAAACAGACTATACGTCATTTATCATACCACTGCCACCAGAGACAATTTGCGCTCACCACCTCTCCAAGAAGACTTTCCAATCAATTTAATTGACCTCTGACATTGTGAGAGATAGTTTTGTAGGAAGTGAGACTGTACCTATATTATTCAAACATGACGTAAATACTAAACCAGGTTTCTTAGAAGTTATTATACCTAAACAACCGGATTACAAACGCTTAAGGGAATATTGCTTTGACAGACTGAAAATAGAACTAAATGATTCTCAAGGGCGTCCCATTTTGTTTCAAGGGGGTGAGATCAGCGTTACACTTCACTTTCGCAAAAAAAATTATTTGTAAAGAGAAAAGTTATAAATCAAGGGTGCAATAAAAATTTTGTTCATTATAACAGTTGTCGTAGAAGTGTCGACATGAATTTCGCGAGACAGAAAAGTAGTGGCCCTTTTGTGAACTGGGGACAACAATCAGGCAGCGGTATTTATTCCAACGGCTTAAATCCATATCAAAAAGGAGGTGATCAAAAAGGTAGAGGAGGTACTTACTCAAGCGGAACTGACCCGTATCAAAGAGGCGGTAATTACGGTGGGATGCGAGCAGTTCAGAGAAGGCGCAATGTTGCCTTATCGACTTATGGCAAAAGGATCAGCAAAAGAAGTAAAGGGCAGCAAGGTGGTTCGTGGGTTACAGCTATACCCATTGCGTTACAGCTACTAGAATCCTTACAGGATGGGAGAGGTCAGCAGAGAGGGGGAAATATTTTTTCAAAAGCTAAGTCACTTGTGAAGAAAGGAAGAGCAGTTTACAAGAGAGGATTAACAGGTGTAGACAAAGCGTTGAACAGTAAGGCAGGACAGATGGCTCTGCAACTAGCTACACAAGTGGCAGATATGCCCAGCGTGAAGAATAGCAAATACGGCAAATACGCAAAGAAGGGCGTGAACGGTCTTAACAAATTGAAAGGTTTTGCAGCCAAACAGAAGGGCAGCGGGCGAGCGCGTTCTTTAAGACATGTAGGTCAGACAGGACGTGGAATTATTTTAGGCAAAAATTCACCTTTCAAAGACATACCTATAATAGGTGACATTTTTTAGAGGTAGTAATACACTATTGTTCTGCAGTCGTAAGTTAATCATTGTATCTGACAGTATATAATATAAAATACTTTTGACTAATCAGTCAGTTGTTCACTGTATCTTGAGGAGTACACATCGTGTCAATATGTCAAAGCGAAAAACGAGTGCTCATTCGTATGCTGAAAGGTACTCACACACGGGATACACTGTGGCAACCACTCACGCCCCACAGTTTGGCCCCAATGTCATCGTGCAGGATAACACGTGGGAATTAACCAGAGAAATCAAACTTTTACCTCAACCATTTGTAAATCCCGGGGGTGCTGCAAGCATAAGATCGATAAAGTTTCTTATACCACCAGTTGTAGCTGAAACTTGGATTCCTTCTGAATGTAGTCTGTCTCTCAGCTATGACGTTAACAAGGCAGATGGTACCGCCTTGACCGAACCTGCAGCAGAAGCAAATGGCGATAATATCCATGCACGTTATGCGGGGTGGTCAAACGCCATGTTGATTGATGATATAAATGTCACCATCAACGGCTCCACGGCCTTGCAAAATTTGGATAGAGACTTGCCTTTGCGCAAATACATGACTTTTATTACTAATGCCACAGATTTGACACGCAGAAGGCCAACGGCTACACAGATTTTTGGCTGGGACGAAGAGTATGATTCGATTGTTGATGCTACAGATAAAATAAGAGTGGGTACTGCCACAGTTGAAGGCGAGCATGTGCAAACTAACGTAAAGGAAAGAGAAATGCAGCTAGCCCTTCAACAACACCCTGCTAATATGTTCATCAAGCCTCTTCCTGGAGATTTCTTTTCCATCAATCAACTAGTGCCTTACAATACAGGGCTAGAGGCAGAAATTTCCTTTAAAGATCCCTCTTTCGCTTTTATTTGCCGAGCTGAGCACGCCACTGGGTTGGGCGCTACCCAGCCTCTTAAATTTACTGTCAACAGAGAGGGAACATACTTGAAAATAAAATTACTGACACCTAATGTGAATATTCGTGATACGCTGGAATTTATTCTTCAAAATGCAAGCCCGAATGCGCCTTATCCGTTCGCTATTCCCAAAATGAAAATGGTTACTGTACCGGAAATGTTCACAAATACCCCAGGACGAATAAGACTGTCAGATGTATTTACAAGGCATTCTCCAGCATGTCTAGTATTCTTTGTACTAATGCCAGATGATGTGTTGAGAGGCAGCTACTCATCGGATCCTACCCACTTTAGACGCTACAATCTCACACACATTCAAATCTACGATGAAGGAAAGCAGTTTTTTGAAGAAGGTGCACTAGATGTCAACAATGCAACGGAATTCTGGCAGTATTTTTGGAGCATGAGTCGCGCGGAGGAAGATGATCGCCAAGCTTGGTACTGGAAACGAGAGCAAGTGTTGGATGGTGGAAAGTTTTTCATACCCGTTGACTTTAGTACAGCTAAAGACGGAGGAAAAACTACTGGCCCATTTATGGAACATCCTGTGGACGTTGAACTAACGTTCGGAGCTCGGGCACCGAACCTAGGTGGAGAAATAAACAATATGCGTCTACTTGCATTTTACAACACAGTAGAAAACTTGTGGCTCTCGGATCCAATCAATAAGAATTACTACCAACCTAGAGAGCAAACAGATTACCCAGGGGCTGCAGGGAGATCAATCACTCCGGGTGGAGAGCCCTTGAGCAAGATTATACGCACTTGAAGAAAAATAGTGGATATGCATGATACATTTCAATTACTTAAAGTAGGCACCAGAGACAGACATATCAGTAAGACGTTTTTGGGCGTTTACGCAGGAGATCGTGTTCCCAAGCGACGACAAATACCTTGTTGCTACATAATTAACACTGACAATAGTGGTGAGCCAGGAAAGCATTGGATAGCCATCTTCGAAAAGAGTTATACTGATCTCGGTCAAAACATATCTTTTGACAGCTACGGAAGCGTACCTTCCCAGCTGAACCCACTCTGGAAAAATTTCGATTCCTATAAACGAAGTAACAATGACTATCAACAAAAACATTCTACAGTTTGCGGAGATTACTGCCTTTACGTTCTCAAGTTGCTCAACGCTGGAAAAACTTTGGAAAATGTTCTAATTCGTTTGGACCCTCACGATAAAGAGTGCAACGATGCAAGAGTTTCCGAACACGTTCATGCGGAGTATCCTAGAATATTAAATACGTCGACACACCCACATATTAATTGCCAAAGTTGTAAAAGCAGGGAAGCATACAATAAAAAAGCACGTTACTATTAAAACTGTCTCATTCTTTTGTTAACACGGCCATGAATCCACATCCCCAATTCTATCATCCTACATACGTTTGCATCTCGGGTCAAAGTTACAGCGGGAAAACATATTTTTTACTTAAGCTTTTGAGTAATGTAAGCGCATACTTTGATACAGACGGCAGACCCTTTAAAAAGATTGTATATTGTTACGGGAGCCAGTGGCAAGATATATTCGAAAAGTTCCAAGCAATTGGTGTTACATTTCACGCAGGATTACCCGAATCATTGGACCAACTGTTTGACAAAACTGAAAAGCCATCTCTGTTGATCGTTGATGATTTGATGTCAGAATCGCAAAAGACAACAACAACAACCATTTTATTTTGCCAAAATAAATAGAAATAAAAATAATTACAGCATAAAATAAATTAACTAAAATAGGCAAAAAAACTACTCAGAATAGAAATAAACTAAACGAGCTGAGTAGTTACCAAAAAAATTAAATTGCTTTGACTAGGTTGTACATGATTAAAAAAGAAGACAAAAGTAAAATAAGGCAAGTAATAAGTAATTAAGTAAAATGTAACTAAGTATGTATAGAAAACAGGGAAAAAAATGAGAAAAAAAATGAGAAAGAAAAAAAGAAAAAAACAAGAAAAGAAGAAAAGAAAACAGTACCAGTTAATGTTTAAACCAAAATTTGTTTATATGAGTTAAATACGAGCGAAAAAGAAATTAAAACACTAAGCCAGCATTAACCATAAGTACTTAAATAATGCTTATTCATAGTTCGCTTAAATGAGCGTAGAGATAAACTTTTTAGTTCTTCATCCAAGTTATTCCAGATGGAAGGACCAGAAAAGTGTAGATTAAATTTGCCATAATTAGTTCTAACACGATTGATATAGTAGGTCGATTTTGATGCCAGCCTAGTATTATAATTGTGTTTAGATGATATACTTAAGAAGAAATTATCAAAGGCTTTAGGTAGTAAGTTATGATGATACTGAAACATAAAAAGGGCAGTATGAATACTAACCAGATCCATGAATTTAATTAGGCCTAACTGTGAAAATAAAGGGCTGGAGTGTGCATCTCGTTTGGAAAATGTAATCATTCGTACTGCCTTTTTTTGCAAAATTACAATAGGTTTAAGGTGTTTCGATACAGTTTTTTTGGGACCATACCTAACTTTTTGAATCGGATCTTAGACAGTCTTCTCCTTGTCAAATCAAAGTGAAGTTTGCAATACTTGTTGGTTTTGGATTGAACTTTGGCGTGGTTTACATTTTGTAAAAATCGATACTTCCATGACAACGATAAACAAAAATCCTCGAAAACAGTAAAATTGAAATTTTGCACGATCCAGATTTCGCTTTGAAAAGCAAATACCAGCATCTTAAACTGTGGCGTATGGCAAACAAAATATACAAGAACAAAAAAATTCTGTATGTTTGTTTTGAAGTAAATCGCAAAAACATTTTCAACCTTAGTTTTTGCCTAGTAATTGTTAAAGCACCGAAAAATAATCAACGCTTTGATGAAATGGCTAGTAAATACTGTTAAGATGTGTCTTTTACTTACTATTTTACGCCTAGAAAGTTTTGCTGAAACTGGTGGTCGCGATCTCGAGAACGACTTGTTTTTCTAAGATCATTCGCGTAATAATTTTGTGGTAAGTTTTTAATTTGAGCGCTTTTGCGAAAATCTTAAGAACGGCTCGATAGATTTTTTTAAAACATTAAACATGCGTGCTTGACGAAGTGACCAATTTTAGTTTTGAGTCTTATTAACATTGATTCACTGGAACACTTTTAGATTTAACGTTAAAGAGAATGTATGAACCGACGGAGAAGGTTGCGTTACAAATTCACAGTTGGCAAGTAGATGCTAATATATTCAAAGTAATGCGTTATATTCATTGCCTCGTGATTTTTATCTGGTTTCTTTGTTCTTTGTTGCACTGTAGATTACAACGAAAAGTAAAAATCACGGAAGAATGCATTGCGCATTACTTTGAATATATTAGCATTTACTTGCCAACTGTTTATATGTAACGCAAGCCTTTCCGTCGGTTCATACATCCTCTTTAACGTTAAATCTAAAAGTGTTCCAGTGAATCAATGTTAATAAGACTCAAAACTAAAATTGGTCACTTCGTCAAGCACGTATGTTTAATGTTTTAAAAAAATCTATCGAGCCGTTCTTAAGATTTCCGCCAAAGCGCTCAAATTAAAAAATTACCACAAAATTATTACGCGAATAATCTTAGAAAAACAAGTCGTTCTCGAGATCGCGAACACCAGTTTCAACAAAACTGTCTAGGCGTAAAATAGTAAGTAAAAGACACATTTTAACAGTATTTATTAGCCATTTCATCAAAGCGTTGATTATTTTTCGGTGCATTTACTATTACTAGGCAAAAACTAAGGTTGAAAATGTTTTTGCGATTTACTTCAAAACAAACATACAGAATTGTTTTGTTCTTGTATATTTTGTTTGCCATACACCACAGTTTATGATGCTGGTATTTGCTTTTCAAAGCGAAATCTGGATCGTGCAAAATTTCAATTTTACTGTTTTCGAGGATTTTTGTTTATCGTTGCCATGGAAATATCGATTTTTACAAAATGTAAACCACACCAAAGTTCAATCCAAAACTAACAAGTATTGCAAATTTCACGTTGATCTGACAAGGAGAAGACTGTCTAAGAGCCGATTCAAAAAGTTAGGTATGGTCCCAAAAAAACTGTATCGAAACACCTTAAGGGTTGTAGTGTAGGTGTTACCCCAAACAATTATGCCGTAGGTAAGAAAAGGATAAACTAGCGAATAATACAACTGAGTAAGGATGTCATTAGTAACAAAATGTCTTAGCTTAGATAAGATGCCAATACCTCTTGAAATTTTTTTGCTCATTTCATGTGCATGCTTTTTCCAATTTAGATTACAATCAATAATAAGACCTAAGTATTTGACATAGGTCATTTGTTCCACAGGCCTACCTGAAATTTTCAAACTAACTGGTTGAGGTTTTCTTTGTGGAGGGTGAAAAATTACAAAATTAGTTTTGTCAATATTTAAAGATAATCTATTTGATCGTAGCCATTGCTTAACTTTATCTAATTCTTCATTCAGTTTTAACTCAAGGCTTTTTAAGTTCTGATCTTGCAAGAAAATGTTGGTATCATCTGCAAATAGGTGGAAATCTAGTACACTGGAACATTTATGCAGATCATTCACATATAACAAAAATAACAAAGGCCCCAATACTGAGCACTGTGGTACTCCACATAGAATTTGCTGCGGGCCTGACTCTATTTGACCAAGTGTGACAAACTGACTCCTATTCGATAAATAGGAAGAGAACCATTTATGTGCAATACCCCTAATACCATAGTATTCCAATTTATCAAGTAAGATATGATGGTCCACAGTGTCAAAGGCCTTACACAAATCTATGAAAACACCACATGAATAGTTCTTGTTGTCTATAGCTTTTTGGATTTTATCTACCATAAGAGTAAGAGCATGAACTGTAGAATGATTTGAGCGAAAACCAAACTGTTGGTCAAAGAAAGTACAAGATTTCTCAAACTACTTAATTAATCTGTTATACATTAACCTCTCAAGAATCTTATTAAATATAGACAGCAATGAGATAGGACGATAATTAGATACCATAAGAGGTGAGCCTTTTTTGTAAACCGGAATAACTTTTGCCATTTTAAAATGATCAGGAACTGTGCCTGATGTAAAGGAGCAATTAAATAAGATTTCAAGAGGGTGAGAAATATAATTCTTTAAAATTTTCAAGAGGACTACTGGAATACTAAAGGGTCCAGTTGCCTTATTAGAATTCAGGGTACTTATAATGTCTACAATTTCAATGTTGGTAACTGGTGAGAGAAAAAAACTTGAGCTTCTGGGATTGTCAAGATAAATTTTATGTGCAAAGGCCCCACAACTGGGAATTTCAGTTGCTAACCTTGAACCAATGGTTGCAAAATAATTATTAAATTCATTTGCTATTGATTTGACATCAGTAATCTCTTGATTGTCTTTAACAAGCCTGTTGGGCTTAAAGGAATCTTTTGACTTAAGAGTTACAAGTTGCCTTATACCTTTCCAAACATTTTTGACATTGCTTTGATTAGCTATGAAGTAGTTACGGTAATAAAGCTTTTTGCTAAGTCATAGTAGACCAACAAGTTTGGTTCTATATATTTTATATTTGAAGTGACTATGGCTAGATTTAGTTCTTATGAATTGTCTATACAGGATATCCTTATGCTTTATAGACTTCTGTAGTGCCTTAGTTATCCAAGGTTTGGAATTAAACTTGACCTCTTTTCGGGAACGTTTTTTTAGTGGAAGGTGTTTATTTACAATTCTTGAGCACTCGGAAAAGAAAACCTCAAATAACTGATTTACATTTTGAGATTCCCTGAAAGCATCTTGCCACTGGATTAATGCAAAGTCATTTAAGACAGATTCTTCATTGAGATTAAAAAAATCTTGTTTATAAATTTTGTCTTTTGAATCAGACAAAATATTGATTTCATTTATAATTAAAAAATTGGGAAGATGATCAGTAAGGTCATAAATGATATTGCCACTGATAGAATGAAAATCAAGGGAATTAAAGAAGATGTTGTCAATCAAAGTAGCAGTGTGGTGAGTTATTCTAGTTGGCTTAATAATATGAGGCTCATGAAAATTGGCACTCGTAGTATTTATAAATTCCTCAGTAGGTTTATGAATTTCAAAGTTTAAAAGATTAACATTAAAGTCACCTAATAAGGCACAGAGTTTTCCTTCTCTATTTATAACATCAATGTCAGAAAATAACTTGTTCAAGAAAAGATCTAAATTTGAATTTGGGTGTCTGTAAATGATGCCACATAGAATATTTTTGCTAGACTTATTTTCAATTTCTGCCCAAAGCATTTCATATTCATCAGTGCTGGAGCTCAAATCATCCCTGATATGGAAGTTTATACCATTATGAATAAAAGCACCAACTCCCCCTGCCCTCAGTTTTGTTGGCTGGGAAATAAATGTGTATTCAGGGAGATGACAAGCCATTGAATGGTCAGAATAATTATTAATCCACGTTTCAGTAAGACCAATAAGTGAAAACGGAAAGCTTAAGTCAGATAACATTTGGGTTAAATGATCAAAATTGGCATTTAGACTTCTAATATTACAGTTTAAAACTGAAAAAGATTTAGACAAATTCGAATTTTGAATATCTGTAGAATTAATAAAATCAGAAACAGAATAGTAGTCAAAGTTCACCTTAGACGGCATGTTGGTATCAGGATCAGATGCTGTGAGTCGAGGAATGTTATTGAGCTCAGAGATCACCTGAAGGCAAGGTAGATCTTCAAAATTTGTACCAGCCATTCAATGGAAGTCATGTTATATTTGTATCATTTGAGCCTGCCTCTGCAATCTGAACATCAGTTGAGCATTCCTCCGATCCAGCAGGTGAAGGTGGTTTGTGCTTTGCTTCTAATTTTGCCAAATCTTTTGGAGAACAAATTTTAACTGAAGGGCTTGCTTCATCTTTGCGAAAATAGATATTTCCATAGTAAGACCAGATATATCGAAACTTGAATTTCTTCTTAAACTCGTTACAATTATGAAAGAGATCCTTTCTAGATGAAGTTAAGCTTTCCTGAATAAAGATCTTATTTTCACCTTGTCTACCAAGGCCAAGATTTCCAGAAGTTATGTTCTTCAACTTGGTTCTTGCTTTGTAAAGGAAGATATGTCAACTAAAGGAGTACATCACCAAGATTGTACGCTCATAACTATAGGCCAAAATCTATTTGCTCAGGGAAAAAACAGCGTGACCATGCGAAGGAACATACAGTATTACATTCTGTTTAATTCGCTCTCTGACAAATTGCCGATTCAGCTATTAGGTCATAGATTTATGAGAGCCGGTAATCACTTTATCGCCTTGTTTGATTATCTGATGAGTGCCAAACTGTACAATTATCTTCTGATCGATTTACATCCCAGAGGAGCACTGGGGAACAAAGAAATCAAGATACGCAATAACATCTTGCTGGCTGAAATCGACGAGCTAGGAGAGACGGGTATAAATTGCTACGTGCATAAAGGCCCCCGTTGTAAAAGTCGCTGACAACAGACATGGATAGACTAAACGAGTACGCGCCTTTACTGAACGAATTCGTCAACAAGAATAACTTACAAGTTTTGACAGTCAACAACGTAGTTAAAACAATTGCTGATGTGGTCCGAAATTATCTATTGGGAAACGTTCCGTGTTCTTGCAAGGATGTCGAAACATCTACATGTACAAAGAAGTTAATGAGATTTAGACAATATCCTTTTTTACTACAAATCGGGAAAAGACGGTTCTCTGTAAAAGAACGCCGAGAACTCATCATAATTAATGCACCGATAGTAAAACAAGTTCTACGACATGCATTGTATAAACTACAAAAGGATCCTACAAACTGCTGTAAACTAGCTCGTTCAGTCAAAGAAGAAGCATAAAAGCATTTGAACGCTAAAACATACAGTCATTTGTACTAAGACATTCACCATGACTGATTGCGAAGCTGCGAAATATTTTGACAAATTCAAATTAGTGCCTAGAGAAATGGCCTGCAAAAGTAGCCGTAACTCCTCGCCGACTAATGCTATTCAAAATGGTGGCCAATTGGGCGTCTCAGCTAACACGGAAGATTTGAATCGCTTAAAATTACTTAAGCTGCAAGAGAACGGTGACCAATCGCAATTACAGCAAACTCGCGACGACATGGAATTGTTTCGAAAACCTAACTTAGGGGCCGAAGGAATTAGCACTTTAATGGAACGCGCTGAAAATCGACATCGAGCTTTAGCCAGGAAAAAAGCCGACGGGATCGAAGATGCGTCAGAGCCCATAAATGAAACGCTTGATTGTCGAATGAATCGTTTAGAAGCATATCTACATCGAATAGTTCAGGCTACAGAAGGGGTGAGCAGAAACATTCTCAAACAGAAAAATATGCTGCCGACACTAGGAACCGCAATGGCTGAACAAATACACTCTAGCAATATTAATTATTCTAAACAGTCCCCCACGAAAGCGTCTTCGCCGTATAAAGCAAATATATCTCGTAAGATGCCTAAATTAGCAACGAAGCCTTATACAATTACCCCTGCTGAAAGGGTTAAAACTATACATCGTAAAGTTAAGAAAGGACCCGATTTCATGTATGGCAAAGGATTTAATGATATTTTCAGCAAAAAAGGACTTTCACATTCTTATAGCATTCCTCAAAGCTGGGAAACTGTACTGTAAAGCTAATAAATTACAATAAAAGCGTTCTCATTTGGAAAAATAAATATTTCTTACGCGACTTAAACAAAATGTGTTCTATATTTACAATGAAAAACTCCCATAAGGCGCGAATAACACAGTAGGCCATTCTGGAAAGCTGTTCTTAAACTCGACACCACTTACACTTAGTTCAAAGCTAGCGCACTAGAGTATATGTGCGCCCATTCGGCGTGATTTTATGCAAATGATATGCAGACCGCGAAGCGGCCTAAGCTTATGAATAATAGCCCTAAGTCGCCATGTTGTTTTGTACCCTAGCCCGCGAAGCGGGTCGGAACCCTAAGTGGCGGCCATCTTGCTCATGAATAATAGCCCTAACCCTAGCCCCGCGAAGCGGGTCGTAACCCTAAGCCGCCATATCGTTTTTAACCCTAAGCCGCCATATCGTTTTTAACCCTAAGCCGCCATCTTGTTTTTTCTCGAAGGTTTCTTCCCCGAAAGCCGCCATGTTGTTTTTTCTCGAAGGTTTCTTCTTCGCTAACCCTAACCCGCCATCTTGGATTTAACCCTAAGCCGCCATCTTGTTTTTTCTCGAAGGTTTCTTCCTCGAAAGCCGCCATGTTGTTTTTTCTCGAAGGTTTCTTCTTCGCTAACCCTAAGCCGCCATTTTTTAACCCTAAGTCTCTATGAGACTTTAACCCTAAGTTTTTTCTAAGTCTCTTAACCCTAAGTCTCTATGAGACTCTCTACTTTAAAAAAGAAAAAAAGAATGCGCCAGCCGGGATTCGTACCTGAAGAATTTAGAAGAGTTAGAATGAGAAACCTAATACTTACCTCACTGAGCCAAGCCCGGGCTGACTGAGTAATGAGTGGGATAAGTTCTAATAGTAGGTTATTCAGTGCGGACCCTGAGAAAACAGTCGAAAGGTATAAACAAATGCGGACCCTGAGAAAACAGTCGAAAGATATAAACAAAAGCGCCTTGAAATCATCCCATCAAATCACCCTTAGCCCTTAAAACAGAAATCAAGCGCAGATAAAATCAATCCTCCTTTATTATTCTTCGCGCGTGGGCGAACAAGATTTACAATACTTTAAAACAACGCACTGGTATCAAATCCTACAAAGCTGTAGGAAAATAAAGTTTATGGAACCTTGCCGTTTTCTTTCAATCTTACGGCCCTTATTGTCACTCTCAATGGTTACAATATCAATATGATCATTAAATGTCACGATCTTCGGTTTTTCATCCACGGATAATTTCTGCCATTCCTCATTCATCTTCGGTATTCTAGCCCGATCCTTTCTTCGACGTATCATTTTGGTGCGCCATCTTTTCTTGGACCGATTATATTTTGCGGCATTCTTTCCTTGGTCCGATAAGATGATAGTATGATGTATTCCAATCAGGTCCCTCCTTGTTCTATTATGCGGTATTCCAAACAAATCCATACTTGCTCAAACCGGTCTTTGCAAATTTTTCAAAGCGTATCGTTCTTGCTTTAAGTTAATGTTTTCCAAGAACCAACTGAAACTCCCGTGCTGTAAACTGTGAAGACCTATTTCCCTTACAATAAACGGTTGCTGGTTCAGTTGATACCCATCCAAATCGACAATCATACAGATTTGTTCCAGGTTGTCTTCTGTCTAAAACAGAGTTGATTTGGTTTAACTGACACACCCTAAACAGGTACAGACTTGCCCCATGAGGTCATAACCGTCTTTGTCGTTAGAATGTTTGTCGGAACATATCGAATCATACCTGGTGACGTCATATCTACCTTGTTTTGTATATAAAAATTGTATTGCGCGAATTTTCTAAAAGGGAACGATCAAAGATGGCTGCTTGTTTTCTCTATCTCTCGTCAAGTTTTACGGATTGGTTTCTTTACAAGACACACTTGTACCTGTGTAAGCAGTTGTATGAACCCACCGACTTACCGGAACCGACAGACGATCCTTTACAGGTAATTGAACTCTGTCAAGGCAATATCGGGCGTTGGATTGCATTTATGGTCTGGTTGGAAACATGTCCGAACGCGTTTCCTTGTTTTCAAGAAATACGGCGACGTTACGCCATTCCCTCTATTGTAACGTTGGATGGTCTACTACGGCTAAAAGATAGATCTCTAACGCAGTCCACTTAACTTCGACCAAAATGAACTACAGAAGTTTTTACTCTACGAGTGAAGAATGTCAACGTCGGATGTTCACCTAGATGTCCCAAACAACGGTTCTTTTAGGAACCACCAAAGCCTATGAAAGTAAATGACCAATAAAACATTACTTTCTGTTTTGAGTAACCAGGTGTTTAGAAAAAATCAACATATTATTTTTGGTTAAGGCTGTATTTTATTTTTTTTCAATACTGTCCAAGAATGGCAGAACTTGGATGGGGAATATACCCCATTTGACCCTGACTAAAATGTTTGGGTGAACTGCCTTCATCTTCGGGACTGGCCTCTTCTACAGTCATGTCCTCTTCTGGACTATCCTCTTCTGGACTGTCCTCTTCTGGACTGTCATACATGTCATCATCAGGTGACTCGTTGGGTGACTCGTCCGTGTCCTCTTTGTCTGTGTCGGATTCTTCCAAAGATTGAAAAACCCGGACTCGGTGGTTCTGGGGTAATTGGTTCAAAAATATTGTTTTCTGAGTGACCCTGTTCGTTACTATCACGCTGTTCAACTTGTAAATGGTTGGCTTCGTGACGTTGTCGATTATCCGATCGAGTAAATTGTTTCAGACAGTAACGACACGTCGTACTCATCGAGACATTTGCACGGTTTGATGTTTACACAAAAATGATCTAAAATGATCAGAATTGCGACTTATATACGTTGCTAACAACATGAGGTCGAGGTTACATCAGGTCGAGGTTCTGATAAGTCCATCAGTACCTCTTGAAGCGCTTTTTGAATTTTTTCCAAGACCTGTTGTATGTCATCCTTCGGTTTTGATACCTTTAGCTTATGTTTCCAACAGTAATGTTTTTCGTGGCGTTTTCGATTCCGATTGATGGTAAAGGGTTTGTCACAATATTGACATAGATAGGACATGATTGCTCCGTCAAGTGTTGACTCCAATTGATATTTTAGTGTCTAGAATGACTGTATTCAGTAATGTATAGTTAGACCCATTCCCCCTCTACCTACCCCTCAGCTTCTTGAAGTTATAACCTCCTCATATGAGTTGAGGTTAACCAGCCCCGTCATGTACTATCCTCCTCCTCCTCCTCCTCAAAATAGTATCCCCCTCGTACTCTCCTCCTCCTCCTCCTCAAAATAGTATCCCCCTCGTACCCTCCTCCTCCTCCTCAAAATAGTATCCCCCTCGTACCCTCCTCCTCCTCCTCCTCAAAATAGTATCCCGCTTCGTACCCTCCTCCTCCTCCTCCTCCTCAAAATAGTATCCCCCCTCGTACCCTCCTCCTCCTCCTCAAAATAGTATCCCCCTTCGTACCCTCCTCCTCCTCCTCAAAATAGTATCCCCCTCGTACCCTCCTCCTCCTCCTCAAAATAGTATCCCCCTCGTACCCTCCTCCTCCTCCTCAAAATGGTATCCCCTTCGTACCTCCTCCTCCTCCTCAAAATAGTATCACCCTTCGTACCCTCCTCCTCCGAATAGTATCCGAATAGTATCCGAATAGTATCCGGATACTATTCTAGACACTAAAATATCAATTGGAGTCAACACTTGACGGAGCAATCATGTCCTATCTATGTCAATATTGTGACAAACCCTTTACCATCAATCGGAATCGAAAACGCCACGAAAAACATTACTGTTGGAAACATAAGCTAAAGGTATCAAAACCGAAGGATGACATACAACAGGTCTTGGAAAAAATTCAAAAAGCGCTTCAAGAGGTACTGATGGACTTATCAGAACCTCGACCTGATGTAACCTCGACCTCATGTTGTTAGCAACGTATATAAGTCGCAATTCTGATCATTTTAGATCATTTTTGTGTAAACATCAAACCGTGCAAATGTCTCGATGAGTACGACGTGTCGTTACTGTCTGAAACAATTTACTCGATCGGATAATCGACAACGTCACGAAGCCAACCATTTACAAGTTGAACAGCGTGATAGTAACGAACAGGGTCACTCAGAAAACAATATTTTTGAACCAATTACCCCAGAACCACCGAGTCTGGGTTTTTCAATCTTTGGAAGAATCCGACACAGACAAAGAGGACACGGACGAGTCACCCAACGAGTCACCTGATGATGACATGTATGACAGTCCAGAAGAGGACAGTCCAGAAGAGGATAGTCCAGAAGAGGACATGACTGTAGAAGAGGCCAGTCCCGAAGATGAAGGCAGTTCACCCAAACATTTTAGTCAGGGTCAAATGGAGTATATTCCCCATCCAAGTTCTGCCATTCTTGGACAGTATTGAAAAAAAATAAAATACAGCCTTAACCAAAAATAATATGTTGATTTTTTCTAAACACCTGGTTGCTCAAAACAGAAAGTAATGTTTTATTGGTCATTTACTTTCATAGGCTTTGGTGGTTCCTAAAAGAACCGTTGTTTGGGACATCTAGGTGAACATCCGACGTTGACATTCTTCACTCGTAGAGTAAAAACTTCTGTAGTTCATTTTGGTCGAAGTTAAGTGGACTGCGTTAGAGATCTATCTTTTAGCCGTAGTAGACCATCCAACGTTACAATAGAGGGAATGGCGTAACGTCGCCGTATTTCTTGAAAACAAGGAAACGCGTTCGGACATGTTTCCAACCAGACCATAAATGCAATCCAACGCCCGATATTGCCTTGACAGAGTTCAATTACCTGTAAAGGATCGTCTGTCGGTTCCGGTAAGTCGGTGGGTTCATACAACTGCTTACACAGGTACAAGTGTGTCTTGTAAAGAAACCAATCCGTAAAACTTGACGAGAGATAGAGAAAACAAGCAGCCATCTTTGATCGTTCCCTTTTAGAAAATTCGCGCAATACAATTTTTATATACAAAACAAGGTGGATATGACGTCACCAGGTATGATTCGATATGTTCCGACAAACATTCTAACGACAAAGACGGTTATGACCTCATGGGGCAAGTCTGTACCTGTTTAGGGTGTGTCAGTTAAACCAAATCAACTCTGTTTTAGACAGAAGACAACCTGGAACAAATCTGTATGATTGTCGATTTGGATGGGTATCAACTGAACCAGCAACCGTTTATTGTAAGGGAAATAGGTCTTCACAGTTTACAGCACGGGAGTTTCAGTTGGTTCTTGGAAAACATTAACTTAAAGCAAGAACGATACGCTTTGAAAAATTTGCAAAGACCGGTTTGAGCAAGTATGGATTTGTTTGGAATACCGCATAATAGAACAAGGAGGGACCTGATTGGAATACATCATACTATCATCTTATCGGACCAAGGAAAGAATGCCGCAAAATATAATCGGTCCAAGAAAAGATGGCGCACCAAAATGATACGTCGAAGAAAGGATCGGGCTAGAATACCGAAGATGAATGAGGAATGGCAGAAATTATCCGTGGATGAAAAACCGAAGATCGTGACATTTAATGATCATATTGATATTGTAACCATTGAGAGTGACAATAAGGGCCGTAAGATTGAAAGAAAACGGCAAGGTTCCCATAAACTTTATTTTCCTACAGCTTTGTAGGATTTGATACCAGTGCGTTGTTTTAAAGTATTGTAAATCTTGTTCGCCCACGCGCGAAGAATAATAAAGGAGGATTGATTTTATCTGCGCTTGATTTCTGTTTTAAGGGCTAAGGGTGATTTGATGGGATGATTTCAAGGCGCTTTTGTTTATATCTTTCGACTGTTTTCTCAGGGTCCGCATTTGTTTATACCTTTCGACTGTTTTCTCAGGGTCCGCACTGAATAACCTACTATTAGAACTTATCCCACTCATTACTCAGTCAGCCCGGGCTTGGCTCAGTGAGGTAAGTATTAGGTTTCTCATTCTAACTCTTCTAAATTCTTCAGGTACGAATCCCGGCTGGCGCATTCTTTTTTTCTTTTTTAAAGTAGAGAGTCTCATAGAGACTTAGGGTTAAGAGACTTAGAAAAAACTTAGGGTTAAAGTCTCATAGAGACTTAGGGTTAAAAAATGGCGGCTTAGGGTTAGCGAAGAAGAAACCTTCGAGAAAAAACAACATGGCGGCTTTCGAGGAAGAAACCTTCGAGAAAAAACAAGATGGCGGCTTAGGGTTAAATCCAAGATGGCGGGTTAGGGTTAGCGAAGAAGAAACCTTCGAGAAAAAACAACATGGCGGCTTTCGGGGAAGAAACCTTCGAGAAAAAACAAGATGGCGGCTTAGGGTTAAAAACGATATGGCGGCTTAGGGTTACGACCCGCTTCACGGGGCTAGGGTTAGGGCTATTATTCATGAGCAAGATGGCCGCCGCTTAGGGTTCCGACCCGCTTCGCGGGCTAGGGTTCAAAACAACATGGCGACTTAGGGCTATTATTCATAAGCTTAGGCCGCTTCGCGGTCTGCATATCATTTGCATAAAATCACGTCGAATGGGCGCACATATACTCTCGTACTTGGATCCACTATCGCTTAGTGTAAACACAGGCAGCCCAAGCTGAGAGCTGCGCATAAATTAGACTGTTTTTTTCACGCTATGCATAATAATGACATCGGCAACATTTAAGAGTTTGTATGGAAATGATACAAAACGTCTCAAATTGCCACAAATCAGAAAGAAGTCGAAATAAAAAAGATTTGTCTTATTTCATTGTTTTATTGGTCATTATTGGAGGGCTTCCTGGGCTGGTTTGAAGCTTTTTGGGCGAGAAATTGAGGTTTATATTTTTCATCAGTTACTGAACGTTTAGAATTAATTAAAGGCAGGAAACAGTTTCACACTGCACCTCACTTGAGGTTCGATAAATTCCATCACAATAAACGAATCGCCCTAAAACTTCAAAGGTTTATTCTAGGGTCTTGCGCATACCTCTGTTCTTTCTCATGGGTTCCAGATCCTATTTTAAGCCGCCGAAAATCCCTCTTAAATACGAAACTCGCCTTTCCTGGTATGCATTTTCATTTGAAGTGCACACATGAATCATTGCGAGCCGCGTTTCGACGACAAAATGTCCCTCAGCCGGGGACAGGCTGAGTGAGATTGTCCACAAGCAGAAGGCGACACTGCGGAGTCCAGAGAGGTCAGTTTGAGGGCCTGATAGAAAACTATCGGCACGCCCGTGAAATTTAGTCGCCTCACTTGACGCCACGAGCACGCTTTAATGTCTTCGTGCGACAATATATTAGCATTTGATAGTGATTTGTTCCGTCACGTTTACCTGTTTACCGCAAAAAAAAATGTTGTCGAAATTTAGAAGAAGAGACGAGGAGCAGTTTCCACCAAGAAAAAAAATTGCACCGGTTTTCAAAGGAATGGAAATTGTGGTGGGTATTCTCCACGGTCACAGCAACATTTTTTTTTAGGGCAGACAACCCTATATATGGGAATTAAAAAAAAGTGTTGATTTGCGGGCAGTGAGCAGGATCACTTGCGCCAAATACTCGGCATAAAATCATCGAATGGATTGATTAGAGTGCAGCAAAAGATGGTTCTTCTTTCGTCCCTAAAACAAAATTATGGTTTTCCAAGTCAAGTGAGGCGAGTGAATTTCACGGCCGTTCTAATATTTCTCTATTTCTGTAAACCAACCTCTCTGGACTCCGCAGTGTCGTGTTTGCTAATGTCGACAATCTCACTCAGCCTATCCCCGGCTGAGGGACATTTTGTCGTCGAAACGCGGCTCGCAATGATTCATGTGTGCACTTCAAATGAAAACGCCTACCAGGAAAGGCGAGTTTCGTATTTAAGAGGGATTTTCGGCTGCTTAAAATAGGATCTGGAACCCATGAGAAAGAACAGAGGTATGCGCAAGACCCTAGAATAAACCTTTGAAGTTTTAGGGCGATTCGTTTATTGTGATGGAATTTATCGAACCTCAAGTGAGGTGCAGTGTGAAACTGTTTCCTGCCTTTAATTAATTCTAAACGTTCAGTAACTGATGAAAAATATAAACCTCAATTTCTCGCCCAAAAAGCTTCAAACCAGCCCAGGAAGCCCTCCAATAATGACCAATAAAACAATGAAATAAGACAAATCTTTTTTATTTCGACTTCTTTCTGATTTGTGGCAATTTGAGACGTTTTGTATCATTTCCATACAAACTCTTAAATGTTGCCGATGTCATTATTATGCATAGCGTGGAAAAAACAGTCTAATTTATGCGCAGCTCTCAACCTTAGCTTGGGCTGCCTGTGGTGTAAATATAATTTGACCATCAAAGGCTCCGCGGTTAGCCACAGATAACATGGTTCTAAATTCTCTACAAAAAGGTAACAATAATCGTTTAAGGTGGCAAAGTACAACCTGAGTCTTCGAGGATTGTCGAATCGCAGAAGAAGATAGATCTTCCGAACGTCAAAACCATGTAGCAAATGGGCACATAATAAGGCCATTTTTTGTTTGAAATGTGAAGTGTTCCCAAACCGAAAATATTCTAGCATTGTCTCGGAATATCCTTGGGGCGTGTATGACATAAGTTCCTCTAAGCCTAGTTCGTCGTTGAGTAGACTTCTTAGCATCTCGTTGGGGTTTTCTTCGGCCTCTGTACTTTCCAATTGGGATGCGCTTGTTTCCTCTTCATTTTCAATTTGTGTACGGCAGCGTCCGCAGTGACTCCACGTTTTTTTCCACACTTCCTGACACTTCTTATGGCAGAAATTAGAACAGCAGCTCAAGCGTAGAACGTTCGTTTGACATGTAAAACCTTCCAGCTTACAAAAAAAAAACATTCAAACTCCATTTCCACGATCTCTGGATCTCTGGATCTCAGTCTGTCGCTGCGACGAGCCATCACTTGAAGTTGATTACAGTAAACCACAAAGGATGAAGCTTTGTGTATACCTCTACAACACCTACCCATATATAAAGCAGCGCAGCGGATAGATGAAAAAGATACATTAAAAATGAATAAGAACCAGTACACCCACGGGAGTAGATTAGCGTCTTTTTCTTTTTTAACAAGTGCCGCTTTGCTGATCAATGATGTGACACACAAATGAGGGCGGGTTTTCTTAAAACTTAGATGTCTTTTGTCCCTACGTAGAGATCACACGGGTTTTTAATAAGTGCCACTTTGCTGATCAATGATGTGACGCTCAAATGAGGGAGGGTTTATTAAACCCTGCATTTCTTTTTGTCCTTACGTAGAGATCACATGGGTATTTAGTAAGTGCCGCTTTGCTGATCGACGATGCGACGCATAAAAGCTATAGGGGCTGTGATAATTAGTATTTTTAAAGGGTGGAATTTACTCACTACTACAGAAAAAGAAATTTACTTGGTGAAGAGAAAACTGTTGAGAAAAATGAACTTTTCTGGCAAAGCTTTACAAGAAACAAGGTAAATTGAACTTTTTACTGTGAATTGAGATGGATGGTAAGATTTTTTTTATAGGGGTAGCTTGAGTTAATTGGAAATTTTTTTCTTATTTCTATTTTAGTTCCGATGTCATTAAGTTTGAAGACTCCAACGAATTCAAAGAGCTGCTTATGATCACAACTCCTTTAAAAGAACATTTTCCGTGCGCCATCGTCGAAAAAGACACAGGGAGGTACAAAGACGTAATTAACAACGGCCAGTTTCTTGGAATTTTTAACGAACTTTTCGTGACTATTGAGTTGGAGCTTGTAAAACTGGCAATAGCGTCTCCAGGCTTCACAATTTCTTTCGAGGAAGCCTACGAGCATTTTAATGCGGACAGAAACTTGAGATCCTCCATAAGGAGGAACTTACGGAAAAGTATATTTTTTGAAAGTGAAAAGTGTAATGTTTTTTTTTTGAAGCCTGAGTATCTTCATTATTTTATAGACTTTTAATGGAGCTGAAAACTTGTTTCTTGTTTTCAGGTGTTTTTAAAAATGATTGATTAAGATAAATGTTGGCATATTTAGTAAAGAAAAACATAATTTACGACAGTATCAGTAAATGCAGCGTACTAATTTATTTTTACAAAATATGTATCAATAGGTATTTACACTTTTACAATACAGATTCAATTCAAAAAAATTAAACCAGTTTCTTGTAACCGTAAGGAAAAGTCTTGTAGCCTTCGTTCACTTTGAGAACGCGCTTATCAAACACAAGTGAATAGTTCTTTTTTACAACATGCGAATGTAAATTAAATTCGTCATCACGCGCAATGTAAAAGAACGGCACTTCTATTTTCTTGCCAGAAAGGCCATTCGCACGCAGTTCTTCTTTGGACAACACAAGATCAACCATCACATCATGATTAACAACTTTCTTTGCACTCAGTTTTTTAACGCTCAGTCCTCGAACTTTTGTAATGTTGGCAACATGTTCACCCGTTTCGCTATTGATTACTTTACATGAGTAATTTTTTGCGCCACCACTCACAAACTCGCTTATGTGTTGGCCGGGTTGCAATTCTGAGGTTAGCTCGCCCAAGTAATCGCCTGTAGGAGGGTTCCATCCATTGGCGTCAAATCGAAAAATTACTGAGTCAGTATCGCAGTAATAGACACGCTCTTGCAAATTATCTAAAAGTTCTCGATGCAATTTAAGTCTAGCCCACATTGTGGTGAACAGAGCCACGACAACATTTGTTTTGTTTCCGGTGCTTACGAAATCTCTCTTGTGAACCGATTTCACTAAGAGATGTTCATGATTAATCTGCCTAGATGTTACTTTGCACGAATCAGTCATCAACAATTCATGGAAACGTGAAGCGTGCTGGACAATTTCCGTTTCGGCTTTATTTGGATCTTGACCAAAGTACCCCCAAGCATTGTTCAGCTCACTTTTAGATCCAGCGCGTGCTGCAGGATTCTTTTTTATTGCGTCATAGTCTAATTCGATTCCTTCTCTTTCTTGGTAATTTTCAATGTATTGCTTTTTGATGTCTTCTGTAGTACATCATGCCGGCCAGTCAGATGATTCTTGTTTGACCTTGAGAAATGCGTCTATGTAGTGTTTGAAGAGGCCAATCACACGATCTGGATAATCCCACACCTTATGTATCCGAATTATCTTGTATCCGAGCTCAACGGCGTAGTAAATTTCAGGCGTTGCCCACGTTCCTCTCAGCGTTCGCTGTTCGTCGGTGTGTTTGCATTCGTCTAAATTCTGCTCTTTAGCGCATTGAGCGCAAAGCGTGAACATCAATTTGTGGCCATTTTTGCTCAGTGGTATGCGCACAGGAATTACAGGATGAAACAGGTCTTGCGGAGCTAACAAATCGCATTTCATCAAGCCAAAATAAGCATCCTTGTCGTAGTGAAAATCTTGCGTGTAGATTAAGGGGTGTCCTTTCGGATAAGCTTCGTACTTGCATACATAGGGGTAGAGCGAAGTGAAATCATAGTAATGCATTTCTTCATCTTTCACGTACAGCCTCACAGCTTCCGAGCGTCCACCAAAGAAAGCGTCTCGCGGGTTGAGTGGCTCGTGCAGGAAATCTGACTCATTTTCTTTTTCCATCCAATCTCTGATACCACCGGTGTTGTTTTTCATCATTTGACGGATTTCGCACTCCCAAACGACTTGAACGTCAAAGCCTGCTTCTTGAAACCGGCGCAATTGAGTTTGACTCTGATCAAAAAGTGTTCCCATACTAACTCCTTTCACTTGATTGATCGTGTGAGCTTGGTAGCATTTGTCGTGCCCGTGCCAAAAGCAACCGTGGACTTGTACTATTGTTTTTGTCACTGGGTCAAAATCATCAATTTTAGCATTAACGCTTTTGATGCGAATTCTCTTTTCACCTTCGCCGTGTTTGCTCATGTACATTAAATCACCGTCAAATTCTGTTTCGTCCCGCCACTTAAGGTAAAGCCTGCCTAATCCGCTCTGTTGATCTTTGGGGAGATAACCATACGGGGGAATGATACCAATCGTATTGTCCTCCATAAAGACGCGGCGGTAAATGAGATTGGACGTGCTAGCCATAGTGCAGGCTTCTGTCCACGGGTCTATGTCAAACTTCTCCATGTATTCTGCACGATACTTCTCGCCAGCTAAGCGCAAAAGTGTGACATCTTGACGGCAATATTTGATCTGCTCGGCTTTGAAATTATACACACACGTACCATTCTCAAACGCTTCATTGATTTCGTTATGCCAGGCTTTAAATTCCTTGTATTTCTTTTCATCCATGGTCAGCTCGGGAGCAAAATACTCCTCTGCGGGCGGTGCTCCTACATAGTTTTGATTTTGTCTAGTGTTAAACTTGTGCGGAAAGAATCCCTTCTCTTCCTCTAGATCAAAACGGCTGGGGAGGTTGGAGAGCGCTGTTGGCCAGTATTTGTAGCTATCCTTAAAGGACAAATTAAACAGGCTCATTGTAATAACACGTGCCCCGTCAAATAGGATTTCCGGTAATTTACTTCTGTTGTCAACAATCCATTTCAAAATGAAAAATATATCATAGCCACCCAGGTTGTGAGCTATCACTGTCAGAGGTTCAGCGTTTTGCTCGCAATGTTCAAATAGCCATTCACAAAATTCCGTCACGCAACCGACCCCTTCAAACAACTTCTCCTGTCCAGTACCTCCGAATTGCGCAACAACACAAATTGGCTTATTCACTGTTTCGTCATTTTCTACCATCGATTCCACATCAAAGAACAGAAGCCTCCCCATTTTTTTATCGCGCTTTCTGCGCTGATTGTCTGTTAATTTAGCTTGCTGAATGTAGCATTTGTGAGTGTAAATGTCAACGGTGTTATTGCAGTTTTTGCATTTGGACTTGAAACAAACGTGTTCTTTTTGCAGATCTTTTGAAACGTCCAAACAACACACCTTGCATTTTTTCCACTTTTGACACGTAGAAAGCGATGCGTCGTCAGCATAATGTCGATGGCGATCGTAACAATCATGCCCCTTGAAATAGCGAAGGCAAAATTCACACTTGATCACCTCTGTACTGGGTTCGCAAAAGTCTTTACACTGGGTGCATTTACGCGTTTCGCAAACGTGTGGGTTGGCCTTGTAAGCGCGATCACATTTCGTGCAATAAAAACTGTGACCAAGGAAAGCGTTGTCTTTGGTAATCACATCAAAATGTTCATCGTGAGAATATAGCGACAAGATGCGTTCAGTTTCGGTAGGGTTGATTTTAAGGCTAAGCATGTTTTGTCTCGCTTTGTTGTAGACCCTGACCTGAAAATCGCGAAATTCAGGTAAACGAGATAACTGTTCAATTTCTTTTAGCCCGCATTTGCCGTGGCGCAGTCCTGCTCTTGTCAGCAGACCTCTGGCTTTTTGCACGAGCTTCTTCACGGAGCCTTTACGCTTGATGTTGCAAGCTCTAAAATTCGACTTCGTCAACCTATATCTGGCGACCAACAATGCCACAGGACCGCAAAACGGATTGACTTCCTGTGGAATGGTGATGACGGATCTCTTACTCACAAGCATGTTTTCCGTAGTTTTAAAAAACTGCTTGCGCCTATTCGCTTCGTTTCTCCCACCACCATACGGAATGCGGACGTGCTCTACATCTATAGTAAAAGTTCCGTCACTTATGTCCAATTCTGTGTGAGATTGAAGCACTTTTTCCACTTCGTTGAGTAGATCGTTGGCAGTAAGATGTACAATTTCTTGAAAAGGAATGATAATGGGTGAATCCAAAGATCGTGAATTGATAATAAATTGTGCTTGATCCCTCGGACTTGAAGCATTTCTCAATTCTCCGACGATCGACTCTAAAAGCACAAAGATTTGTTCAATCGTTTCTGCGTCTGTAGGTAGTTCTTCAACTCTAGGCACAATGTTAAATCGCATCGACATCAAGTTAAATTTCGCGTTCAATGAATTAAAGGAACCTCGCAAATCCAGCACCCTGCTATTAGCAAAAGTGGGGCGCGTACCGCCAAACTGAATGGCCCAATTTTGCAAAAAATCGGGATCCATTCCGAATAACAGAGTGACCGTTGTATATTTTCTTGGCTTGTAACAGCATAGGCTTTTATATCAGATAAAGTACATGCACGCATTAGAAAGTAATTACATACTAACAATAAAATCATTCTTTGTTAAATGCATCAATTAATTAATTAATCATCAGGTGTGTTTGACAGCATGAATCAAAGACGTGCTGCATATCCGTTTCCCATCCAAGGATTACCATAACGCCTCTGGTGAATAAGGCGTGCTTGCTCTATGTTTCGCATATGGTTGCTTATTTTACCACTGCCCTCCTGCACCAAACGTTTGGGTATTTTTCTTTTACGCGCAGAGCGCCTAACTGTCGCTTGGGAAGTAGGCGTCAAAGTTTCGTTGATGATATCATAAAGTTCTGTAGACCCTTTTCTTTTGCTAAGCGCTTGTTGGCTTTTCTTCTTTGTTGTTTTACTTTTCTGCGCAGAAAGCGATGTTATCAGCTTACTCAAAGAATTTGGCCCGTGCGTGACATATTTGCATCCGGCTTCCTTATGTGTTCGTTTTTCGCGCCCATGTACCGGTAAGTTACACCCCGCTCGCAGATGAATGAAACCTGGGCGTTTTCTAGCTTGCGAACTTTAGGCATGTTCGCTGTTTCGCGCTTTCGTTCGTATGAATTACAGCTCCATAAAACAGACTCTTTTATAAGTCAACAGGTTTTATTTTCACACACAAACACCTAAGTCTTACATCATCTTTCTTCAGCTCTGTCTTCACTTCATCAATGTTCAATAAACATTGTTCTAAAATAAACTTGTCATTGTTCATCAATGTTCATCGTTCATCCTTATTCACTTTTTCGAAATGGTTTTGCAACTAATTTTACTCTTTGAAGCCGAATGCCCGTCGCTGGTAGCGTTTCGCTTTTTACCAGCCAAACGATCTTGCTCTTCTTGAAATTTCAACGATTTGA